>OY787678.1:12500-1212500 GCA_963678985.1 Spisula subtruncata | reverse complement strand
ACCGATGCATATTCTAATAACGTATACCATGTCAGTTATGCTAAGATAAAATGGCACGTAATACACTAGTATCTTTTTCTATGTTTGTAGGAGTCATCAGACTATTATCTTTCATGAAAGTATTTCATTTCCTGGCCGGACGTTCACACATGTATACAACCACGCCAATGGTAAAACAAAATCTATCTAACATTGAAAACATCTTGTGAATTATAAGATTAGTTTGCTAGTCTGCAGACATGCTATACTTATAATACACTGACATATGCATACGTAAATATACTACCAACGTATGCAATGTCCTTGCAGATAAATGCTTAACAGTGTTATTTGTTTCAATTATTATTTAAATGTTGTATGCACTTCACTGTCATAATCTCTCAAAAAGTAATTCGATAGCGAACAAATAGTGTCGCGGTATCCAATGACATCTGACGTTGGTTGGTTAAAATGAAGTTCGAAGGCGCCCTCGTTAATTACTTTCTAGACTCATCTATTAGATTTTGATCTCAAAAGACTGCTTAAGTCCGTTTAGTTACTGTGTCTAAACAAACGATAGTTGTTTTTCGGATGTAGGAATCGACGTATTTTACAGGAACTGTTATACTGTTATACTAACTTCATGTAAAGTAATCAATTTTCGATAAGGTTATTGTTAAGGTAGTTATATATTATAAAAAAGCATCCCTTTGTTCTAGATAATTGTCTTGTAACAATAAACGCTGCCAGGTGGTCTCTGTTATTCGTACATCAAGTCAATAAACGCATATTTTATATCCCAAGTAGTTCAGCCGTGTTACATCTCATACCGTAAACTGTATCAAATACATTTGTACTAGTATACGAATAAAGATAGCATCCTATTAATTGATATTATGCCACACTTTCTATTAAATATAATTGCAGTGCAACCTCTCAAGAGCATGCAAAACGTTTTTGGAAACATCAACAATTCGTATTGTGGCTTCTGTTGATGTGAGAGGCATATACATAGTTTACTAGTTGTAGAATTTAATGTCACTTAGTTTAAGACATCAATACAGAATGTCGGTCACGTCGTTGTGGTAATGGCCATTTCAGTTATAACAAATCCTATAATGCGTTATAGCAATTTTCAAAATAGCCATTGCAGTAATTGCTGAGCATTGGCACAATAGCCATTATGGCGATGGTAGTAATAAAAGTTGCCATTCTAAATATAGCTAATCTTGAACTTTTCATACTCGCTGTAACATTTCTTGGAATGTTGATATGAACAGTCTGGACATTTACTGATAAATACAATCCGAATTGGTAATTGTCAATTTTGTCTTTTAAAAAAGCAATACTATTGGTCAACAAGTCATTTGTAACGAACAAGTTATCTTGGGATATGGAACATTCTTGAGATATGTCGAAAAACAATGGCATCAAAAGCAAAACTGTGTTCAATAACCTAGTAATACCTAGTAGTGCATATACAAATGCAGTGTCATGTATATACGTCTGTTTGAAATACGCATAGTTCACACAAAAACAAAGTAATACGTAGACGGACAGGTATATGTCCAGAATTCGATGGAGAAATGTTTTAAACTTCCATACTGACCTGATGTCACTACGTGCATGCATATCATAGTAAAGCTACCATACATTATGAAGAGATGAAAACCTGGATTGGACTTACCTGAAAATAGAAAGAACAATAAATCAAGCACAATTAAAGCTTCAATGGGGAACAGTTCAATGAACTACTTGTACATGTAAGAAGATAAACTAATACATAAAACGATTTTACAGGTCATTCGTTGGTTTATATAACATTGCCTGGATCATTGTCTACGTTATATGTGCTGGATGTGTAACCGGATGGAGCGCCTTTGATTCCCGGTTATACAGCAATGTCGAGTTTCTTTTTTCCGCAATTGCCACTGTGTCGCTATTCCAGTGAAACGGTTAAGTTGTCCCTTGTAAGTATAAAGCTAGACAAATTAGTCGCCATATATAACTGCATAGTTGTAGAGAAACGTCGTTAAACCGTAAATAAACAAACATAAAAGACGTCTTGCCCATAAATTATCAATACCGACCTTCGAAATATCGACTGCTTTCACACAACACAAATAAACTGTATAATCAAGTTGTATCTTTAGCAGTATTATATTATTCGACATTTTGCTTTTAAAATGATAAATCGACGAGGGACCCACGGGATATTAGAGCAATTACGTTTCCTACAGTATGCGCAATTTGTCCTATACTGTTGAGTTATCAATATTTGCAGTCAACCAATTTTCCTAGATTCGCCTACATTTTTGTATGAACCTCTGAATGTTTTGATACATATCCACTGTATAAATATAAATACAACATTTGTGATGCCAACAACTATTATTCATATCGATTTGAGCTGGAATAAAACGGCATTATTTCGAATAAGACGATATTCTTTTATATTGCGTCATTAAAAATGATATAAATCTGCATTATCTTTGAATATGAATTCTGTTAGATAAAATATAGATAGCATGTTAATGTGAAACAACCGACTAACGACTCAAAGAGCGCATTTGTCGGAAAGTAGTTCGTGTGGCAATGCTCTGGAGGACGAATAGCACTTTTAATGGAAGATATATAGTGTCCAAATAACCCTTTAACCTACTTTTCCGAGGATCGATTGTTACGAGACATTTACTAACAAACAAGCTCTAAATACGTGGAGGTGACATAATAGTCTGTTCGTGCTAGCTGTTTCGCAAAGAAATGGTTACTTTTTCACACGTGGATAAGTTATATGGATTATTTGTAATAGAAATGAGACAATCTGACAAGAAAGGCATGCGACACTCTACTTAATAAGCCGAGCACAGAAAAAAGCAACATGACAACTCGGATAAATGTCCTCACACAACCCAATGAAAATAGTGGAAGTTCAAGTTCCCGCCGTAAAAATGCAGGACGACCCAATTTCACAATGACAAAACAACGGTGATCGATCACAAGTGATGGAATGAAACGCAGCTTGCTCTTACAACTTAGATTAATCAATTTCGACACCTCGCTCCTGAAGGTGTTTATTGTCACGGGGACATGATGTCACATGCTGACCCGAGTCTTGCAAAGCAAGTAAATAATGACACGTCCAATCTGGGAACCAATGGTCACACGTTGGAATTATATCGTATGCGAATATCTGGGTGATAAAAATGGTATTGGGTCATGCTGCATTTTTTCGGCGGGGACTTGGATTGTTTTTTTGGGCTTATGTTTGGGTATTGCTCAGTGTAGTTGTGTTGTAGTGTTTCTGATTCTAGTGTTTCTAGGTTGTGTGCTACCTTCCCTGTGTGATTTCTTCATACCTTTCTTTTATACCTACAAAATGCCGTTCAATTTCTACAATTCAAGCTTTGGAGTATTTTCCCCTCGACGTACGCGATACATCACCGAACTACGAGTAGTATAAATCATACATTATTCAATTCATTAGCCTTGACGTCCAGACATAGGTTAGAGGGGAATATTTTCTAAACATGATATATACGCCTAGAGAATTGTCATGTTAAATATCAAACGATCATGACCGAACATTAATGCGTTTTATCCATATACGAAACCCTCGTATACAACAAACCAGATATATAATATTAAACTTTTACACCGAAACAATCTCAGAACATGTTTATAATAGAAATAACGAATCCGGTCTGATAAGGACAACAAAATCTGTCAAATTCCACTACATGCAATTTCCATGGTGACTCGTAAATTCCATGAAATTGTTATTTTATCATCCGAATACCTCAAATATTACTTTAAAATGTTTCTGTAATTACGAAATTGTTTAGTTTTAAACGGGTCAAGATTTCGTGAGACACGATGATGTGTGTTTGAACGTTGATTGGAACCTATGTTAACCATAATATTAATCGGACAATACTTTCTTAACGAATATTACACATTGAGACGAACTGTATAACGGTAGAACAATATTACGACCAGAAAAGTTTCCAAAACACAACAATATGAAACAGAATACTTAAGTACGAAACGTTCATAAATCGTCTGGTTATCAAAACATAATGTAATAAACGCAGCAAGCAGTTTCAAATATGTTCTCAAAGAGAAAACTAATTTCCGACATAAAAGCTTTCTTGCGACTACAGCACCATTTACGGAAGCATATAAAATATTCTAAAATGATTCATTCAATGTATCTGCACAGGACATCACGTTCAACCGGTTGAGGCACCCTATGATGCCATTACATTCAACATTAGTTGTTGTGTTTTTTAACATTCGTCGACTCCAATAAATATTGTCCGTCCTACAGAATAGACATAGGAGAATATGATATTATTTTGTTACAGCTGTTTCTTCATTAATGCAACATGAATGTACACTTTTTACATAGCACAATCCATTACGTCGATGTTTGGGACGAATAATAATGGACAAATGGATATGAGTGTGACTGTATTGCCTAGAGATTCATATTAACAATAAAAGCGTCAGTTTCTTAGCTAAAAGACTCGCTGTTTAATGTCTAGCGTTTATTTTCAAACATATTAATCGCCTGTTGTAAGACAAACGAATTTTGCACAAATGCGACTAACTACCCCCTTGAGAATTCCTAAGCGTTTTTACGAGCTGAACGTAACTTGACAATCCAGACAAGAATACTTTATTTATCCACACTGTTCACTGTATACAAAATTCAATCAAACGTCCCAATGTACTTATGTGTCACAAACTTATCGATTATAAATACTTGTAGTATCCGAATCTATGAATTATCCGAAAACAGTAATGTTTGTTTATACAATTGTTTGACATAATCACGATCAATTGTAATTTATGATGCTACCGGAAGAGATACACAGACCAGATCATCGAATAATGTAACCTGCTTGTATAGTGCATAATATAATACATGAAAACCAATTGATACTGTATATCTAAAATCATAAATATCGGGCATATTGTATTGTGCATTTGTTGAATTTAAGGCGCCACGGAAATACGATTTCCATAAACATTGCATAATATTTTCTGTAAAAGCACTTAAGGAGTTTCTGTGTATTATTTCTCAGCTGTGAAATTTAGTCAGGCACACGATTCCTGTAACACGTTTTGATTTATACTGATTCACATTTGTAGGTCGATTGAAATTTATTTTTAGATAACTTAGATTACTCACTCTATGTTATACCACTGAACTTAACGTGCGACTAATGCGTTTTAATCAGACATCATGGCGGGCACTGCATGTAAAAGTTGTTAGCTTTTATGGCAAACGACTTAACTATTCGAAAACGTTGAAAAATAGATAAACACACATAAGCAGTTAAACCCATACATAAAACGCAATATCAGAATTTCAGTTGACAAACATTTTCTAAAACAACTTAACATAACCAATCTATCATTTAACACACAAATGAATAATCGATACAAAAGCATCCAGTTACATAAATATTTACGCATTCTAACAATGTCTAAACACAATGTTGATGTTGAATTGTTTTATCTGCACAAGATGTCTAACAATTGAGAATCGCTGAATTTATTTTGGATATATGGATGTTTTCTCAAACGTACAAATGACAGTAGAAATAATCATTTGTATATCTTACAAAGTATTGAAAAAACATTCACGCATAGAAAGTTGCTGAAGTATTTCCAAGATAAATTCAAAATTATGTTTAGAAGATCTATATGGACGGAAACACGGAAGTTTGTTTTGTGGAATATAATTATACTTCTCAAGTTTATGAACTTATACAGGAGGAACGGAATGCTAAATAAGTATCTGAATAGATGCTTGCCAACTCGAAGGTATATGATTTTAACGTAAAAGAGAAACAATCACCATATCTTCGACTTTAAATATTCACCATTGACTACATAGAGTTTGTTTCTATAGCTCCTGCAAGACACACGTACAAAATTACAGATTTTACATAGTTATTGACATAAAACCCTCGCAAACACAGACAGGTTCTAGATAAGTTCATTGCTTGAAAGGTTACATGCGTGGCTACAATAAGGAAAATAAAAAGTTGCTATGAAGGACGGCGAACTCAGATAATAGTACAGAAACTTTTATGGCTAACAAATAGAATCACCGATAAGAAACGGTCGTAAAAAACGGTAATCACAAAATAAAGCACCATTAAATACCCCCATACGAACATTTATTTACGAATCTAGCATTGTTATTTGATAGAACTTTTCCTGATATGCCATAAAATACCCGCGACAACTTGTGCTGTGCGATTTTAGCATTGCTATTTATAACTTTTCTGGATACGGGCTTGTATTTACACACGTAATTGTATTTCTGTCACTTGAATACAGTATCTGATCATTAACGTCAATGTGTCATTGCCCCCATGCTCTCAATCAATCAGAAGCTTAAATTGCCATCATTATCACCGGAACGCTGCTCGATCGAGATGAAAGTGCCTGTTGACTGTGACGAGGTTCTAAGTTGTGCACCAGTAATTGGAAATAATTCCGGAATGTTGGCGATTTGATTAAAATGCTCCAAATTATCCGTTAGTAGACATAATGTTCCCAATATAATTTCCAAAATGTTCCCACTATTCCCCATAATTTTCTATGGAATTTAATCGTTGACTTTTACTCCGTAATAACTGAATCAAATTTGATTTTGGCTTTTGTGCCGTGAATGTTGATTTGAACATTAGATATTTGCATTTTGTCAGATTTATTGCAACTTCCAAATTGGGCATGTCTTGCTGTTCGCTACTGGGTATGTCTGATATCCAAAACATGGTCCAACATGGTGACCTACTTTATGTGGGCGATTAGTTTGCCCTTGTTTAAAACGTAGATAGTAACTGAATACTTAAGTTTTCTATAAAACATTTAACAGCATCGACTAGGTAGCCGTTGCAGTAATACTAAATTAGCAATACCATAGTTAAGAGTAAAATGCGAAGGTTTTGTGATCAATTGGCCATTAACCAGTATTGTGTACTTAATAGCAGCTTTTTCCCCGGGAAGTGAATAATATGTAACACTTAGCTGATATTTCCCCTGTGATCAGGACACGCCTGACTTCCAATAGTCCGGAATGGTTAATTAACGGGTTTTATTGATGGTGGTATTTGCATACAAATACACTAGGGCAGTAATAGACATGGCATCTTGGCAAGGCATTTAATCAGTCTCGACTATATATCAAGATTAAGCGATCACATTACTCTATTGACGTGAAAAATGATACTGGAAGGTCAGACGATTTAGACCGATGCATATTCTTATAACGTATACCATGTCAGTTACATGTATGCTAAGAGAAAATGGCACGTAATACACTAGCATCTCTCTCTATGTTTGTAGGAGTCATCAGATTATTATTTTTTATGAAAGTATTTCATGTCCTGGCCGGACGTCAACACATGTATACAACCACGCCAATAGTAAAATAAAATTTATCTAACATTGAAAACAAATTGTGAATTATAAGATTAGTTTGCTAGTCGGCAGACATGCTATACCGTATAAAACACTGACATACGCATACGTAAATATACTACCAACATATGTAATCTTCTTGCAGACAAATGCTTGACAGTGTTATTTATTTCAATTATAATTTAAATGTTGTATGCACTTCACTGTCATAATCGCTCAAAAAGTAATTCGATAGGGAACAAATAGAGTAGCGGTATCCAATGACATCTGACTTTTGTTGGTTCAAATGAAGTTCGAAGGCGCCCTCGTTAATTACTTTTTAGACTCATCTATTAGATTTTGATCTCAAAAGATTGCTTAAGACCGTTTAGTTACTGTGCCTATACTAACGATAGTTGTTTTTTCGGATCTAGGAATCGACATATTTTACAGGAACTGTTGTACTGATATACTAACTTCATGTAAAGTAATCAATTCTCGACAAGGTTATTGTTAGGGTAGTAACATACTATAAACAAACAACCCTTTGTTCTAGATAATTGTCTTGTAACAATAAACGCTGTCAGGTGGTTTCTGTTATTCTTACATCAAGTAAATAAACGCATATTTTATATCACAAGTAGTTAGGCCGTGTTACATCTCATACCGTAAACTGTATAAAATGCATTTGTACTAGTAGACGAATAAAGATAGCCTCGTATTAATTGATATTATGCCACACTTTGTATTAAATATAATTGCAGTGCAACCTCTCAAGAGCATGCAAAACATTTTTGGAAACATCAAAAATTCGTACTGTGGCTTCTGTTGCTGTGAGAGGCATATACATAGTTTACTAGTTGTCGAATTTAATGCCACTTAGTTTCAGACATCAATACAGAATGTCTCTCACGTCGTTGTGGTAATGGTCATTTCAGTTATAACAAATCCTATAATGCGTTATAGCAATTTTCAAAATACCCATTGCAGTAATTGCTGAACGTTTGCACAATAGCCATTATGGCGATGGTAGTAATAAACGTTGCCATTCTAAATATAGCTAATCTTGAACTTTTATACTCGCTGTAACATTTCTTGGAATGTTGATATGAACAGTCTGGACATTTACTGATAAATACATTCCGAATTGGTAATTGTCAACTTTGTCTTTTTAAAAAGCAATACTATTGATCAACAAGTAGTTTGTATTGAACAAGGTATCTTGGGATATGGAACATTCTTGAGATATGTGGAAAAACAATGGCATCAAAAGCAAAACTGTGTTCAATAACCTAATAATACCTAGTAGTGCATACACAAATGCAGTACATGTATATACGTCTGTTTGTAATATGCATAGTTTACTCATAAACAAAGTAATACGTAGACGGACAGATATGTCCGGAATTCGATGGAGAAATGTTTTAAACTACCATACTGACCTGATGTCTTTACGTACATGCATATCATAGTAAAGCTATCATACATTATGAATAGATGAAAACCTGGATTGGACTTACCTGAAAATAGAAACAAAAAGTACAATTAAAGCTTCAATTAGGAACAATTCTATTAACTACATGTACATGCATGGTGAAGATAAACTAATACATAAAATGATTATTCAAGGCAGACGTTTGTTGTCTGTTGTCTGTGGTCCACGTTAAATGGGCTGGATTTGTAACCGAATGAACCGCCTTCGATTCCCGGTGACAGCAGGTTTTAACCTTATATGACAATGGAATAGTGACGTGGAGTTCCTTCTTTCCGCAATTGCGGTTAAGTTATTCCTGGTACATGTACATTTAAGTATACAGTTTGACAAATTAGCCGCCATATATAACTGCATAGTTGTAGAGAAACGTCGTTAAACCGTAAATAAACAAACATAAAAGTCGTCTTGTCCATAAATCCTCATTACCGACCTTCGAAATATTGACTGCTTTCACAGAACACAAATAAACTGGATAATCAAGTTGTATCTTTAGCATTGTTATATTATTCTACCTTTTGCTTTTAAAATGATAAATCGACGAGGGACTAATGGGATATTAGAACAATTACGTTTCCCACAGTATGCACAATTGTCCTTTACTGTCGAGTTATCAATATTTGCAGTAAACCATTTTTCCTTGATTCGCCTATGAACCACTGATTGTTTTGATACAGGTCCACTGTATAAATATGCATCCTACATATGTGATGCCATCAATTATTATTCATATCGATTTGAAATAGAATAAAAATATATTATTTCGAATAAGACGATGCTATTGTATATTGCGTCATTAACATTTATATAAATATATATTGTCTTTCAGTATAACATTTCCGCTTAATAAAATGTAGATGTAAACGTGAAACAACCACTCAAAAAGCTCATTTGTCTGGAAGAATTTCTTGCGACAATGCTCTGGAGGACCAATAACACTTTAAATGGAAGATATATAGTGTTCAAATGACCCATTTACCTATTTTCCGAGGATCGATTGTCTTGTGTAGACACTTACTAACAGACAAGCTCTCCATACGCGGAGGTGACTGTCTGCTCGTGCTAGCCGTTTCGGAAAACAAAAACTGGCTACTTTTTCACATGTGTATACGTTTTTTATATTGATTCTTTTTAAAACAGATATATGAGGAAATCGGACAGGGAAGGCAGCACACAACTTAATCAGCAGCCGAGCTTTGAAAACATCAAAACACTAGTACCTAGAGCAATGTCCACACACAACCCAACGAAATTATTAAAAGCTCAAGTTCCGCCGCTAAAATGCAGGATGATCCAATTTCACAAAAATAACAAAATAACGGTGATATCACAATTGACCGAATGAAACGCAGCTTGTTCTTCTAACTTAGATTAATCAATTTCGACACCTCGTTCCTGGGGGTGTTTATTGTCACTGGATGATGTCACATGCTGGCCAGAGTCACGCAATGCCAATTACTAATATGACACGTCAAATCTGTAATTCAATGGTTACAAACTGCTCTGACAGTTTACAGTCAAGCATTATTCCGAATATCAGGGAAACAGAAGTCACTGTGGTGTTTCGTATAAAATGGCAATGAAAACACTACCTGACTCATTGGAGTAGTTTGCAATTTGACCTATATGAGATATATTACTGAACTTCAAGTAAAAGGCATTGTACAAAATTCAATTCATTAACCTTGACGTCAAGACATAGGTTAGAAGGGAAAACATTGAACAAAATGATCTAGTATGTACCCCCTCGGGATTTATCATGTTAAATATCAAACGTTCATGACCGAACATTAATGCGTTTTATCCACTCGTACATATACATAAAACAAACCATGTATATAGCATTCAACTTTTACACCGAAACAATCTCAGAAAGTATTGGTAAAACATAAACTTTCTAACGAATCCTGTTGGATTTTGAAAATAAAATCCGTCAAATTTCGTCAAAATCCTCTACATTCAATTTCCATGGTGAGTCGTAAAGTATTGTATTTTTACCATCAATGTTCCTTAAGTTATAACTTTGAAACGTTTCTGTAGTAACGAATTGCTTGATTTGAAACAAATCACAATTCGGAGAAACAGTACGGCATGGTGTCATGTATTGAATGTATTGTTTTTAAATCACAAGAAAACACGTGTCAAAGTAGAGATAATTTTTATATTGATAAGACATTCGCATATCATGAAACAAATGCCTGTGGTAGGATTCAACTTCTGTCGTACGAATGTATTCGGCTAGGTTCATTAAGACTGAGTACGAATAAAAATGCATACCGTCAAGTCATACCATATCAATATTCAATGACAAAATTACATTGCAAGTTCGATGCACTCCGTATTTAAATGCATTCTGCTACTTGCGAGAAATGAATTATTGTACTGAATTATTCAGATTTTTGCTCCGTTTCTATGGTGATTTTCTATAATGATACAGTGTTATATTTAGAAATAGTATGATAAATCCCGTTTTCCGGCAATTCTTGACAACCATCCGAATTGAGATTCGCACTGTTTGAACAAAACAAATGGTAATATAATTATGTAATTTTTGACTTGCATTCAGCATTGCTTTTTAAAGTAATATTATAGCAACAAGTAAAGCGTCATCGTCTTCTAATTTTTGAAATATTGTATTCTATTTTAGACTACCATACCGACTATGTGATTTCTTACTTTTTTCTTATTTCGCAAGATAAGAACTTCAAATGTTTCTATGGTAAAAAAGTAAGATTATCAACGAATCCTTATCTTTTAACTTTTAAACAGTGGGTATCAATATATCGATTGGTCTCGTGAACTTTTGTGACCGATTTTACCTGACATAATTTTATTCATAACTGCCGACAAAATTCAATTTAATTCAATGGCTGCACATATTCTGTAGGAAAAGTCGTTAAACACAACTTAGGTAGTTTTCATGGACTAGTAATACTCTAAACTGAGAACGAAGCTCAATATTTTTTATTAAAATTCGAAATATTTTGTTTAATCATAAATCGTCTGACTATCCGAACATAATGTAATAATCTCAGAACACAATTTCAAAAATGTCCTCAAACTGAACAAAGTATCGTAACATAAAAGCTTAATGGTGACTATAGCACCATTTAGGAAAATATTCTATGCTCGTCATTAGTTGATACATGTATTATTACAGCCGTTTTATCATTATAACTTCAAATGTTTACTTTCGCAAGTTTTGTAGGAATATTTGGACGAACATTAATGGACGAATTGATACGAGGACGACTTTACTGTCTGGAAGATCATATTAACAATAAAAACGTCAGCTTCATATCTTGTAACTATACATGTAAGACTCACTGCTTGATGATATGCGTTTATTTTCAAACATCGGTTTCACAGAATTCATCATCTATTGTAAGCCAAACGAGGCTTGATATTACAACCAAATAACATAATTCAACGTTATAGCTATACCTCACAACGCACGTACTTTTTACTAGCACATGTATTATCCGTTAATACTTGTTTATACACACGACTGGCTAAATCACGTATAATCATGGTTTATGATGCTGCCAGAAGGCAGACAAAGGCCAGATCAGAGAAGAATAGTGCATAATATAAAACATGAACACAAATTGTTATATCTGAACGCATAAATATCGGGCATATTGTATTGTGCATTTGTTACATTTAAGGCGTCACGGCTATACACTTTCCATAAACATTGCAGAATATTCTCTGTAAAAGCACTTAAGTAATTTATCCACTGGTTGTTTCAAAGCTTGTTAAAAAGTAGTACTATTCCAGTCACACGTTTTGCTTTATACTAATTCTTTTCAGTACGTCAATTGAAAAAACAATTAGATAACTTAGATTACTCACACTCGAAAAATCATTACCAAGTATGTATCCAAAAACTAGGGCATAGTGGCCTGACAGGAGTCAAATCTGGTTAAAGAGTTTCAAGTACACGTTGTTAATATTTTATTTCGCGTCTATTTAGATGTTATACCACAAAGCATTCGAGGCGGCTTATACATTTTAATCATACATCGTGACATGTAGATATTGTTACTTAGTATGTCTTCCAAAATGACAATGTAAGAAGTTTAGCTCAGTGCATAAAACGCAAGTTCAGTTATATATATTCTAAAACTACCTAACAAGAAATAATGTATAACCATTTTACAAAGCGTACAAACAATTGAATAATCCATATAAATGTTTCAATTTATGCATTTACGCATCCAAACAATGTCTGGCTAAAAGCGTTGCACACGAACGCCATTACAATTGAGCATTTTGGAATTTGTTTTGGATACAAGGCTGATTTCCCAAATGTACAAATGACAATGAGAATAATAATTTGTATATATTTACTTGGATAAATATCTGCGCATAGACAATTGCTGAAATATTTTCAATATAAATATATGATTATATAGACCGATACACGGAAGTTGGTTTTGTGAAATAAACACTACATGTGTCACAACAGGTCAATGTCGTTAAATGTCAACAACCATCCTGGTCAGTATGTCTGAGATCATTTGTAGGATAGTCGAGGGTTAACAAGTGTATTAACAAATGCTAAACAATGACACCACGGCTGCGTCTCAGAATCACATTGCCTGACTTATCTCAAAGATATTAGCAATTTCATCAAATGATACTGGAGGTCTTTTTACTTTATATTGTCCATCCGTTTGTATACTTATACGTTGCTAATATCTTTGAGATAAGTCAGGAAATGTGATTCTGAGACTTAGCCGTGGTGTCACCATTGTTTAGCATTTAATAATACATTTGTTAACTCTCGACTAGCCTACAAATGACCTCAGACGTACTAATCAGGATGGTTGCTGACATTTAACGACATTGACCTGTTTGTGACACATGGAGTGTTTATTTCTACTTGACGATATCTGGAAAAGTACAATAACCGCGGATGTAGTTCGATTTCGAGCATTGAGCCGTAACTGCACTTTTAAAGTTTAATCCATTCGCCGATAAACTGAATATCGATAAATTACACACAGTAGTACATGTAAGTAGCATTATTTTTAAATAATGACTATTGAATAAACCACGGGCTACCCGCCCAAATAGACTCTTACACATTGTACGTTTCTTTTAAACACGGGATATGTGAAAATCGGACAGGGAAGCCAGCACAAAACTTACCCAGCCGAGCACAGAAAGTAGTTACACAACACCACAACTACACAGAGTAATACACACACAAGTCTAAGAAATTATTAAAAGTCCAAATGTTACAATATTACAGTATGCATGCAATTAGATCCAACCTGTCAAGAAAGACCAGAATAAGATTTCTTCTTGTACCAGTGTTTCTACGGAACACAATTGTACAACTCTCCATTTAAATGATTCTTTCTAAGCTTTATGGTCAGACCCAAGGACTAATGACTTTGCTGCTGCAGAGGTATTTATTAAATTGAATATGATCAAGACATCGTTCTCTAGACCGGTGCTAGTTAAGTTCGTTGTTGTGAAGGGTACTACTGTATATGGAAAATGTTATGACACCGTCTTTGGGTATGAAAAGTTCAAGATTAGCTATTTTTCGAATGGTAACCTAATCGCAACAATGGTTATGATGGCAACAGCAATAATTATTATGGCTATTTTAAAAATGGTTATACAGCTTTATGGAATATGCTATTATGGGAATTTCAGTTATGACCGCGACTTTAGAAGCAGCCTTATCCAATGTCTTAATCGAAGGAATTTCTAAAATCAGAAGAGAGTAAAAATGGATTTGTTTTATTTTGACAGTGTGCAACTTCTCTTTTGCAAAAGTTAATACCTAGTTCCGGAATAACCTCTTCATAGCAACACTCAAAGGATAAATAAAAAATAACTATGAGCAACAGTGAGCAAATATTGCATTTCATAATCACACGGTACACTAGCCAACATAAAACGGAACGAAAAAAGAAGGTGTATGTGTCTTCAAATGGATGTTGCAGCCACTGTTGCTCTTAAGAGGTTGTACTGTACTGTTGATTAATACGAGGTTGGAGTTTATTTGATGTCAGATTATTGTATGAGATGTAACACAGCTGAACTACTTGGGATAAAAAATGCGTTTATTTGCACGATATACGAAAAACAGAGACCACCTGGCAGCATTGGTATTGTTACAAGACAATTATCTAGAACAAAGGGATGTTTGTTTATTATATGTACATACCTTAACAATAACCTTGCCGTGAATTGATTACTTTAACTGAATACAAGCTAGTGTAATAATATAGCAGTTCCTGTAAAATGTGTGCATACCTACATCCGAAAAATAGCTTCGTTTTGTTTACATATGTTTAAAAAGGAGAAGAGTTGTCTTTGGAGATCCACATTTCTTAATGAGTCTAGACAATGCATTAAGTTACAAGGCGAGTGCCTTCAAAGTTCATTTAAAGTAAACATAAACGGATCATAGAGCAGTAACAATAGTTGTTTCCAAGCAAATTACTGTTGAAACGAATGTGACAGTGTAGTATACTCTGCATTTCGAATATATTAGAAACCTATAACGTTGTTTGGGATTGGTCTGCAAAGAAATATAAATGTTGTGCATGTATATAAATGCGTATGTCAGTGCATTAGTTGTCTTGCTGTCAACTTTACTTTCGCTCTTTGGTTTTCAATTATAGTTAGATTTCATTTTGTGAAGGGCTTGATATTATGTTTTGAGCTCTAAAAGGAAAATCAATGAACAAAGGGTAGGCTGATGAGTTGACTTCTATAAGAACAGGGTATTTAATTATAGACAGACTGGTGTATTAGGTGCCATTTTATCATAGCCTGACAACCATGGCGTACGTTATTAACATATGCATGAATCTAAATTGTCTAAATTGTCTGACCTTTCGGTACCATTTGCATTACTTCAAATAAGTAATGTGCTCACTTAATCTGGATATATGGATGAGAACGATTATATGCCCTGTCAGGAAAGCTAGTCTCTCGTACTGCGTTTAGTATTTGTATGCAAATACCGCCATCGCTTAACCCGTTAATTAACCATTCAGGCTATTGGACGGTCTGGCGTGGTCTTATCACAGGGGAAATGTCAGCCTAGTGTTACACATTATTCACTTTCCGGGGGAAAAGCTGCTATTAAAGCACCCAATACTGGTTAATGGTAAATTTATCACACAACACTCGTCTTAAATATAGTATAGTCAATGTAGTCGCGTTTTCTCGGAGCTAGATAGTCTTCAACGAGCAAATGACAACTTAGCAGATGCCGTTATTAGACCTAAAAAGTGGCGATCAATAAGACATGCCCAACTTGGAAGTTGCAATAGATCTAACAAATGAAAACCTCTAATGTTCAAATCAACATTCACGACATAAAAGCCAAAATCAAATTGCATTCAGTTATTACTGAGTAGAAGCGAACGATTAAATTCCGAAGAACATTATTGGGAATTTTGGGAACATTTTGTAAATTATTTTGAGCAAATTATGTCTACTAACATATAATTTGGAACATTTTAATCAAAGCGGCGGTATTCCAGAATGATTATCAAATACTTGTGCATTACGTAGAACCTCGTCACACTCAACAGGCGCTTTCATTTCGCTCGAGCAGCGTTCAGGTGATAATGATGGCAATTCAAGATTCTGATTGATTGAGAGCATGGCGGCCATGACACATTGACGTTAATGATCAGATACTGTAATCAAGTGACAGAAATACAATTACGTGTGTAAATACAAGCCCGTATGTCATTATGTCAATAACTTTGGAATGGCTGTTTTCTATACCAATTAGCTCCACACGAGAGCGTACGTGGATGTCTTTTATATTCGGTTATTGTACTTTTCTTGACATCCTTAAGGAGAAAGAAACACTTCATGTGTCACAAACAGGTCAATGTCGTGAAAAGACAACAACCACCCCGATCAGTACGTCCGATATTTATCTCGGATGGTCGAGGGTTATCAAATGTATTATTAAATGCTTAACTGTAGGGCCACCATGGCTGTTTATATGAATCACATCGAATAACTTCTTCAAGTCATATTAGAAACATTGATGAATAAAATTGATGATGCTATGAAGTTAAAACTATGGATTTATATAGCAAATTTTATGAAGATATGAAACACAGTCCATTAACATTATATTGGTCCCAGAACTTTAGCTTTCCAAACATCGTGTAGTATTTGATAAACTTGCGAAGTATATTTATATTTCACAAAACCAACTACCGTGTTTCCGTCCATATAGATCTTCTAAACAACATTATTATATATTTATCCTGGAAATATTTCAGCAATTTTCAATGCGTAAATATTAATCCAATATTTTCTAAGATATACAAACTATTATTTCCACTGTCATCTGTACGTTTGGGAAATCAGCCATGTATCCAAAGCAAATTGCACAATTCTCAATTGTTAAAGCATTCGTGTGTAGATATAAAATAATTCAGTACCAACGCGTTTAGCAAGACTTTGTTACAATGTAGAATGCGTAAATACATAATTTGAAGCATTTATATCAATTATTCATTTGTGTGTACACTTTTTGTAAAATGATAGATTATTTCTTGTTACATCGTTGGAAGTTTAGAAAAGATAAAACTGACTGATGTTATAGTTATGCAACGTTTTCTCAAAGTTAGGTCATTTTGGCGGCTCTACTTAGTAACACTATCTACAAGTAGGACCTGTCATGATGTCTGATTAAAAGTTACAACCCGCCTCTGAAATTCAGTGTTATAAAGTCCGATTGAAAACGAAATAGAATATTAACGACGTATTCTTGAAACTCTTTAAACTGGGTTGTCTTCTGTCACACGGATATGTACTAGTTCTTTGGATACATGCTAGTAATGAGGTTTCGAGAGTAAGTAATTAAAGTTAAACACGAATTATTGTTTTTTAATCGCCCTACTGAAAGGAATTAGTATAAATCAAAACGTGTTACTGGAATTACTTAACTAATTACACTACTGCAACACAAGCAGAGACATTCCTTAAGTGCTTTTACATGGAATATTCTGCAATGTTTATGAAAAACATATTGCCGTGGCGCCTAAGATTTGACAAATGCACAATACAATATGCCCGATATTTATGCGTTTAGATATAACAATTGGTTTTCATGTTTTATATTATGCACTATAATAGCAGATTATTTTCTTTTCTGGTCTGGCCTTTGTCTGCCTTCTGGTATCATCATAACCACAATAAGCCATGATTGTGCCAAACGATTGTATACACAAACATTTACAGTTAAAGGATAACTCATAGATTCGGATACGACAAGTATTTATAATCGATATGTTTGTGAAACATAAGTGTATTGCGGAGTTTAGCTATTACACTGAATTCTTTATACAGTGTGCGGATAAGTGAATTGTTTAGATTGTTAACTTTCGGTACATAATAATGCATTGGAACTCTCAAGAGGATTTGTTAGTGTATTCGCAAAGGTTATAAAATCTAACATCGTTTGGTTTACAATGGGTAATTGATTCTCTGAGCATTCGACGTTCATTTGAACACAATATAATCGGATGGCAAGACAGCATCAGTATGTTCCAATGCAAATTACAGTTTAAACGATCATGACTATGTATACTGAATTTCAAAGTAAAAAGAAACAAATAACATTGTCTAGTTCTTCTCTACAAGAATTGTGTAAAACTGGGTATACTTGTATATTTGTTTATGCTTTTGTCAGTGTATAAAGGTGTCTGGCTGCAGACTTTTCAATTTGAGTTAAATTTGCGATTCCAAAGGGAGTTTATGGAATGACTGTAGTCTAATGTTTTACTTCTTATAAACATAGGGCATGTACGAACAGGCTAATACATTAGATGGCATTGTATATTAGCCATTGTATCTTAGCCATGGTATGCGGTATTAAAATTTGCACTGATCTGAATTGTCCGAATGGTCTGACCTTTCAGTATCATTTTCATTACTTCTAAGGAACTACAGTGATCGATTAATCTTGATATATGGTTGAGACCGATTAAATGACTTGCCAAGATGCCTAAGCTCGTACTGCCCTTTGGTATGTTTATGCGAATATCGCCATCATTAAAACCCGTTAATTAACTGGATGGTCTGGTGTGGTCTTATCGCAGGGGAAACTATCAGCTAAGTGTTACTCATTATTCACTTTCCGGGGGAAGAGCTGCTTTTAAGTACCCAATACTGGTTAATGGTCCATTTATCACACAGCACCCGTCTTTACTTCAGTATTGTTAAAGTAGACGAATTATTGCGGCTACCTTAGCTATAGTCGATGTCGTAAAAAGGGTTTATGGCGAAATGAGGTATTACGGTTGCACGTAGTTTACACCATAACGTAGGTCAACAGAATCTTCGTCATAAAGCAATGCTACTGTGACGTACATGTCAAAACAAATTCCACAAGCAAATGTCAAACGCTGAACTCCGATATGCAATTCAATATTTACTACACAAAAACCAAAATCAAATTTGAATCAGTGACTATTGTGTAAAAGCCAACGATTAAATTCTACAGAAAATTATTCTTATATCTAGGGATATTTTGTGAATTACGGAGACAAATGATGTCTATTTAGGGGAAATTTCGTACATTTTAATCAAAACTCCAATTTTCTGGAACTAATTTACTGATGCTGTGAAACCTGAGCGTCACAGTCAACAGGCGCTTTCATTTCGCTCGAGCAGCGTTTCGGTGAAAATGATGGCAATTCAAGCTTCTGATTGATTGAGAGCATGGCGGCAATGACACATTGACGTTAATGATCAGATACTGTAATAAAGTGACAGAAATACAATTATGTGTGTAAATACGAGCCCGTATCAGAAAAAGTTATATATTATATAGCAACGCTACAATCAAATATCACAATTCGTCGTGGGTATTTTATGGCCTATCAGGAAAGGTTCTATCATATAACAATGCTAGATTCGTACAGCACACTTCATTGTTGGTGTTTAATGGCGCGTAATTGTGTGATAACCGATGTTTACGACCGTCTCTTATCGCTGTTTCTATTTGTAAGGCCCTGGTCACATTCTATAGTTTCATTAATACTACTGCTATGTTTGCAAGGGATTTGACGTAACAACAAAAGGTGATACGTTTATGTAGTCGAACAGATTTGTGTTAATAACGCCATTCTCAGTAATAACTACAATGGATAAGAATCCCCACCATGATAAAATATCATTTATTAAATTATGTATATCTATATACGATATACAAAAGGTAGAATGTGCTTTTTAACAGTATCTATATTTTTACTCAAGCAAAAAAAAGGGGAAATGTAAAAGTAATCTTTTGTCGGAACGCATGTCGAAGTCACAATTTGGACTTATTTAACGTCCTTGGACATTCTGTAGACGCATGGAAAAAATATTCTCTTTATTTATTATTCAATCCACTTGGAAATCGCTATGCTTGTTCTTCGGTAAAAATGTATAATTGCTTTTGTTTATTTGTCACTATAATAACTTTGGATCGATCAATTATGCAAACGTTTAAAAGTAGAATATTTTGTGTACAGTAGAACCCCACCTTACGACCACCCCGAATTAACGACCACCCCGCTAATACGGGCATTTTTTGAAAGAACGGATTTTTTCCTTCTTTGTCTAATGGTCGTTAGTCCCGAAATTACGACCACCTCGCTATTCCGTAATGCGACCACTTTTTGCTAACCAAATGGTCAATTTGTGCAGATTTGAACCCCGAAATTACGACCAGTCGTAATCACACCTGAAAACACCTGTCATTGTTTACATAATGGTCGCCGAGACAAACTGTCAACACCTCTGTATATTATCCCAAAATGACATCATTGTATTATCACCACCTTTGTCAGTACATTAGGCCAATGTTAATCCAATTAGAGGGATAATTAATGTCTACAGATGTTGTGATAATCTTTTAATTGCCGTATTACAGAACTTTGTAGGTACAGTTCGGCCATTGGCATGGTCAAATTATTTACGACCCCTCGCGAGATTGGAACAAAAAGATGAGTGAAGAAATTGAATGAAACTTGTTTGAGGGTTAATTCTAGGTGATTTGATCAATAAATTGTTTCATTATTTTCACCTGAAATAGGCTACGAGTATAAAAGTCATTTAGCCATTATAGAAGAATTCATGAATTCAAGTTGAGAAGTATTCGGATAGCACTAATTTCGATCATTATTCATATTGACTCTTTCAAAGAACACAACATACTTTGAGAGTTACTTGTTGATTTTAATTGGCATTCATTTAAGTTACAAGTTATTTATTCACACATGTCATGCTTGATCATACAGTTTTTAAACTTTGTATCTTTATTATTAAAACATCAAAATATTCAAAACAAAATTAAGACTAATAAACACAATACACTTATATATACCTTATTATACTAGTAATATGAATTAAAGACAGACATATTCCACTGATAAATACTCTGAGTGGTCTCTCCCGCTAATGAGACCACCCCGCTAATAAGACCACTTTTAAAAAGAACGAACGGTGGTCTTATTAGCGGGGTTCTACTGTATTTTTGGACATGTTGTTAACACAACCTCATCTTCAAGAAAATATTCGTATTTTGTGGTATCAAAACAATTTTAACCAACACATCTACGTAGTATTTAGTATGAAACGACTCACGTGCACACACACATATTCAAGTTATCTAAAGTAACGAAGCTTGTTTTGCGGATGTAGAAATCGACAGAAACTGTTAATATTATTATACTAACTTGAATGTATTCAGGTAAGGTAATCAATTACCGGCAAGGTTATTGTTAGGGTAGGTACATAATATAAACAAACATCTCTTTGTTCTAGATAATTGTCTTGTAACAATACACATGCTGCCAGGTGGTCTCGGTTGTGTATGCTTAGTGTAAATAAACGCATATTTTATATTCCAGGCAGATCGGCTCTGTTACATCTCAACCCATAATCCGTAACAATTGTAGTAACAAATTAAGATAGCCTTGTATCAATTAACTTCGCATTAAACAGAATTACAGTGCAACCTCTCTAAGCATGCAACACCCTTTTGGAAACACTACATTAATGAGAATTGGTAAAGGCTCTGGTGTTGCTGATTGGGGCATATCCATAATTTACTAGTTGTCGCATAACATGTTCTAAAATGCTACTTGTTTTTAAACATCAAGACACAATGTCTCCGACGCCTTTGTGATAATAGTCATTTCTATTATAGCAAATCTTATATTGCGCTATAGCCATTTTCCAAATAGCCATTGCAGTTATTGCTATGGGCATAATAACCATTATAGTGTTATTTCCATTCTAACAATAGCTCAGCGTGAACTTTTCATACTCGCTGTAACCTTTCATGGAATAGCAAGGCTTGATATGAACAGTCTTGACATCTATTTATATAAATACATTCGGAATGGCAGTACCCGAGTATATTATTGGAACAATCAGTCAAGTTTGTCTTAAAACAAACAATACGACACATCAAGCAGAGCGCATAAGTGTAACAATCGTTCTGATTGAGCAATGTCTGCCTTTTTCGAAACAATTCATCTGATTGGTTAATGTCAACTTAGTTTTTAAACAAGCAATATTATTGGAAAATAAGTAATTTGTCTTGAACAAGTCATCATCTGAATGGCCACCTTCTTGTCGTAATACTTCGGAATCAATTGTAAAACTGCGTTCAATAACAAGTAATACCTGGTAGTACACAAACATAGCTCATGTATATAGCTCATGTACGAGGGTATATCCAAAAGTAATGTCACTCCTCCCATGATTTATTTGTTTATAGGACGATATTCATAAATATGGTATCAAAATGTTCAGCAATTTCATTCTGATTAATAAACAACGTGCTCCGTTATTCCATTTTCATAATTGGATTATATTTACATTTGAAATATACCTATGACGTCATATCGCCGCACACGAAAATTACAATATTTTTTTCATTATCATAACGATTTTCTTTTATGCGTTTTTATAAGAAATAATTCTCGAAACCAGACGATACTTTCGTGACGTGATGAAACCAATGTATTGTTCCTGTTACTAAATCAAAGTACTGAAGTACTGACAGGCTGGCGAACTGCAAAGTGAAATAGCTTTTCAAGTAATATAACATCAAGTGGTTTTCTAAGTCAAAAGAGAGGTAAGTGCTGGACGAAAACTAAAAAAATAAAAAATATAATTTCAAAAAATATAAAGATTTTGGAACCGCCGTGATTCGATCGCTGGACTTTAGCATCAAAAAATTACTATGCGAGTTGCTTAACCGCTCGGCCACGATCTCGTTAGAAATAAATAAAATAATTTAACATAATAAATTCGTTGATGCGCGCGCTATATCGCGTTCGTAACGCGTAGTAATAACTATCAACGCATTTAAACACCTATTCTTTTAATTTCATACAATTTTTTTTGCTGTGGGGCTATCTATAGGACACTTAACAATAATTTGATTTCGCAGAGATTAAGTGTCGGGTGGGTTGCACATTTTTAAGGTCGTGGAAATGACTGCATGGTTTATGCGTCGTTAGAAATTACCAGAGATGAACCTTCTGCTGGATGAGTAGGAATCAGCAAGTAACTTCATTGTGACGTCGTTGACGTCGGACTTGTGGCGATGTTCGTAAGTATGTCTCATGTAAATATTCATATATCAAGAACTAGTCTGTGCATTGTTGTGAAATTTGGTCATCATGTTCAAATTAAACTGAAGTTACGGTGTGAAAAAAATCGTGGTTTTACTGGCATTAAACACAATTTTACAGCATCAGTGACATTACTTTTGGATATACCCACGTATATACATGAAAATGTGATATGCATAGTTCACACATAAACAAAGTACGAAAAGGGATTCGGTAGGTGTCAAATGAGCTGGCATGTCAATAGGGGTGACACTATAATAAACAAACTATCCACCTTTCATTATACAGACGAATATGTCCGCAATTCGACGAAACAATATATTACATGTAATAAACTACCATACTGACCTTGTGTCTGTTCGTACATGCATACCATAGTAAAGTTACCATACAAATAAGAAGAGATCAAAACTTGTATTGGACTTACCTGAAAATAGAAAGAAAAACAAATTAAGTACAATCAAAGTTTCAATAAGGACATTTTCTACGAACTACAAGCATGGTGAATGTCAACTACTACTATTGTTAAAATTTGACCCCGGAGCCATTATCTCAGATAATTCACTGTATAACATACACTGCTAAAAGTACAGTCACGGCTCTATGCTCTGTTTCTGTAACACGATTTTGCAGGCCAATATTAATTTTGTATAACATTGCATAGACAAGTAGGGCGGATTTGTAACCAGTTGATCCTATTTCAATTCTGAGTGACTCTATGTTATAAACTTGTTATAAAACAGCAATGTCGAGTTTCTTCTTTCCACAAAGAAAGTTTTGTGGTTCCTGTAAAACGGTTAAATTTTCCCTTTTAAGTATACGAATAAGCCGCCGTATATAACTTCTAAGTTGTAGAGAAACGTCGTTAACCCGTAAATAAACACACATAAAAGTCGTCTTGCCCATAAATCCTCAATACCGACCTTCGAAGTATTGACTGCTTTCACAGAACACAAATAAACTGTATAATCAAGTTGTATCTTTAGCATTATTATATTATTCTACATTGTGCTTTTAAAATGATAAGTTGGCGAGGGACCCACGGGACATTAAAACAATTACGTTTCCCACAATACGGGGAATATTTCTATACTGGAATATCATATATATTCGTGGTGGATTAATTTCGCTGATTTCGCGTATGAACTAGGCGGTGTAATAGACCAAAACAATATGTAGAACAATTTTTTGAACAATTATTTAAAATCCACGAATTAACAACCCCCCTCTACTCAATAACCATTGTGCACTGTACGATGCACCCTAATCCCCGAAAGTTAACATCCACGAAACTTAATAGCCGCAACAATTGACATTATACAGAAAATCGCGATCAAACAGTATCAACTATGAACAACCACTTTGTTATTGATCAGTATGTACACCTCGGGATGCAATGAGTGTTACGTTACCCCCATTTGTCTCAATTTGGCTCCGTTATCTTTCGGCGCGAATGTAACAGGCTCCAGACTATATTTATCAAACCGCAGAAATATAAGACAATTTATTTAATGTGATATTTTAAGAGAATGTTTGTTATAAAAACTCTCTTGTGGTACAGGGGAAACAAACCTGTTATTAAGAAGTGTATATGTGTATAGACATGCTGATTCGTTGATTGACTAAGGTGTGTCTTATTTTAAAATTCGAAATTATATGCAAATAGATAGTACGCTATACAAGGTCATTTTCCAAACAATTTCATGACACGTTAAGAATAGTGTTTGTTTTTGCAAAATATATACTTGTATTTAGTAAACCCACTTTTACATGAATCCAACTTTGGTGTTTGTTGGTAAAACATAGTTAATTTCATTTGTATCGATAAGACATCATACGTGAATAAGGTTTTGTATTAGCAGTATTGAGGAACGTTTCAGACTACTATCGCAACCTAAATACATGAACAAAGGGAGACTACTCGTACAGAGATGAAAGCGTCAAGTTTTATTTGCCTTATTTTCTATAGAACGGTGGAATCCTATCGCGATTCGATTAGAGGTTGATATATAAGGGCGATTTGATTATTGTACAAGGCATGTCGATCATAGGGTCGGAGCCAAAGTTGTAAAGCTGCAAAAAGTGATTGTAATGACTGAAATAGAGGTTGAGTTCAGTGTAGTGGTGGCAAACATAATTTAAGTTCGTCATGTTCGTACAGGCAAGAACGTTTTGCGTTCGTTGTGAGGCACTGAAAGGATTCTGAATTCGTCGGCCATAAAAGTCGGTTAGATAATAATTAATATCGACGTTCGTTTATCATGTACATTGTCAATTCGTTTTCAGTGTTATTAACCTTTAGCAGTCTACGCTAGCAAATATTCTAGCTGAGTGAAGTACGCGCTGTGTTTTATTTGGTAATGATGTTTTATGTGATTTTGCTGGGAAGAAATGAAGACAATTCCATTAAGTTAGATAAAATTTTAAGGTAAATTAATTTGTACTTGAAATCGAACGTTTTTACCATTACTCTTGGTGTATGCAATTTGTATCTTTTTATGAAGTGCGGCATTTCGTCTTGGAAGCTGAAAGGATAGCAACAACAATTTAACATCAACCTACATGGATTTTATAATTGGACTACTCTAGCACATTTCTAAAGTATACATATGACTCATGCCAAGTTTGAGGGTGTGTCAATTTCAAGCAGAGTCCCAAACTAGCATTTGCGTAGCGGTGGACGCCGGGTTTTGAACAAGCACATACATGTACAGACGTAATTCCCGCTATATAATTGAAAAATTCTAGAAAATCAAACCCGCGACAAGATAAAACGAAGCTATGTTTATTGGATTAAAATGTAAGTCATATTATAACAGTTTATTAATTGAATATACAATATTGGCCGAGTTTTTCCTCTAAATGCAGGGCCAATATGAACGATACTTCGACATTATTGAGACAAAACTCGGCCATTATGGAAAAATCGCGGCCATTATGAAAAATCACGGCCATTATGAGATTCGAGTATTCTGATTGGCTGTCTATCTCGGCCATTATGAAACCCGAAGTTCTCATGAGAAAAATCGCCGCCATCTTGAATTTCGGTAAATTTATTTTATAAGCAGATTTTGAAGTAAAGTGCCGATTTCGCGATTACTAGGCCCCCAGTTATACAAAGGGGAGTAAACGCGAAGTGTAAAACGGGTTTGACGGCATATATACAGTACATTCATCTTGTGCCACCCGACAATAGCCATACGCAGCCATCAACGGACGACTCGAATCACAAAAAGATAAAATGAAGGAAGGGGGCATTTTCTGAAGAAGTTGGCGAACGATTGGTCTCTTTATTGCATTTAGGCAACATTATAATCAATCAATCTGACCTACTGTTTTTTAAATGTATGTTGATGATTTATAATTTTGTGACCAACGACAACTGCTGATAATTCGGATACGCAACGTTTCGAACACGGTAAAGCTATAATAAAGTCAGAAGCTTGTGTTTGCTGGTTTTCTAAACCTTTGTTTGTTTTTATTCGTTATCTATTATCTTTTTAGTGTGATATCACACGAAGTGTATAGTAAATTAATAAAATTGTCAATAATTAAGTGTTTTCATAATGGCCTTGTTATTGGGCTTCAGTCTTCGACCTCAGGCTAATATGAAAGTCTTCAGCCCAATAACAAGGCCATTATGAAAACACTTAGTTATTAACATTATAATCATTAGGAATTGAGATTATATTTTTTCTATCATTTTATGAATCCTCATAAAATTATACAGTTATTCTTGAATTTTACAGGACCATAAAGTTGCACGTTTGCAATTTATGTCATTTTCATTGTCTGCTTACGCCGCCATATTGTTACGTCGTAAGAACGAAATGTATGTTCGTGAGAATACTTGATTATTCTTATTATAACACATGTTTACATGTATGTCGTATACAAGAACAATATTTACCATTTCTTACCAGGTGAGCGTTTATTCTCTTCTTTATCGATTTGCCTTAAATGTCTTCTTGGTTTGTTAACGAAACACCACGCTACCAAATGGTACTCAATTAGTGTCAATTAGATCAAATATACTACATTTCACCTCTAAATGAAAAACGCTGGATTACGTCCTTGTTGACAAAATATCCATTAGACATAGGTAAACGTGTAGCGACACTCAAATGTAGATATTGTATATACGAATACACATGTACAAGACAACCTGTGTAGAGCAACAGCCTTTAAGAGCTTAAGAGCTGCAAATATTGGTCGGTTTACTTTATGTCGACACGTGCTTCAACGATGTCACGCACAAAATGTATATAATCGGTCATGAAAATCGGAACTCTTGTGATGTTGACGAAACTGAAGTTTCCAAAAGGCTTGTTTTAGTATAAGTAATTTGCAGACAATTTTATTTCTTCAAAGTTTCGATTTTGTACATACATCTATCTCATTCTAAGCCCGCGATATGTCTCAACATATTGTACAATAATTAAAACTGTCAAGAAGGACAAGCTGGCAATTATGTGCTGTTTTGCATTTTCCAAATAGGTGGTCTTTTCAGACAGATTGCATTCTAGTATTAAATAATTACTTCCAATCATGCGATGACAACCTGCTGTTTATTAATACACCGTCATGCGATTACTCAATCAAAGTAAACAATAAATGCTTAACCAATCGAATATCCTTTTACGAGGGCTGATCAACAAATCTGAGAAAAATTGCTCAACAAATTACAATTTGCATCACTTGTCTGTATATTAATAATTAACAAAAAAAAACAAATTAAGGAGGTTTGAATAAAAAATAAGCGACGATTTGTTTCAAAATAATCACACTTTTAACATGTTCCAAAACACGCATCTGTTATAGTAGCTCTAGTTGTTGCTGAAATGTAATGAAAGCACACCGTTTTTCTAATACTTTTTTTTAGTAAGTATGTTATGACCATCCCAGCATTTTTGTAAATTTATTTAGACTCGTCCAGTAGTATACAGGGCTCATTTGCATAATACATAAATACAACACTGTTTCGCATATTTGTTGATCAGCCCTCGTATTTTTATATCGGCTCAATGTTGATGGCGATAATTTGTTATATTTGCACAATGATTAAGGTCCATTCACGATGGTATCACGTTTCAATGTGTATCTCATGATAAAATCAATGCTGTTATATTGCCCCCATTTATATTTATTGCATATTTTCGCTTATTCCAATATAGTAGTAAAATTGGTTAAATCGAATTCCAAATCTTGTACGTAACGTATATTACGTTAAAAACAATTGTATTTCTTTTATTTATGACTTACCAGCATATATCATGACGAAAAATCACCCTGAATTTGCAGTGAACAAAATGTTATCGAAGGTTTAAGAATTCAGTCGACTCGACACTATGTCGATGCAAATCACCAAGGATTTCTAGAGAACGAAGGTCACAGAGGATTTTCAAATGACCATGCCCTTACCATAAAATATATTCGAAACTATTTTCCGACAAAAAAACTATTTATAGAGTGTACGAGCGTCTGCGAGCGATTTCTAATGTAATATCTGAACCGCTCCATATAAATAGTTACCGGGGGTTAGATATCGTCATGGAATATACAGACAATTTATAATTGTTAAAAAAATAGTGATCAATGTACGAACAAGTTAATGACTGAGTATGATATTTCATGTACAATGAGAAGGGTTATACATGTATGTTCTTAATTGTTGTCTAAGTCCAAACTTACATGGAACTTATTAATACTATGTTGATCGTCAAGTAAGCGATACAAATAATGCGTCGTGGCTAAAAATCGAACCCTTTACCTCGTGTAATGGAATCAGAAATTCTACCAGTTATGTATTGAAGAGGACAGACGGGTAACTATTATAGTATTTAACAAACAGAAAACACAATATCAGCATCACTTCGTTACATGGTGCACAAAATATACGTGACGAGGTCATCCTAGTGCTTTCCTTTTCGTCTACGTACTTTCATTTACTATCAAATTACTGAATGTGTGAACAAAGCTGTTTTCCAACCCCTACACATGTACAAGTCCCACAGAAAATGCACCTTGAAACAAATTATAGAACTATACACTAATTACAGTGTCAGAAACTCCCATGTGGGTTTCTTAATAAATCCAAATATACCGAGTCTCACTTACAAATTACCCAATCTCTCGTTTTGCCAAGATACCTTGATGCGAAACCTCGTTACGATATGACACGTTTTGTTCGTGTATGGAACACCATAACCGCCTTAAGTGGCCGTTTAATCATTATTGTTGTTGGCTAAATTTTGTTAATGTTTAGCATATCTGTTTGTAATTTTGATAAGGTCATATAACCTCACATTATGTCTAGTATTCTTATCATCTGAACAATTGTTAACATGTTACCGGTACTATAAATTTCGATATAATGGTCACAACAATTGATGAAGCTAACAGATGTAATGATCAAACGGTTTATATATATTGAGTGTCGTATTCACACCTAATAAAAAGAGGTCTCATACGTATATTGATGTATCCAACCCCAAACATGTAATTTATAAAAACGTGACAAAAGGCACATGCAGCGTTCCATAACCTGACGTACGAGTTAGCCTGAGACAATACTCCACGTGACCTTCTCTGTATAAAACACGATACCGACATGTATCAAGAAAATCCCATTAGTCTCGAGTTCAAAAGAGCGCATTGTTCCTTAATTACGTTATTACATCGGGCTAGTGCTGTTTCTGAATTAGCCGCGTACAACATTGACAACTTCAATATATTCGTATGCTTCGAGTAATCCAGAACTCTAATTTCCTAGTTTTCTAGTTTGAATATCAGATTTTGATAAGGTTTCGTTTAACTGCATAAAAATGACACCGCGGGTAACAATGTGACTTTTAATTCGCGAATAAACTTCGTCAAGAAATTAAGCTCCGTCATACACACACTTATAACCTCAATTGACCCCTCAGAAGTATCTTAATTATTTAATGAGAATTTTAGCTTCAGATGGTGGTAAAGTCTCATCAATTGCCACTGCACAAACAAAGAACTACTTCAAAAAGATGCGAAAAAATCAGATAAGTTCGAATCGAATCAAACGATAATCTTTTCTAGATCGGTATGTCGTCTTATTTGCGGATTGGTTATCGAATTGTGGGCAGTAATTGCAAAACAATCAAGTCAGGGCATTAGACATGCCCGATATCGAAAACTCCCGACAAGTATACCAGTGTATAGCATTTGTAAGAATTTGAATAAAACATACCGAGATATTACCATATCAAGCATAATATAATTGAGTTTATATTTCCAGGAAAATCAAATAACCATATACATAAGGACGAAATCAGTTTTATCATTACTTAATAAATTTATTACTTTAGAAGAAACATTTGTGGGTGCATTACTTGATATTTAAATACACTCTATTCATAAGTGTACACAGTACTTTGTCATTTTGTAGATACAACAATGCTTGTATCATTTATATAATTTATAATCAAATTTCCAGGAATTTAAGGAAAATTGGCAATTTTGCATTTACCGATAATTATGTTTTGCCATTTTCGAACATTTGCTCATCAGATTTTATTCTACATGTAAACAAAAATGAAATATAATTTAATACAAACACATGTATAAAGCATTTATGAATGTAGGTTATCAACCAGACCACTTCGAAACAATTAGAACTTCCAGCAAGCGTATATACCCATCCCTCAAATGAATGACACACTGTAGTCTTTGAATTATGTGCATTATTAGCCATAAAAGGGGGACTTATTTTTTAAACTACTCTGAAGTTAAATACGAAGATATTTCTTACAGCCACCAGACGGCAATTAATGATCAATTAAATACTGTAGCGCCCAGAAAATTCGCACCAGTGCCACATAAAAACGTCATTTACGGACAATTTGTGCTTAGGTTAGCTAAACACAGACAACAGAATATATCTGTATCAATTAATTGAATATGAATTAATCAATTAGCACATTTAGTAAAGTACCCGCAGATTTCCCCAGAGGAGTCTAATAACGCTAAACACATAAATTGGCAACAAAATAGAAGGCTTTAGTCGTTCACTAAATACAGATTACCGTTCATTATTGGTTATAATCTGTAGAATTTCATACCACGTGATCATAGAAAGTTATGTACGATTTTAATTAAAAACAAATTTTAAACACTCTTTATTATATTATATATCTTATAAATCCTAATTAATATCAGGTTGAGTCGAAAGTTCCCGTACGAATAGAGATACTGTTGGTTTTATTTCTGGTAAAGTGAGAGGTATGGTGATTTGGTTCCAGATAATGTTAGGAGCAAGGTAAATCTAGACACTATGTAATATAGGGCATTTTAACCCTGCTATGTTAGGGAGAATGTCGATTTAGCAAATTATTGAGGGGAAAGGGATGTATGAGTCCATTATTGTATAATAAGAATTCAGTGCGATCAGGGTTTTAACTCGATAACAATAACAGTCGTTCAGAGTTTTAGTATAATCTGCCGAGGAGTATTGACGTTAGTTTTTTATTATAATATCGTTCTTTATATCGTGTTATTAACCTCTCGCTTATTTTGCTAGCAATTTTTTTTATCTTAGTGAGTTAAGCGCTGCGTTTTATTTCGTAATGATGTTTTATGCGATTTTGCTGGGAAGAAATGAAGAAAATTCCATTAAGTTAGATAGTATCTAAAAGTAAATTAATTTGTACTTGAAATCGAACGTGTTTTTACCGTTATTCTTTGTGTATGCAATTTGTATCTAAAAGGAAGCAATTTTATGAAGTTTAGTCTAAGAAACCGAACCATTTAACATCAACCTACGTGGATTGTATTATCGGACTACTCTAGCACATTTAAGTATACATATAGGTTATGCCAAGTTTTAGGGTGTGTCAATATCTAGCAGAATCGCAAACTAACATTTCCATAGCGGCGGACGGCGGTTTTGGAAAAGCACACACAGACGCAATTCCCGCTATAATTGGAATGTCTAAAAAATCAAACATGTGACAAAAAACACGAATGTTTTTATTGGCTCATGTATAGTTACGAAATGAAATCATTTTTCGTCTATTTTCTCATGAATCCTCATACAATTGTACAGTTACCGTGAATTTTAGGGGACCATAAAGCTGCACGTTTACTATTTCTGTCATTTTACTCCACCATATTGTTACGTCGTAAGAAATACTTGATGTAGTTTTTTTATAGAACATGTATGTTTGTGGCGTGTACACGGACACTATTTACCATTTCTTACCAGCTGAACGTTTATTCTCTGCCTTATCGATTTGCCTTTAATGTCTTCTTGGTTTGTTAAAGAAACACCCCGGCCAAATGGTACTCAATTAGTGTCACTTAGATCAAATGTACTGCATTTTTCTCAACAATTACGAACGCTGGAATCTGCCCTTGTTGAGAAAATATCCATTAGTCAGAGGTAAATGTGTAGCGACACACAAACATAGATACTGTATAATTATGAACGCTTTACCAATCGAATATCATTTTACGAGGGCTGATCAAGAAATACGCAGAAAATGCTCTAAATTCAAATGACACTTTTCCGCTATTGTGCTGATGACACCGAAACGCTTTACGAGCATATATTAACAACCAAGCGACGATATGTTCCAAAAGCTCACACAGTGTGAAAAAGGAAACATGCTTCAAACATGTCTCTGATATAACTATAGTCCTTATTACGTTCTATAATCCAATGGACTTTTAATTTCGTGATCATCCTTCGTATATCATTTTGTTGGCTCAATGCTGTTGACGATAATATGTTATATTTGCACAATGATTAAGGTCCATTCGCGATTGTATCACATTTCAATTTGTAATTAGGATCTGAGTATAAAATCGATGTTGATATGTGCCTGTATATTCGTTCACATTAATTTCAGTCTGTCGCTAAATTCTCAAGTAAAATGGTTATTATGATCGAATTCCAGAACAAGTTCCCTTTGATCTATACACAATTTCCACATTACGTATGTTTGCTATAGATAATAGTTAATTCATTCTTATTGTCTCAACCCGTTATTAAGGGCTAGCCAATTTGGGTTGCTGAAATATCAACGTTGCTTCAATGCCAATTGGTGACCAGCTCAATCTAAAATGTTTATGCTGAATCCAAGCATCTTTCTGTTTGGTATTTGGATCTAACACGTTATTAAAATAATATCTTCTCGAATGGAGATAAGCTGTTGAAGGTCACAGAGAATATCCAAATGACCATGACGTCATCATAAACTATATTCACAATTTTCCAATTGCTATATTTGAATCACAATTTACCATGCGGCTACAAAAAAGTAATTTAGAAAATGTATGAGTGTCTGCGAGCCATTTATAATTTTATATCTGAATTGCTCTATTGTGATAAATATAGGTTACGGTAAATAGTTACCGGGGCTTAGACATCGTCATGGAATTTCAGACAATTTATAATTGTTACGCAAACAGTGAAAAATGCATACCAAATTAATGTTAAAATGGGTATGATGATCTTTGAAAAAGAGTATGAGTATATCGTTTTGAATATTTTAACATTATAAGTCCCATTTAACTGCATTAAATTTTATTTATTATATACCGAGTGTCATTCAAGCGATACCAACAATTTGTAACGGTCTAGAATCGAAACCTATACATCTTGAAATAAATACAGGCGCTCTACCACTACGGTATCAAGGAGGACAGAGGGGTTACACTTCTTATATTTAGGCAAAAACAACTATGTGAGAATACACACAAATTCAGCATCACTCCGTAACAAGGTGCACAAAATATATGTGACGTGGTCACCCAAGTGCTTTCCTATCCGTACTTTCAATTACTATCAAAATACTGAATGTGTGAACAAAGCCGTTTTCTAAACCCATATATTTCAACAGAAAAAGTACGACGAAACAAATTACAAAACTATACACTAATTACAGTGTTTGCATCTCCTACGTGGGTTTCTTAACAGATCTAAATATACCGAGTCTCACACACAAATTACCCATTCGCTCGTTTTGTTAAGATATACCTTCCCGAGAAACATCGGTATAATATCGCTGACAATGTGCGTGTATGGAACGCCGTAACAGTCACATGATGCAGTTTTATCTTTATATGCGTTATTTCAACGTTTTATCATTTTGTTTGTAAGTTAGATATAGCCATATAACCTTCAAGTGTGTTCTGTATTTATATCTTCTTAATAATTTCCATGTATGTTTTTCAGATTCAACAATCACATGAATTGATGTAGCCAACACATGTAATGATAAAACGGCGTACGATATGGATGCAGTATGCACGCATAATGAAACATCTGTCACATATGTATATGGACGTATTTAACTCTAAACATGCTATTATAAAACCAAAACAAAAGGCATTTGCACCGTTCCATATTTACATGTTTGTATTACGCTTGAGACAAAACTCCGCATAAACATCTTTGTCTTATAAACGATGGCGACATTTATCAGGAAAATCACATTACTTTGGAGTTCAAAAGAGCGCATTGTTCGTTAGTAACGTTTTCTTTTATCGCGCTAGTAATGTTTCTGAAATTAGCCGCGTACACTGTTGGCAAATGTAATGTAATTATGTGTCTTTATTTTGAGAAAATCAGAAATCTAGTTTTCATCGGATTGAAAATCAGTTTTGGATAAGGTTTTATTATTTTGTTTAATCCCATAAAAATGACATAGTGGGAAATTACATGTATGTGACTGTTATTTTCCGAAATTCGAATCGGATATCAAATAATTGAAAAAAAAGTTAAACGACTGCAATAGCCGGGTTTTGGACATTACTGCTATATAACGAACTAAACTATATTTAATATCATCGACAATTAACGACTGTATAGTATTTGTAAGAATCGTATGACAAAATCGATACTAAAAGTCGAGATTAGACCAAGATATTACGCATTATATAATTGAGTTTATATTTCCAGGAAAATTATTTGCATTAGTACGAATTTTGTTTTACCCTAACTTGGTTACTTTATTTTATTACCAGAAGAAATCTTTAGACACAATTCTTAATATTTCAATAACATTGTCTGCATAAGTTCGCGTAGTACTTTGTCATTTCGTAGGTACAATAATGCATGTATCAGTTATTTTGGATATTATCAAATTAGAGAGCTTTGTGTGACATTGGAAATTTTGTAAGAACTGATTATTACGTTATGCCATTTTCATATATTGCTCTTCTGTTCAATTGTACATAAATAATGATTGAATGGCATATAGGCACATGGATATAGCTTCTATGAATATAGATTATCAACCAATAAACTTCGATAGCCTTTGCTAGCTTCACTGAAGTGAAATACGAAGCTACATTTTACATCCATCACACGACAACATAGTGATTATTAAATACTGTAGCACACAGAAAATCTACAGTGATGCCACACAGTAATCATTTACGGACAATTTGTGCTAAGGTTAGCTAAACACAGACAAAATAGTTTGAATATACGTCAATCAGTTAATGGAATACTAATTAATCGCCGAGTATTTTTAGTAAAGTACCCGCCAATTTCCCGAGAGGAGCCTGATAACGCAAAACACATAAATTGATAACAAAATAGAAGGCTTTAGTCGTTCAGTAATACAAATTACCGTTGGTTATCGGTTATAAGGTGTAGAACTTCATACCATATGATCATAAACAGTATTTTATGAGCTATTTCTCATTTTAATTACCACATTGTATTAAACAGCTTATTGTGTGTGTACAAAATTCATTTAAGTTTAGTCTGGACGCTGTAAGGTAACAGTGCGGTTTGAGCCGGGTAAAGTGAGAGCAGTCAGTGGTGATTTGACTCAAGAACAGTTACGGGCCCGATTCCACAGAGGGCATTTGTTACGGAGAACGGCGCATCGGAATTTGATGAATTTTCCTATTAGTGAGGGACAGTGAGAGTATGAGTCAATTATAGTATAATTGGAATACAGTGCAGTCAATTAAAGTAAATTTAATTCGTCAACCATAGAAGTCGATCGGAGTATATATTCTGAGCAATATCGACATGCGTTTAAAAAATTACTTTCTTTAATCGTTTAAGTGTTAATAACATTTCGCAGTCTTTGTCAGCAAACATTTTAGATTAGCACAGTGTTTCATACGGTAATGATGTTTTATGTGATTTGGCTGGGAAGAAATTAAGTAGACTTCATTAATTTAGATAATATCTTAAGAGAAAAACATTTGTACTTTAAATTGAGCGTCATTTTTACAAGAAGTATCCGCTGTGTATGCAATTTGTATTAAAAGGAAGCAATTTTATAAAATTTGGCATTTAGTATAGGAAGCTGTTTAGTAAAGCAAAACTATAATTCAACATTTGGATCCTTGTACAAAATATCGACCTTTGCCAGCATATTGATATAATAGACAAATAAGCTAAGAATTGCTGTAAATGTAGTTCACTTTCGAAATGCATACAATGGGATCACGTGTGCACTACTGCTCTTTTCTTCAAGCCTCTTAAGATTCCTTTTGTTGTACGATTAAGTGTCGTGTACATGTACGTAACATTATATATCATTCCTTACCAGCTTAGCGTTAATTCTCTGCCATGTGAGGAAATGTGAGAAGTATTATAATTGTGATTATTTTTGTAATAATAATTGGATGTTTCGAAAATATTTTGATCCAGCTTGAAATTGTTATGAATAAGGACCAACAACTTTATTAATTAAACTGACTATCGCACCAAATATCGTATCTTCCAGCTCAGATGGTGGTGATTGCAGCAGCACAACCATAATTTACCAATGGGGCACTTTAAAAACTAATTTTAAATATCACTATTTGTCACAAATCCTATCTCATAGACTATCAGGGATAGTTTTCCTGTTAAGAATGAACAGCTAACAAAATGAGCTGCTTTGATTTTTCCCATTGGGTGGTCTTAATAGACAGATTTTTTTCAAGTATTAAATGATTACTTCCTTACATTCAACAACAACCTGCTGTTTATTAATGCACTGTAAGGCGGTTAATCAATCAAAGTAAGCAATTAAAGCTTCACAAATCGAATATACTGGTATGATTTAACATGGGATGATCAGCAAATAAGATGGTGAAAAATGATCCGATAATCTTATCAAATTAAAATTTACATCACTTTTTGGGATACATGTGTTTGTCAACCACACCGAAAAGCTTTAAATTGCTACCAATGATGACTAACAATTAAGAAAGTACATAATGTTTCAAATTAATTACACTGAAAAAAGAACACATCAAAACAAGTAAAACTATCAAATAAAACTCTTAGTAGTAATTGCTTGTTTAATAATTCAAAAATCTAATGAAAATACCACTCTGTGACACTATTCTGGGTATATTCTGATCAACCCTCGCATATAGTTTAGTTTGCTCATGCTGATGACAATAATATAACGGTTATATTAACACAATGATTAAGTTCCATTTACGATTGCATCATATTCCAATTTGTAATTTTCATTGCAGTATTAAATCGATGTTATTATATTGCCTTATCAATTTGTTTAAATAAAATGCATTTAAGTGCTATTTCCCTACTTATGAGCAAAACAACTTAACTGAATCGAATTCCAGAACAAATAGTGCTTAGTTGTTCAGATGAATAGTCCTTTTTTATGATATGATATATTTCAAAATTAAGCATGACCCTTACATATCAAACATCATGAGGTTCCTTTCAATCATAATTAAAGCCTATTTAGTTGTCATTATACCCGGCCTCTGTTTTTGAATCCGAGTTGTCGCTAGAAAGCACCTGTGGCTGAGACTCGAATTAATTGTAATCACCTTATTACAATTACGTGTTCCTCAAATTTAAAACAAGTCGGTCAAAGGACAAAACTGCTTATAACCTCGTTCTTGACGGTTCATCAGATTGAGTCTTAAAATTATCATAATAAACAATATTCTCAAACGACGCCAAGGATATCTAAATGACAACATTCAACCAGGATTTTCCAATGGGAAAATATTTGTCGAAGGTCACAAATGACCATGACGTTATCACAAAATATATTCGTAAGTTTCCAAATGCTATATTTGAATCCTAGTATACCATGGGTCTACAAAAAGGCAATTTACAGAATGTATGAGTGTCTGCGAGCCATTTATAATACTATATCTGAATTGCTTTATGGTGATAAATATTGGTTACTGCAAAAAGTTACCGTGGGTTAGAATTTGTCATGGAATTTGTAGACAATTTATAATTGTTACCCAAACAGTTGTTAATGGACAAACAAATTAATAACTGGGTATGATATTTCTTATTATTTAAGAATGGTTTTATATGAATAGGTTCTAAGCCCATCTTTACCTGTAAATTAATAATTCTGTAATGAACGTCTAGGAAGCGATTCAAACACTGCTTAGAATCTACCTATATTCCTAGTGTAATGCAGGCAGACTTTCTTCTACTAAGATATCAAGGATAAAAGAGGGGCTTTGAATATTATTATAACGCAAAAAAACGACTATGTCAGAACAAACAAAAGCAGCATCACTACACCATGCATGATATACATGTGAAGTGGTTGCCTTTCTGTTGTTGCATCTATTATCAAATAACTGAATTTGTGAAGAAAGCTGTTTCCAAACCCCTATACAAGTTCCACAGAAAATGTACCTTGAACCCAATTACAAAACTGTACGCAAAATTCAGTGACGGTATCTCCCATGAGGGTTTCTTAACAAATCCAAATATACCAAGTGCCACATACAAATTACAAAATCGCTCGTTTCTTCAAGATACCAAAGTGAGAATCATCGTTACAATATCGCTCGTTATGTTTGTGTATGGAACGCCACGACTGTCTTGCAGTTTTATGTTTATATGTGTTGGCAACATACATAAATTTCGACGTTTAATCTTAAGTGTTTTCAATTTTATAAGTTGATGTGACCTCCAATTTTGTAGAATAATTGGTTAAGAATAATGTTCTATGTATGTTGTAGGAAACAACAATCGCATTCATTGATGTAGTCAACATATGTAATGATTAGACGGTATAATAGATGGCTGTAACATGCACAAATACTGAAACAGCGGTCCCATGTATAAATTGTTGTATCCAACACAAAACATGTTATTATAAACCGCAACGAAAGACATTTGCGGCGTTCCATAATCATGCGTATGTAGTTAGTCTGAAACCAAACTCCACATTACCTTCACTGTCTTAATAACCATGGCGACATTTATCAACACAATCACATTAGTATTGAGTTCAAAAGAGCGCATTATTTCTTAATTACGTTATTACTTCGCGGTAGTACTGCTTCTGAATTAGCCGCTTATATTATTAGCAAAATTAATGTAATATAATAATAATTTCATATTTCGAGATCTCTAGTTTCTGTCGAATTTCGGTTTTAGATAAGGTTTTTTACTTTGTGCAATTCCACCAAAATGACTTCGCGGGTAGAAATGAGACTTTCATTTGGCAGATACAAATGTAATTATCGCCATTCAAGAAATTACCCCCAAACACACATACAACATCAACCGACCCCTTCTGAAATACGTAATGGGCAAGAATGTTAGGTTCAGCTATTTGTAGTTATTTCGACTGCAGTAATACCAGAAAACCGGAAGCATTGGAGCAGGTACCGGTCTCGAATGAACAAATCCAAATATCAGAACCCTCATTCCATCTATCCGCATTTCGAATCCGATATATAATAATTGAAACTAATATTAAACGACTTCAACAGTCGGGTTTTGGACACTACTACTTTTTAATGTAAACCCACTATATTTAATATCATCGACGAATAAACAGCCTTATTAAGAATCGATACTTGCATCGAGATAAGACCAAGATATTACGCATTATATAATTGAGTTTATATTTCCAGGAAAACTATTTATATTAGTACGAATTTTGTTTTACCCTAACTTGCTTACTTTATAATATTACCAGAAGAAATGTTTGGGCGCATTTCTTAATATTTCCATACATTGTCTTCATAAGTTTGCGTAGTACTTTGTCATTTCGTAGAAACAATAATGCTTGTATCATTTGTTTTGGTTATTATCAAATTAGACAGCTTTGTGTGAAATTGGCAATTTTGTAAGAACTGATTATTACGTTATGCCAGTTTCAAATATTGCTTTTCTGTTCAATTGTACATAAATGAAAATTGAATGGCATAAAGGCACATGTATATAGCTTCTATGAATATAGATTATAAACCCATGAACTTCAATAGCTTTTGATAGCTTCACTGAAGTGAAATACGAACATACGTTTTAAACGTAAGGTCATTGTCCTTGTGTTTTTAAGACTAGGTGACGCCCGGGGTTTTTGTGCTTCATTTGGTCGCCGTTTTGGCATGGGTTTCTGTGGGCATTGCTCAGGGTAGTTGTGTTATGGTTTTCTGTTTTTCTCATACCTTTTTTACAGCCGCAACTCGGCACAAAGTCATAATTAAATACTGTAGCTCACAGAACATCAACAGCAAGGCCACACAAAAACGGTAACAAAACAAGATGAATATATGTCGTTCAATTAATAGAATACTAACTTTTCATGGCTAAGTAGACGCCCGTCTACTGGGTTAAGTAGAGCCCCGTTTCAAAGTGTGGTAAGGTCTAGAAGAAAGTATGTTATTTCTTCGACCTTTATGGTAAGGTCTAGAAGAAAGTATGTTATTTCTTCGACCTTTATGGTAAGGTCTTGAAGAAAGTATGTTATTTCTTCGACCTTTGTAACTCATATGATGATAGTAACTTTATGTCATCTGTGAGTCATCCCCCTTTTAAAGGAAGTATCACTTTTCCTTTAAGGGTTAAGGACATGTGGTAATGGTACTTGACGTTATCCTTGTCCTAGTTGAGGTTTACATTCAGTTAATACCCCTACAGATAATCAAATCGTTGTACACCACTATCTTATTGTAGCAAAGTATTTCTATATACCATGTCTCCTAAGTTTAATATTGCATTTCGTTTCGGCAATATGATACGATATGATGGGAGACTAAATAGCGTTGATATAAATGTTTTTGTATATTTTATGTACATTGTATGTTGTTTTAAACATGTATTAGTCGGGACTGTACAGCACTTTTCAACATGTGTATACATGAAAAAAGGGCTATATAAATATGGTATAATAAAAAAATAATAATACTAATTAATCGTCGATTACTTTTAGTAAAGTACCCGCCGATTTCCTCAAGGGAGCCTGATAACACAAAACACATTAATTGGCAACTAAATTGAAAGCTTCAGTCGTTCACTAAACACAGATTATCGTTCATTATTGGTTATAATCTGTAGAATTTCATACCACATGAAGGTTGAGTCGAAAGTTACCGTACGGATAGAGATACGGTTGGTTTTATTTCTGGTAGAGTCAGAGGTATGGTGATTTGGCTCCGGATAATGTTACGAGCAAGGTTAATCTAGACACGATGTAATATAGGGCATTTAAACCCTGCTATGTTACGGAGAATGTCGATTTAGCAAATTAGTGAGGGGAAAGGGATTTGCGAGTCCGTTATTGTATAATAAGAATTCAGTGCGGTCAGGGTTTTTTACTCGATAACAATAATATTCGTTCAGAGTTTAATTATAATCTGCTGAGGAGTATGGACGTAAGTTTTTATTATAATATCGTTCTTTATATCGTATTGTTAACCTCTCGCTGATTATGCTAGCAAATTTTCTAGCTTAGTGAAGTACGCCCGGTGTTTTATTTGGTAATGATGTTTTATGTGATTTTGCTGGGAAGAAAATGAAGACAATTCCATTAAGTTAGATAGTATTTTAAAGTAAATTAATTTGTACTTAAAATCGAACGTGTTTTTACCATTATTCTTTGTGTGTGCAATTTGTATCTAAAAGAAGGCAATTTATGAAGTTTAGTCCAAGAAACTAAAACAATTTAACATCAACCTACGTGGATTGTATAATCGGACTTCTCTAGCACATTTTAAGTTTACATAATAATAAAAAATATAATTTATGCTAAGTTTCAATATTAAGTGTCAATATCTAGCAGAATTCCAAACTAGCATTTGCTGATTTTGGACAAAGCACATACGGACGTTATTCCCGCTTGATCGGAATGTCTAAAAAATCAAACATGCGAAAAAAAACACGAATCTTTTTATTGGCTCATGTATAATTACGAAATGCGATCATTTTTTCGTCTATTATTTTACGAACCCTCATACAATTATACAGTTATCTTGAATTTTAGAGGACCATAACGCTGCACGTACGCTATTTCTGTCATTTTTCATTGTCATTTAACGCAGCCATGGTTTTACGTCGTAAGCACGACATGTATGTTCGTGAGAAATGCTTCACTTAGTTTTTTTTATAGAACATGTATGTTTATGGCATATACTCGGACACTATTTACCATTCCCTACCAGCTGAGCGTTTATTCTGTATCTCATCGATTACCTTTAAATGACTTCTTGGTTTGTTAAAGAAAACACCACGCGACCAAATGGTACTCCATTAGTGTCAATTAGATCAAATGTACTGCACTTCTCTCGACAATTACAAACGCTGGAATCTGCCATTGTTGGCAAAATAGCCATTAGTCAGAGGTAAATGTGTAGCGACACACAAAGATAGATACTGTGTAATTATATACGAATACAAGACAACCTGTGTAGAGCAATAGCCTTTAAGAGCTTAAGAGCTGCAAATATTGGTCGGTGTACTTAATGTCGGCACGTGCTTCAACGATGTCACGTATATAATCGGTCATGAAAATCGGAACTCTTGTCATTTTGACGAAACTGAAGTTTCCAAAAGGCTTGTTTTAGTATAAGTAATTTGCAGACAATTTTTTTTTCAAAATTTCTATTTTGTCCAAACAACTATCTCATTCTAAGCCCGCGATATGTCTCAACGTATTTCATGATAATTAAAGCTGTCAAGAAGGACCAGCTGGCAATTATGAGCTGCTTTGCATTTTCCTATTAGGTGGTCTTTTCAGACAGATCGTATTCTAGTATTAAATAGTTACTTCCTTACATGCAAGGATAACCTGCTGTTTATAAATACACCGTAAGGCGATTACTCAATCATAGTTAACAATGAATGCTTAACCAATCGAACACAATTACAAGGGCTGATCAACAATTCTTAGAAGAATTGCTCAACAAATTACAATTTGCATTACTTGTCTGGATATTTGTTAATTATCCCCAAAAACAAATTAACGAGGTTTGAATAATAAATAAGCGACGATATATTTTAAAATAATCACACTTTTAGCATATTCCAAACCACGCATACGATAGAACTATACTTGTTGCCATTTATTTTATTAAGAAGGGTAATAAAAGCACTACACTTTTGTAAGTATTTGATGACAACCTCTGCTTTTTGTTTAATTTATTTAGACTCATCCTGAAGTATACAAGGCACATCTGCATAACATATTTACAGCAATACTTTTAAGTGACACTGGGTAAAATATATTGAGGTACAATTGTTAAATACATAAATACAACACTGTTTCGCATATTTGTTGATGAGCCCTGGTATTGTTTTGTTGGCTTAATGCTGACGGTGATAATTTGTTATATTTGCACAATGATTAAGGTCCATTCACGATTGTATCATATTTCAATTTGTATCTCATGATAAAATCAATGCTGTTATATTGCCCCCATTTATATTTGTTGCATTTTAACGCTTATTCCATAATAGTTGTAAAACTTGTCAAATCGCATTCAAGAGCTTGTACGTGGCGTATATTACGTTATAAGCAATTGTATTCCTTTTATTAATAACTCACCAGAATATATCATGACGATACCCTGGATGTGCAGTGAACTAAATGTTATCGAAGGTTTAAGAATTCAGTCGAATCGACACTATCTCGGTGCAAATAACCAATGATTTCTAAAAAACGAAGGTCACAGAACATTTTCAAATTATCATGACCTTATTATAAAATATAGTCGCAACTATATATTTTCCGACAAAAAAGCAATTTATAGAACGTACAAGAGTCTGCGAGCGATTTATAATCTTATAACAGAACTGCTCTTTTAGTGAAAAATGTTGGTTAAGGCAAATTGTTACCGTGGGGGGGGGGGGTAAATATCGTCATGGAATATGCAGACAATTTATACCAACAGTGACAAATGTACAAACAAGTTAATGACTGAGTATGATATTTCTTATACAATAAGAACGGTTACACAAGTTTGTTTTGAATTGTATTCTAAGCACATATTTACATGCAACTTATTAATACTATGTTGATCGTCAAGCAAACGATACAAATAAAGAGTCGCGACCTAACCTCGTGTAATGGAGTCAGACTTTCTACCAGTGATGTTTCGAAGAGGATAAACGGGTAACTATTATTGTATTTAACAAACAGAAAACACAATATCGGCATCATTCCGTTACACGGTGCACAAAATATATGAGACGTGGTCATACAAGTGCTTTCCTTTTCTTCTACGTACTTTCATTTACTATCAAATTACAGAATGTGTGAACAAAGCTGTTTTCTAAACCCCTACGTACAAGTCCCACAGCAAATGCACCTTGAAACAAATTACAAAACTATACACTAATTACAGTGTTTGTATCTCTCATGTGGATTTCTTAACACGTCTAACTATGCCGAATCTCACACACAAATTACCTACTCGCTTGTTTTGTCAAGATACCTAGGCGAGAAACCTCGTTACGATATGACACATTAAGATCGTGTATGGAACGTCGTGACTGTCTTATAATGCAGTTTTATCATTATATGCGTGCGTTATGCCAACGTTTTATCATATTGTTTTTAATTTAGATATAGTCATATAACCTCCACTTTTGTTCGGTATTTTTATCTACTTAATATTTGTCCATGTATGTTTTTCAGAAACAACACTCACATCAATTGATGTAGCCAACACATGTTATGATAAAACGGTGTAGTATATGCATTAAGAATGCACGCATAATGAAACAGCTGCCCCATATGTATATGGATGTATCCAACTCCAAACATGCTATTATAAAACCACAAAACAAAAGGCATTTGTAGCGTTCCATACTCACATGTACGTGTATGTAGTAAGCTTGAGACAAAACTCCGCATGAACTTCTTAGTCTTATTAACGATGGCGACATTTATCAGGAAAATCACATTACTCTCGGGTTCAAAAGTGCGCATTGTTCGTTAGTTACGTTATCTACTATCGCGCTTACACTGTTTCTGAAATTCGCCGCGTACACCATTGGCAAATGTAATGTAATTATGTGTCTATATTTCGAGAAAATCAGAAATCTAGTTTTCATCGGATTAAAAAACAGTTTTGGATTAGGTTTCTTTTTTTGTTTAATCCCATGAAAATGACATCGCGGGTAATTATGTGACTGTTATTTTGTGGATAAAATTTGTCAAGAAAATATTTCGTCACACACATGTATAACCTCTAGCGACCCCTTGCGAAATACGTAATGTGCACGAATTTTAGGTTCAGATATTTGTAATAATTTCGACTGCAGAACTAGCATATAAACCGGAAACATTGGAGCAGGTACCGGTCTCGAAAAAAGAAATCCATATTTCAGAACTCTCATTCCATTTATCCGAAATTCGAAGTTTTGGACACTACTGCTATATAACAAAAAATCCACTATATTTAATATCATCGACAATTAACGACTGTACAGAATTTGTAAGAATCGTATGACAAAATCGATACTAAAGTCGAGATTAGACCAAGATATTATGCATTATATAATTGAGTTTACATTTCTTAGAAGACTATTTGCATTAGTTCCAATTTTGTTTTACCCTAACTTAGTTACTTTATTACCAGAAGAAATATTTGGACACATTTCTTGATATTTCAAAACATTGTCTCAATAAGTTCGCGTAGTACTTTGTCATTTCGTAGAAACAATAACGCATGTAATGTATCATTTATTTTGGTTATTATCAAATTACAGAGCTTTGTGTGAAATTGGCAATTTTGTAAGAACTGATTATTGCGTTATGCCAGTTTCAAATATTGGTCTTCTGTTGAATTGTACATCAATGAAAATTGATTGTCATATAGGTACATGGATATAGCTTCTATGAATATAGATTATCAACCAATAAACTTCGATAGCTTTTGAAAGCTTCACTGAAGTGAAATACGAACATACGTTTTACAGCCGCCACACGACAACATAGTGATTATTAAATACTTTAGGAAACAGAAAATCCACAGCACTGCCACACACAAATGACATTTAGGACAATTTTTGCTGAGGTTAGCTAAACACAGAAAAAAACAAGATGAATATATGTCAATCAGTTAATGGAATACTATTTAATCGTCGAGTATTTTTAGTAAAGTACCCGCCGATTTCCCCAGATGAACCTGATAACGCAAAATACATAAATTGGCAACCACCTAGAAGGCTTTAGTAGTTCAGTAATACAGATTACCGTTCATTATCGAACTTCATACCACGTGATTTTAAAACAGTTATTAAATAACACAATTTATTTAACACTGTTTATAGCTTATTAATACTGGTACATTTTAGGTGGACGCGGAACCCGGTACAGATAGAGGTGTTGGTCGAATATAGTTTGGTTTAGAGAGAAGTGTGGTGATTTGACTCAAGAACAGTTATGGGCCCGATTCCACAGAGAGCATTTGTTACGGAGAAGAGAGCATAAGAATTTGGTGAATTTGTGATGGACAATGAGGCTATTAATCAATTATAGAATACTAGTATAGATTTGGAATACGGTGCAGTCAATTGAAGTAAGTTCAATTCGTCGAATAAAAAGGTCTGTCGGAGTACAATGTATAATCTGCTGAGAGATGTTGACGTACATTCACAGTATAACATTGGAAAATCGTTTTTAGAGTTATAAGCATTTAGCAGTCTTTGTCAGCAAACACTTTAGCGTAGCGCTGTGTTTTATCTGGTAATGATGTTTTATGTGATTTTGTTGGGAAGAAATGAAGACTATTTCATTAAGTTAGATAATATCTTAAGAGAAATACATTTGTACTCGAAATTGAACGTGCCTTTTACAAGAAGTATCCGCTGTGTTTTTGTATATTTGTATTAAAAGGAAGCAATTTTATAAAATGTGGCGTTTAGTCTAGATAGCTGTTTAATATAGAAACACTATTATTATTTTTTTATTATACCATATTTATATAGCCATTTTTTCATGTATACACACGTTTAAAAGTGCTGTACAATCATGACTAATACATGGTTACAGCAATATGTAATGTACATAAAATATACTAGTATGGACACATTTATAAATTATCATTAAAACATATCTACCACTCATTTATGCAAACGGGTAGAATACTAATAATAATACTTTTATTACTTCCATAGCTGGAGAGCTCATACAATAAATACAAAAATATACATGAAAATGCACAGATAATGCATATATACAAACAGTCATGTAAAAACGAATCATGCATAATTTGGTAACAACAATGTTTTATCAAAGCTATTAAATCTCCCATCAGTATCATATTGCCGAAACGAAATGCAAGATAAAACTTAGAAGACATGGTAATTCAACATTTGGAAACTAGTTCTAAATATCGACCTTTGCCAGCCTATTGATAAAATAGACATATAAGCTCAGATTGGCTTCAAATGTAGGTCACTTTCGAAATGCATACAATGTGATCTCGTTTCCACTACTGGTCTTTTCATCACGCCTCATAAGTGACCTATTGTTGTACTATTATGTGTCGTGTACGTAACATTATATACCATTCCTTTCCAGCTGAGCGATAATTCTCTGCCTCATCGATTCCCCTTAAATGACTTCTTGGTTGGTTAAAGAAAACACCACGCGACCAAATGGTACCCAATTAGTTTCAATTAGACCAAATGTACTGCATTCATCTTGCGCAATGACAAACGCTGGAATACGTCCATTTTGGCAAAATATCCATTAGTCAGAGCTAAATGCGTAGCGTCACATTTACATATACCTATGTACGAGTACAGTACAACCTAAGACGAAACAACCCGTTGGAAATATTGACCGTTGTTATTGATAGAATATGTTAGTATTTTTAGTAGCATCTAACATCAAATTTAATTTGCTGTGAGACGTTTAATCAATCAAAGTAAACTATAAACGTTTTACTAATCCAATAAAACGAAATCAGATTTCGAAGGGTGATCACAAATTCGCAGTGAAATGATATATAGCTGTCTCAGTGACTCTGGACAAATGCTATTAAACTGTTTTAATACAACACTGTTCGGCTCAATGCTGATTATGGTAATATGTTATATTTGCCCAATGATTAAAGATCCATTCGCGATTGTATCACATTTCAATTTGTAATTTGCATCTCAGAACTAAATCAATAATGTTATATAGTCCCATTTGTTTGTTTAAGTAAATTGCCCAACATTGCTATTTCCATAAGTATGAGCAGATAAACTTGATTGGAACGAATTCCAGGACACCTGGTGCAGATGAATATTCCTTTCCATTTATGATATAAGAGGTTGCAATATAAAGCAAGACCTCACATATCAAACATCATGACGTTAAAACAATATTTCCAGTCTCCAATATTTAAAGTATATTTAACTTATAGATAGCCAATCAGTGTGTATTATTATCCGGTCTTTGTTTTTCCCAGATTTGTCGTAAGGAAGCAGCTGCAGCATAGGCTAGAATTAGTTTAAATCACCATATAACAACTCCATGTATCTCAAATCTAAAACTAGTCGGCTCAAGCTTAAGGACAACTCTGCTGATAACCTCTTTTCTGGACGGTTTATTAGGCTAAAACTTAAAATAGTTAAATTGTAAATCTAATATAAATTGTTATAAAAAGACGCTGAAGTTATGCAAATAAGAATTATGAATCGAAAGGTCACCGACATATTCAAATGACCATGACGTTATCGAAAAACACTCATAATTTTTATAAACTATTTGAATCTGTTATACACGGTAGATTAAACAAATGGTGTTTACTCAACAATAAGGACTTTCCCAACACCCAACAGCATGCGTACCAGAGACATATTGGTTCCTTAACGGCCTCGTTTTCTGTACAAGAAACTGTGATATCATACCAGGAGTACGGATCCTCGACGTATGCTGCTTTTCTAGACGCTTCCGGAGCGTTCGATAATGTGAATCACTTTGCGCTGTTCTATAAACTTCATGAATTTGGTATAAAAGGGAAAATGCTACGTATGCTGGTAAATTGCTACACTGACATTAAAAGCGCAATTAAAGTCAACGGAGTGACGTCATCAGTTTTTCCAGTTTCCCAAGGAGTCAGACAAGGTGGCGTACTATCTACCTGGATGTACCTTCTTTTCATTGATAAAGTGTTGTGTGACTTAGAATCATCTCCTCATGGTACCTGTATAGGATCAATAAACACTGGAAATCCTACTCTAGCAGACGACTTAACGCTGATCTCCCCATCTCTGACGTCACTACAAGCACAAATCAACAGAGTGACACATTATGCTAATACATGGGGTTACGAACTAAACGAGACTAAATGTAAGCTAGTAGTGTTCGACAAAAAACTAAAACAGGACCATTTTATATCCATAAATGGCGAGCATCTTAGTGCGAGCGATAGCGCGACACACGTCGGTATCAAGCTACATAATACCTTGAAATGTAAATACGCGATAGAAGACAGACTTCACAAAGCCAGATCATCTTTATTCTCGATGCTGACAATAGAAGAAAACTACGGTGATGTAAATCCACTAACGTTAGCTTCTATTGTTAAGAGTACATCACTACCTGTTGCTCTCTATGGTGCAGAACTCTGGAATAGTTTAACCGCGCAAGACATCATAGTATTAGAGCGTTTTATTCGCCTTTGTGCTAAATGTGCACAACACCTACCTTCACGGACAAGAACCGATTCTGCATTGTCCTTGTTAGGCTGGCTACCTATAATAGCAGACGTAGATAAACGGAAACTGTCTTTTTTCTATAAACTGTGTACTATGCCTTCACACTTAATAGCACGTAAGATATTTGATTACAGAACACAGCTATTTGTAATTCGTGGCTTTACAAATCAATCCGGATTAATTCCAGACATTTGTTCCATACTAGTTAAATACGGATTAAAGCGATACTTAACTTCTTATTTACAAACAAGTACACTACCGCCAAAACCAGTGTGGAAACGTATAGTAAATAACGCTGTAAATTATCATCACCAGTCGGCATGGTTACGGCGTACTACCAATGACACGGACTTCAGTAGATTAAGATGTACTCAGGATAGAGTAACACCGTCGTACTTCTGGTACTGTGCCATCTCCAAGAGTGACATTATACATGCTATTACAACAATGAAAGTGATAACATTTGCATACAACAGAACAGAGACACAGCGGTGTCTTTTATGTGAAACACAAACTTATGACATAAAAAGACATATCATTACAGAATGCGTTTGGCTAAGCCTTATTCGCCGAAACTATATCAACTGTGTGTCAAGTGACTTTTCAAATGAATTAGGTGCGCAGTTGATGTTACTTCACGGTGAAAATCTCTTACAAAGACTATTTAACATAGATTATATAAGGCAATACTTCATTGATTATGATGCGGAACGCATGTTCGTCGGGCGCTTGTGTAAATTTGTGTATGATATTCTTACAAGGTACAAGCATCTGTCGTACACAGGTTAACACAAGCGTCTGATTAACATGACAAGGACTCCTGAAATTAGTTAATTGTCATCATATTTTTGTTGTTGTTATTTGTTTTGCCTACGTCTGCATGTGATAATATGATATGTATAATATGTCATTCATCCATATATGTAATATAATGATTCATTTTCCATTCATCTATATGTACTAATGACTGTAAATATGCATATTAATTTGTGACGTTGCTGCTTTGTTTAATTTAGCAGTTACTATTTGTATGATTATGTTTAAACCATTTATCAAATGTTTATAATACATGTACTATGTAAAATCACTGAAAAGTGGAAATAAAGAGTATATATATGTAACTTATTGATAAAACGCTCTACGCACAACAAGCAATAAGCAATAAAAATAATGTTTCGCATCACTCTGTTACACAATGCACACAGTCAATTTGTGGGATGTGGTGCTTTCAAGTGCTTTTCATTCCGTACTTCCATTTACAATCAAATTGCTTGCTGAAAGTGTCAACAAAACAGTTTCCAAACCCCTATACAAGTTCCACACCATATGTACTGGGAACAAATTATAAAGCAAAAACGAATATATGAGAATACACACAACATAAATATAATTATCGCTCTGTTACATGATACACACAATATATGTGACGAGGTCACCCGAGTGCTTTCCTTTACGTCTACGTACTTGCATTTACTATCAAATTACTGAATGTGTGAACAAAACTGTTTCCCAAACCCCTATACATGTACAAGTCCCACAGAAAATGCACCTTGAAACAAATTACAAAACTATACACTAATTACAGTGTTTGCATCTCCCATGTGGGTTGCTTAACAAATGCAAATATACAGAGTCTCACATACAAATTACCCAATCTCTCGTTTTGTCAAGATACCTTGCCGAGAAACCTCGTTACGATATGACACGTTATGTTCGTGTATGGAACACCATATCCGCTTTAAGTGGCCGTTTAATTATTATTGTTGTTGGCTAAATTTTGTTAATGTTTATCATATATGTTTGTAATTTTGATAAGGTCATATAACCTCACATTATGTCTAGTATTCTTATCAACTGAACAATTGTTTACATGTTACCGGTACTATGAATTTCGATACACTGGTCACAACAATTGATGAAGCTTACAAATGTAATGATAAAACGGTTTAATATATATTAATGTCGTGTCGTATTCACACCTTATGAAATAGAGGTCTCATACGTATATTGATGTATCCAACCCCAAACATGTAATTATAAAAACGTGACAAAAGGCACATGCAACGTTCCATAACCATACGTACGAGTTAGCCTGAGACAATACTCCACGTGACTTTCTGTGTATAAAACACGATACCGACATGTATCAAGAAAATCCCATTAGTCTCGAGTTCAAAAGAGCGCATTGTTCCTTTATTACGTTATTACATCGGGATTGTGCTGTTTCTGAATTAGCCGCGTACAACATTGTCAACTTCAATATATTCGTATGCTTCGAGTAATCCAGAATTCTAATTTCCTAGTTTTCTAGTTTGCATATCAGATTTTGATAAGGTTTCGTTTAACTGCATAACAATGACACCGCGGGTAAGAATGTGACTTTTAATTCGCGAATAAACTTTGTCAAGAAATTAAGCTCCGTCATACACACACTTATAACCTCAATTGACCCCCTCAGAAGTATCCTAATTATTTAATGAGAATTTTAGCTTCAGATGGTCGTAAAGTCTCATCAATTGCCACTGCACAAACAAAGAACTACTTCAAACAGATGCGAAAATATCAGATAAGTTCGAATCGAATCAAATGATAATATTTTCTAGATTGGTATGTGGTTTCTTATTTTCTGATTGGTTATCGAATTGTGGGCAGTAATTGCAAAACAATCAAGTCAGGGCATTAGACATGCCCGATATCGAAAACTCCCGACAAGTATACCAGTGTATAGCATTTGTAAGAATTTGAATAAAACATACCGAGATATTACCATATCAAGCATAATATAATTGAGTTTATATTTCCAGGAAAATCAAATAACCATATACATTAGTCCGAAATCATTTTTATCATTCCTAAATAAGTTTATTACTTCAGAATAAACTTTTGTGGGTGCATCACATAATATTGCAATACACTGTCTTCAGTAGTGTGCACACTACTTTCACATTTCGTAGATACAACAATGCATGTATCATTTATATAAGTTATAACCAAATTCCCAGGAATTTAAGGACAATTGGTAATTTTGCATTTACCGATAATTATGTTTTGCCATTTTCGAACATTTGCTCATCAGATTTTATTTTACATGTAAACAGAAATGAAATGTAAATTACATACAAGCACATGAATAAAGGTTTTATGACTGAGATTATCAACCAGACCACTTCGAAACAATTGGAACTTCCAGCAAGGGTATATACCCATCCCTCAAATGAATGGCACACTGTGGTCTTTAAATTATGTTCATTATTAGCCATAAAAGGGGGAAATTATTTTTGATATCTACTCTGACGTTAAATACGAAGATATTTCTTACAGCCTCGAGACGTCAATTAATGATAAATTAAACACTGTAGCGCCCAGCAAATTCGCACCAATGCCACATACAATCAGCATTCATGGACACTTTGTGCTCAGGTTAGTTAAACACAGACAACAGAATATATCTGTATCAATTAATTGAATATGAATTAATCAATTAGCACTTTTAGTAAAGTACCCGCAGATTTCCCTAGAGGAGCCTGATAACGCAAAACACGTAAATTGGCAATAAAATTGAAAGCTTCAGTCGTTCACTAAATACAGATTACCGTTCATTATTGGTTATAAGCTGTAGAATTTCATACCACGTGATCATAGAAAAGTTATTACCAATTTAATTAAAACAAATTTCTTAAACACTCTTTATTATATTACATATCTTATAAATCCTAATTAAGTTAAGGTTGAGCCGGAAGTTTCCGTACGGATAGAGATACGGTTGATTTCATTTCTGGTAGAGTGAGAGGTATCATGATGATTTGGTTCCGGATAATGTTAGGAGCAAGGTAAAACTAGACACGATGTAATATAGGGCATTTAAACCCTGCTATGTTAGGGAGAATGTCGATTTGGCAAATTAGTGAGGGGAAAGGGATGTGTGTCATTGTATAATAAGAATTCAGTGCGGTCAGGGTTTTAACTCGATAACAATAACATTCGTTCAGATTTTAGTATAATCTGCTGAGGAGTATCGACGTAAGTTTTTATTATAATATCGTTCTTTATATCGAGTTTCTAACATCTCGCTGATTATGCTACCATATTTTCTAGCTTAGTGAAGTACGCGCTGTGTTTTGTTTGGTAATGATGTTTTATGTGATTTTGCTGGGAAGAAATGAACACAATTCCATTTAGTTAGATAATATCTTGAGGTAAATTAAATTGTACTTGAAATCGAACGTGTTTTTACCATTATTCTTGGTGTATGCAATAAGCACTTTTATGAAGTTTAGTCTAAGAAACTAAAACAATTTATCATCAACCTACGTCGATTGTATAATCGGTCTACTCTTGCACATTTTAAGTTTACATATAGGTTATGCCAAGTTTGAGGGTGTGTCAATATCTAGCAAAATCCCAAACTAACATTTCCATAGCGGCGGACGGCGGTTTTGGAAAAGCACATACAGACGAAATACCCGCTTTAATTGGAATGTCTAAAAAATCAAACATACGACAAAAACCACGAATATTTTTTATTAGCTCAAAATGTATGTCATATTTTCATATAATTTTGATTAGGAAATGAGATCGTTTTTCTTCTATCATTTTATGATTCCTCATCAAATTACCTGGTAGTGTACGGGTTGAACGTTTGCTATTTCTGCCACTTTCATTGTCATTTTACGCCCCTATATTTTACGCCGTAAGAACGATATGTTTCGTCTTGAGAAATGCTTGATTTAGTTTTTATTGTAGTACATGTATGTGTACTGTTGAGATCATTACATACCATTCCTTACTAGCTGAGCGTTGATTCTGTGCTTTATCAATTACCCTTAAATGACTTCTTGGTTTGCTAAATAAATACCACGCGACCAAATGGTACTCAATCAGTGTCAATTAGAACAAATATATTGCATTCCTCCTCTCAATTAGGCAGTATATAGACTAACTTTTAATATCATTGTTTGTGTTAAATTGTATAAGCATCAGTGATAGTTTCATGTAACCTGTAAAAAAGAACGACGAGCTGACAAAACTGAGCTGCTTTGATTTTTCACATTGGGTGTTCTTTATAGGCAGATAATATTCTAATATTAAATTGTTACATCATAACATGAAATGACAATCTGTTGTTTATTAATAATATGCCCGACGTTTAATCATTCAAAATAATTACTAAGCGTTTTACAGATCGAATGCATCAGTATCATTTTCAAAAGGCTTATCAATAAATTCGCGAAAAAATGCTCTAAAACTTTATGAAATTACAATTAAGATCACTTATCCAGAGAGTTGTTAAACATTCCTAAACACTTTGCAAGGGATGATAAGCAAATAAGCGTCGATATGGTCTTCAAAATCACATTTAGTCCGAACAAGGCCGCATATACCACAAATGTATCTGATCTAACTCCAGTTTTTTTATTGAATTTTAAACTTTCCCGACGTGTGTTTTTATGATCATCCCTCGTATAGCGTTTAGTTGGCTCATGCCGATGACGATAATACGTAATATTTGCACAATGATTAAGGTCCTTTCACGCTTGTATCATGTTTCAATATGCAATTTGCATCTCAGTATAAAATCAATGTTGGTATGGGTCCCGTTTATTTGTCTTAATTAATTACATTTGGTCGGTAATTCTACACGAGTAGACAAATGGTCAGTATAATCGAATTCTAGATGTAAAGTCGTTCAAAAATACATTTATAAAACAGATTTCCATATCAAGTTTGTGTATTATATAAAATAGTTAATTTCTACTTAAATTGTCACACCATCTCATCAGGCCAAGCTTAAACGTGTATGCCGAACCCAAGCATCTATGATAATCAATGCACTCTGTTTTGCATGTGGATCCAACACATTATTAAAATAATACACTCTCGAATGGAGAAAATGTTGTCGAAGGTCACATATAAAATCCAAATGACCTTGACGCCATAAAAACATTCGTATTTTTCAAATGCTATATTTGTATCACCGATTGCCATGCGGCTACAAAAAAGCAATTTGTATAATGTACGAGTGTCTGCGAGCAATTTATAACCAAATGCCAGAATTGCTATATGGTGATAAATATTGGTTACGGTAAATAGTTACTGGGAGGATAGACATCATCATGGAATGAGTAGACAATTTGTAATTGTTACGCAAACAGTGAAACATGACCACATAAATTAATGGTACATGTACACTGTGTATAATGTATCTTAGAAAATGAGTATGATAATACTGTTTTGAATATTCTTTTTTGTGCCACTTTATCTGCATGTTAGGAATACTGTGCTGAACGCCAAGAAATTGATACTCGTACACTATGTTGCGACCAAGAATCGAACCCTATACTTCGAGTACTTGAGCCGGACGCACTATCACTATGATATTATGGATGGTAAATGAATTATGCCAAGCAAGCTATACAAAAATGCATCACGTCATAGAATCGAACTCTATACCTCGTACAATGGAGACAGTTGTTCGTCTACTAAGATATCAAGGAGGAACGAGTGGTCTCGAATATAACACAAATGCAACTATATCGAAACAAACAAAATCATGATCACTCAGCATCACTACATCATGCACAATTTAAATGTGACAAGGTGACCTAAGTGCTTTCCTTTTCTTCCACTTACTTTCATTTACTATCAAATTACTGAATGTGTGAAAAAAGCTGTTTTCCAAACCCCTATATATGTACAAGTTCCACAAAAAATGTACAGTGAAACCAATTACAAAACTATATACTAATTACAGTGTTTGCATCTCCCATGTGGGTTTCTTAATAAATCCAAATATAACGAGTCTCACATACAAATTACCCAATCTCTCGTTTTGCCAAGATACCTAGGCGAGAAACCTCGTTACGATATGACACGTTTTGTTCGTGTATGGGACACCACAACTACCTTAAGAGGCGGTTTAATCATTACTTGTGTTGGCTACATTTTAAGAACGTTGTATGATTTCTGTTTGTAATTTTGATAAGGTCAAATAACCTCACATTTTGACTAGTATTCTTTTCAACTGAACTATTGTTTTCATGTTACCGGTACTATGAATTTCGGTATAATGGTCACAAAAATTGATGAAGCTAACAAATGTAATGATAAAACGGTTTAATATATATTGAGTGGTATATGCACGTAATGAAATAGAGGTCTCATAATTATGTATATTCATGTATCCAGCACCAAACATGTAATTATAAAACGCGACAGAAGGCACATGCGGCGTTCCATAACAATACGTAATGTAGTTAGCCTGAGACAAAACACCACATGAACTTCTCTGTCTAAAACACGATACCGATATTTATTAAGAAAATCCCATTAGTCTCGAGTTCAAAAGAGCGCATTGTTTCTTAATTACGTTATTACATCGGGCTTGTTCTGTTTCTGAATTAGCCGCGCACAACATTAGCAAGTTCAATATATTCCTATATTTAGAGAAATCCGGAATTCTAGCTTCCATTGCATATCATGTTTTGATAAGGTTTCGTTTAACCGCATAAAAAAGGAAACCGCGGGTAAGAATGTGACTTTATTTCGCAAATACACTTAGTCAAGAAATTAACCCCCGTCATTCACACAAATATAACCTAAATCGACCCCTTCATATTACGTACCTTAATTATTTAATGAGAATGATAGCTTTAGATGGTCGTAAATTCCCATCAATTCGGACTGCACAAACATAGAACTACTTCAAACATATGCGAAAATATCAGATAAGTTCGAATCGAATCAAACGATAAACTTTTCTAGATCGGTATGCGGTTTCCTAATTTAGGATTGGTTATCGAACTATGGGCAGTAATTGCAAAACAATCAAGTCAGGGCATTAGACATGCCCGATATCGAAAACTCCCGACAAGTATACCAGTGTATAGCATTTGAAAGAATCTGAATAAAACATACCGAGCATAATATAATTGAGTTTATATTTCCAGGAAAATCAAATAACCATATACATAAGGACGAAATCAGTTTTATCATTACTTAATAAATTTATTACTTTAGAAGAAACTTTTGTGGGTGCATTACTTAATATTTAAATACACTGTCTTCATAATTGAGCACAGTACTTTGTCATTTTGTAGATACAACAATGCTTGTATCATTTATATAATTTATAATCAAATTTAAGGAAAATTGGCAATTTTGCATTTACCGATAATTATGTTTTGCCACTTTCGAACATTTGCTCATCAGATTTTACTCTACATGTAAACATAAATGAAATGTAATTGAATACAAGCACATGTATAAAGCTTTTATGAATGCAGATTATCAACCAGACCACTTCGAAACAATTGAAACTTCCAACAAGCGTATATACCCATCCCTCAAATGAATGACACACTGCAGTCTTTTAATCATGTGCATTATTAGCCATAAGGGGGTGGGGGCTTTTTTTTTATAACTACTCTGAATTAATTGCGAAGATATTTCTTACAGCCACCAGTCGGCAATTAATGATCAATTAAATACTGTAGCGCCCAGCAAATTCGCACCAATGCCACATAAAATCAGCATTCATGTACACTTTGTGCTTATGTTATCTAAACACAGACAACACGTCGTGAATATATCTGTATCAATTAATTGAATATGAATCAATCAATTAGCACTTTAAGTAAAGTACCCGCAGATTTCCCCAGAGGAGCTATTTCTGTCATTTCCATTGTCATTTTACGCCGCCATATTGTTACGTCGTAAGAACAACATTATGTTCGTGCGAAATGATTGCTGTATTTCTTATTACAGTACATGTACATGTATATGTCGTGTACAAGAACACTATTTACCATTCCTAACCAACTGAGCGTTAATTCTGTGTCTCATAGATTTCCCCTAAATGACTTCTTGGTTTGTTAAAGAAACACCACGCGACCAAATGGTACTCAATTAGTGTCAATTAGATCAAATGTACTGCACTTCTCTCGACAATTACAAACGCTGGAATCTGTCCTTGTTGAGAAAATATCCATTAGTCAGAGGTAAATGTGTAGCGACACACAAACATAGATACTGTATAATTATATACGAATACAAGACAACCTGTATAAAGCAACAGCCTTTAAGAGCTTAAGAGCTGCACAATTTGGTCGGTGTACTTAATGTCGACACGTGCTTCAACAATGTCACGTATATAATCGATCATGAAAATCGGAACTCTTGCCATGTTGAAGCTGTCATTAAGGACCAGCTGGCAATTATAACTGCTTTGCATTTTTCCGAATAGGTGGTCTTTTCAGACAGATTATATTCTAGTATCAAACAGTTACTCCCTTACATGCGATGACAACCTGCTGTTTATTAATACACCGTAAGGCGATTACTCAATCAGAGTAAACAATGAACGCTTAACCAATCGAATATCATTTTAAGAGGGCTGATCAAGAAATACGCGGAAAATGCTCTAAATTCAAACGACACTTTTCGGCTATTTTGCTGATGACACCGAAACGCTTTACGAGCATAGATTAACAACCAAGCGACGATATGCTCCAAACGCTCACACTCAGTGTGAAAAAGGAAACATGCTTCAAAACATGTCTCTAATATAACTTTAGTCCTTTTTACATTCTATAATCCAATAGGGGTGTAACGGTACGTTCACCTCACGATATGATACGTACCGTCAATTTTTTTAACGGTTCGGTATATTTCGGTATGATACAATATTCTCTAACAGCTGCTTAAATACTTCTATATTTAAGAAATAATGAATTTGTTGCTTCTATAACAGCAATTATTATGTGCCTATCAACTATTTTAAGTGAATTTAGACAACATGAAGCATATCTCAAGACAATTAAAAAGTGTGATACATAGTAAGTATACATAATCAGAAGGTTGTCAGAAGATTTCGTTGTCTGAATATTATTTTGCTCATAAAAAAGCTTGTACCGAACCGTACCGAAATTTAGAAGTCTTGTATCGTGAACCGTGTGGGACTGAAATCCGCGGTATTTCGTAGACCGCGGTATACCGTTACAGCCCTATAATCCAATGGACATTTAATTTCGTGATCATCCTTCGTATATCGTTTATTTGGCTCAATGCTGATGACGATAATATGTTATATTTGCACAATAATTAAGGTCCATTCGCGATTGTATCACATTTCAATTTGTTATTAGGATCTGATTATAAAATCGATGTTGATATGTGCCTGTACATTCGTTCGCATTAATTTCAGTCTGTCGCTAAATTCTCATGAGTAGTAAAATAGTTATTATGATCGAATTCCAGAACACCTAGTGTTTAGTCGTTCAAAACAAGTTCCTTTGATCTATACACAGTTTCCACATTAAGTATGTTTGCTATATATAATAGTTAATTCATTCTAATTGTCTCAATCCGTTATTAAGGGCTAGCCAGTTTGGGTTGCTGAAATATCAACGTTGCTTCAATGCCAATTGGTGACCAGCTCAATCTAAAATGTTTATGCTGAATCCAAGCATCTTTCTGTTTGGTATTTGGATCTGACACGTTATTAAAATAATATCCTCTCGAATGGAGATAAGCTGTCGAAGGTCACATAGAATATCCAAATGACTATGACGTCATCATAAAATATATTCGCAATTTTCCAATTGCTATATTTGAATCACAATTTACCATGCGGCTACAAAAAAACAATTTAGAAAATGTATGAGTGTCTGCGAGCTATTAATAATCTTATATCTGAATTGCTCTATTGTGATAAATATAGCTTACGGCAAATAGTTACCGGGGTTAGACATCGTCATGGAATGTCTAGACAATTTATAATTGTTACGCAAACAGTGAAAAATGTATACCAAATTAATGTTAAAATGGGTATGATGATCTTTGAAAAAGAGTATGAGTATATCGTTTTGAATATTTTAATATTATAAGTCCCATTTAACTGCATTAAATTTTATTAATTCTATACCGAGTGTCAATCAAGCGATACCAACAATGTGTAACGGCCTAGAATAGAAACCTATACATCTTGAAATAAATACAGGCGCTCTACCACTACGATATCAAGGAGGACAGAGGGGTTATACTTATTATAGCTAGGCAAAAACAACTATGTGAGAATACACACAAATTCAGCATCACTTCGTTTCATGGTGCACAAAATGTATGTGACGAGGTCACCCAAGTGCTTTCCTTTTCTTCTATGTACTTTCATTTACTATCAAACTATCGAATGTGTGAACAAAGTCGTTTTCTTAACCCCTATATTTCAATAGGAAAAGTATGAAGAAACAAATTACAAAACTATACACTAATTACAGTGTTTGCATCTCCTACGTGAGTTTCTTAACACATCCAAATATACCGAGTCTCACATACAAATTACCAAATCTCTCGTTTTGCCTAGGGGAGAAACCTCGTTACGATATGACACGTTATGTTTGTGTATGGAACACCACAACCGCCTTAAGTGGCGGTTTAATCATTACATGTGTTGGCTACATTTTGAGAACGTTGTATCATTTCTGTTTGTAATTTTGATAAAGTCATATAACCTCAAATTTTGTCTAGTATTCTTATCAACTGAACTATTGTTTACATGTTACCGGTACTGTGAATTTCGATATAATGGTCACAAAAAATTATGTAGCTAACAAATGTAATGATAAAACGGTTTAATAGATATTGAGTGTCATATGCAAACCTAATAAAATAGAAGTCGCATATGTATATTGATGTATCCAACACCAAACATGGAATTATAGAAACGCGACAACAGGCACATGCGGCGTTCCATACTCACATGTATGTAGTAAGCTTGAGACAAAACTCCGCATGAACTTCTTGGTCTTATTAACGATGGCGACATTTATCAGGAAAATCACATTACTCTCGAGTTCAAAGAGCGCATTGTTAGTTACGTTATCTACTATTGCGCTAGTAATGTTTCCGAAATAAGCCGCGTACAACATTGGCAAATGTAATGTTATTATGCTTCTATATTTTGAGAAAATCAGAAATCTAGTTTTCACCGGATTGAAAATCAGCTTTGGATAAGGTTTCTTATTGTGTTCAATCTCATAAAATGACATTTCGGGTAATTATTTGACTGTTGTTGTTTTTTTTGGATAATCAAGAAATTAATCCGTCACACACATGTGTAACCTCTAGCGACCCCTTCCGCAATACATAATGCGCAAGAATTTTAGCTTCAGATAGTTATGATAATTTCGACGGCAGAAATATCATATAAACAAGAAATATTGGAGCAGGTACCGGTCAACAAATCCAAATTCCAGACCCCTCATTCCATTTATCCGAATTTCGAATCGGATATCTAATAATATTAAACGATTGCAATAGCCGGGTTTTGCATCTTGTGCTATATAACGTAAAAGCACTAGAGACATTTTTGCATAATAGCAACGGCAATTAAGGACTGTACATAATCTTTAAGAATTGTATGACAAACTCGATACTACAATCGAGATTAGACCAAGATATAACACATTCTGTAATTGAGTTTATATTTCCAGGAAAACTATTTGCATTAGTACGAATTTTGTTTTACCCTAACTTAGTTACTTTATTATAATATTATCAGAAGAAATATTTGGACACATTTCTTAATATTTTAATACAATGTCTTCATAAGTTCGCGTAGTACTTTGTTATTTCGTGGAAACAATAACGCATGTATCATTTATTTTGGTTATTATCAAATTAGAGTGCTTTGTGTGAAATTGGCAATTTTGTAAGAACTGATAATTACGTTATGCCAGTTTTAAATATTGGTCTTCTTGTCAATTGTACATACATGATAATTGAATAGCGTATGTGCACATGGATATAGCTTTTATGAATATAGATTATCAACAAATAAACTTCGATAGCTTCACTGACGTGAAATACGAAGATGATAACATAGTGATTATGAAATACGTACTGCAGCACACTGAAAATCCACAGCAATGCCACATAATAATGACATTTACGGACATGTTTTGCTGATGTTAGCTAAACACAAACAAAACAAGATTAGTATATGTCAATCAGTTAATGGAATACTAATTAATCGTCGAGTACTTTTAGTAAAGTACCCGCCGATTTCCCCAGAGGAGTCTGATAACGCAAAACACATAAATTGGCAACAAAATAGAAGGCTTTAGTTGTTCAGTAATACAGATTATCGTTGATTATCGGTTTTAATTTGATTATAGACAGTATTTGGTGAGTTCTTTCTCATTTTAATTACCACAATTTATTAAACAGCTTCTTATATTTGTACAAAATTCATTTAAGTTGAGTCTGGGGCGGTTTGGTGAATTTCAATATTAGTGAGGGACGGTGAAAGTATGTGTCAATTATAGTATAATTGGAATACAGTACAGTCAATTGAAGTAAGTTTGATTCGTCAACCATAAAAATCGGTCGAAGTATATATTCTGAGCAATATCGACGTGCTTTTAAAATATTACATCCTTAAATCGTTTAAGAGTTAATAACCTTTCGCAGTCTTTGCAAGCAAACATTTTAGCTTAGCGCTGTGTTTTATTTGGTAATGAGGTTTTATTTTATTTTGCAGGGAAGAAATGACGACGATTCCATTTAGTTAGATTCTATCTTAAGAGAAATACATTTGTACTCGAAATTGAACGTGCTTTTTACAAGAAGTAACCGCTGTGTATGCAATTTGTATTAAAAGGAAGCAATTTTATAAACTTTGGCATTTAGTCTAGGATGCTGTTAAGTAGAGTAAAACTATAAATCAACATTTGGAAACTAGAACAAAATATCGACATTTGCCAACATATTAATATAATGGACATATAAGCTCCGATTGTCTTCAAATGTAGGTCACTTTTGAAATGCATACAATGTGATCACGTTTCCAATACTGGTCTTTTCTTCAAGCCTCATAAGGTTCCTATTGTTGTACTATTACGTGTCGTGCACGTAACACTATAAACCATTCCTAACCAACTGAGCGTTAGTTCTCTGCCTCATAGATTTCCCTTTAATGACTTATTGGTTTGTTAAAGAAACACCACGCGACCAAATGGTACCCAATAAGTGTCAATTAGATACAATGAGTACACGTTTCCACTACTGGTCTTTTCTTTAAGCCTCACTAAACATTCCTATCGTTGTACGATTATGTGTCGTGTACGTAACACTATTTACCATTCCTTACCAGTAGAGCGTCTCATCGAATACCCTTAAAACACTTCTTGGTTTATTAAAGACCAACCACAACCAAATGGTACTCAATTAGTGTCAATTAGACCAAGTATACTACATTTCTTCTCACAATGTCAAACACTGGAATACGTCTTTGTTAGCAAAATATGAAGTGTGTAGCGTCATTTTTCATACAGACATGTATTTACACCTGTATAGTACAACCTATGTACACCAAGCATTTGGAAATGTTGACCATCGTTATTGATAGAATGTGTTTTCATTTGAAACATAAATGTGTACAGTACAACCTCTGTATAATAACAACCTTTTAGAGCTTCAAATATTGGCATTTGTTTATATTTAAAGCATAACTTTTAGTATAATTATTATATAGTACACCCTATGTAGAGCAATACACTTACACACTAAAAGCATCGTCGTTTCTCCTTCTCAGTCGTTAAAATTAATTAAGGCAATTATAAATGGTTGCTTAAATCTCACATTCATTTAAAGGCAACTATTTTTCAAAATAAAATAAACATGTGAGGAAAATCTATCGAGTATTATAATTTTGATTATTCTCGTAAAAATAAGTCATCTTTATGTTCAAAAATCAGATGAGCTAATAATTGGACGTTTCGAAAATAGTTTTGATCCAGCATGAAATTGTTATAAATAAGGACCAAAAGCTTTATTAATTAAACGGACTATCGAACCAAATACGTATCTTCCAGCTCTAATGGCGGTGATTATCCTTTTGGGTGGTCTTAATAGACAGATTGTTTTCAAGTAATAAATGATTACGTCCTTACATTCAACGACAACCTGCTGTTTATTAATACACTGTAAGGCGGTTAATCAATCAAAGTAAACAATTAAAGCGTAACAAATCGAATATACTGGTATGATTTTACAAGGGATGATCTGCAAATAAGATGGTGAAAAATAATCCGAAATCTTATGAAATTAAAATTTACATCACTTTTGGGATATTTGTCAACCGCACCGAAAAGCTTTAACTTGCTACCAATGATGACAAACAATAAAGCAAGGACATACAGTTTCAAATTAATTACACTTAAAAAAGAAAACACATCAAAACAAGTAAAACTATCCAATATAACTCTTAGTTGTTATTGCTTGTTATGTAATTCTAAAATCTAATGAAAATACCACTGTGTGACACTATTCCGGGTATATTCTGATCAACCCTCGCATATAGTTTAGATTGCTCATGCTGATGAAGATAATACATAACTGTTATATTTGCACAATGAGTAAGGTCCATTTACGATTGTATCACATTTCAATTTGTACTTTTCATTGCAGTATTAAATCGATGTCATTAGATTGCCCCATCAGTTTGTTTAAATAAATTGCAATATAGTGTTATTTCCATAATTATGAGCAGAAAAACTTAATTGAAACGAATTCCAGAACGCCTGGACCTTAAATCTTCAGGTAAATATTCCTTTTTATTTACGATATAAAATATTTCAAAATTAAGCATGATCCTGACATATCAAACATTATGACGTTAACACATTTGTTTCCTGCCACCAATATTGATGTAAAAAAGGTATGAGGAACTTGGACAGGAAAAATTAGCACTCAACCTAACCAGCCGAGCGCAGAAAACCAGAAACACCACACTATTCCAGTTTTTAAAGTAGTACTGTTGTTTCAGTCGAAATTCGTTCATTTTATTAATACAAGTACTTGAATCTAAAAGTTGTATTACGTACTTTGACGAGGTCACTTGAGGTGTGTGACGAGGGTTATTTCTTGACTAAGTTAAATTATAAAACGTAATAAAAGTCATATAATTATCCGCGGTGTCATTTTTGTGAAATTAAACAAAATAAGAAACGTTATCCCAATCTGATATGCAATGAAAACTAGATTTCTTGGTTTCTCGAAATATGCGAACATATTGAATTAGCCAATACTGTACGCGGCTAATTCAGAAACAGTACTATCACAATGTTATAACGTAATTAACGAACAATGCGCTCTTTTGAACTCGATACTAATGGGATTTTGTTGATAAATGTCGCCATAGTTATCAAGACAGAGAAGTTCATGCGGCGTTTTGTCTAAGGCTAACTATATATTATATGATTATGGAACGCCACAACTGCATTATAATGAAACGGTTTTATTATGAGTGTGTTGACTACATTATTTTATGTGACCGTTAAATCAATATGTTGGTGACGTCATGCATACATGTATAAGTGACCATCTTTATCTGTATACGTGGGGTGTTCCACAATTAATAGGACTTTTTTCATAGCAGCACGGCAAATCAGAAATTAAGAAAATTAATTGTATATAATTAAATTTTGATCTTTCACTGACAAATATGCCAAATATCAAAGTAATTGGATGAACAATAAGAAATTCATTAAACATTAAATATGCTATGTATCAAGGAGGCGGGTCGCACGGTGACGTTATTATGACGTCGCATTTCAAGCACGGTATTTTGATATAAAGAAACTTTTAATATTTTTGTTTATAGCCATCCTCACTTTCTAAGCAGATCTAATAACACTGCTCCGAGTGTTTAGATGTGTTTCCGTAACCCTGTTCACAAAAATGTCTTGCAATGATGTTAGAAATTGCTCAAACATTGGGGCGTCTATCAGGGTACAAACAGTGTTTATTAACGTAAACTTAATTTTCTACTATCTCGCCTGTGCTTACTTGTAAGTTTATAAATCCGCGATCTGTAAACAGCTTGAGCCAACAGAATACATGTGACTGCTTAATGCCACTACATTATATGAATTTCATCATTTCATTGGTTAGCACTGTTGGTTTTCCCAATGTATACCATTATTGGACAATCGTGCGATTTCTGTTTATTTGCGTTAACGTCATTTTCACTCATGACGCGCTTGCATACATACCCTAGATAACTGACTTGTGATAACAAACACGGACCGATTTCTTGGAAAGTTTGCATGTACATGTCATAGTCATCCACGTAATGTCATACAATTAGGCGTTAATATTTATTGAGAGGTTATTGAGATATTCACATTTTTAATAAGGATGATAATGACAAATAATAGTGTGACCCGCCTTGGTGTTACATGGTTTCTATGACAACGCTTTGTATTAGCATCATCAGCAACAACAAAATTCTGGTGCTACCAGTGTGTAGAGCATACATTGCTAAGCATATGAGACAAATTTCATTAAAATGTAAATGTTGCGTAAGAAGTCATGAGAAAAGTCCTATTATTTCTGGAACACCCCTCGTACATGCAACGGTCCAATATTTATTTATATAATCAATTTTTGAGTGTATACAGGGATACAAATAACACATAATATTATATCGGTGTTTCGAGCGCATATTACGTTATATCGGTCACATATAATTATTTTGATGTAGCCAACACATAAAATAATCATGATTGAGCCGTCACAAAAGGCAATTTTGGCGTTCCATACATGAACATAATGTGTGATATTTAACGATGTTTCCCGCCAAGGCATCTTGACAAAACGAGTGATTGGGTAATTTGTATGTGAGACTTATTACATTTATATTTGGATTTGTTAAGACACCCACATGGGAGATGCAAACACTGTAATTTGTGTATAGTGTTGTAATTTGTTTCTAAGTACATTTTCTGTGGAACTTGGTATAGGGGTTTGGAAAACAGCTTTGTTTTCACATTAAGCATTTATGATAGCACTTGAGAGGACGGAAACCCAGAAATGGATGCGCATATAATGTCTTATTGTGTGTATTTTCATATAGTTGCATTTGTATCACTATAATATTCGTATCTCCTTGATATCTTAGTGGTAGATGCATAGGGGTCGATTCTAGGCCGTGATACATTGTTTATATCGTTTGTTTGACGCTCAACATAGAATTAATACTGTTTTATGCAGGTATATTGGACTTAGAATAATATCTAAAGCAATATATTCACACTAATTTTCAATGAAATATCATACGCAGTTTACCATTTATTTGGTATACATTTTTCACTGTTTGCGTAACAATTATAAATTGTATATGAATTCCATGACAACGTCTGGCCTTCCGGTAACTATTTACCGTAACCAATATTTATCACCATACACCATGTCTGATAAAGGATTATAAATTGCTCGCAGACACTTATAGATTGTGTAAACTGGGATACAAATATAGCATTTGAAAAATTACGAATGTATTTTTGCGGCGGCATGGTCATTTGGATATGATTTGTGACCTTCGAGAATATGTATCGTTTGTAAAACATTTGTGATTTTCGTCATAAAACATTATTCATGTACATGTCCATTATATGCGACTTTTGTGAACATTTATATCACGATTAACAGTCTCTTATAGTAATGTCAAAGGGTTGATTCCAGACAAGGGAGTACACGTTGATTAACTTTCATCACGTTCCTTCTAGTCGTAAAAAAGGTATGACAAAATCCGACAGGGAAGGTAGCACTCAACCCAACCAGCCGAGCACAGAAATCAGACCACGACACAACTAACCTGAGCAATGCCCACACAAACCAAAACGGCGACCAAATGAGGCACAACAACCACAAGAACAATGGTAAAGACATTCGATTTCGAGTACAATTGAATATATCTTAAGATGTTATCTAACGAAACGGGTTCGACTTCATTTCTTCTCAGCAAAATCACATAAAACATCATAAACAAATATAACACAGCGCTAAGCTAAACTGTTTGCTGGCAAAGACTGCGAGAGGTTAATAACACTAAATCTACTACTCAGCAGATTAGACTCTTGCCGACTTTTATGTTCTTGAATTCAAACCTTCCTTAGACCGCATCGGATTAAAAAATGATACTACTTTAACCGATTCATATAACCCTTACCCTCCCGCTACATGTATACTAGCCTTCTCCATAATAGAGCAGTGTTCAAATATCCTCTGTCGAATCGGTCTCAAATGTGTCAAACCACTACAACTCTCTATAAGGCTCAACCCCTAACAGTGTCGGGTTCCGACTCTATAAGCTATAAACAAAACGTATATAAATTTGGTTAGTAGAAATTCTTTAGCTTATAGCCGATAATCAACGGTAATCTGTATAACTGAACGACTAAAGCTTTCTATTCTGTTGGCAATTTATGTTTTTTTTGCGTTATCAGCCTCCTCGTGGGAAATCTGCGGGTGCTTTATTACTAAATGTGCTAAATGATTCATTCATATTAAATTAATTGATACAGAGTTATTTATCATGTGTTGCCCGTGTTTAGCTAACCTAAGCACAGATTACCGGTAATTGTCGTTTCCATGCAGCCTTGTTTGGGAATTTATGTGCGCTACATAATTTAATTATCACTTTGAATGTAATGGCGGCGGTAAAAAGTATCACCATATTAAACTTAGTGTAGTTATCAAAAATAATTACTTCTATTTATGGCTAATCGGGCGCATTATTGAAAATGACGTTATCGAAAGTCACATCAAGGATATACAAATGGTCATAATGTCATCATAAAATAAATCCGCAATTTCCGAATTGCTATATTTGTATCCCAGTGTATCATGCAGCTACAAAACAGCAATTTACAGAATTTATGAGCGTCTGCAAGCAATTTATAATCTTATAATATCTGTATTACTTCATGGTTATACATATTGTTTACGGTAAATGGTTACCAGTAGATTATACATCTTCTGGAAAACTTGGAATTTCTTATAATCCTAAAAAATATATTAACGAAAACTTAAAATCAAAATTACAAATGCTTTAAATTGCTAAGAAGCAATATGTGAAGAGCAACCATAGCAATAATTCAAAAGAAAGCAGGGAATACTCTTAGTTTTCTTGTGGAATATGTGCAGCTCATTTGTTTAACTTAAGTCGAAATATTTGGTTCTTCCTTAAGTTTGTGAATACCGCTTCAACACTATGTAACATATACTAGTATTATAGACGGAATTCAAAGTTTCTGAAGTAGTATTTTGCCACCAATATTAAATGATCGTTCTGACAATAAATAAAACGATTTATTACATAGAGTAGTCATATTCATCACGACGACGAAAACAATTTGGTCATGCAAAACCTATTTCGTCTGGTACGGAAATGGTATTGGCATCATATACGGATATCATTTTTTCTGACATTTCTATAAATAAACATATTGGCCATCAATCAAGATTGGATATTCGTCGTAAACATATAAGTGTGCATAATTATAAGTATGAACAGGTCGTCAGAATTGAATGGGAGATTCTCATTTGGCCAAATGCTGCTTACCATAGACAATCGGTGAAATATATTTTACACGAATTCGATGTTCAATTGTCAATGAGTTGAGTTTTTTAAAAGGATTTAGCATTACCGTATTTGTCTGGACGTTCTAAACTGTTTTTGTTTGTATATTAACACTGCAAAGGTATCCCGAAATATCCACAAGTCAATTACGTGTGTACATCATCAGTTTAAATGTTGATAATTCCCTTAGTCAAGTTTGATAGAATGTTTACGTAAGTGAAAAAGTGCATACAAAACAAAAATGTACAAGAACGTAAAAAGATTCGAATAATTTAATTTATACACTGTGTGCAACGATTTCCCAAAGGTTCGCTCAATCAAGTATGTTTGTTAATTGGCAAAAAGTACTATCAGATGCGTCCCATGAGTTTTTCTGAATCGTTGTCACTGGCACAACAGTACACATTTGTCCAAACGTTTGAAATCAATCGATGGGTGTATATGTTATCAGAAAGTCAGTGCAAAGTGCGCGGCATATTTTGTTCACAAATTGACAGAACAAAGGAGTTCAAATGCTTCCAGAACAACTTTAGATCGGACGGTATCACGTCAATGAAATTTAGTTGTTAATAGATAGAGAATTTTTGTCCTAAAAAAATTGAATTAAATCCCGTTGCATAATAACTGAAATAAGGCACCAGTAAATTTAATTCTGTAAAATCTGATGGAACATGGTCGTAGTAAAGATGTTTTCAAAGCTCGGCAAATGAAATTGGGTTACATGTTGGCAAAAAAACACTTCCATTCATATTCAGGTGTACAGTTGATATACATGTGTTCTAAATAAAATGTGAGATTACAAATGTGTTTAAACGTCCCTTTAGTCAATTACGTTCGTTTATTTTAAATCGTTAATGTGTATTGTTGACAAAGAATAATTTAATAAACCTTTGCGCTCAATATCCCTGGTGGAAGTTTTGAACTTAAGCAACTTTCTAAGTCATCCAGAGGACCATATTTCTGTTGAAATGTTTCACTTAGACATTGCAGGTAAACAAGTAGGAGATTTTTTAAAGCAATGCCTTGATGGACTTTACGACTACTTGAGTTTCAACAACTTGACAGTATAAATTAACATTTCGGACGGCTGAGTTGACCGACTGGACAATCACCATAGGCCGGAGGCGTAATACAATTGCATCAATTGAGAACTTTAATGTGTACATTTAACAAAAAAATATGCAAACAATACTGCGCTTAATATTACTAAAAGTAACATAAACGTTTTGGTCAACAGATAAGCTGACCGACATGACAGTTATTACTAGGTGCCCGGGCAAAACAAAATCTATATAAAATGAGAAAGGTCTATACCTCAATATCAACGATTTCTTTCGTGTACTTATTCCTTATTTCTACTAGGCATGGATCTTTATTCTTCCGTACCGGTAGGTTTACATCACATTTTTTCATAGGGTACGCCAATTTACGTGAAAATAGTTCCGTCTTCATACGCCTATGAAATGACGCCGTCTCTTGCAGACGACCCATCTAAATAATTAATGGATTGAAAAAAATAATCCCTTCCTCGAAGATATGATCCTCTTTTTAAATCCATTTGAATTTCATGTAAAACAAAGAAACAATGATGGAACACACCCTCCTGCGGAATAACTATTTTAAATCCATTGGAATTACTTCGTTTTAGAATCAATATCCTCCAGAATAATAATTTTGTCACAGGTGCAACGCGCGTTAAATGAAAACATACATCACATTTTATAGCTTGTAACATTTATCCTTGAAATCTACGGATCCTTTAAAGGCAAGGTATATATTCTAAAATAAATTTACACGCCTTTTATGTTAGTATTTGTAATTCACTGGACAAATTTTAATTCCATCGATTGCACGTTTTTCTTGATTGCTTTTCACTAATCAAATTTTAGCAACCGCAACTATTTTCCAAGGTTTAGTCTTAAAATAAGTGTACAAATCTGATCACGAACAGTACCAACACAAGAAAAATGACACTATATTTACAACAAAACACAACAGACTGGATCAAAATGCCAAGCCACATGTACGCAATCACAAATTAACAAAACGTTTAATTGCAATCCTTAAACAATGCATTGCGATTAATTCACCGATGCTAGTCACTTATATAACACACTCGATTAATGATATCCAAATAAAACGAAGCGATCCAATTAAATAAAACACACAATAATTATCAGGATTAACGATTAAACAAATATTTCATCACAAGTATCACAATAGACAATTATAGTGAATTAATTCCTTATATAGAAGGTGACCGTATTATAAATGTATTACATAATATTCTCGCTACAAATGGAAAAGTTAGCACACTCAACATTACTCTTTGGTTACTTAACAACACCAGCGATAATAGTATAGTCAGAGATACAGGCAGTTAATTTGAGCCTGACAATGACGGCAAAGTGAACCGGTGATTTTAAGACTAGAAATTATCGACAATTTAAGAAGCAATTTGTATCCACTTGGTTTCCTATCTGGTAAAACAGTCGGTGATTTTCATTAACTGACGCAATGAGACGGGCTCTAATATCGTAATTGGGTGAGTATTGAATTCAGATAGGCAAGTACGTAAGGCTACGGTGTCCCAAAACTAACTATTTGCGGCATGACACTTTTTCCAAGAAGAAATTGTAATGCAGTTGTCGTTAATTCATACGTAATATGTCGGGTTTTCTTTACCTGTATTGGATGATTATCATACTATCGCACTTGAAAATGAGGTGTCAAAAAGGGTAGTCAATGGTTGTGCAATCTTTCAGGTTACACACTACATTTATGTTTTATTTTATTTTTAGACGAAATTTAACAAGACATGAAAATACTTAATGACTGAATGAGCCTTCAGTCGGTTTAGGAAAAAACTGAGACATTTTTGCACAAAATATAGTATGCTACGTAGGCGGTGCGCATTACTGTAGTTAACATCGTAATACGCTGGTTATGATACCTGGTGGTCGTCGAAATGTTATTTGGCTGTGAATTTAGATTTCGCAAAATGCGAGCTTAACATTGAATGTGTGATATAAAGTTAAGCTAAGGCGTTGTGCTTCTAAATTTAGACTTAAATTGCAATATACCAAAAGTCAATTATATACACATGAATCTCACGCCTAGTTTTATCATTCTTGGCATTTCGTATATTATATTAGATGAGTTTTGTGTACTCCAATTAACACTTGTAATTTTGGTCTGACTTTCAATATAATTGTATAATTTCATAAAAGTGCAAAACACGAATATTGTCACTTTATAAGTAGGTAAAATACCTACATCTCCACAAAGAAATGCATATTATAAACAAGACGAATTGCAACACATGTATTCATTGTTTAGGTTTTAGATTTTCCCGCAAGTTAATATTTATTATCTTTCTATTGGCAAGCTTATCATTGTATTATTAAGATAACAATTTGAATCTTGGAACAGAGAACATACCGACTCAAATAAAAAGAAAAAGATAGCTTCAAAATTACACTATTATGTGCCAATTTTGCCTCAATGCTTTGGTTTGTGTGTGGACGTTGCTCTGTGTAGTTTGGTTGTTATGTTTCTGTTTTCTGAGCTCGGATGTTTAAGCTGGATGCTGCCTGTCTTGTTCAGTTTCCTCATTTCTTTTATATATTATAGTGTTGATGAACATATATTTCATTTGCATTTGTAAATCTACTTTTGGTCGGTCTACTATTAAGGATGACATTTTTTAACTATCCTTGTTACATGAGACTGATGTTGATGAGCGCCTGACTGAATTAAATGTAGGTCAACTAGGCTGACAGCCAGAAAATGCCAAATATCAATGTTAACTTTATTAAATTCACTTCCGCTCTTTTGTCCATTAAGGCGATTTTTAATCATTGTAAATCAACTCATTGCCTACGCAATATTTAAATACTAGAAGATTAAAGTCCAAAATAGTAACAAAAGATGCGTGTGTAACATGAAGTGCACAATATAAGCCAAATAATCAGGATAGCTGTAGGCAATTGTGAACTACCCGCAAAACATGTATATGATCCTATGCTAAACGGTGTTTTGTTATAACCTTCCATTGAGGAACATGCACAGTGGTGCAATACCCATTTGGCAATTGAATTTAGCCATTTCCCGGTTGGTTAGGTAATTAAATAAATCTTGATGATATTATATTTCAGTAACTACATTTGTTAAATAATTTCCATCACATTTATAAAAAAGAAAGTTTCAATTTCGTAATCTTTTTTTAATTTTTCAATTATACCCATGGGGTAACCGTCTGGAAACAAAATGCCGTTTTCTGTTCAATTTATATCGGATTTATCATTTCAAGTCCCGTAGCAATCAATCTCCTTTTCACTATAGGGTAGCTGCATTAATTTGATTAATAAACAAATTATAAAATAATTCAATCCAAGGTCTGTCATGGTTTTATTATGCCCAGAATGAAGGCGCCAATGACGACAATCGAGCTAAATTCGTAACTGATTGGTCTCATTGTCAAATCTGCAATCATCAAAGTTTTTTTTAAAATTACCCAGCCATTAATTCAAGGTCGCAGAATAAAAGATTAATGAATATGCGGGTGCTTAATGGCATCAAGTGAGATATTAGCTAGAAAAAATAAAAATAAACGCGAAGCAGATGAAAATATTGTGCATTATTCGTGTATCGTTTTTATAAAGAATCAAGTGGTCTGGATCAAATTTGATCCGTCAAAGTCATTTCGTAAAATAATTTGTCAGAGAATAAGTTGCACTAGTTCCCGCCACATCAGGTGCAGAATAAAATATAAAGCATTCATGTAAATATAAATGTGCAGCGTACTAGTTATTTTATCTAAAAGGGAAACATTTTTCTTTTGGATAAACAGTGGAAGAATAAGAACGATCAAATTTCAAAATTAGATATTATGGTAGATAGAATAATGGTCAATCTGACTCAAAGAACGACCACTTGAATTGATCCTTTATACAACCAATAATCAGCTGATAATTAACAACTATATGCAAACGCATGGCTTCACCATTGGAAATATTGGAGTCCGTTTAAACAAAAATAAGTCAATTACTTCACAGATCTGTTAAAAAGTTAAATACTAAATTACACGGCGCCGTTTGGGTTTGGATTAATGCAATAGTCAGGCACAATATTTATAGACAGTCTCGCGGATTTTAATTAGCACACTTTGCTTAAGTTGCTTAAGTGTCATTCATAAAGTAATTTAATCGTCCGAAGAACACCTTCTTTACACTAGAAGGCGGTTAAACAATTTCACGTTTAATATTGAAATAGCCTTAGGATGAAAAGTGATTACATTTCAGAATTTAAGAATATAATGAACTGTTTCTATTTGTTAAACACTAATGCTGCTGATAAGACTTGTATTTGCCCAATATGGTTTTTGTCTGCTTCAATATGCAGCAAACTAAAAGAACCTGAAATAACATTGTTACCATATCTACTAACATCGTTAACGACATACAACTATTCAAATTATAAGCTTACATTACTCGAGGACATAATTTAACTTCAACAAACGGCTGATGTCATCACCTTTCGTCTGGTGATGTAAATTTTAGCTCTGTTCTATTGTCACGCTACCTAATTCTTCCATAGAATCCCCTAGAGCGTCTCGTGGTATCTAATAGGAACTACGAGCGAGTGGCTTGTCATAAGCAATTAAATCAAACAATTAAAAGCAGGGTGTTTATGTTATTCTTGAGATAAAGTTTGGGGCGCTTGATACTGAGACATTAAAACTTCCTGTTTGGGATATAATTTAATCATTTTAATGCAACAAAAACTCCTTGATTTAATAGCGTATTCGTTCATCTAATATTGTGCGTCGTAAGATCCAATAGAAACTACTACATGTACAGTTATCTAATCTGCGAACGTAATATCGGAACTACAAACATCAGTTTGATAATATTGTATAAAGCCTGTATTAGATTAAAGCTATGAATTTTAATCACATTTGCATGCAATTTAGTTAAGACATAATACAATGTCTCATTCATAAAAAAGAACGTTTCAATATTCTATTGGTACAAATATAGTGTGTACATAGTCTGCAAAAAGATTTTCGGAACTAAAACACTATGGTACATGGTATATTGAAATTTCAGAAATGTACATGCACTATATGCTTCACGCTTACAGTTCTAATGGTCATCGAAGAAACGTCTTACATTCCGCACTCAATGATGACATTCTAAAACTAGCCTTTAGAAGCAGTAGTTTACATGCAGTAGTCATAGTTATCACAACAATACATATTGGCCATATTGGACATTTCAAACCTATTTTGTCTAGAAAGGAAATAGCATTGGCTTCACTTACGGATATTATTTTTCTGACATTTCTATAAATGTATAAAACAGCCATCAATCAAGATTGTATATTGGTCGTTAACGTTGACATATCAAACAGTATGTTTTGTTCGTATTTTATGCATATATGTATGATCGGGAGGTTCTCGGGTGTCTAAATGTTGCTTAGGAAAAACAATCAGTTAAATATTCAACATGTTTTGCTCGAATTCAATGTTTAACCCGACACTTAAATTAAAACAGCAAGATGGTATCCATTATGATTTCGACAACGTTGACGTGCATGTTATCTAGACATACCAAATCTGTCCAACTATTCAAATGCAAATCGCTGTTAAAGGTGTGCAAAGAAGTCCCAAAGGTCCCCACAATCAAATGTAAGTGTTATTGACAAAATCAGATGTTACCAAAGATTTTCCGAAATTATTTTTGTTGGTAAAAGAATACACATTTGTTTAAATCAATTGTGTGAATATATTTTAACAAAAATTTAGGCGAAATGTGCCGACTTTTCTCCAAAGCAAGTTTGTTCTTTCAATGTCAGAGCCATGTGTTAACTTTCACTTTTCTCACAGAAAATAAACTAAATCAAACAAAACTGCGCTGAATGAATATACGTGTATAACGGGAAAATAGATATGACTTTTTAATACCTATTATTTTCTCAAAATAGTTTACGTGGTACCAAAAAATTGTTACAATGAAGTGTACGAAGTAAAGTTGCATTAAATAAAATTATACAATTTTATTATAAATAACGTCTTTGCCGACCTACAGTAACGCCGACGTGTTTGGCGCGTTTTCCCGTGTGTTTAAACGCACGTAACATGGTACACGAACGGTTAATCTTTGGAAGCGTGTAGCCAATCAAATCGTTAGTCTAACCGTGTAGCCAATGATAAGCTTCGCAGGTATTAAGGAATTCGCTGGAATTTAAACGTGTATCCGCGTAGCCGTGTACCCAATCAGATCCAGCTAGCTAACCGTGTAGCCAATCAGATTGCTAGCTAACCGTGTAGCCAATCAGATTGCTAGCTAACCGTGTGCGCCAAAGAAAATCGTCGCATGTAAATTAATTCGGTTAAAAGTTGCCGATTTATAAAATCAGACCTTCCCATTTAAATCATTATTGCAATAGAAATGATATATTTTAAGCATTGAAAAATAACGTTAGTAGCTTAAACCATTGTAAAGCAGCCCACGAGCGGTGTAGGTGAACACAATTCAACAGGTCAAAGAATCAAGAATAATGTTCTCAAGATTGTCCGAACTTAAAAAGAATCATCAAGCAGGCCACAATAAAATGGCGGCTCGCATGAAATTTAGAATCTGTTTTACTTATGATTCATACACATTTCAATTTTGGAAAGGACAATCACTACAGAGCATCACGTGCGGAATGCAGGTAAATTACTTGTTGTACTTTTTAATAATTGTGTGCATTGACATTTATTATTCAGCCTTTGAAAGGTGTTTAGGCAGGTATCAAAGTTATCTTTCCGTGGTCGTAACTTTTACTTACCAGTTCGTAGTCGTCACTCAGACGTATATTCAAGCCTCGCAGGTTTCTAGCGAATAATTAAGTAGGTTATGACATCTGTCATTTTCGAAAGGCAAAAAGCTTATTTTCAGGTTCTGACAATTTCAAATTAGACGATGTAATCTAAATCTCATCTCAGTGAGTCAGTCTGAGCTTTTCTACTTTCGGTTTGCCTTTAGATGAAATCACATTTTTCTTAAATTAAAATTCAGTCTAAATCTGATGTGATTATATAGTTACATGACCAATACTTGAATTTTCTACGATCTATGTATACATGCATGGACAGTTTAATATTTATTACTCTTGAGAATTTGTGAATGTTGAGGGCTGCCTTGCATCTTAGACATACTGGTCGGCGATCAGTTCCCGATGGCTATCAGTATCCGACATTTGATATTTTTTTATATTTAGCGTAGCTCTAAAATGAAGATATTTGGTATAATCAAAGAACTACACCAGGGGAACTATTGTGTCAGAAAATCTACAATTCACGTAAATATAAAGAAAATATTAAGAAATACACACAATGAAATGATAATCGTCACCACTTTCCCTTGGGGGATCATCTATTAACGAAAAATATGCATGCACAATGAAACAAATAAGTTTATCTATTAATAGCCACGGGCTTGCCTGAGTCTTTGATAAATCTAGATGTAGCTCAACAACAGACCCCCTTTGCGCCCCGAATTCCACTCGCTGTATGACGTCACAAATGTCAAATTGTTACTATGATTTCGGCCTTGAGCTCAGGTTTACGAAAATGTAAGTTATTTTGTTTAAACCCATCTGGTTTTCAAGAAATTATGAAAAAAACATGCAAAAAATGTAAAGTGATTTTGGGTCTGTTCGGTTGTCAGGTCTTTTACAAACACGGCCCAAGTACAAACTCGGCCTGAATTTAATATTATTGATGTTTTGTGGTAAATGTATTGTAATACTTGATATAATGAACTGAATTGCTGTTACATGAGTACTGCAATCCGGATTATTTATACCCATGAAATACACAAGAATCACGCACGGGAGTCATTCTGTGTTAGTTAGTGTTAACTGATTTTAATGGTTTGGGTTAAGCTACTTACGAAAGTTACAATGTTGTTGTCGTCTTTAGATTTGGCGAATTTGTATGTGCTGGACTTCTTTTTTTGTCTGTGGTGCTACTTTTTTCTGTTTGTTACACAATACTGATAATAAAACTGTCTCTTGAGTGAAGTGTATAATAACCAACACCCTTCATTGCAATCAGTGAAAAAAATGTTTGGTGTTAAAAACAGTAGCTTCTAATTACACTTCTAAGTTGATTAGGTGACCAATGATTACAATTGATTATTAACTACCATCTTATGATGCCCCAGTTAATAAACTTTGAAGGGCCTACTAAGCTTCTTTAATCGGGCCGAGTACAACCATTTTCAATTTTGTACAGGACAGAGTTGGGCAGGTCAAGTTGGTAGCTGGCCGACTTTGTAATAGGGCCAAGTTGACCCTTTACCTTTCGGCCACATCACAAAATGCTTAATCTAGTACATAGAAACAATATTTATGATGTACTGATACACAACACATTTAAAGCTCCCCTTTTTAAAAATCAAAACAAAAAGACTAATCATGACATCAACAGATTTCTTAAAATCACTCAGTAATGGCGATAACTGTAGAACAGAGGACAATTCCGACGATTGGGCAAGCTGGGCCTTTTACTGCTCGCTTCATGAAGGGGGTAGAAATGTTTTTATGTAGCCAGTTAATCTTCTAAATTAGGCGGTTGATTGGATAACTCACATAAGTTACTAAGAAGAAAATGGCAAACAGTAGCCGACTAGTAAGCATCTTGAAACAGCCAGTGTATTTTTCCGTCTCATTTCTACCCCATGTCACTAAATAATTTGCACAAAGTTAGCTTAAGAATTCCAAAAAGTACATAGAAGGGTCTTTAGACTGATCTTAAGTAATGTACGCATCTCTGGCGTTCTTTGCATATATCTTACCCACAGTTACTGTTGACATCGGATTTTCGGAAACTACATGTTCTGATTAACTTATCCATTAATTGATTATAAGGTCACAACAAATTCATCATGCGTTTGTCAGGATCGCCGCTCCTGATTTTCTCAAAATGAAAAATAAATATTTAAATTCTTGCACACGCACCTGATCATACCACACTCATGTGATTTAACTTACATATTTACAAATTACGGAATATGTACTGGGAAATGGATGATAGTTACTCGATTGATTTTAGCGGTATAAACTGTTGCACATAAAATTCATGTAAATTTGTACTGCATGATCTTGAATCATTCAAGCGCATGCAAGCGTCTAATGAAATGATTTCTGTGAATGTTCTGCCCCTTACAAAAACACGCATAGGTGTATACACATAGTAAAAAGGGAAGAATTGTAATAGTGGAATGCACAAACAAGCCTATCTAGTTATGTTTGTATTCATTATAATATTATTGCTAGTATACCATACTACTGACGAAATCATGAATTGTCACCCATTTTCGCAACAATGACGTTTCGTACGTCCATGGTCTGTGGTGTGTGAAATTAACAGTTGTGTGTGTCACGGACACTAAATGCACCTGTTTATAAGTGTTCTATACTTTATCTTACATTATTTCATCAGATATTTTGAATACTACATACATAGAGAAGGTCCTGGTTTCATCAAAAAGTTTCAAAAATTGGATAAAATAGATTTTGCTCTAATTATTGCACCAAAATTAATGTTCTACTTTTCAGTCACTTGCTGAAACACCAGGTATTACAACTGAATATATCACAGCTTATGTAACATTATTTGCTGCAGTTCGCAACAATCGTCATAACATGTTGCCATAGTTGACCTCGTATATCCATAAGGAAAATGTGCTTGATGTGGGGCTAGATCCTATGGCGGTAACCTTACATAGCATTATGTCTTGGTGCGCTACTAACAGTGCTAAGTAAACAGCCTTCTGAGCATGATTTATCACTACTAGAACAAAACTGTACCCGGTGATCATTGACTAGCTTGGTAGTATTCGAAATGAATATGACATTTTTGCTCCTTCACTCGCTTTCAAATTTTTGGCATTTTCAAAAATAAATTTAAAAATATTATTTCGCTCCTTCGCTCGCCCTCAATTATGGCTTTTTTCAAAAATAAATATTCAAATTTATATTTTGCTTGCTCTCCCCTATTTTTCCCCACAAAAATCTGTAGAACCAAAAATTAATTTGGTGTGGCCTTACGACCAATTAGCAATATTATCAGGAATTGTGTGGAATTCGACTAGTTTTAATATACTCAACATGTACAGACTACAGTACAATGCCGAAAAAATGCCAAAATTAATGCCGCTGAATACACATGATTCTGACAAAAAATAGGCGAATGTCGTACATATATGATAGCTAAATCACTTTCTTTGTCATACTTGTATTCTTAATTTCTATTGGATGTGCATTATATGTAAAATCCTCAGAAATCGAGCAGTTTATTGGGTACAGGACTAAGTGTACCAACGCATAAGCATACCACCTCACAAGCATACCATTTTAGGACTAAGCGTACCACATATGAATTACACAGGTGGCAGTATCAGTGTTTGGAAAAGAAAAAGAACAAATCCGCCACTGAGCTAATACATTACATGGACCGTATATATATCGATTGTCTATCTAACTCCCTGTACATTATCAAGGTATAAAGCGTAGTATATGTATATGTCCAAAGATTGTGGAACATTGCATCTTACAATAGGCTTGGTTCCCAACAATTATTACGATACTGTGAGCGCAACGGGTAACCAGTGCATAAATAAAATGACATTGAGCGAAGTTGAATAACGAAAGTAACACTGTTTCGCAGTTATAAGACACAATTGAACGAGATTTTCGGTAAGAATTAATATCTTATAGTTTATTTGAATGACTTGTATAGCAATTTTTCTTCAGCGCCCGTATTTTATGTTGAAACAACGAGATGAAATGTTCCACAATCTTTCGCATATAGACATATAGTACGCTTTATACCTTGATAATGTTAGTATATTAGTTCAGTACGGACATTTTTATATATGTTTTTATTATTTTATTTAATCGTTTGCGGACCAAACACTGATACTGCCACCTGTGATGAATTATAGTGTATAATATATTTGTTGGTACACTCGATAATTAGGTGTTATACATCTAATTATCAATCTTGGTTTGGGTATGAGTTTTATGTGAGACTAGTCCTCATAATAAGATTCCCAGTTGTACAAAACTAGCTATATATACGGTATTACCTCGTATTATCGCCTCCAGGGAAGATGCATTTTATGAAAAATAATTCCATACACAGTCAGACCTCTTATAGACGCCCCCCACGGAACAGTACCGTACAGTACGGCACTTAGCCGTTACCTTAACCAGTACAAATTACTTCCCCTTCTTAAAGATACTGGACTTTGTTTTTTTTGCCTATCGTTTGCAAAAATGGCTAATAAACATGTAGTCTACGCTGTTCATACCGGTGTATAATAACTCGGCGGTAATTAATTGGATTACCGTATCATGACTGACTGTTATTCTGGATTTGTGTGGATACTTAATTGGATTACTGTAGGACCAACTATTGAAAATGTGATTTTTTCAAAAATCGACGGGGCGTTAATTAGAGGGGGCTGGGGGGGCCAATACGAGGAAATACGCTACTCTGCATTTTGTATAGTTGTAAGTGACATTAACAAAACACAAGAATATTGATGACTGGAACATGTTGTCCTGTAAGTTACTGGTCATCCTTGTCACTGTGGTCGTTGACAGTTGTTTGTAAGACTGTATTGGTCAAAGCAGCTGACTACTTGTCCCACATTTCAAACAACCGTACATGTACATGTGTGTACTTAGTCCGAGGGTTCCTTGTCACCAGGTTTTCCGAAACAAGAGGGGTGGTTATTGTTAACATCAGCAGCCTACATTCTTAGTAGCAGTAGGTACCAATAACATACATTTACCAATTGCTATGCACCAGTCAGTTGCATCCACGGCCCCAACCCCTGGGATGGGCCGGGATTTTACTTTAGCGTTGTAAAAACACCCGTTCTCGGTAAAATCACCGATATCCCCCTGATAACTAAAAAATTGTCCTGGGTATTGGTTCAGAGATTTTTTTAAACATTTCCCCAGCAGTGCGGGGAAGCTTGGAGGTAAAAGCACAACCGTTTACCCGGCCATTCACGGCCTATCCCTGGAAACCCCTAGCACAATGCTGAATCCACATTACAGGAGGCCCGGCTAGCTACGTGCCTGATATTTCTACCTTGATAGACCGTAGTTTACCGAGCATGATAATTGATATATATACAGTATGACTATGGAGAGAACTGAATGCGGAAATCCTATGTCTGATTTGCCGGACTTGGGCTTTTTGGCCTGTGGGCAAGTGGATTTTTTCATCCAGCTTGCCCGCTAAGGGCAAGTGCAAAATAATAGAATGCCTGGTATTAAAGTTATAGAAGCAGGGGCATATCCAGAAAATTTTCAAAGGGGGGCGGCTCAACCTGGAGAGGGTTGCGGGAGGGGATTATGTCCACCCTGTCAAATATAGGATGGGTATTTTGTCCACCCTGTAAAATTCACAGTGGGGATTATGTCCACCCTGTCCAAAATGAGCAGTGGGTTTTACATCCAGACGGGATTTTGTCCTACACTCGATATATATTGTCTACGTTTACAACACCGAGTGTATGTTTTAATAATCGGGGAGTATCACGAAGACACTCAAGATGTAATGCAAACACAAATCTGAAATACCGATATTGCACGATTTGCTTGCGGAAATTGATATATTCAAAGCAAGAACCTTGTTATATATTCTTGCATAAAGGTCAGGCACAGGTCAAAATAGCCAAGCTTTACACATTGAAAAGATAATCCCTTTTCCAATATCCTTATTTTGTTATACCTGACTTGCCTATTTACTTTAGGTGGCACAGGTCCCAATACCGTTGATATATTCAAAGCAAGAACCTTGTTATATATTCTTGCATAAAGGTCAGGCACAGGTCAAAATAGCCAAGCTTTACACATTGAAAAGATAATCCCTTTTCCAATATCCTTATTTTGTTATACCTGACTTGCCTATTTACTTTAGGTGGCACAGGTCCCAATACCGCTTTAGAAATATAAAAAAGGGCGATGTCAGTATTTTGTGTACATATATTTTGTAATATAATTTCTTATGCCTGTGGCTAAATGTTTCAGGGAATTATATTAGTCAAATTTTTCTCCTTTAGCCAATCAGATAGTGTGGTTTATCACCAGCAATCAATGAAGTATGTTGTTTACCAGGATCTTCTATATATTGACAAGCTCCTGAGTTTATACCTAGACTACATGTATATCCTGTCAAGTTTATGATTGGGGGCTAAATCACACTGACCATTGCTGTTTATTGTGGGCTAGTAAACAGGAAATGTACCTACAGTGTAAAGTATAAATTTCAGGGGGCTCATTTTTAGCTCACCTGAGCACGAAGTGCTCACTGGTGAGCTTTTAGGATAGGTGGCTGTCCGGCGTCTGTCGTTGTCCGTCGTCGTCCGTCGTCGTCCGTCAACAATTCCTTTAAATGACTTCTTCTCCTAAACCAATTAATGGAATATAACCAAATTTCACAGGAATGATCCTTGGGTGGTCCTCTTTCAAAGTTGTTCAAATGGTTCTGGTTAATTATTAATTAGGTCACAGGAGCTAAAAATAGATTTTAAAAGTGAAAACTTAAAAAATCTTCTTCTCTGAAACCACAGGGCCTACAGCTTTGATATTTTGCATGAAGCTTCATCATAAGATCCTCTACAAAGATTGTTCAAATTTTGCCCCTGGGGTCAAAACTGCACCTGTCCCGGGGGTCACTTGTTTTGCAATAGAGTTATAGAGAGAAATCTTTGAAAATCTTTTCCTCTGAAACCACAAGACCTACAACTTTGATATTTTGCATGTAACATCATAATTATTGGGGTCCTCTAACAAGATTGTACAAATTTTACCCCCATGGGGTTAAAATAGCCCCCTACCCCAGTCACTATGTTATTGTAGAAAACTTTGAAAATCTTCTCTTATACCACAATGCAGACTCCCACTGACCTCACCTTTAGATAAGAAATAATGTTGGATATTTCTTTCTTCACTCCTACACACATAAGTGCCTGTTCTCTCCAAAATCCCCTAGAAAATGTAACTGTACATCAATTTGTAACACCTCATGGTTTATTATCATTACCCTAGTCCGACCATAAAATCCTTCATGGTGTGTTACTGACCTGATCCTTATCTAATTGAAACCAGATGTTGGTCAGCAATGGTCTGTGTGTTTGCAAGTAAATTCAGCAGTCTTCATATATTGCATGAACTGATAAAACCTTGGTCCGAAATTATAACCTACACTCAACACTCAGATATTAACATTCGCTGTTTTTGAGTTTCATAGTGATATTTTCTTGAGAGCAGGAAGTTATATTGGCTGACTCCTAGTTTAATTTAGCTTAATCTAGAGCAATTTAAAAAGACTCATTATATAAGTATTCAATACGTTAGTGCAGAGTGCCGAGTTAAAATATTGGTTGTGATTCTGGCTCCAGATCACTTTGACCATTTGAAAATGACATAAGTATTTGTAAAGTCACATTATTTTTAGCTAAGTGCTCAGGTGAGTTATTGTGATCACTCACCGTCCGTCGCCCGTCCGTCTATCCGTCCACACTTTCAAACAACATCTCCTCTGAAACCATTTGGCCAATTTTGATGAAATTTTGCCAGGATGTACGTGGCATTGGGGGATTCCGTAATTGTTCAAATTATGGCATCGGGGTGAAAATTGGCCCCACCCCGGGGGTCACCGTTATACATAGACTTATATAGGGAAAACATATAAAAATCTTCTTGTCAAAAACTACAATGCCTAGAGCTTTGATATTTGGTATGTAGCATCATCTAGTGGTCCCCTACCATAATTGTTCAAATTATGCCCCTGGGGTCAAAATTGGCCCCGCCCTGGGGGTCACCACTTTTACAAAGACTTATATAGGGAAAACATATAAAAATCTTCTTGTCTAAAACTGCAATGCCTAGAGCTTTGATATTTGGTATGTAGCATCATCTAGTGGTCCCCTACAAAGATTGTTCAAATTATGCCCCTGGGGTCAAAATTGGCCCCGCCCCGGGGGTCACCAGTTTTACATAGACTTATATAGGGAAAACATATAAAAATATTCTTGTCTATAACTACATTGCCTAGAGCTTTGATATTTGGTATGTAGCATCATCTAGTGGTCCTCTCCCAAGATTGTTCAAATTATGGCCCTGGGTTCCAAATTGGCCCTGCCCAGGGGGTCACCAGTTTTACATAGACTTATATAGGTAAAACATTAAAAAATCTTCTTGTCGAATACTACAATGCCTAGAGCTTTGATATTTGGTATGTTGCATCATCTAGTGGTTTTCTAGATTGTTCAAATAATGCCCCTGGGTGAAATTGTGCAGGGCACTTATAATCAGGTGAGCGATATAGGGCCATCATGGCCCTCTTGTTTATTAAATTGTATCTGGCCTGCCAGCTCGGGGGGGGGGGGGCTTAAGCCCCCTAGCCCCCACCTAAATACGCCACTGACAGGTGAAATCAATAATTTTATCATGGAAACAAAATTTAGTCATAAATTTGATTATAAAAATAGAGGACAGTCTTTACATTTATAGGGAACATACACATTCACATATTGTCTTGATCTACATATAACACAAATATGTTTAAAATACATTATGTTATATACCATAAAATACATTTGACTGAAAGAAAGTGTATGTAAAACATGCAAATTATGATTATAGACCACATTAATAGATCTATGATTGAGTTATGACCCAGGATGGTGATAGCCACAGTCTTTTAATTATTATAATAAGCAATTTCATGTAGAACAATGAAGTTCAACTAAGTTGTACTATCAGCAGCTTAATTGATGTATACAAAGTGATGATTGCACAATACTTTTAGAGTCTAAAATTATTTTTTTCCAATACAACCGTATTGAGCTCCTCCCATAATGTACAGAGCCATAATGCATGATAAATAAGCTCCTCCCACAATTCCCACTGTGCAATATTATCTTTGCACATTTTAATTAGCTCCTCCCTCTTATGTAATATTACATAATCCTAGCTCAAATCTTAAAAGACAGAGATCTATGTTTTGACTAGACATTGATTATGAATTATGAAAGCTGCAGGGGACAGGAAATAGTCCATACTCTCCTTAGAGTGAAATGGTTGTATAAACTATATTGCCACATTGTTAATTAATTGTTTTTGGGACAGTAGTTGTATAAATTAGGGGTTCATGTTTTTACAAGAAATCAATTATTAATTATTAAAGCTGCATGCGAAAGAAAATAGACCATCAAACTACTGTGTTTATAACTATGATTTGGAAACAGCTGTGGCCTGAAAGATTTTTGGGGGATGTACTTGTATGAAAACTTGCATTATGATTAAAGAATACAAAACTGTAATATTAAGAACTTAGAATATTCTTCTAGATATTGATGTAGTATAAAATTATAATGCCTAAATATGAAATAATGCATCTAAAAACAAACTTAAAAGTGTGAAAATAATTATGTTAGTTACATTAATTGATCTTAAATTTTAATATAAATTTATGTTAAATTATGAGGACTTAAATCATACAAGTAACTGCATGACGTCCCCGTGAAATGTAATGTATGTCCGGAATCCGCACAAAATCCCGGGTGGACAGAATACCGGCCCCTCATTTTTGACAGGGTGGATATAATCCTGTCCATGTTTTTTTACAGGGTGGACAAAATCCCCATTCTATAAATTTCAGGGTGGACATAATACCCATCATGACTTTGACTTATGTAGAGGGTGATTGCTGCATTGTTAACGATTATTGTGTGATTGTGTGATTTAGTAAGGAACTTCTCTATGATTATGTTACAATAAAGGTTAATTTTTTATTTAACATGCATACTATCAACTATATCATATACTGTTTTATTAATAATATATAGTCATGATGGGTATTATGTCCACCCTGAAATTTATAGGGTGGGGATTTTGTCCACCCTGTAAAAAACATGGACGGGATTATGTCCACCCTGTCAAAAATGAGGGGCCGTTATTCTGTCCACCCGGGATTTTGTCATACACTCGTATGTCCCCTCTATCAATGAATGTTTTTTATATCTTTATTATTTCTATTGAATTTTAATCATTTGAAAGTTTCCAATTTCCTTTGTCTAGGCAAACAGTATATTATTAGAAGATTAAAGAATATGAATAATATTTGATAAAAGTTGTTTTTACAACTAAAGTAGAAAATATTTTATAAGAAAATTGAAACCATATAAATATCCAATATTTTTTTTTCCAAATGAAGTTGTATCATTCAATTTTTAAAATGACTCAACTTCAGTTGGTAACAGTTGTAAATTGCATAATTGATCAAAAATCACATTTTTTGGCTTGATTGACCTAATACATTTATAAACGAATCTGGATTTATTGATCTAGAAGAAAAATAATCTCATAATGTCAGTTTATTTCTTTTGAAACCCATATAATCTACTGCGTGACTTCTTATAACACAGTAAAATATATATTTGCAGGAGTGTTGGACAAAATCCCTGCTGCTCCTTTTTGTCAGGGTGGACATAATGGACCCTACTGAATTTTACAGGATGGATTATATCCACCCTGTAAAATCTGTGATGGAAATTTGTCCACCCTGTAAAATTTACAGCGGTGATTATATCCTACCTGTCAAAAATGAGCAGTGGGTATTATGTCCAGTGGGTTTTTTGTCTAGATTCCTTCTGGCAGCAAAGGGTAGTGTATAAATGCCGAGAAAAGCCGTGACCTAATTTACAGACTGTAAAACATGTTTGGGAATTTTCATAACGTGAAAATGATTGAACGTCTGTCTCCAGTTTCTTTTACGTTTCGATGATGTTTTATTTTCTGTTTCCCATTATACAGTTATGTTGAGGTATTTTTGATATATAATACTTTTTGTCTTTTTCAGGTGTGTCTTGCTTTCCTGCAGTGGTGTTAATGGTTTGTGACCTAAGGCTGCAAAACAAACCGACACTTTAAGATTAACAGGTAAGCATACTTTATTAGATATATATAGGCCAGAAATTGCCTAGAAAAACAATATTACCAGGTATGTAAGGCAAAAAATAAAAAAAATGTTTCCCCCTCCCAATTCATCTGGCCTTGACACAAGATTGTGACTGACCAATATTAGAGAGGGGGTAACTAACTGTCAAAACTTTGGATCCCTCCAGTTCCAAAGCAAATGCGTATACTTTATTAGTTTATTTAAAGCTTGATTATGAAAATTTAGGGATCCTGGGGAAACATTGAGCTTGTCAGAACTGGTGTCCCTTGCTAGAATTTGGGTTCATCAGGATCCCTTTAGTGTTGATGCAGGAATTAGGAAGTGGGTTTGTTCATGTATGTAGGGTACGCAAGTTAATAATGTTATAATGTCCAGACATCTACTGGTGCAGAGGCATATAGTAACTGTCCCCTCAGTTTTCCTTCTATCTGTTTGTCCCTAAGAGTTACTGAGAATTAAATATTTTTGAAGTACATCATTGCTTCAAACTTGTCCTACTTTTTTGCTGTCATAAACACGTTACATTGTCAATGAGATGTAACACTATCCAACATTACAACAGAATTATGTCCCCTGCATTGACTAAGTTGGATATTATGGACAAGGCTATCACAGGGGCATAAGCTTTAATGAATGCAGTCTTGTTATTGTCAATTTTTTCTGATAGACATTAATTTTACACTTTGCTTTTAGTTCTGGATAACTTGAGTGTAGGACAAAATCCCAGGTGGACAGAATACTGGCACCTAATTTTTGACAGGGTGGATATAATCCTGGCCATGTTTTTTACAGGGTGGACAAAATCCCCACCCTATAAATTTCAGGGTGGACATAATACCCATCATGACTATGTATATATGATATAGTTGATAGTATGCATAATAATTAAAAAATTAACATTTATTGTAACATAATCATAGAGAAGTTCCTTACAAAATCACACAATGATGAATCACACAATAATCGTTTACAATGCAGCAATAACCCTCTTCTTAAGTAAAAGTCATGATGGGTATTATGTCCATCCTGAAATTTATAGGGTGTGGTTTTGGTCCACCCTGTAAAAAACATGGCCGCGATTAGGTCCACCCTGTCAAAAATGAGGTGCTGGTATTCTGTCCAATGGGATTTTGTCCGGATTCTGGATAACTTCAGTGTGATGTCACTCCAATTGGCTAGTTCATAGCTAATTACTAAATGTCCAATAAGTAATAGTAAATTGAGCACAAAGGTTTTATTCCAGTTTTGATGTATATATTTAAATCTGGTTAAAAAGTACTGTAAACCAAGAAATTATTTCCTGCGATTTTAAAGGGGTAGAAATTTGCAAAAACAAATACCGGGTAGTCTCCAAGTGTTAAAAACCTTTATATGGACATCTGGGTAGACTTACAAATTTTTTAATGACAATATTTCTAGTCGTGAAATTGCCAATAATTACCATAGTTAGTATAGCTTGGCTATTTTGACCTGAGCCTGACCTTTATGCAAGAATATATTACAAGGTTCTAGCTTTGAATATATCAATTTCAGCAAGCAAAACATGCGATATCGGTATTCAAATTTGTTTTTGTATTACATCTCAAGCGTCTTCGTGATACTCCCCGATTATGAAAACATACGCTCGCTGTTGTAAACATAAGCAATATATCAATTGTTAAATTATGCTAATCAAAAGGTCAGGCTCGTGTCAAATTGGCCAAGCTATATCTTGAAGTTATCTAAGTTTGGTTAGTATTCACGAAAGTAAATTGTTTTACGCTATAATTATATACTTTCATACAAATAACAACTTCAAGGATATAACATATTAATTAAATATTACCTATCTGGTATATTCAAAAATAAAAAAATATAATCCTCAACAGTCTATTCTATAGAATAGACTGTTCCTGTTAAAAGTTAGATTCATAAACCATGAAGTTTCAACTTAAATAAAATATTATATCTTGTAACATTATTCTTTGTACTTTATTATTTGGTCAATGAAAAAATCATGTATTTCATTAGGGAGGTTTATTACCTCCATGTTTTCATGTACCGGCAATACTATGTTATTTGTTTTAATTTCATACACCTAGAACAAATTTTTGAACTAAGAGGGTAAGATGTGTTTTGAATAATTGAAAGCTTAGCTGTAGCATGAAGCTGGCATGTAAGGCTGAAAATATAACAATAGTTATACTATTCCTTATTTAATGTTTATGGTTTACTGACAGAACAATATAAATGTATTATATATAAAATGAACATCTGTTTGGTTCATTAATAAATTATATAATAATATAAGTTCAGTTGACCAACACAGTTGAATTAAATACATCTCTGAAAGCATCAATGCAAAAATATAAATAGAAGGTGGACCTTTACCCCTTTGTTAAAATTATCTAGTGGAATACTATATAGGGTAATAAAACCCCCTGGTGTGCACAGTGGAAAGATTGATATCTGTTTGTTAGATCAAAATGGACAAAAATTCCCAGACATAGTCATAAAACCCTTGCACATTGTCATTATATTTATATGATGTACATGATGCCAGCAGGAGATCATATCAGTGTTTATCTAGGGTCATAAAACACAAGATTAAAATGGTCAAGTAATTTAATAAGTGGCCCCCTATTGCTACTGTGTGTACACTAGAAAGTATGTGTCATAGTTTTTTTATTTGTATATTTATGTATTATTGCTTCCTGCTGGTTTGAATTTGTGACAGCTTATTAAGTCATTAATTATATTTAGAGATATTTAAATAAAATTAACACATTTCATATTTGCACATACTGGAACTATCAATATATAGCTCTTAGGTATTTTATTAAGATGAAATTTGAATTCTAGTTTAAGCATTGCTGTATATGAATATAAGTTAAGTTTATGGTGATATTGATAGTCAATTTTTGTTTTTGATTGCTTGAAATTCTGGATTTTAGAACAAAATTTAATATACTTGTATAGAAAAATGTAAATTTTCAACAACAAAAAATTTCGTTTTTGTTTAACGTTTTCAAAGATACAGTTACTTGTGTGTTAATGAGGCAAATCGAGTATTTTCTGATAAACTTTCATTAAAATCATTTTAAGGACATTCGTTCCTTTTCAGTTGAGCGGAAGTTCAAAAATCATAGTCCCTTAGACGTATCTCAAGCATCGACCTACCATGATCAAAACATATAAAAAAGTTTAAAATTGACGTGGTAGTACATTTTCATGTCTTAAAATGGAGATAATTGTAAATATTAAATACTAATTTACAGTATTGATAAAAATATCGAAGTAACTACTGATGACGCCTTATCGATGATTTTTTTCAAATGGTTTTAAACACCAAATCTCACCAATTCATTACAACGTATGTAAAACGTAGTACTATGCACTCGATCATATCAAAAATAGATATTTAAACCACATCCCAATCTATCTAGAAGAAGGTTCTTCTGCGTTTATTTCTTATGGGTTGTGACTAGCAAATGCAGAAGAAACAACCTTTAAACTGTTAACACATATGATTAAAAACGATGTATAAGTTCAATTTAAATAAATCTAGCCGAGCAATTATCATGAAATTTGCTATGAAACTTCTAAAATTGTTACTGTACTTGTTGCATATATGACAACCTTATTTTGTTCAACGATTTTGCACGTAAAACATATTTTTAAAGATAACATATTTTAAAATATTTTTTAAAAATTCAAATAACTTACAAAGTATTAAATAAACTTAACTGCTTGATTCCTTACATAAGTAATTTCATGTATGCTAAGTTTTATGCTTTTTTAACCAAAACTGTTAGGTAAAATACATTTTTCTGTTTTTAGGGATTAATTGTCCCCTAAATCTAATTATATCTTAAAAACTAGCCTTAGAAGCAAAACTGTTGGGAATTTTCTAAATGATTGGCATTAATCTGATCTTCATAAAAATAACAGGTTTTATATACCTTGTACAGAAAATTTCAAAAGGAACGAATGTCCTTAAATAAGAAGTAGGTCTGGCTCTTTGGGGTCTATTTTTATTCCTCAAGTTTTATAAGCTTTTTCCTATTTATATAAAAACAGGAGGTATACAAGATTTCGCAATATTTCAAAAGACTGCCACGAGATATCTCGAGATTTGATATAGGTTTCCAATCTGTGTATTTTAGGTCTTTGCTTTACTCTGTACTCCAATTGGAGCATGTTCTTAGTTACAAAAACTGTTGTAACTTCTTTCTTACTGAATGGAAATTTATGATATTGGGTTTCATTTTCTAATTCAGGGGTTTGGAATTCCAGTGTCCGACTTGCCGCTTGGGCTTTTTGGTCTGCAGGCAAGTGGATTTTTCCAACCAGCTTGCCCATGGGCATGTGCAAAATTAACATGAGAAAATAATATTTAGTGTCCTATTTCATTAGAAAATCCCTAAATTCCAACTGAAAATGATTCAGTATCCGGTACACAGTAGGCTACTTTCAAGCTTGAACAAGATTGATTTTTTAAACTGAAATTTTGTAGCTTTTGTGATCTCCTAGCCAAGTAGATTTTCAGGTCAGTAGGTCAAAGGTCGCTGTGACCTTTACCATTTTTTACTGTCATGGGGCATACTGTTATACAGTACACCTCTCGCGACTTTTGCCAAATGTCGCACGTTTGCGCGATTAATGTCAAAGTGGAATAGCGCGGGAGTCACGCTATAATCCTCGGCATTGCGAGGGAATCTTCGCGAAACTTTCCTCGCGGTTTCCTTGTAATTCTGCTGATAGAGCGACGATACAAATCACCGCTTTTATCGCGTTTACTACGATTAATTAAAAGGTAATATATGCAGATGAACAGAGTCTATGCTTATTAAATTGATAATTTATTTCATGTACAGTAATGAAAATATGTATTATGAGTGTGTGAACTTATCAATAGGTTTTAACTTTCAAGAATGATCATGTATTTTTTCACAATACCATACAAGTAATGAATTGAAATGTATATAGCAACAACAACAATAGTATATAATTATACAATTTCTCAGTATTTTGTTTTTAGGTCGGGCAAAAAAGTGAATGTCAATCAATGAAAAACATTCAAGCATACATGTAGGCTTTCATACTTTCATAAAATTGTATTTTATATAATATAAAAACATCGCGATATTTATGATAAATAACTGAATTTATTTTTCTCACAATCAGCAATGTTTGAATTTCGTTCCTGTCGTCGTTAAATGAGACAATTAATTAACGTCAACAATAAAACTGATAAAGTTTTTAAATTTAGCAATGAACATTAAGTTTTCGTTCCTCCCATTGTAGTAAATGCGACAAATAATTAACATTGGCAATAAAACGGACACTTTTTAAATCAAGCCTAATACAGGTAATTACAATGTATTGTTAATAAAATTAAAAATTGACTACTTTAATGCCCAAAATATTGTTGTTTGTTATACAGTTATATACAGTCGTTTCGGTTATTCTGCGCATCGGGTAAATCTGCGCACCTTAACTTTCTATTTCTGGCAGACTTTGCTGGGTCATTTTCGTTCGATCCTCAAGTGTCTTGTTGATGTGTGTTATTTATGCAAAGTATTATAATTATATCAACGAAATCGGGAAAGTAATTTTACGAAACATTTACCAACATGAGTGTCAACGGCGATTTTCGTTAATTTGACATACCATGTGACACATAAATTGAATAAAAGCACTTTTATAATGGATGACGACTTTTCCTTTTTTGTCAACATAGTCTTAATGACTTATTCTTTGATACTGTTATAAAGTTCATGTGAAATAAATCTTTGAAACAGACTATACAAAACACAATTCCACCTGCGCAGAATGAGCCGAAAAAATTTACGTCATGAAAACCGGCTGTCATGTTTTGTGACGACATTGGACCTAGTTAAGCGAAGGTATGATATTATGAATTGTTTGCATTTATCAATGAAGGTTGTTTATATCCAAACAGCACCATAATTTATTCTAAAAATTAAATAATCTCAAATGTAGAAACCCAATACCCGTTAGGTGCGCAGAATTACCCGACAGCACTGTATACATACATTACAATAGACTTACCTGTAAACTGGATGGAACGCGACGATTAACGCGATTGCGCACAATTATAGCGTTATAATGATCTGCGCATTCTCGCGAGTGCAGACACGATTGCAGCAATTCGCCGTTGGTTTTACAGTGGACAATCGCACTGAAACCGCGGCGATTTTCCACGCATGTAGAAAATTGCCAACAGACGTATCGCGATTTTGGCAAAAGTCACGAGAGCTGTACTGTACAAACAAATCTTGTTTATAACTAATTATGTGCATCCCCGCCTCCTCCAACACAATGTGACGGCAGATTAAAGAAGTGGTCTATGTCTGTCCGTGACATTTAAAACTATTTTAGTTAACTATATTTCAATGGTTTATGTTATCCAATGTATTCTCATTTTCTATTCCAGGCACCCAGAACCAATCAGCAATAAGGTTGGCATGGTATGGTAACAAGAGTTTATTTGTATTCAATGTGCAGGAAGGTGCAAGACCGATATTGACTGTATATACATTGATAAATATGACAACTAAAACAGTTGTAAGGGTGACAGTTAGACTCATGGATATAATCATCATTGGATATGGCTGCCTTTGGCTGGAGTTGAAGATGACCCTTTCTTCAATGAAGCGTGCCATATTACTTCGTGGGAGTGAAATTCAAATGAACTAAGCAATATAAACACATCAATGATAAATGAAAAACGTTATTCAGAAACACCTGTAATAGCATTTCTACGCATATGGTTGTAGTATTGGCAGCCGCATGTATGGTGATATCTGCTGTTGTACCTCATACAGAGGTGCATTTGACAATTTGTGACATTAATATGAGAATATTCCTGATACGAAAAGGAGTACATGTAAATAAGCTAACTGACTTCTGATCCGATAATTATCAAGTGATTAAGATTTGTGATTATTCAGTTCCGACAAGAATAATTACCTTTATTCTCATCACATTTAATATGATGTACTCATGTATAGAAACTTGCTAAATAGGTACAGGTAGCATATTAGCTCATCTGTCACTTTATCACTCTGTGCTCAGCCATTGGTCTGTTCACAATTTTCTTATATATATATTAGAAGTAACAGTTTGGCCTAATCTATATGAAACTTGGTCACAGTGATCTTCTCAACAAAATCTACTGGTAGGTCAAGACCATATTTGGTCATCTAGGATCAAAATCTATGGTAGGTCAAAATTGTTTCTATATAGTTTCATAGTGTCTGTGTAATTGCAGTACATGTGTTAATTTTTAGCTCAACCTTTCTTTGTGCTTTCGTCGTGACGGGATTGTCTGCATGTGCATTGGTTATTAAGTTTATAGTCGGAATCATTTTCTCAAAGGCTATCAAAGATATCCACTTGAAACTTAGCATAGTTATTTACCATTACAGTAGTCCATACTTACATGGCTGATAACTCTGTTGCCTATATTTATTAAGTTATCTGCCCTTGTTACTATCGAAAACAAGAAAGTTGAGCATCAAGCACTCATAAGTGGTGCTCTTGTTGTACTAAGAATCTTCTGATGCAGATGCATACAATGATTATCCTGTCCGTTTGTTTGTCCGTTAAATTCTTAAGACAATTTCATAGTTTTTTATTTTTCTGTACAAGGTATGTCAAACATGTTATATTAATGAAGAAAACAAATTCCCAGCCGTTTTGCTCTTCTAGTTTTTAAGATATTGAGTTTTTGGGGAAAACCCCTAAAACTGTACTTTACTGAACATGTTTTGCTTTAAACGACACAAAACTTGGCATATAATTTTGCAATTTTGCATGTAAGGAATCATACAGTAAAGTTAATAATAGACTGTGCAAGTTATTTGTATTTTTGAATAGTATTTTAAAATATGTAATTTTTTGGTTTTGAACAAAAATAAGTTTAACGTGAAAAATCGTTATACTGTTTTGGTATCTGCAAGTATATAGAGTTACAATTATAGAAATTTCATACCAAATTTCATAACAATTGCTTGGCTAGATTCTTATGCCCCGAATCAGTCACACAGTCTTGTTTATATGTTATGTATCAGCATAACTACAATAGTTCAAGTCAACTTAGTGCTGAAGTGTCCTTTGAATCGCTCAGTGACCCAGGTGGAATTTGTCACTGCAGTAATTATTTTGCTATACATTCAGTAGATGGGCAAGCTTGTTCCTCTTACACTTCATTTGGGAATGAAAAGCCTCTGGAATCAGGTGTTAAGTTTAGATGATTGATAAAATTCTAAGAATGTGTTACACCATAACCTCAAATGAATTGGCCTAATATATCATAATTATGATTGAATGTATTTCACAGAACTATGTATTGAGTGAAATAATCAAAACTATGTTACATTCAACTTGATGAAATTGTTAACTGATGCAGTCTGCAGTTACTTCCCTTTTTACATTTGATAATTTTTGTATTAGTTTTTGTTCTGTAACTATTTGTGGGATTTCAACTTGCATATTGAGGGTACACATAATTTTAAGGGAGTTGCTCCCCTTTGTTTTTCACTTGTGTAATTTTGTTTGTGCTATTTCCCTGTAACCATTTGTTTTATGTTAAGGAACTGTGTTTAAATTGTCAATGTCAAGCCTTGTTGTAGATATTATTAGCAAATGATGGGCAGAGCAATTTTGAAGTGAATTACTCCCCTTTGTTTTTACAAGTATAAACTAGTTTGTGCTATTTCTCTTTAACCTTTGGCTGGATATCAATAAAACTTTGTTTGAATTATCATGCAGTGCCAAGCCTAGTTGTTGAATTTGTTGTTACACTTTTGTCTGATAAATTTTGAAGGGATTGACTTCCCTGTTTTTTACACTTATAACTTTGTAAGTACTTTTTCTCTTCAACCATTGGTCGGATTTCAATGAAAAGTTAGACTTCTAAGTTCTAATTTTAGTTTTGAATATTGTCGGTGAACTTAAGCTTATAATTAGTGTCTGCATTATCTCTCTGTGGTCTGATTTAAACTAAACTTTCAATGTAGGGTTGACACATGCTTTTTAGCTCACCTGAACACAAAGTGCTCTAGGTGAGTTATTGTGATCACTCACCGTCCGTCTGTACGTCTGTCCGTTGTCCGTCCACACTTTGAAAGGACATCTCCTCTCAAACCATTTGGCCAATTTTGAACGAATTTTGCCAGATTGTACATGGCATTGGGGGATTTAGTAATTGCTCAAATTATGGCCCTTGGTGAAAATTGGCCCCGCCCCGGGCATTGGTGGCAGTATCAATGCTTGGAAAAAAATAATAAAAAAAATCCGTCTCTGAGCTAATACACTATCAAGGTATATAGCGTAGTATATGTCTATGTCCAAAGATTGTGGAACATTGCTTCTTACAATAGGCTTGGTTCCCAACAATAATTACGATACTGTGAGCGCAGCAGGTAACCAGCGCATAAATAAAATGACCTTGAGCGAAGTTAAATAACGAAAGTCGAAGTTAAATAACGAAAGTAACACTGTTTTGCTGTTTCGCAGTTATATGATACAATTGAACGAGATTTTCGGTAAGAATGAATATCTTATAGTTTATTGGAATGACTTGTATAGCGATTTTTTCTTCAGCGCCCGTATTTTATGCTGAAACAACGAGATGCAATGTTCCACAATCTTTGGCATATAGACATATAGTACGCTTTATACCTTGATAGTACATAAGCTTAGTGACAGTTTTTTTTTATATTTTATTTTTTAATCATTTGGGGTCGAAACACTGATTCTGCCACCTAAGGCCCCGGGGTCACCATTTTACATACACTTATATAGGGAAAACATATAAAAATCTTCTTGTCTAAAATTACAATGCCTAGAGCTTTGATATTTGGTATGTAGCATCATTTAGTGGTGCCCTACCAATATTGCTCAAATAATGGCCCTGGGGTCAAAATTGGCCCCGTCCAGGGGCTCACCAGTTTTACATATACTCATATACATGATTATTCTTGTTTAAAACTACAATGCCTAGAGCTTCTATATTTGGTACATAGCATCATCTAGTGGTCCCCTACCAAGACTGCCCAAATTATGCACCTGGGGTCAAAATTGGTTCAGCCTCGAGGTGAACGTTTTACATAGATTTTTTATACCAGGATTGTTCTAATTATTCCCTTTGGTGAAAACTGTGCTTTTATAATCAGGTGAGCGATATAGGGCCATCATGCAAGGCCCTCTTGTTCATGTTATTACATCTGCTGAGTCCCGAGGGAAGGTTGGTAGCCAAACCTGTCAGGGCGAAGGCGCCAACACCCCTGAGGCCTGAGGCGTAATCGTCGTTTTTGCGTACAGAGCAACAATTTATGAGTGTGTATTAAAAACAATGACACTTTAGCAGTAATGTTGTTGCAACGTCACTAAAATGATGACTAGTAATTAATATAAATGATCGTGATGACATTGAGCTTGCGATTGCTCAATTAAGCTTCTTTCATTATTTCAAGATTTTAAGACACTTATTGCACATTTTTGCCATCACAAACCCAATTTATTAATACTTGAAAATGAATACAATGTACTTGAAAGTACTGTAAAGTCATTTTCATTTCAGTGGGATAAAATTTCGTAGTTTTGGTGTGAAAGATCATTTTGTGAGGCATAATTTCAATAATAACTTATCCACTAACATATATACTATACAAATTATTTATTTTTGCGGGTATTTATTTTCGTGGCTGAGATCACCCACAGAATCTACAAAATTAAACTTCCCTCGAATATTAATGATTTACAGACATACAGTACTTGAATTTCTTAACGGAAGTTTGGAATGAACTATGCTCTAAGTAGAGGATCCTGCACAAGTTCTCATTACATTTGAGCTTTATGAAACAAATGTTCAAAATAATATGACTCCAGGCTTAGTGTTTTGTCCACAAGTTGTATTAATCAATGAATTTAATACAATTTATGTAATGAGCATGATTGTAAGAATCTATTTATCATTTAACCTAAGTGAATGGCCAATATCTTCGAAAATGCGTAGGTATACTGCATAGGCTCATAAGGTTTCGAACAAAATGTAAGGGTACTTGGAGCAATGTGACACACAGATTTCGTGGATCGGCTTAATCATGGATTGGTTCATGTAGCTTCAAGCTATTTTGCATATTTTTGTAACAGGCTGGGCATGTCAAACAATATTTCTTTTTCCAAAAATGATTGCAAATATTTATTTAATGCTATTAAATAATTAATTTTCTTGGGGGATTTAATTTTGTGGATTTTGTGGTTCACCTCCTACCACAAAATCAAATCCCATTGAACAGTAATTTTGACCCTTGTATTTATTGCCTGAAATGCTAAATCCACGAATTTACGTCCCATCTAAAAAGGTTTTTTTCCAAAACCACGAAATTTTGTCCCGTAAAACTTAAATTATTTTACAGTAACCGGTTATACTATTCTTAACTTAATTTGGAAATTGTGAAAAAACTATTTTTATCCTGTAATAGACAAATATATATATTTATGTTGAAACGAAATTTTTGACACTGTTGATTTATAATTAACTTTGTGTATTATTTATCATATTCATTGTTTTTATAATAGTACTATGTTGTTATAAGTGTTTGAATAAAAAAATAACTGATAACAATTTGTTAATTTTAATATATTTATAATCTTAGACCTTTTGGTCAAGCATAACCCATACATATGCAACCATTTATTTTATTTCTATTGCAGTTTTGCTAAAGGAATAGCTATGAGATAAGCATTATGAAAGTACTCATTGGTTATTTAATTTGCCTTGTGTATGGCACCAATCAGTGGAGACTACCTTTGCGGTCCAAACTCGTTCATCCGCAGGAAATTAACACTGTTGAGTGTTTCTGACATTTCCAGTGCACTGGCCGAGATTCAAACCAGCATTACAAATTTTTACCACTCACTCGCAGTGTCAACAAATATTTGGCAACTATACTAGTAGCAGACACTACTGTAAACAAGAAAGAATTTTGTGTGGACTGGTTTAATTTTGCTGAGTTAGCGAATGGTAGAAATTTGCGAAATGAAGTTGCTGTGGATGTGTTCAAAACACTAAAATGGACATCCGGGGAAACCAATAAAACACTTCGCAGTCACAAATATGCCGACTATCGATGTAAACAAGTTGGTTTCAAGTAATGTTCCTGTATGCCTGGAGCTGCTGTACCATTTTAATTTGGGATGAAATGTGCTGGGATCGAACCGAGACCTCCAACACTCGAAGCGACCGCAGCGCTCTACCACTAGGCTATCGAGGAGGCGGTGCAATCAACGTATAGCGACAAAGAAATTTGTCCGTGATTGTCTGATATCTGACCAATATTCCTACATCGAATTATCATCCTCCGATGTGCCAGTCCGGCTCATTTTGTCCTGAAATATTGGCTGGGTCCTGTGTGCACACCTACATGTACCATCCTAGCCATTTTGTACTCTCTGTATTCTCATTATTAACATACTTATCTTTATATATTCAGATAGGTTGTTGGATTACATGTATCTTTCCTATAGCCATTGATGATGATTTTATTTAATGTTGAATTCATTGAAGAATAAAGTATGCACTTAAATTGTGGTCTTCATGACAGGTAGCACGCTTGTATATAGCCTTTGTGTTCACGGCTAAATTTTATAACAAAGTATATATATATCCATCAGACTATTAATTCATATTAAAGTACAAGAATATATTTAGTGTTACGTTGGTGCACGCATACTGTTGTTGAGGGCATACTGTTGTTGAGGTCCGACCAGGGTAAAAGATGAAGTTACACGCCAGGATTGGCATCTTACTTCGTAACCTACAGATACAGAGAAGGAAAAAATGATGACATTTCATGGCTATGTTGTACCGATATATATATACATCGATTTTTAGTCAACTATTTCAGAAAGAGGTTATATGAGTCTAAAAAATGAAATATATGCAAAAACAAATTCAACTAGGCGATAATTAACGGATGTTCCGGTTTTAACATTTATCATTTCATTTTCGGCCGAGTTCATTCTAGCATTCGATAATTAATTTAAGACTCGAGGCAGTACAAAGAGATTTAGAATAAGACCCATCATGAGGCTAATATGAATTATCAACCGAACCCTCGATTAAAAATATTACTACGATCGTTATTTAGCACAATTGCGATATTGAAAATAAATCAATTGAAAAAGAATCGAACACATCTAAATGTAAACACGGATACACGGTACGCATGCGCACTCGATATTTCCGCCTACACGTTTAAACGGCACGCACTCGCACTCGACATTTCTCGTCTATACGGATACACGGTACGCATGCGCACTCGACATTTCCGTATACACGGATACACGGTACGCATGCGCAGTTGACTATACATTCCTGCAAGATTCCTCGCTAATACGTTTACACGTTAACACGCGAGCTACACGCGTGTAGAACGGTTGCACGGAGGACAAACACGTCGGCGTTACTGTATGAAACCGGTAGTTGGGTCAACGCCATTTTTGACAGTAAAAAGTAATGTTTGTACGTTTACAATCTCACCCCATAGCCTCAATTTCGTTATTATTTGGAGACACTTTTCAGAGTACAGTATGTTAACATTCAAAACTCATTGCAAAGTGGAGATCGCGTTGATGAGTTATTCATGATCGCCATACGTCGGTTTTTCTTCTCTAACTTTCAACATTTTATATGGATTTTTGACGACGACGTCAAGTTATGCCCTGTTTCCGCTAGATCACGCGTTTTGTCATCCATGTTCAATATGTCAAAATAAACATAGATCATATTATTTTTCATGAAATGATCACAAAAGGATCACTTAATGAAATACAAAACTCCGTTGATAAGGCATAATAAAAGTAAAAAAATGAGAAAGTCTTTTACCTCTATGTCCACGATTTCTTTTGTGTATTTATTCCTAATTTCTACCAGGCATGGATCTTTATTCTTCCGTACCGGTAGGTTCACATCACATTTTTTCATAGGGTATTTCAAATTACGCGAAAATAGTTCCGTCTTCATACGCCTATGGAATGACGCCGTCTCCTGCAGACGACCCATCTAAATCATAAATACTCTGCTAAACATCCCTTCCTCGAAGACAAACTTTAGCTTAATCCATTTAAATTGCATTTTAATCATAGAAACAATGATGACATTTCACTCCTGTAAGATTTTAACTCCATTTGAAATTTACTTTCTTTACTTTCGTGTTAGAATCAATATCCACCGGAATCTTCACAGGTGCACAGTGCGTTACATGGGCACTTGTACTTTTGCTGCTGTGTGTTATGATTATTCTTGAAATTAATATTTTCTACCAGCACATGGGCTTCATTCATTCGTTTACATAAACATCCTCTTTTGGAACTTTTGTAATTTATAGGAAACATAGTATTCAATCGAGTGATCGTCACGATTGTATTTATTACATTCTAGCAAATTAAATTATGTGTATAGTGTACATATATTTTTTGTTCAAGAGTATTATTAACACTTGACGATCAATACTTCATTTACAATAAAACACAACAAACTGAAGCACAATTCCAAGCCACGTGCAAACAATCACAAAATAAGCAAGCATTTAATTGAAATCCATAAACACTGAGAACAGATAAATTACACGATACTAGTCAATTATACAACACAACCGATAAAAAGTATCCAAATAAAACGAAGCCATCCAATTAATTAAAACACACAATGCATTATTAGCAATAACGATTAAACAAATATTTCAACACAAAATGACAACGGACGCAATGCTGAGTTGAGTAAGCTCAGATACTGTCAATGAAATCCAAATATAGACACTGAACGTTTTCCAACCATACGGTATTACTTTATATTACATAATAGTCTCGCTATAAGTGTTAAAGTTAGCTCACACTACATCCCTGTTAGGTAACTTAACAGTACTAACAATACTAGTAAAGTCAGTGGTATAGACGATAATTTCTATTAGCCTGGCAATGATGCCAAAGCGAACGGTGATTTTAAGACTAGAAATTATCGGCAATTTAAGAACCACTTTGTATCCACTTTGTTTCCAATCTTGTAGAACAGTCGGTGATTTTCATTAACTGACGCAATGAGACATTGGTCTAATACCTTAATTTGATTGATATTGAATTCTGATAGGCAAAGTACGAAATGTTACGGTGTCCCAAAACTTAACTTTTCACGGCGTGGCATTTCTTCAAAGGGGTAATTCTAATTTGTTTCGTGAATTCATACGAAATGAGAAGGCTTTCCATTATATACATTTATTGGAGAATTATTCAATGCTTATGCCTATTACTAATTTGTCGAAAATGATAACAAATGGTTGCTCTATTTTGTCAGGTTGTGTATTATATTCAATTCGAATTATATAAGTTGCCGGACTTTGACAAGACGGGAACGTACTGAATGATTGTTGAACCTTCAGTCGGTTTCTGATAAAAACTGAGATTTTGGCAAAAAGAGTATGCTACGTAGATGGTGCCAATTACATGTACCATATTCAGTGTTGAAAAGTATAGTTAACATTATATTATGCTGGTCATGGCGCCGAGTTGTCGTAAAAATATATTTTTTATTATTTGACTTAGAATCAAGATCTCGCAAAATGCGAGCTTAACATTGTTCTTATGATTTTAAGTTAAATTTCGGCTTCGTACATCTAAATTTACACTTATATTGCAATATACCAAAAGTCAATTATACAATCATAAATCTTCCGCATAGTTTTGTCAGCCTTGCCAGTTAGTATATTGTATTTTATGAGTTTTGAGTACACCAATTAACACTTCTAATTATGGTCTGACTTTCAATATAATTACATATAAATACAAAATACGAATATTGTCACTAAATTGGTAGGTAGTAAAACATATAGATCTACACAGTCATGAATATAAACTACAAGGCAAGGGAAAATATTCATGATTATGCTTTACAACAATTTCTAGTAAATATTATAATAATCTTGTTCAAAATGAAGGTAGCGATTTGAAACTTCAGACAAAGTACAATTTTTATACCATTTGACAAGGAGGACTTAACGTAAAACATGATACATTGTATCATTGATTTTATGCCTTGACGATCCATCATGAAATATACAATTTTCAACAATCCGTGTCAAACATGAGACTGAGACAAGACAGACCAAGACACAATGCCAAATGCACACAGTACTAGGTAAATGTCAACCTTCATTTGATTTGCATCCGCTATGCTGGTCGTTAATGCTACGTCTAATCATCATAGATCAATGCATTGCTGACGCAGTAATAAAATACTATCAAATTAGAGTCCAAAATAAAACAAAGACGTAGGTTTAAATTAAAGTGTCCAATGTTAGTCAAATAATCAATCATGTTCGCGGGCATTGCAAACTACCCACTGACCATGTTAAAAGCCCTAATGCAAAACATATTGAGTCAAGGAGCATGCATACCACAATACAAACAACAAATGCAATTTTGATAATAATCAAATTCCCGTTTTGCTTAATAATTATACAAATCTGATAGTATTTTATTACAATAAATTAATTTGCTGCATCAGCTCAATTCGTTTTATAAAAAGTGAAGTTTCATTTTCGTAATCATGTTTCGTTCTTTTTCAAAATACACACAGCAGTAACCGTCCGTAAATTGATTGCTTATTTGGTATCTATTTAATCATTAACGGTTTTATTATTTAAGACGCCGCCGTTTTGAAGTCCATTTCTACATCAATGTGTCTGTATAAATTTGATTGTTAAGCACATATAAATGATAATTACATTCAATGTCCGCCATGGTTCTATTACTTGAAGATTGAAGGCGCCAATAACGACAGCGTAACTGATTGGTCTCATTGTCATGACAGCAATGATTATACGGGTTAGTTTTTAAATAGCTTAGACAAAAAAATCAAGGACACGGAATTAGTTTAAATAGATATCCGGGATCTGAATATCGCAAAGTAAGAGTCTAGAGAGTTGGAAACACGCAGAGCAGTTGTACAGAACGTACACTAATTTGTATAGCCATGTCACGTGATCATAAAGAATTAACCGATACTGAACAAGTTTGATCTTTGGAATCCTTTATACGGTTCAATTTTGCACAGTGTTCTATTGAGAACTAAGTGTGTATATACACTAATTACAAATTATAACCAAGTGTGCATAATACAAATAGCCTACATCAACATACTTTAGATTTTGCTCAAAGGATCACCCAAAAGAAAAGTTTGAGTGCTTATCAAATATAAGCAAACAATAGTATTGTATACGTAGATACGCTGTTGTTTACAAGAGGGCCACTATGAGAACACGATCGGTCAACAAAGGGCGTTCGTGTGGAGGATTTTGAAGTAAGGAATGTTTTGAAAATTAAATTGATTCTATATACAACCAACAATCAGCAATTGTCATCTTTTGAACTCCATATAAAGAACAATCAAGCAGTTACTTTATTTAACCAGAATGACAGTACAATACTAAATTAGCAATCGTTTGGGTTTGAATAAATCTACATAGCATGATGCTATTCCCAAACAGAGTCTCGCAGATTTTTCATTAGCTAACTAAGTGCCATTTAGAAAGTGATTAAAACGACAGGATGGTACCTTACTTACGCTAAAAGGCGATTGAGCAATTTCACGGTGAATATGACAATCGCCGTAGGATGAAAAGTGATTGTATTTCACTTGAGATTAACTACTATAGTATGACCTTCTAGCCTTATTGTATTTTGATTTGATATTGCATAACACGACACCATATTAACTTATTGACATTCGAAGAACAACACGAATTGAAAACATAACTCACAGCAGTTTGTTAATAAAAGTAAGTACAATGTTTTCATCAAAACAAATTTCTACGTTTTACAAATGCATATCAAACATGCACATAGTTAGTTGTGTACGTGAATATCTACAAAATACCAGGAAACGAGGACAATTAAGACTTTGCACAAAGGCAGAATATGTTCACTTTGTTTCAAGTACGTTTAGTAAATACAATTATCTTCTATATAGTCACACTGACGCTGTAACAGTTACAATGACAAGCTTGCTAGTACACAACAACCACAGGCAAGATAAATGAGTTTTACAATCAGATTTACCATAGTCGGATGTATGTAGAATGTAGTCATTCATTTCAACACTTCTGATATGCTTTGAGTACTACTTAGCAGGTACAATAAATGTCGAGAAGACTCTAAACAATAGCACCAAATAAACCATACGGGTAGGCTTAGATTTTAGATATTTAAGTTAAGGTAACTGCAATTTATTTTATTCCAATTATGAAGTGAGTTGTTCTTCAATGTAATTCAGACTACTGTAACACCTTAATTATATAAATATATATCGCGGCTACATGATATGGGAGACGATAAGTCAATGTACCTTGTTTTTAAAGGTGACAAGTAATGAAATGCTGGTACCATTTTTATTCATTGCGTCTTTTTAATTTAAGTGGTCACAGCGCAAACCTAACAGACCATCCACGGGGATGAATTACTTCATGCATGAATATCTATTTGAATTGTTCAAATTTGTACTTTTCTGTTTGTCCAACACTACTCCAGCTAATCAGACGTATTGTACCGCCTACAGTTTGTGTCTGCTTAACAAAGCAGCGAGCTAACAGAACTTGAAATAACATTGTTACCATATCTACTAACATCGTTAACGACATAAACTATTCAAATTATAAGCTTACATTACTTGAGGACACAATTAAACTTCAACAAACGGCTGATGTCATCACCTTTCGTCTGGTGATGTAAATTTTAGTTCTGTACTATTGTCACGCTAGCTAATTCTTCCATAGAATCCCCTAGAGCCTCGCGTGGTATCTAATAGGAATAACGAGCGTCTGTAGCGAGTCATAAGCAATTAAATCAAACAATTAAAGGCAGGGTGTTTATGTTATTGTTTTAAATAAAGTTTGGGGCGTTTAAGTATAACCGTGCTCATCCTATCCAAACTATACTCATATGATATGTTAGTTAGCCACACCCTCTGATGGTAATAGCAATATAAATCAATTAGTTGCACGGATCAACATGGTGACATAAATCCGTCCATTATGGCATATTTGAAAATACCAACCATCCATTAGATTTACTAACGCGAGTGTGGTTGTTATGAAATACTAAGACAAAAAAGCTTCCTGTTCGGGATATAACAAAAACTTTTTGATTTAATAGCGTATTTACCTTATTTTGCGCGTCGTAAAATCCAGGAGTCCAATTCGTCTATCTAATCTGGAATTATAATCTCGGAACACCTATCTTTTTTATTTTAATATCTAATGGAGCCTGCGTTATTCTACAGATGTGTGTTTTAATCGAGTGTATATGTACAGGCAGTTTAGTACAGACATATTATAAATACAATGTCACATTTATAACAAAGAACGTTTGAATAGTTAATTGGTTTACATAAATTGTATACATAGTTCGGAAATAATATTAACGAAACTAAAACACTTTCTCAAAATGAAATTTCAGATATCCACGTATATGCTTCAGGCTGACAGTGATAATGGCGTGTCATATAGTAGTTACATGTAGTAAATATATTCATCACAACGACGAAACACATACAGGTCATGCCAAATCTATTTTGTTTGTTACGGAAATGGTATTGGCTTCATTTACGGTTATCATTTTTCATACATCTCCATAAATGTATACAACAGTCATCAACCAGATTGCATATTTGTCGTAAACATATCCAACAGTAAGCAGTATGTGTATTGTATAGAGAAGTTTTAAGTGGAGGGGGTGCTTATTTGTCCAAATATTTCATACGTTTGACAATCGGTAAAATATTAATATACATTTTATTCCGGAGTTCAATGTTAAATTGTCACTAGCGGATATTTGATCATGCTTTAATATGTTATCAGTTATGTTTAGACGTTTGAAAGGTCCTGTCAATGTGTCTGAACGTTCTCAATTGAATTTCCGTATATTTGCAATACAATGGTGTCCGAAAAATCCACAATAAATGCGCTAGTACATAATCAGTTAAATGTAGTTCAGAATTTTTTTAGTCTAGTTCATTGTTTGTTGACTTAAGTCAAAAAGTGCATACTATATTCACAGGCACTCCGAACGATTCCGTTTTAAACTGAGTGCAACGATGTCCCAAAGGTTCGCTTAATCAATTGTCATTGCTAATTGACAAAAAGTAAAACATGAGTTTTTTTAATCAACGTCAACAGTACATAATTGTCTCAACCTGCTCAACTCGAGTGAGTGTATGTGATAATGAACGTTAGTGCAAAAATACGCCGACTTTGGACTTATCCAAAGCATGTTTGTGTTCATACATTGACATAGCAAATGTGTCCAATGTTTCAGAACCGCATTTGTTAGGACTCTGATACATGAATGAAATTCGGATGTGTATAATGCAAATATTCCTCATAAAGTTCATTTAATACAATCCGATGTATATTGGAAGGGCATAGGCTTCAACAAAACACTATGACCATAGTAAAGTTCCTTTAATAAAATGCGATGGGATATTGATAAGGCAAATGAGTTCCCAAAGTTCGTTTAATGACATTTGATGACAAGCTGACATGACATATGTGTTTCTAAAGAAGGTTCAATCAATTTTGGTTCAATAAAGAAGCAACAAAGGGTCCCCAAAGTAACACCAATGAAGTATAACATCACCAAAGTGACTTTAATGCAAGCTTGTGGTCAATGTAAAGAGCAAAGGTGACTCCAATTGCCAGATAGGGGCCATAATTATGTTAAAAAGTTGTTTAAACAAATCTTTGACAATGTTGGGTAATGGTGATGGTGAAATATACAAGATATTAAGTTTAATATAAATGCATTCATCATTTTGTTGTACGTCAATAATATTTGAGTTTAGACATATTGAAAGTGTTGGTTAATATTTTTTAACGGATGAACGGTCAAAATGGGCAATCGTAATACGTCCACTACATCAATAGATGCCGGGGGAAAATAAACGTGTAAATAAAAAGAGAATGATGTATACCTCAATATCCACAATCTCTTTCGTGTACTTATTCCTAATTTCTACCAGGCATGGATCTTTATTCTTCCGCACCGGTAGGTTTACATCACATTTTTTCATAGGGTATGTCAATTTACGTGAAAACAGTTCCGTCTTCATACGCCTGTGGAATGACGCCGTCTCATGCAGACGACCCATCTAAATCATAAACACACTGAAAAATAGTCCCTTCCTCCAAGATAACTAATTGTTTAATCCTTCTGAATTTTATCGAAAACACCATACACACAATTATTAAATATTCCTTCCTCGAAGACACATATTTTTTAATCCATTTGAATTATTTCGTTTTGGAATCAATATCCTCCAGAATAATACATTTTGTCACAGGTGCAACCCACGTTAAATGGAAACATACATCACATTTTGCATCTTGTAATAATTATCCTTAAAACTTATAGTTCCTACAAACGCAAGAGCTATATTCTTCAGTATAACTACACGTCCACTTTTTGTAGTACTTGTTATGCATTGGAAACATTAAATTCCATTGAATGCACGTTTTTCTTGATTGTTTTACATTAATCAATTTTTAGCAAACCTACATATTTTTGAAGTTTAAAGTCTTTATATAGGTTTACAAATTTGATCAGGAAAAATATGCACACAAGATCAACGATATTTAATTCACGAAAAAACACAACAAACTGAATCACAATTCCAAGCCAAATGTACGCAATCACAAATTAACCAAACGTTTAATTGAAATCAATAAACAATGCCTTCAGATGAATTAAACGATACTACTTAATTATCAAGCGGGATCGAATAATGATATCCATACAAAACGTTTCAATTAACATTTTTTTAAAACACACTTGCATTATCAGGAATAACGAGAAAACAAATACTAAAAACAAAAAATCACAACGGACGCAATACTGAGTAGCGTTTGCTCAGTTACTGTAAATAAATCCAAATATGGAAACTGAACGTTTTCTAACCATATTATATGGTATTACATAACAGTCTCGCTACTAGTGCTAAATAAAGTTCACACTACATAACTGTCGGGTTACTAAACAGTACTAACGTAATAGTATAATCGACGATATGGACAATTTCTATGAGACTGGAAATGACGCCAAATTGTACCGGTGATTTTTAGAAATTATCGGCAATTTAAGAAGCACTTAGTTTCCACTTTGTTTCCAACCTTGTAGAACAGGTGATTTTCATTTACTGACGCAATGAGACAATACAACTGGCTATAATATCTTAATTGTGTGATTATTGAATTCAGATAAGCAAGGCTACGGCGTCGAAAAAACTTACTGGAACTACATATTATTGCTACAATTTTATGTTCAGTAGCAATTACATTTAGTATATCAATTTTTAAAATTTAAAACAGGTATTATTATTTGTCAATGTTAGCAATATATACGACTGCCTAAGGGTACTTGGAACAAAATAATTATAACAGTTATTAACATAAATTTAAAAGTCACGGGAATAATTTAATATTTGACCGATTTCAACAAGACTATAACCGACTTAACTGTTTGGCTAGGCAATTTGACTACATGTAAATACTATGCGCTTTTGTGCAGAATATTTCATGGATCGCGCTAATATCCGATTTGAATGTATTCGGGTTGTGACGTCAATAATTCGTTGATTTGTTTTTGGACTGTTTAGTAACAGATCGCAAAATGCTAACCTAAACTTGTTCTTTTGACATCTAGTGTATGCTGCTTACATCTGAATTTGGAATTATATTACAATATACCATTAGTCAATTATACACCCATGAATCTCTCGCCGAGTTTTGTAATTCTTGACATCTAGTATATTGTATTACATGAGTTTTGAGTACTCCCAGTTAACATTTCTAATTATGGTCTGACTTTCAATATAATAACATATAAATACAAAACACAAATACAATCCCTATATTAGTACTAGGTAATAATATCTTCACACAGTAACACAAATTGGCATGACAAAGGACATTTTTTCTATTTTTTGTTGTTTTCAAATTAATATAGTAACATTCTTTTGCACTCTTAAATACTGTTAGGGTCCGATCGAGGAGCGGAACACTATACAAAAAAGCAAGTAATAAGAAAAATATCCCGTCTTCCTTAATGATTGTATAAAGCTGATATTATATTACAATAAATTCAATTGTTACATCAGTTCCATCCCTTTCAATTGTGTCATCGATTTTTTCAGCTTCAAATGTACCTAAAGGGTAACCGTCTGGAAACAAAATGGCAGTTTCTGTTCAATTAATATCGGATTTATCATTTAAAGCGCCGCCGTGGTGAATCTCGTTTTCACTTCAAGGTTGCTGCATTAATTTGATTGCTAAGCTAATTATAAAAGATAATTCCATTCAAAGTCCGCCATGGTTCTATTGCGTGAATATTGAAGACGCCAATTACGACACTCCTAACTGATTGATCGCATTTCCATGACAGCAATAATTATAAGGGTTAGTAGTTTTATATAGCTCCGACGAAAAGTCAAGGCCATGGAATTAGTTTTAATAAACATTTAGGACTTGAATATTGGGCAGTAAGAGGCTAGAGAAACTGTAACACGCATCAGTTATACAGGGTACTTATTTGCATAGCCCTGTGACGTGATCATAAGGAATAAACCAACACTGAGCAAATTTGATCGTTGGGATCGTTTTTACGTTTCAATTTTGCACAAAGGTTTTATTTAGAACCAAGTGTGTATTTACACTAATTACAAATCATGACAAATAATTAAATAAGCCTACATGTAGTTAGTATATTGAACTCTTCGTCATACTATAGTTCTTGCTGTAAGATTGTTGTTCATCAAATGAAAGCAAATATACAATGTATTGTCGATTCAAAGATGTCTGCCAAAACCGCTAGAATGTTTTATTTCTAAATAACTAAATGCAGTAAGTATAACCACTACGCTGTAGGACCATTAGAATTTTAATCATACCAGTGTATTGATGATGGTAGAATTTAATCCTAGGAAACCTGTTATAATCGACCGGGTAGAATATTTGTTTACGGGCTTGTGACAGAGATCTTTGAATCAACTATACATAGATAATTATATTGTTGCCCGAGAGAGGGCAACTCTAAACACGTCTTTGGAAAACAAATTGCATCTGTATCGAGCTTTTGAATTGAAGTATGCTCTGACAAATACATTGATTCTAAATACAACCAACAATCAGCAATTGCCAATACTCATATACATCCACATTGGGTTACTATAGGATTCTTTATAATGAAAAACGAGGCAGTTAATTCAAATACCATGGCCCTATCCCCCAAGACAGTCTCGCAGATTTTAATTATCTAACTTAGTTGCTTTAGTGTCATTTAAAAAGATATTAATACGCAAGGTTGTTACCTTACTTGCGCTAGAAGGCGATTAAACAATTCCACGGTGACTATGACAATCGCCTTAGGATGAAAAGCGATTATATTTCAATTGAGATTAACCATAGTATCATATTCAAGTCTGATTGTATTTTGATTAGACATTATATAAAACGATACATAATTCGCTTTGTGACATGAACGGAAAATGTAATTACAGAGGTGTGAACGAGGGGTGTTCCAGAAATACTAGGACTTTTCTCATAACGTTTTACTCAACACCTACATTTTAATGAAATTTGTCTCATATGCTAAGCAATTCTTCCTCTATATACCTCTATAAAGTCTGCAACACAATAATTAAGAAAAACTTACATATTTTCTGTACATAGTTTTCGCAGATACAGTGTGTACAAAAACATTGTTTATATAGTTTTAGTGAATATTTGTTATTATATCGCTACGTTATACAAATGCATAGAAACATTGCACGTCTTTAGTCCATCAGGACACCGAGAACCAACGTGTCATTTACACCTATGCATGTGTATTCAACAGCTTTAACCACATTGACACTGTAAATTTAACAATTTTCCTATTGAAAAATGTTGGTACACAACAAATACGTGCAATATAAATGAGTTCTACTATCAGATCAACCATTGAAGGATGTATGCAGAATTTATATTCTCGTTTCAACACTAGTGTACGTACTGAAAGAACTCAATAACAGATACAATTAGAGTTGGGAAGCCTCTTAACGATCACACCAAATAAACTATACGGGTAGGCTTAGATTTTAGATAATGGTAACTGCTATTTATTTTGTTTCCGTTATGAGCGAATTCTTCTATGTATTGCAGACTACTGTAACACCAACACCTAAATTCTATAGATTCATGGTTATATGATTTTATATTGCGGCAACATGGTTTGGGAGATGATAAGTCAATTTTACATGTTTTAAAAGGTGTCATGCAATGATAAAATACTGGTACCATTTTTATTTTTCAAAGTGGTCACAGACCGGCAACTCGGATATATGAATGTCTATAGACCCTTTCAATTGAGCGATAATCGTATGTAAAGAGTTACCTCCCGTAAACCGGATGTGACGTCAAACGAGGGCTCTACCAATTAATGACACTATAAACGCAGTAGCGAAGAGATTATTTAATCGCTTTTTTCGTTAATTGCATGTTTTGTAGCTGTTGTTTTTTTCAATAAAGATGTTAATAATGTACTAACAATGTATGTATAATATGTTACATGTTATGGATGTGGAGGAAACGTGTGATTTCTCGATTTTTTTCTATCAACAATGGTCAATTATCGGGCGTTAATTTCCAAAAAGATCTGTAGTTGTATTAATTTTGTTTTGTAATTCGGTTGATTGTCATGCACATTTCGTACATTAAATTGAGCGTTAGTGCTAAGATACAGTGTATATTTGTACTTTGATAAATGTATATTTTGCCGGGAATATAAAGCGCAAGTATTTTCACCTGGTTCTTTCAATACTACATCATTACCGCAATTAGACCTAGTTAACTCTGGATCATTGCAATGTCTCATTTCTTTTTACCAATACAATTCACAAGTTATGTGTTGTTTATTATGGATTGTAATAAAACAAAGACATAATTATTTAGGCCTTTAAATACACGTATATTAGAGCCACAACGATTTATTGGAATGTCCTATCTGGTTACATACGTGCCATTTCGGGCAAATTCGGCTTAAAAAGCTGTATAAATGACGATTATGATTGCAGTTGATTGTTATAAATTAATTTAAAAAATACATTATTTATATACAACTGCTCTTCAAACTAACATGACAATTAACAATATTTTGTTTTTAATATAAGAATTGTAAATCTTAATTCACAAAAAGTGACCTGAACTGCAATTCGAGTGATGGGAAAACCATAAAAAATTAAAGTCAGACAGATACTTAAGAAGTTAAGGTGCTAAAACCCTAATGCATAAATAAAATCTTGTCAGATGATGAGGTGCTAAAACCCTAACGCATAAACAGCATAGATCCCCCTAATATCAAGATAAGCCACCAAGACCATACACAATTAGTTTCACAGCAGGATACTAATATACAACCAATCAGTACTATGTTGTCACCATCTCTCATCTTAATATACATGTACAGTATATTGATCAGTGTTTTACCTTAAATGATTGACATTGATTGACACTTTTAAATCAACGTTTGGGTTACTTTTATAAAAAAGTATAAATTATGTTTGTCCAAACCACGGAGATCTCTCTAATTCCGTGTCCGAACAAAAAGTGTAAATTAATGGACATGCACCTGTATGACTTGTGCTACAATGCTCATTTTGATGTTTCAAATATAATTTATTGCAATATTTTTATACGTAGACACCATTTAAAATAAATAGCACTTTTCTCATTTACTTGTATATGAATTTCAAATGAACAAAGGTTTCATGATGGAAGAGTAGGATTTGAAACAGACTACATTGTATTGCCAAACAATTTAGTTTTACCTACATACAACACAATTTTACATAGAATTGATTCTGATTTTAAGTTACTCGTCGTGTGAACTTTTCCGGTGATTCCTTACTTTCTTTGATTGTAGTAAACAACACATCAATGTACTCGTGTAAACACTAAACAAGTACGCACATGCGGACATGTAAAATCATGCCGCCTGGATTTTAGTACAAACTATATCTAGAAAGAAATTTCCTCCTGTGTAAATTAACGTTTTAATTTCTGGCTGGATAGTCGTACTTTTGAAATGATATAGCTAATATTCTATACTTTTATGATGTGTGATGAATTATCAAAATACACAATTTCTTTATGCTAGTATAAAATGTAAGTCAGGTTTCAATGAGTGGATTGTGCGCGCGTGATGCATGGTATTTAGGTTCGAAAAGCATGGCTCTCCTTTTAAAACTTTAATAATATCTTTTAATAATATAATTGTTGGAAAGCTTAGTCTACACAATTCTTAAAACTGCAAATAATAAACATTTTGAGCAAGTTAAATGCCAATTGTTGAGTATTGAATTCAGTTCTTTATTTTTACATTTTCTTGCCCTTGAAATTTTTGTTCCGAAAACATGGCTTTTTATGTTTTATTATTGAAAATACATTAACAAAAATTACATTCTTAAAATGTCTATACGATCTTGTTTTCGTAAGTGTTCATCTTTTAAAAATCGACAGAGTGAAACGTGATTTACAGCGGTTTAAAATTGACACATTTTTTATTTCCTTTACACGCTAACGGTAATCGGCTCGTGTATTCGCTTTGAGCCCTCGTTTGACGTCATCAACGGGAGACAATTTAATTACGGTCTTAATTGAAAGGGTGTATTTAAGTGTTAAAATGTGTTCGTGTCTATTTGTTCAACACTATTGTAGCTGATGAGAAACATACAGCAGGCCAACAAAACTTGAAATAACATTGTTACCATATCTACTTATTCAATGAAAAGTACTCTTTGAATGCCATTTTTTATGTCATACTATTGTAAATACCATTGTAAATTTAGAATGTTAAAATGATCAATATGTTCCTATCAAATTGAAAGAGATATTATTAGTCGTATGTATGTTTTTTACAGTGTTTGTCGGGTGTACATGTAATTTTTTTTTACCATATCGATGGTTTAGAATTAGAAGATTCATACATATGTAGAATAAGCATCAAAAGGCGCTTCTTATGAGCCCATTTAAATAAAAGTCTGAGCTTGTCATGTTGACCAAAATGAAGTTGTAAAAGTTTGTTTTACCAAAAGTAAAAGGTAAATGTCAGACATTTTTTCCGTGTTTTCAAAAAATATCGATTTGGTAGTTACGACCTTCTAATACTAAGCCATCGATATCTACTTACATCGTTTACAACATGTTAGTATTCAAATTATAAGCTTACAATACTTTAGGACACAATTTAACTTCAACAAAGAGCTGATTTCATCACCTTTCGTCTGGTGTTATAAATGTAAACATTTATTTCGGTGCTACGCTAACTAATTTACCAAATAATAACCCAGAGCGTGTCGTGGTATTTAAGAGAAATTTCGAGCGTCTAAGATGGGTCATAAGCAATCAAATCAAGCAATCAAAGGTTTGCATTTGTGTTTTTGTTTTAGAAAACAGACTTCATATACAAAATCTAAATATCACCTCTCAACTAATAAAACTGGTGTTCGTGGATAATGATACTAATCTTCCGATCGTAAAATAATTATAAATGAATTTATTATACTGGGATCAGCATGGTAACATAAATCTGTCCAGTATGACATATTTGAAAATACCATCCATTAAATTTACCGGTAAAAGTTCCTAACTCAAAGATGGTTATGTTGTGATATTAATACATTAAAGCTTCCTGTTCGGAATGAAATTTAATGCGACAAAAACTCTTTGATTTAATAGCGTATTTATTTATCTGTCTCGTAAAATCCAACAGTGACTGCTACGTGTATCTAATCTTGGGTTATAATATCGGAACAACAAGCACCTGTTTTATAAAGTTTTATAGAGCCTGCTGTAAGATTATGCGGTCTATTACATGCAGTTGCCATATGCATCAAGATGAAAACACGCACTGGTCACGCAAAACCTATTTTGTCTGGAACAGAATTGGACACCATGGACGGATATTATTATTGTGGCATTTCCATAAATATTTCCAATAGTTTTCAATCAAGATCGGATATTTTCGTAAATGTATCCTCCAGTATGCATTATTCGCTTTGTACATGTAGGAAAATAGAACACATGTCGGTGAAAATTTCTTATTGTGTCCAAAAATTGCTTACAAAAGAAAATCGGTGAATCAATTAAAGAGGAATTCCCTATAACTAGCCTATTTTTCTCTACTATCACATTACATGAGCTACATTTGTAAATGTTCAAAGCACTATCAATTATCATAATTTGTCAGAATAAAGTGTGCGCAAATATGTCTCTATAATGTCAAAGATATATTTAAATCACCAATAATAATTTTCGCTTCCAGCGATTTATTATTATGTGGTCAAAGGGAAACAACTTGTGACTATTTTGGCTCGTTACGGAAATATGTTTTCATTGTTTTCTCGGTCATTTGTGGGAGCTTTTTTAAAAGAATTTTGAGAAGTTTAAGCAATAATGATTCTCATTTAATGTTTAATATTGCTGAATCGATTTAAACGATCAAAATTATTATAGGGAACGCATCTTTAACATACTTCTTATACAGGAGTTCAATGTTAAATTGCCATTAAATGACATTTAAACATAATTTATAAAACACAATGGTATCGGTTGTGTATAGACGTTTACAACGTTCTGTGTGCGTGCGTGAGGTTGTTCATTTTCAATTTATTTCAAATAATTAAAATAATCCACAATACATGTCTGTGTTCAGCATTCCCTTAGTCAAGTTCGTGTGTTTGTTGATAATGTAAAAATGCATATAGAATTAACCAAATGTGAACAGCAGAAACAAATTATAATGATTATAAACATTTGACTTTGACAATGTCAAGTGTTTGTGTTGGTAAATACGTAGGTGAAGTTTGAATGCAATTCATGAATTGATTTAAGTGTAATTAAGTTTCAACAACTTGACAGGTTCAGTTAACACTTTCGGACAGATGAGCTTACCGACAGGCAAATGACTATACATCTACATCAGTAAATGAAATTACGATGATATATACCTCAATATCCACGATTTCTTTCGTGTATTTATTCCTAATTTCTACCAGGCATGGATCTTTATTCTTCCGCACCGGTAGGTTTACATCCCCTTTTTTCATAGGGTAGGTCAATTTACGTGAAAATAGTTCCGTCTTCATACGCCTATGGAATGATGCCGTCTCCTGCAAACGACCCATCTACATATAAAATGACCTAATACACCTAATAATGAGTCCCTTCCTCGAAGAAGACGTTTTTTTCCACTACTCTGAGATTTTAAATCCATATGAATTTACTTTTGTAACTTTCGTTTTAGAATCAATATCCACCGATATCACAGGTGCACGGGACGTTTTATAGACACTTATCTCCCTTGCCCTTTTGCTGCTGTCTGTTATGATTATTCTTGAAATTAATAGTTTCTACAAGCACATGGGATTCATTCGTTCGTTTACATAAACATTCTCTTTTGGAACTTTTTTGTTATTTATAGGAAACATTTAATTCCATCGAGTGATTGTCAAGTGTGTATTAATTACATTCTAGCAAACTAAACTATGTGAATAGTTTACATGTATTTTTTCAGGAGTAGTATGAACACATGGCGATCAATTCTTCATTTACTATAAAACACAATGATCTGAATCACTATTCCAAGCCACGTGCACGCAATCACAAAATAACCAAACGTTAAATTGAAATCCATAAACACTGAGAACAGATGAATTACACGATACTAGTCAATTATACAATACAATCGATAAATAGTATCCAAATAAAACGAAGCGATCCAATTAATTAAAGCACACAATGCATTATTAGCAATAACGATTAAACAAATATTTCAACACAAAAAGACAACAGACGCAATGCTGATTTGAGTATGCTCAGATACTGTCAATGCAATCCAAATATAGACATTGAAGGTTTTCATACCAAGTGATATTGCTATTTATTACATAAAAGTATCACTACTAGTGCTGAAACAAACACACAGTGCATCTCTGTTAGGTTGCTTAACAGTACTAGTAATACTAGTATAGTCAGTGATACATACAATTACTATGAGCCAGGCAATGACGCCAAAGGGAACTGGTGATTTTAAGACTAGCAATTATCGACAATTTTCGAACCACTTTATATCCAATTTTTTCCTATCTTGTAAAACAGTCGGTGATTTTCACTTACTGACACAATGAGACAATGTTCTAATATCTTAATTTGATGATTATTGAATTCAGATAGGCAAAGTACGCCAGGCTACCGCGTCCCAAACTAACCATTAACGGCATGCTATTTCTTCAAAGAGGAAATGTAATGCAGTTCCCGTGGATTCATACGTACTTGTAATGGATCGGATTCCTCTATTGGGTGATTATCGAATTAGCATACGTGAAACTGATCTGTTGAAAACTGTAACTAATGGTTGCTTTTTTATGGTTGTACAGCACATTTATTCAGTATTTTATTAGGTTTAACATTAGTTTTACGGATTTTAATAAGACCGAAATATATTGAATATATGTTTAAGCATCCAGTCGGTTTCAATTAAAAAATGAGAGCTTTTTGCAAAAAGTATGCTACGTAGATGGTGCCCATCACCATCTTCAGTGATGAAAAGTAAAGTTACCATCGTAATATGCTGGTTATGACGCCAAGTTGTCGTAGAAATATATTTTTATTATTTGACTGGGAATCAAGATCTCGCAAAATGCGAGGTTAACATTGTTCTTATGATATTAAGTTAGATTTCGGCTTCGTACATCTAAATCTAGACTTACATTGCAATATACCAAAATTCATTCATACACTCATATATCTCCCGCATAGTTTTATCATCCTTGCCAGTTAGTATATTGTATTATATGAGTTTTGAGTACCCCAATTAACCCATCTAATTATGGTCTGACTTTCAATATAATTACATATAAATACAAAATACGAATATTGCCACTAAATTGGTAGGTAGTAATACATATAGATCTACACAGTTATGAATATAAACTACAAGGCAAGGGAAAATATTTATGATTATGCTTTACAACAATTTCTAGCAAATTTTCTAATAATCTTGTTCAAAATGAAGGTAGCGATTTGAAACTTAAGGCAAAGTACAATTTTTATACCATTGACAAGGGGGACTTAACGTAAAGGCAAAAAAGGGGCTACTTTAATGTGCCAAGTTTGCCTTGAATAAAGTGTTAATACGTTGTATCATTGATTTTATGCCTTGACGGTCTACCATAAAATGTACAATCTTCAACGAGTCGTGTCAAACATGCGACTTATGTTGAAGAGCGCCTGATAAAATTAAATGTAGGTCGGCAAGGTAGACCAAGACACAATGCCAAATGTGCGCAGTACTAGGTCAATATCAACCTTTATATGATTTGCATCCGCTATGGTGGTCGTTAAGGCTACGTCTAATCATCATAAATCAACGCATAGCAGACGCAGTATTCAAATACTATCAAATAAGAGTCCAAAATAGAAACAAAAGACATAGATTTAACTTTAAGTGTCCAATGTTAGTCAAATAATCAAGTATATTCTTCTGTCATTATGAACATAATGCAAAATCATTTCGATCATTTCTAGTCATCGATGAGCATGTGGTGCACTACTCGTATAACAAATGCATTTAGCAACTCGGACATTATAACATTAAACTCAATAACGTGGTACCTAATATCGAGAACTCACACTTTCATAATCTAATACACCGAAAAGCTACCGATCCGTAAGCTCGATGGCAATTTTGTTTCTGTTGAATAATTAGCGGATTTATAATTTCAGACACCGCCGTTCCTTTTTACTTCAAGGTGTCTGTATTAATTTGATTGTTCTGCAAATTAAAAAAAACTAAGATTCATTCAAGGACCTTCTTGGTGTCATCATTTCAAGAATTAAGGCGCCAATGACTATAGTTGCTGAAATACTAACAAATTGCCTTGTTGGCAATAATTTTACGGGTCTATTTTTAAAAAGCTCAGACAAAAATCAAGACCGATGAACAAAATTTGAATGAATATGCAGGTGCTTAGTATTGAACGTTTAAATGGGAGATCTTTAACGAAAACATCTAAAGATGGAGATGGAAGTTATCGGAGATGACCAATCGTTGCAATGAAGAGAGATGAAATGTTATATTGATTCGATGTACGACAAACATGCATTTGATAATAATCGTATACAAACACATTCCCTCACATATTCCGTTTTATAACCAATATGGCAATTACATCATTAAGCAAGGAAGGTAGTCTCATACTAATCAAGCTGCCGTTAGAATAATTTCAGATAGTATTGCATAGACTTCTGAGACAGACTCGCAGAGTTTTACTTAGCGAACTTGGTTGCTTAATTGTCATTCACAAAGACATTTAGACGACAGTAGGACACCTTAATTACGCTGCTATGCGATTAAGCAATTCCTTGGTGAATATGACAATCGCCTAAGGATGAAAGGCGATTGTATTTCAATTGAGATTAACTATAGTATGACATTCTAGCTTTCTAGTATTTTGATTTGATATTTCATAATACTCACTAGGTTTTTCGGATATACGTTAATACTGTCAATGTGTCATTGCGTGCAACATTACCTAAGGTTAGTTGGTACGCATGTCAACAGTTTAAGTATGTCGTTAAGTTAAGAATTCTAACCAACCTCCCCAATCAACTATGTTTGTAAATTGACAGAAAGTAAAACAAGTGTTTTTCATGAGTTTCTCAATTACGTGTGTATACATGTAAATGTAGTACAAATTGATTAAACTTACTAATACATGTATGTGAGTGTAATTATCAAGGAATATTTTGAAAGGACAAACAGGTGCGAGTTGAAAGGTTCCCTTAACGTTACAAATATATCGTTAACGTTGATAGTTTTGTATCGTAAACAATAATGTATTTATATCAAAGAACAGGGCTAAAATAAATCAAATCATGAGTGATACAATGAGAATGGTATAATATCTCAATATCCACTATCTCTTTCGTGTATTTATTCCTAATTTCCACCAGGCATGGATCTTTATTCTTCCGCACCGGTAGGCTAACATCACATTTGTTCATAGGGTATGTCAATTTACGTGAAAATAGTTCCGTCGTCATACGCATATGGAATTACACCGTCTCATGCAGACGACCTATCTAAATCATAAATACAATGTAAAAAGTCAGTTGTTTGTTTAATCCATTAGATTTTTTTTAAATCATAGAATCGATGATACTATACACACTCCTCTGAGATAACTTTTTTAATCGATTTGAATAGTCTGCAAATCAGAAATACAATGATAAGATATCCATTCCTAGAAGAAGACGTTAAGTTTAATCCATTTGAATTTTATTAAGTTCCAGAAACAATGAAACAATAACCACTCCTCTGAGAAAACTATTTCAAATCCATTTGATCTTTTTTGCATAGCTCTCGATTTAATCATCAATTTCCTCTAGATTGACTTTTATGGACACAGGTTCAAAGCGCGTAACACGGAAATATATATAATTTGTCATTTTTTTCTTGTTATCATTGTCTTTGAAAATAACAATTCCTAAAACCACATGGGCTTCAATCTGTGATATGAAGAAAGGTGCCCTTTTAAAGCATTAGTACTTTATCGGAAACTATTAAATACATTAATTAATTTCTAGCAAACTCAATTATTTTGATATGTTTAGCTTAAAGATAATTAATGGTATTTTTTAATGAATATAACATACGCGTAAAGAACCGAACTGCAATTAATAAAAACATTATATGAAATAAATTTCAAAACCACATTAACACAAATTAACCAATCGCGTAATTGAAATCCAAAAACTTTAAGATGTATCAAACGATACAACGCAATTATGTAACACAATCGATCAAATTAATATTATCCAAACAACACTCAAAAACGATGATCAAATTAATTAAAATATACTTGTTTTATTAGAAATAACGATCAAGCAAATATTTAAACAAAAAATATCACAAATTCTCAGATATTTTTTAATTAATTCCAAATATGGAAACTGAACATTTTCCAACCATATGGTGTTACTATGTTTTACATAATAGTCTCGCTACTACTGTTAACATAGCTCACACTACATCCATGTTAGGTTACCTAACAGTACTAACGATACTTAGTCAGTGCAACAGACAATTTCTATAAGCATGGCAATGAAGCCTCAACGAACCAGTGATTTTAAGAAATTATCGACAATGGAAGATCCAATTTGTATCCACTTTGTTTCCTATCTTGTAGAACAGTCGGTGATTATCATTAACTGACGCAATGAGACGGGCTCTAATATCTTAATTGGAACGAGTATTGAATTCAGATAGGCAAAGTACGCACGACTATGGTGTCCCAAAACTGACTATTTACGGCATGACACTTCTTTAAAGAGGAAATTGTAATGCAGTTCTCGTGAATTCATACGCAATATGTCGGGTTTCCTTTACCAGATGATTATCGAAGTAGCATACGTGAAACTGAGCTATTGAAAAATGGAACTAATGGTTGCTTTTTTATGGTTGTACAGCACATTTAATTAGTATTTTATTAGGTTGAACATTAGTTTTAAGAATTTTAAATTAACCGAAATATATTGACTGTCTGTTTAAGCATTCAGTCGGTTTCAGTCAAAACTGAGAGCTTTTTGTTACGTAGAAACTGACCATTACTATCTTCAGTGTTGAAAAGTATAGTTTACATCGTAGTATGCTGGTTATGACACCAAGTTGTCGTAGAAAAATATTTTTATTATTTGACTGTGAATCAAGATCTCGCAAAATCGAGCTTAACATTGTTCTGGTGCTATTAAGTTAGGTTTCGGCTTCGTACATCTAAATTAAGACTTATATTTGCAATATACCAAAAGTCAATTATACAATCATAAATCTCCCGCATAGTTTTGTCAGCCTTGCCAGTTAGTATATTGTAGTATATGAGTTTTGAGTACCCCAATTAACACTTCTAATTATGGTCTGACTTTCAATATAATTACATATAAATACAAAATACGAATATTGTCACTAAATTAGTTGGTAGTAATACATATAGATATACCAAGTCACGAATACAAACTACAAGGTAAGGGAAAATATTCATGATTATGCTTTACAACAATTTCTAGCAAATATTATAATAATCTCGTTCAAAATGAAGGTAGAGATTTGAATTTTGAGACAAAGTACAATTTTTATACCATTTGACAAGGATGACTTAACGTAAAAGCAAAAAAGTAGCTACTTTAATGTGCCAAGTCTGCCTTGAATAAAGTGTTGATACATTTTATCATTGATTTATGCCTTGACGATCTAACATGAAATATACAATTTTCAACATACCATGTCAAACATGAGACTGATATTGAAGAGCGCCTGACAAAATTGAATGTAGGTCGGCAAGGCACACCAAGACACAATGCCAAATGCGCACAGTACTAGGTCAATGTCAACTTTTATTTGATTCGCAGCCGCTATGCTGGTCGTTAAGGCTACGTCTAATCATCATAATTCAACGCATTGCAGACGCAGTATTCAAAAATACTATCAACTTAGAGTCCAAAATAGAAAAAAAGACGTAGGTTTAACTTAAAGTGTCCAATGTTAGTCAAATAATCAATCATGTTCACGGGCATTGCAAATTACCCGCTGACCATGTTAAAAGCCCTAATGCAAAAAATATTTAGTCAAGGAGCATGCATACCACAATACCAACAACAAATGCAATTTTTATAATAATCAAATTCCCGTTTGCTTAATAATTATACAAATCTGATAGTATTTCATTACAATACATTAATTTGCAGCATCAGTTCCACTCGTTTTATAAAGAAGTGAAGTTTCAATTTCGTAATCATGTTTCGTTCTTTTTCAAAATACACCCAGCAGTAACCGTCCGTAAATTGATTGCTTATTTGGTCTCTATTAAATCATTATCGGTTTTATCATTTAAGACGTCGCCGTTTTGAAGTTCACTTTTACTTCAAGGTGTCTGTATAAATTTGATTGTTAAGCAAGTATAAATGATAATTCCAAGGTCCGCCATGGTTCTATTACGTGAAGATTGAAGGCGCCGATTACGACATTGTAACTGATTGGTCTCATTGTGATGACAGCAATGGTTATACGGGTTAGTTTTTAAATAGCTCAGACAAAAAATCAAGGACACGGAATTAGTTTTAATAGATATCCGGATCTGAATATCGCACAGTAAGAGTCTAGAGAGTTGGAAGCACGCAGCAGCTGTACAGAACGCGCACTAATTTGTATAGCCATGTCACGTGATTATAAAGAATTAACCGATACTAAACAAGTTCGATTTTTCGAATCCTTTATACGGTTCAAATTTGCACAAGGTTCTATTGAGAACTAAGTGTGTATATACACTAATTACAAATTATAACAAAGTTCGCATAATACAAATAGCTCACATCAAAATAATTTAGTTCTTGCTCAAAGGATCATCCCAAAGAAAAGTTTGTGTGTTTATCAAATATAAGCAAACACTAGTACAGTATATGTAAATACGTTGTTGTTCACAAGAGGGCCACTATGAAAACACGCTCGGTCAATAAAGGGCTTCCGTGTGGAGGATTTTGTAGTAAGGAATGTTTTGAAAATTAATTTGATTCTATATACAACCAACAATCAGCAATTGTCATCTGATAATGCGCTTATACAAATACATTACGTCACTTTTGAACTCCATATAAAGAACAAGCAAGCAGTTACTTTATTTAACAAGAAAGACAGTAAAATACTAAATTAGCAATCGTTTGGGTTTGAATAAAGCAAAATAGCATGATTCTATTCCCAAAGACAGTCTTGCAGATTTTTCATTAGCTTACTAAGTGCCATTTAGAAAGTGATTAAAACGACAGCATGGTACCTTACTTGTGCTAGAAGGCGATTGAGCAATTTCATTGTGAATATATCAATCGCCGTAGGATGAAAAGCGATTGTATTTCACTTGAGATTAACTACTATGGTATGACCTTCTTGTCTTATTGTGTTTTGATTTGATATTGCGTAACACAACACCATATTAACTTATTGACATTCGAACAACACGAATTGAAAACATAAATCACAGCAGTTTGTTGATAAAAGTAAGTAAAATGTTTTCATCAAAACAAATTTCTACGTTTTACAAATGCATAGCAAACATGCAAATAGTTACTTGTGTACGTAAATATCTACAAAATACCAGGAAAAAAGGGCAATTGCGCCTTTGCACAAAGGCAGAATATGTTCACTTTGTTTCCAGAACGTTTAGTAAATACAATTATCTTCTATAGTCACACTGACGATGTAACAGTAACAATGAAAAGCTTACTAGTTGATCAATGTGGGTACACAACAACCACGTGTAAGATAAATTAGTTTTACAACCAGATTTACCATAGTCGGATGTATATAGAATGTAGTCATTCATTTTAACACTTCTAGTACAACTGTATACTGGAAGTACAAAATTCGAGGAACAATAAAAGCTTGGAAGCCTCTAAACGATCACACCAAATAAACTGTACGGGTAGGCTTATATTTTAGATAATGGTTAGTGCAATGGAATTCATTTTATTCCAGATATGAAGTGAGATCTTCGATGTATTTCAGACTCCTTCAAACCTAAGTTTCATCGGTATATGTCGCAGCTATATGACATTGGAGACGATTAGTCAATTTTCCTCGTTTTAAAAGTTGTCAAGAAATGAAATTCGGATATCATTTTTAATCCATCTGTTTTTTAATTAGAAGTGGTCACGGTGCAGACCACATACCACTCGCACGGATTTAAGAATTTCTGAACTGTTTCTTTTTGTTAAACACTAATGCTGCTGACAAAAAGCGTATTTGCCCAATATGGTTTTTGTCTGCTTCATTATGCAACAAACTAATAGAACTTGAAATAACATTGTTAACGACATACAACTATTCAAATTATTAGCTTACATTACTTGAGGACATAATTGAACTTCATCAAACAGCTGATGTCATCACCTTTCGTCTGGTGATGTAAATTTTAGCTCTGTACTATTATCACGCTAGCTAATTCTTCCATAGATTCCCCTGGAGCCTATCGTGGTATCTTATAGGAATTACGAGAGTGTGTACATGAAGCAAGTCATAAGCAATTATATCAAACATTTAAAGGCAGGGTGTTTATATTATTGCTTTAGAAAAAGTTTGGGGCCCTTAAGTATCACCATGCTCATCGTCTCCAAACTATACTCAAATGATATGTTAGTTAGCCACACATTCAGATGGTAATAGCAATATAAATCAATTAGTGGCACGGATCAACAACGTGACATAAATCCGTCTATTATGGCATATTTGAAAGTACCATCCATTAGATTTACCGTTAAAATTGACTAACGCGAGGGTGGTTGTTGTGAGATACTAACTTAAGACAAAAAAGCTTCCTGTTCGGGATATAATTTAATTCAACAAAAACTTTTTGATTTAATAGCGTATTTACCTAATTTTGCGCGTCGTAAAATCCAGAGGAATCCAATTCGTCTATTTAATCTGGAATTATAATCTCGGAACAACAATCCTTTTTATTTTGATATCTAATGGATCCTGCATTATTCTACAGATGTGCGTTTTATTCGAGTGTACCAGTACAGTCAGTTTAGTATAGACATACTATAAATACAATATCACATTCATAACAAAGAACGTTTGAATAGTTAATTGGTAAACATAACTTGTATGCGTAGTTCGGAAATAATATTTGTGAGACTAAAACGCTTATGTAAAATGAAATTTCAGATATCCACGCATATGCTTCAGGCTGACAGTGATAATGGCGTGTCATATAGTAGTTACATGTAGTAAATATATTCATCACAACGACAAAACACATACAGGTCATGCCAAACTTATTTTGTGTGCTACGGAAATGGTATTGACTTCATTTACGGATATTATTTTTCTGACATCTCCATAAATATATACAGCAGCCATCAATCAAGATTGAATTTTTCGATGGCTTAGAACAAGGTCATAACTACCAAATCGATATTTTGAGAAAATACGGAAAAACAGTCTGACATTTAGTCTTTGCTTACGGTAAAACAAACTTTTACAACTTCATTTTGGTCAACATGACAAGTTGTGATTTCAATGAAATTGGGCTCATAAGAAGCGCCTTGTGATGCTTATTCTAAAAATGTATGAATCTTAAAATGTCGTAAGTGGCACTTACGACCTTCTAATTCTAAGCCATCGATTTGTCGTAAACATGTCCAACAGTAAGCAGTATGTGTATTGTATGGAGAAGCTTTAAGTGGAGGGGGTGCTTATTTGTCCAAATATTTCATACGTTAGACAATCGGTAAACTTTTAATATACAATTTATTCCAGAGTTCAATGTTAAATTGTCACTTGCGGATAATTGATCATGATTTAATATGTTATCAATTATGTTTAGACGTTTGAAACGTCCTGTCCATGTGCCTGACAGTTCTCAATTGAATTTCCGTTTATTTGCAATACAAAGGTGTCCAAAAATGCCACAATAAATGAGCAAGTAAATCATCAGTTAAAAAGGTGTTCAGAATTTTTCTAAGACCAGTTCATTGTTTGTTGACTTAAGTCAAAAAGTGCAAACTATATTTACAGGCACTCCAAACGATTCCATTCTATACTGAGTGCAACGATGTCCCAAATAAAAAGTTCGCTTAACCAATTGTTATTGCTAATTGACAAAAAGTAAAACATGAGTTTTTTAATCAGCGTCAATTTATAACAGTACATAATTGTCTCAACCTGCTCAACTCGAGTGTGTGTATGCGATAATAGAACGTTAGTGCATAATACGACGACTTTGGAATTATCCAAAGTATTTTTGTGTTCATACATTGACAAAGCAAATGTGTCCAATGTTTCAGAACCGCATTTGTTAGGACTCTGTCACGTGAATGTAATTCGGATGTGTATAATGTAAATGTTCCCCAAAAAGTTCATTTAATACAATCTGGTGTATATTGGAAGAGCAGAGGCTTCAACATAACATGACAAACTATTGCCATAAGTTCCGTTCATGAAATGCGGTTGGATATTGATAAGGCAAATGTTTTCCCAAAGTTCGTTTAATGACATTTGGAGAAAAGCTGACATGACATATGTGTTTCTAAAGAAGGTTTAATCAAGTTTAGTTCAATAATGAAGCACAACAAAGGGTCCCCAAAGTAACGTCAATGAAGTATAACATCACCAAAGTGACTAAAATTCAAGCTTGTGGTCAATCTATAGAACAAAGGTGACTCCAATGGCCAAATAGGGGCCATATTTTTGTTAAAAAGTTGTTTAAGCTTTGATAATTTTGGGTAATAGTGATGGTAAAATATACAAGATATTAAGTTTAATATAAATGCATTCATTACTTTGGTGTACGTCAATAATATTTGAGTTTAGACATATTGAAAGTGTTGATTGATATTTTTGGACGGATGAACGGTCAAAATGGGAAATGATAATACGTCTACTACATCAATAGATGCCGCGGGAAAATTGAACGTGTAAATAAAATGAGAATGATGCATACCTCAATATCCACTATCTCTTTTGTGTACTTATTCCTAATTTCTACCAGGCATGGATCTTTATTCTTCCGCAACGGTAGGTTTACATCACATTTTTTCATAGGGTAGGTCAATTTACGTGAAAACAGTTCCGTCTTCATACGCCTGTGAAATGACGCCGTCTCATGCAGACGACCCATCTAAATCATAAATACACTGAAAAATAGTCCCTTCCTCCAAGATAACTAAGTGTTTAATCCTTTTGAATTTCATCGAAAACACCATATACACAATTATGAAATATTCCTTCCTCGAAGACAATTATTTTTTAATCCATTTCAATTATTTTGTTTTAGAATCAATATCCTCCAGAATAATACATTTTGTCACAGGTGCAACGCGCGTTAAATGGAAACATACGTCACGTTTCGCATCTTGTAATAACTATCCTTAAAACTTATAGTTCCTACAAACGCAAGAGCTGTATTCTACAGTATAACTACTCGTCCAACTTTTGGTAGTACTTGTTATGCATTGGAAACATTCAATTCCATCGATTGCACGTTTTTCTTGATTGTTTAACATTTATCAATTTTTAGCAAACCTACATATTTTTTGGAGTTTAAAGTCTTTATATAGGTATAAAATTTGATCAGAAAAAGTATGCACACAAGATCAACGATATTTCATTCACGAAAAAACACAACAAACTGAATCACAATTCCAAGCCAAATGCACACAATCACAAATTAACCAAACGTTTAATTGAAATCAATAAACAATGCCTTCAGATTAAACGATATCACTTATTATCAAGCGGGATCGAATTATAATATCCATACAAAACTTTCAATTAATTAAATTTATAAAACACACTTGCATTATCAGGAATAACGATGAAACAAATACTAAAAACAAAAAAGTCACAACAGACGCAATACTGAGTAGCGTTTGCTCAGTTACTGTAAATAAATCCAAATATGGAAACTGAACGTTTATTAACCCTATGGCATTACATAACAGTCTCGCAACTAGTGCTAAACATAGCTCACACTACATAACTGTCAGATTACTAAACAGTACTAACGTAATAGTATAGTCGACGATATGGACACTTTCTATGAGGCTGGAAATGACGCCAAAGTGTTCCAGTGATTTTTAGAAATTATCGGCAATTTAAGAAACACGTTATATCCACTTTGTTGAACAATCGGTGATTTTCCTCAACTAACGCAATAAAATGGAGCTCTAATATCTTAATTGGATGATTATTGAATTCAGATAAGCAAGGCTACGGCGTCGAAATAAAAACTTAATTGCGACAATATGTATTTTCAAAGTAGTATTTAAAATTAATAAGGTTCAGCCTATAAAGTGAAGGTACTTTTTAGGTTAGATGTATACATAATACCCAATAAACGCAACGTTTTAAATGCTGTTTTAAGATTAAAATTGGAAATCATGGAAGCAAGAAAATGCTCTTATAGTATCGATATTATTTATAATAAAACTTGGCAGTATAACGATATGAGCAATGATTACACACTATTGCTACAAATTATATGTTGCGTAAAGTTAGAGAGTAGTGATTGCATTTTATTTTGTTTTGAATTAAAACAGCATTTATCTTAAATGTCTATGTTAGCCTATATTTGACAGTCAATTGTCTGCTAAATATGGCTGGCATATGTGTGACTCTACCCTGATTTGAACTCGGGTGGCCGGATTAGGCGGCAAGCGCGCTAACCACTGGACTACAGAGGCCACAGTTTATAAACAATATTTCTTATTGCCTGAGTGTGCAGATAATGTTTTTATTACATTAAATAACACAAAGCTAAAATTAACTGGAATCGTTTTAGTCTTTAACCGACTTTAACAAGACTGAAACCGACTTAACTGTTTGAATAAGCAACGTTGTTGGTTTCAGGGAAAATTATGAACTTTTGCACAAAATAATGCATTGATGGTGCTCATACCAGATTTGAACGTATTCAGGTTGCTGGATCAAATACGTTGAATTGTTATTGGAATGTTTAGTTACAGCAAGCCTACAATTTGATATCAAATCTAGAGTATGCTGGTTACATCTGAATTTAGTATCTTATTACAATATACCAAAAGTCAATTATACATCCATAAATCTCTCGTCGAGTTTTGTAATTCTTGACATCTAGTATATTGTATTGGATGAGTTTTGAGTACTCCCAGTTAACATTTCTAATTATGGTCTGACTTTCAATATAATTACATATAAATACAAAACACAAATACAATCCCTATATAAGTAGGTAATAATATCTTCACACGGTAACAAAAATTGGCATGGCAAAGTACATTTTTTCTAGTTTTCTTTGTTTTCAAATTAATATATTAACATTCTTTTGTCTCTTAAATATTGTTAAGGTCCGATCGAGGAGCGGAACACTATACAAAAAAGCAAGTTATAAGAAATGTCCCGTCTTCCTTAATGATTGTTTAAAGCTGATATTATATTACAATAAATTCATTTGTTACATCAGTTCCGTCCGTTTCAATTGCGTCATCGATTGTTTTCAGCTTCACATTTACCTAAAGGGTAACCGTCTGGAAACAAAATGGCAGTTTCTGTTCAATTAATATCGGATTTATCATTTAAAGTGCCGCCGTGGTGTATCTCGTTTTCACTTCAAGGTTGCTGCATTAATTTGATTGCTAAGCTAATTATAAAAGATAATTCCATTCAAAGTCCGCCATGGTTCTATTGCGTAAATATTGAAGACGCCAATTACGACACTCCTAACTGATTGATCGGATTTCCATGACAGCAATGATTATAAGGGTTAGTAGTTTATATAGCTCCGACGAAAAGTCAAGGCCATGGAATTATTTTTAATAAACATTCAGGACTTGAATATTGAGCAGTAAGAGGCTAGAGAAACTGAAACACGCATCAGTTGTACAGGGTACTTATTTGTATAGCCCTGTGACGTGATCATAAGGAATACACAAACACTGAACAAATTTGATCGTTGGAATCGTTTTTACGTTTCAATTTTGCACAAAGGTTTTATTGAGAACCAAGTGTGTATTTACACTAATTACAAATCATGACAAATAATTAAATAAGCCTAGTTAATATATTGAACTCTTCGACATACTATAGTTTTTGCTGTAAGATTGTTGTTCATCAAATGAACACAAAAATACAATGTATTGTCGATTCAAAGGTGTCTGTCAAAACCGCTAGAATGTTTTATTTCTAAATAACTAAATGCAGTAAGTATAATCACTACGCTATAGGACCATTAGAGTTTAAATCATATAAGTGTATTTATGATGGTAGAATTTAATCCTGAGAAACCTGTTATAATCGACCGGGCTGAATGTTTGTTTACGGGCTTGTGACAGAGATCTTTGAATCAACTATACGTAGATAATTATATTGTTGCCCGAGAGAGGGCAACTCTAAGCACGTTTTTGGAAAACAAATTGCATCTGTATCGAGCTTTTGAATTGAAGTATGCTCTGACAAATACATTGATTCTAAATACAACCAACAATCAGCAATTGCCAATACTCATATACATCCACATTGGGTTACTTTAGGATTCTTTATAATGAAAAACGAGGCAGTTAAATCAAATACCATGGCGCTTTTCCCCAAGACAGACTCGCAGATTTTAATTATCTAACTTAGTTGCTTTAGTGTCATTTAATAAGATATTAATACGCAAGGTTGTTACCTTACTTGCGCTAGAAGGCGATTAAACAATTCCACGGTGACTATGACAATCGCCTTAGGATGAAAAGCGATTGTGTTTCATTTGAGATTAACTATTTTATCATATTCAAGTCTAATTGTATTTTGATTAGACAGTACATAACACGACACATAATTTGTTTTTTATATAAGTGCATATTCATGAAATGGATACGCTATACATGTACATTTGCATAGAAACATTAGTCTACCAAGACACATAGAAACAACGTATCGTTTACGCCTTTGCATTTGTACTAAATACAACTATCTTACATAAACTCACACTGACACTGTACAGTAACAATGAAAAGCTTGCTAGTTGCTCAATGAGGGTACACAACAACCAAATGCATTCAGCCAGTTTCAGGTAAGAAATGAGCGATTGTGATACATAATTATTTCGTGGATCGTGCTCATACCCAAAAGTTATTGAAAAGGTCTTGTAATAATCGTAATATGGTTATGAGACCAAGTTTTCTTAGATGAAGTATATTTTATTATTTGACTGCGAATCTTGATCTCGAAAAATGCGAGTTTAACATTGTTCTTGTGGTATTAAACAAAGTTAAGGCTTCGTTCTTCTATATTTATACTTACAATTGCAATATACCAAAAGTCAATTATATAATAAGTATCCATTTATCTCCAGCCTAGTTTTGCCACCCAATATGTTGTATTAGATGAGTTTTGAGTACTCCAATTTACATTTTTAATTATGGTCTGACTTTCAATATAATTACATACATTTTGTATAAATGCAAAACACGAATACAGTCACTATTTAAGTATGTACAACTCCACACAGGAATACATATTATATACAAGACGAATTACAATATCAACTATTTACTTTTTAAGATATCCCCGCTAGCTGTATATAAGTTACTATTATGTTTCCTTTCTATTGACAATTTTATTATTGCCAAGGTAACAACGTTGGACAACCCATAAAACTATTCAGTTAGCACGACAAACGTAATTCGTGTGGCAACACAGTCCTACTACATCGTACAAGTTTGCTTCGCCTTGTCGGGCTACCATAAATGGTACCACGTTCAAGGGAATGTGTAATGAGATTGATGTTAAAGAGCGCCTGACTAAATCAAATGTAGGTCGACAAGGCAGATAAAGACAGTGAGCCAAAATACACACAGTACTAGTTCAATGTCAACTTTTATTTGATTCGCATCCGCTATGCTGGTCATTAAGGCTACGTTTAATTGTTATAAATCAACGCATCACAGACACAGTAGCTAAATACTGGGAAACTAGAGTATAAAGTAGTAACAAAAGATGTGTGCAGGACACAAAGTATCAAGTGTACATGTATGTCGAATAACTATCATGTTAAACGGTGTTGAAAACTATCCGCTGACCATGTTGAAAATCCAGTCGTAGAAGAGCATGTATACCACTACCTGTATAACAAATGCAATGAGTTAGCAAACCCATGTGTTCCTAGATACGACTCTGATAGTATTTCATTACAATAAATGCATTTGCAGCATTAGTTCCATTCGTTTTATAAACAAAGTGAAGCTCACGGTAATTTTGTCGTGGTGTTTCTTATTTCTGTGCTCGGCTGTTTGGGTTGAGTGCTACCTTCCCTGTCGGAATTTCGTATACCTTTTTGTTTCTTTTTTGAATAGACTCAAGAGGTAATCATCCGTAATCTGATTGGTTATTTGGTCTCTTTTCAACCATTATCTGTTTCATCAGTTAAGACGCCACCTTTTCAAGTTGATTTTACTTCCAGGAATCTGTATTAATTTGATTGCTTAACACATTATAAGTGATAATTCCATTCAATGTCCGCCGTGGTTCTATTGTGTGAAGATTGAAGGCGCCAATTACGACAATCGTAACTCATTGGTCTCATGGTCATGACAGCTATAATTATATGGATATGTTTTTTAAAAAGATGAGACAAAAAGTCAAGGCCACAGAATGAATTAGTTTTAATGGATATCCGGGATTTGAAAATCTAACAGTATGAGGCAAGAACATCTGTAACAAGCATCAGTAATGCTATTATAAATAGCGTGCACCAATTACTTTAGCCGTGTCACGTGATAATAAAGAATCAACCGATATGGATCAAATTTTATCTTGTAAATCATTTATACGATTCTATTTTCATGAAGTATTTTTATTAACGGACACAAACATGTACACTAATAACAAAGCATAGCAATGTGTGCCTAATAAATATAGTGAAGTACATATATTGAGGCATTCGTCAAAATATGCATTTAGCTCTTGGTGAAGGAATGGCCACACTGATCGGTTGTTTGTTTATCAAATGGAAGCAAGTACTTGTATAGTATACGTAGTTACGTTGTTGCTTACACATGTACGAGCGGGCCACTATGAAATCACTTTCGGTCAACAAAGGGCCTATGTATGGTATGGAGCTTTGGAATTAAGAAATGTTCTTAAAGTTGCATGTGAATCTATAATCAACATGCATATGTAAACAATAGTATTTTTCAGAATTGAATTCCATACAAGGAACAACAAAGTAGATACATGTACTTCAGTAAACTGGAAAAACATACCAATACTATAACAGCCGTCGTTTGCATTTATATTAATCAAAATAGCATTAGGCTATCCTTTAAGACAGTCTTGCAGATTTTTAATTAGCAAACGTAGTGCCATTTAGAAAGTGATTAAAACGACAGGATGGTACCTTAGTTGTGCTAGAAGGCGATTGGGCAATTTTACGGAGAATATAACAATCGCCGTAGGATGAAAGGCAATTGTATTTCACTTGAGATTAACTACTATAGTATGACCTTCTTGTCTTATTGTATTTTGATTTGATATTGCATAACATGACACCATATTAACTTATTGCCATTCGAACAAAACGAATTGAAATAATAAATCACAGCAGTTTTTTGAAAAAAGTAAGTAAAATGTTTTCATCAAAACAAATTTCTACGTTTAACAAATGCATAGCAAACATGCACATAGTTAGTTGTGTACGTGAATATCAACAAAATACCAGGGACAAAGGACAATTACGCCTTTGCACAAAGGCAGAATATGTTCACTTTGTTTCCAGTACGTTTAGTAAATACAATTATCTTCTATAGTCACACTGACGCTGTAACAGTTACAATGAAAAGCGTACTAATTGATCAATGGGGGTACACAACAACCACATGCAAGATAAATGAGTTTCACAATCAAATTAACCATAGAAAGATGTATGTAGAATGTAGTCATTCATTTCAACACTTCAGATATGCTTGTATTACTACATAGCAGGTACAATAAATCGATGGCTAAGAACCAGAAGGTCGTAACTCCTACTAACGACCTTAGAGGACTCATACATATTTGAAATCAGCTTCACAAGGCGCTTCTTATGAGCCTATTTTCATGAAAATCTGAAATTGTCATGTTGACCAAAATGAAGTTTTAAATAAGTAAATAGTAAATTATAGACAGTTTTCTCTTGTTTTCTCAATGCATGTATATCGATTTGGTACATGTAGTAACGACCTTCTGGTTCTAAGCCAGTGAAATGTTGAGAAGACTCTAATCAATATCACCAAATAAACCATACGGGTAGGCTTAGATTGTAGATATTTTAGTAAAGGTAACTGTAATTTATTTTATTCCAATTATGAAGTGAGTTGTCCTTCTATTAATTTTAGACTACTGTAACACCTTAATTATATGAATATATATCGCGGCTACATGATATGGGAGACGATAAGTCAATTTTCCTTGTTCTAAATTGTGTCATTCAATGTAATACTGGTACAATTTTAAATCCGTCTTTTAATTAAAGTGGTCACTGCGCAAACCTCAGACCATCTACGCGGATGAATGACTTCATGTATGAATATCTATTTGAATTGTTCAAATGTGTACTTTTCTATTTGTCCGACACTACAGCAGCTAATCAGACGTATTTTACAGTTTGTGTCTGCTTAACAAAGCAGCGAGCTAACAGAACTTAAAATAACATTGTTACTATATCTACTAACATCGTTACATGTACCGACATGTTATTATTCAAATTATAAGCTTACAATACTTGAGGACACAATAAAACTTCAACAAACAGCCGATGTCATCAACTTTCGTCTGGTGATGTCAATTTTAGTTCTGTACTATTGCCACGCAAGCTAATTCTTCCATAAAATTCCCTAGAGCCTTGCGTGGTATCTAAGAGGAATTACGAGCGTCTGATGCGAGTGATACGTAATTAAATCAAACAATTAAAAGCAGGGTGTTTATGTTATTGCTTTAGAAAAAGTTTGGGCGCTTAAGAATCACCGTGCTCATCGTATCCAAACTATACTCATATGATATGTTCGTTAGCTTCTTTTGATGAAAATAACAATATAAATCAATTAGTTGCACGGATCAACATGGTGACATAAATTCGTCCATTATGGCATATTTGAAAATACCATCCATTATATTTACCGGTAAAATTAACTAACGCGAGGGTGGTTGTTGTGAGATACTAAGACAAAAAAGCTTCCTGTACGGGATATAATTTAATGCAACAAAAACTTTTTGATTTAATAGCATAAGTACCTAATTTTGCGCGTCAATAAATCCAGAGGAGTCCAATTCGTCTATCTAATCTGGAATTATAATCTCGGAACGACAATCATTTTTATTTTAATATCTAATGGAGCCTGCGTTATTCTACAGATGTGTGTTTTAATCGAGTGTATCTGTACAGGCAGTTTAGTATAGACATATTATAAATACAATGTCACATTTATAACAAAGAACGTTTGAATAGTTAATTGGTATAAGAAAAAGTGTACACATAGTTCGGAAATAACATTTGCGAAACTAAAACACTTTTGTGAAATGAAATTTCAGATATCAACGTATATGCTCCTGGTTGAAAGTGATAATGGCGTGTCATATAGTAGTTACATGTAGTAAATATATTCATCACAACGACGAAACACATACAGGTCATGCCAAACCTATTTTGTTTGCTACGGAAATGGTATTGGCTTCATTTACGGATATCATTTTTCTGACATCTCCATAAATGTATATAGCAATCATCAATCAAGATTGGATATTTGTCGTAAACATGTCCAACAGTAAGCAGTATGTGTATTGTATGGAGAAGCTTTAAGTGGAGGAGGATGCTTATTTGTCCAAATATTTCATACGTTAGACAATCGGTAAAATATTAATATACATTTTATTCCGGAGTTCAATGTTAAATTGCCACTAGCGGATATTTGATCATGATGTTATATGTTACATGTATCAGTTATGTTTAGACGTTTGAAACGTCCTGTTCATGTGCCTGAACGTTCTCAATTAAATTTCCGTATATTTGCAATACAAAGGTGTTCAAAAAGTCCATAATAAATGCGCTAGTACATAATCAGTTAAAACGGTGTTCAGAATTTTCTTAGTCTAGTTCATTGTTTGTTGACTTAAGTCAAAAAGTGCATACTATATTTACAGACACTCCAAGCGATTCCATTCTTAACTGAGTGCAACGATGTCCCAAAGGTTCGCTTGATCAATTGTCATTGCTAATTGACAAAAAGTAAAACATGAATTTTTTTAATCAACGTCAATTTATAACAGTACCTAATTGACTAAACCTGCTCAACTCGAGTGTGTGTATGTGATAATAGAACGTTAGTGCAAAATACGCCGACTTTGGAATTATCCAAAGCATTTTTGTGTTCATACATTGACATAGCAAATGTGTCCAATGTTTTCAAAACCGCATTTGTTAGGACTCTGCCACTTGAATAAAATTCGGATGTGTATAATGCAAATGTTCCCCAAAAAGTTCATGTAATACAATCCGGTGTATATTGGAAGAGCTGAGGCTTAAACAAACATGACAAACTATGACCATAGTAAAGTTCCTTTATTAAAATGCGATGGGATATTGATAAGGCAAATGTGTTTCCAAAGTTCGTTTAATGACATTTGGAGACAAGCTCACATGACATATGTATTTCTAAAGAAGGTTCAATAAAGTTTATTTCAATAATGAAGCGCAACAAAGGGTCTCCACAGTAACGTCAATGAAGTATAACATCACCAAAGGGAGTTAAATGCAAGCTCGTGATCAATGTATAGAGCAAAGGTGGCTCCAATGGCAAAATAGGGGTCATATTTCTGTTAAAAAGTTGTTTAAACAAAGCTTTGACAATGTTGGGTAATGGTGATGGTGAAATATGCAAGATATTAAGTTTAATATAAATGCATTCATTATTTTGGTGTACGTCCACTATTTTTGAGTTTAGACCTATTGGAAGTTTTGGTTATTATTTTTGGTCGGATGAGCGGTCAAAATGGGCAAGGATAATACGTCTACTAATTCAATAGATACCGGGGGAAAATAAACGTGTAAATAAAATGAAAATGTTGTATACCTCAATATCTACAATCTCTTTCGTGTACTTATTCCTAATTTCTACCAGGCATGGATCTTTATTCTTCCGCACCGGTAGGTTTACATCACTTTTTTTCATAGGGTAGGTCAATTTACGTGAAAACAGTTCCGTCTTCATACGCCTATGGAATGACGCCGTCTCATGCAGACGACCCATCTAAATTATAAATACACTGAAAAATAGTCCCTTCCTCCAAGATAACTAATTGTTTAATCCTTTTGAATTTCATCGAAAACACCATATAGACAATTATGAAATATGCCTTCCTCGAAGACAACTATTTTTTAATCCATTTGAATTATTTCGTTTTAGAATCAATATCCTCCAGAATAATACATTCTGTCAACGCGCGTTAAATAGAAACATACATCGCATTTTGCATCTTGTAATAATTATCCTTAAAACTTATAGATCATACAAACGCAAGAGCTATATTCTACAATATAACTACGCGTCAACTTTTGGTAGTACTTGTTATGCATTGGAAACATTTAATTCCATCGATGCACGTTTTTTTAATTGTTTTACATTAATCAATTTCAGCAAACCTACATATGTTTGAAGTTTAAAGTCTTTATATAGGATAAAATTTGATCAGGAAAAGTATGCACACAAGATCAACGATATTTCATTCACGAAAAAACACAACAAACTGAATCACAATTCCAAGCCAAATGCACGCAATCACAAATTAACCAAATGTTTAATTGAAATCAATAAATAATGCGTTCAGATTAATTAAACGATACTACTTAATTATCAAGCGGGATCGAATAATAATATCCATACAAAACGTTTCAATTAATGAAATTTATAAAACACACTTGCATTATCAGGAATAACGATGAAACAAATACTAAAAACAAAAAATCACAACAGACGCAATACTGAGTAGCGTTTGCTCAGTTACTGTAAATAAATCCAAATCTGGAAACTGAACGTTTTCTTACCATATGGCATTACATAACAGTCTCGCTACTAGTGCTAAACATAGCTCACACTACATAACTGTCGGGTTACTAAAGAGTACTAACGTAATAGTATAGTCGACGATATGGACAATTTCTATGAGGCTGGAAATGTCGCCAAAATGTACCGGTGATTTTTAGAAATTATCGGCAATTTAAGAAGCACTTTGTATCCACTTTGTTTCCTATCTTGTAGAACAGTTGGTGATATTCATTAACTGACGCAATGAGACGGGCTCTAATATCTTAATTGGATGATAATTGAATTCAGATAAGCAAAGTTCGCAAGGCTACGGCGTCGAAAAAACTTACTGGAACTACATATTATTTCTACTAATTTATGTTCAGTAGCAATTACATTTAGTATATAAGTTATTTTTGAATATAAAACAGGTATTATTAATATGTCAACGTAAGCAATATACACGACTGCCTGAGGGTGCTGGGAACATTGTTATTAACATAAATTTAAAAGTAACGGGAATAATTTAATATTTGACCGATTTCAACAAGACCAAAACCGACTTAACTGTTTGGCTAGACAATTTGACGACATGTAAATACTTCGCGTTTTTGTGCAGAATATTGCATGGATGGTGCTTATATCCGACTTGAATGTATTCGTGTTGTGACGTCAATAATTCGTTGATTTATTTTTGGACTGTTTAGTAACAGATCACAAAATGCTAACCTTAACTTCTTCTTATGGCATCTAGTGTATGCTGCTTACATCTGAATTTGGAATTATATTTCAATATACCATAAGCCAATTATACACCCTTACATCTCTCTTCGAGTTTTGTAATTCTTGACATCTAGTATATTGTATTGGATGGGTTTTGAGAACTCCCAGTTAACATTTCTAATTATGGTCTGACTTTCAATATAATTACATATAAATACAAAACACAAATACAATCCCTATATAAGTAGGTAATAATATCTTCACACCGTAACACAAATTGGCAAGGCAAAGTACATTTTTTCTAGTTTTCTTTGTTATCAAATTAATATAGTAACATTCTTTTGACTCTTTAATATTGTTAAGGTCCGATCGAGGAGCGGAACACTATACAAAAAAGCAAGTAATAAGAAATGTCCCGTCTTCCTTAATGATTGTATAAAGCTGATATTATATTACAATAAATTCATTTGTTACATCAGTTCCATCCGTTTCAATTGCGTCATCGATTTTTTTCAGGTTCAAATGTACCTAAAGGGTAACCGTCTGGAAACAAAATGGCAGTTTCTGTTCAATTAATATCGGGTTTATCATTTAAAGTGCCGCCGTGGTGAATCTCGTTTTCACTTCAAGGTTGCTGCATTAATTTGATTGCTAATCTAATTATAAAAGATAATTCCATTCAAAGTCCGCCATGGTTCTATTGCGTGAATATTGAAGACGCCAATTAAGACACTTCTAACTGATTGATCGCATTTCCATGACAGTAATAATTATAAGGGTTAGCAGTTTTATATAGCTCTGACGAAAAGTCAAGGCCATGGAATTAGTTTTAATAAAAGTTCAGGACTTGAATATTGAGCAGTAAGAGGCTTGAGAAACTGTAACACGCATCAGTTGTACAGGGTACTTATTTCTATAGCCCTGTGACGTGATCATAAGGAATAAACCAACACTGTACAAATTTGATCGTTGGAATCGTTTTTACGTTTCAATTTTGCACAGAGGTTTTATTGAGAAGTGTGTATTTACACTAATTACAAATCATGACAAATAATTAAATAAGCCTTGTTAATATATTGAACTCTTCGACATACTATAGTTCTTGCTGTAAGATTGTTGTTCATCAAATGAAAGCAAATATACAATGTATTGTCGATTCAAAGATGTCTGCAAAAACCGCTAGAATGTTTTATTTCTAAATAAATAAATGCAGTAAGTATAATCACTACGCTATAGGACCATTAGAGTTTAAATCATATAAGTGTATTGATGATGGTAGAATTTAATCCTGAGAAACCTGTTATAATCGACCGGGTTGAATGTTTGTTTACGGGCTTGTGACAGAGATCTTTGAATCAACTATACGTAGATAATTATTTTGTTGCCCGAGAGAGGGCAACTCTAAACACGTTTTTGGAAAACAAATTGCATCTGTATCGAGCTTTTGAATTGAAGTATGCTCTGACAAATACATTGATTCTAAATACAACCAACAATCAGCAATTGCCAATACTCATATACATCCATATTGGGTTACTTTAGGATTCTTTATAATGAAAAACGAGGCAGTTAAATCAAATACCATGGCGCTATCCCCCAAGACAGTCTCGCAGATTTTAATTATCTAACTTAGTTGCTTTAGTGTCATTTAAAAAGATATTAATACGCAAGGTTGTTACCTTACTTGCGCTAGAAGGCGATTAAGCACTTAAACGGTGACTATGACGATCGCCTTAGGATGGGAACAGATTGTGTTTCATTTGAGATTAACTATATTATCATATTTCAAGTCTGATTGTACTTTGATTAGACATTATATAAAACGATACATAATTCGCTTTGTGACATGAATGGAAAATGTAATCCCAGAGGTGTGTATATAAAGTCTGCAACACAATAATTAACAAAAACTTACATATTTTCCGTACTAACTTTTCGTAGATACAGTGAGTGCAAAACTATTTTTTTATAGTTTAAGTGAATATCTATTAAATCGATACGTTATACAAATGCAAAGAAACATTGCACGTCTTTAGTCTATTAAGTCACCGAGAACCAACGTGTCAACGCATTTTCTCATACCTTTTTTGCATGTGTATTCAACAGCTATACTCACAGTAACACTGTAAAATTAACAATTACAAGTTAACTAATTGATCAATGTGGGTACACAAAAATACGTGCAAGATAAATGAGTTCTACCATCAGATCAACCATTGAAGGACGTATGCAGAATTTATACACTCTTTTCAACAATTGTGTACTGGAAGTACTGAATAACAGGTACAATTACATGTAGAGTTGAGACGGCTCTAAAGGATCACACCAAGTAAACTGTGCCGGTAGGCCTAAATTGTAGATAATGGTAAGTGAAATTGAATTAATTTCATTCCAATAATCAAGTGAGTTCTTCGATGTATTTCAGACTAGTTTAACACCTCAATTATAAGGCTACATGGTATTAACTCAATGGACGATTACTCAATTGCCTTTGTATTAAAAGGTGTGAAACAATGAAATTACTGGTACCATTTTCTACATGTACCAGTTTTTAATCAGTGGTCACGGCAAAATCCACGGAACGCCCACACAAATGTTTTTGAATGTCTACTAGATTCTAAGTGTTCAGTTGTGCATGTTTCTATTTGTTCAACACCATTGCAGCTGATGTCACATATGTTTTACCGACAACGGATTATGTCTGCTTCACCATACAGCAAGCTACTATAACTTGAAATAACATTGTTACCATATCTACTAACATCGTTAACGGTTGTTACTCAAATTATAAGATTACATTTCTTGAGGACACAATTTAACTTTAACAAACATCTTATGTCATCACCTTTCGTCTGGTGTTATAAATGTAAACATTTATTTCGGTGCTATTGTTACGCTAACTAATTTACCAAATAATACAACAGAGCGTCTCATGGTATTTAAGAGAAATTTCGAGCGTCTAAGATGGGTCATAAGCAATCAAATCAAGCAATAAAAGGTTCGCATTTGTGTTTTTGTTTTAGAAAACAGAATTCTTATACAAAATCTAAATATCACCTCTCAAGTAATAAAACTGGTGTTCGTGGATAATGATACTAATCTTCCGATCGTAAAATAAGTATACATGTTCTGGGAATGTCAAAATATTCAAATGTTTTGGAGAGACGTTGGACTGTTTATTGACCAGATATGTAATACAAACGTCAAATTACGTTTCGAAGTTATCTCTTTTTGCAACTACTACTCTTCAAATAAAAATAAAAGCACAATCATTAACTTTCTTTTACTTTTAGCTAAATATTTTATTTTCAAATGCAAGAATTCAAAAGAAACACTGAACATTGTATATTTCAAAAATTTAATATCCGAAAGAAAAAGATTGGAAGAAATGATAGCTATTGCAAAGAATAAAGTTGATAAGCACATTGAGAAGTGGACCTTTTTGTAATTTTTTCCTCATTTTTTTTATTCTAAGCCCTCGTAATTCTGTTTTATTTTTTCAGTTTGAAAAACTTTATGTTAAATATGTATGTGTATATATTTTGTAACTTTATGTATATTGGAAATAAAAGTTAAATCACAAAAATAAATATAAATGAATTTATTATAATAGGATTAGCATGGTAACATGAATCTGTCCAATATGACATATTTGAAAATACCATCCATTAAATTTACCGGTAAAAGTTCCTAACTCAAGGATGGTTATGTTGTGATATTAATACATTAAAACTTCCTGTTTGGGATGAAATTTAATGCGACAAAAACTATTTGATTTAATAGCGTATTTATTTATCTGCCTCGTAAAATCCAACAGAGACTGCTACGTGTATCTAATCTTGGGTTATAATATCGGAACAACAAGCACCTGTTTTATAATGTTTTATAGAGCCTACTGTAAGACTATGCGGTCTATTACATGCAGTTGCCATATGCATAAAGATGAAAACACACACTGGTCACGCAAGACCTATTTTGTCTGGACCGGAAATGGACACCATGGACGGATATTATTATTCCGACATTTTCATAAATATTTCCAATAGTTATCAATCAAGATCGGATATTTCGTAAATGTATCCTGCAGTAAGCATTATTCGCTTTGTACATGTAGGAACATAGAACACATGTCGGTGAAAATTTCTTATTGCGTCCAAAAATTGCTCACAAAAGAAAATCGGTGAATCATTTAAAGAGGCATTCTCTATAACTAGCCTATTTTTCTCTGCTATCACATTACATGAGCTACATTTGTAAATGTTCAAAGCACTATCTATTATCATAATTTGTCAGAATAATGTGGGCGCAAATATGTCTCTATAATGTCAAAGATATATTTAAATCACCAATAATAATTTATCGCTTCCAGCGATTTAATATTATGTGGTCAAAGGGAAACAAATTGTGACTATTTTGGCTCGTTACGGAAATATGTTTTCATTGTTTTCTCGGTAATTTGTGGGAGCTTTTTTAACAAATTTGAAAAGTTTAAGCAATAATGATTCTCATTTAATGTTTAATATTCCTGAATCGATTTAAACGATCAAAATTATAGGGAACGCATCTTTAACATACTTCTTATACAGATGTTCAATGTTAAATTGCCATTAGATGACATTTAAACATAATTTATAAAACACAATGGTATCGGTTGTGTATAGACGTTTACAACGCCCTGTGTGCGTGCGTGAGGTTGTTCATTCTCAATTGATTTCAAATAATTAAAATAATCCACAATACATGTCTGTGCAAAGGTGTTCAGAATTCAGAGTCAAGTTTGCGTGTTTGTTGATCATGTAAAAATGCATATAGACTAAACCAAATGTGAACAGCAGAAACTAATAATGATTATAAACATTTGACTTTGACAATGTCATGTTGGTTAATACGTAAGTGAAGTTTGAATGCAATTGATGAATTGATTTAATTTTAATTAAGTTTCAACAACTTGACAGGTTCAGTTAACACTTTCGGACGGATGAGCTTACCGACAGGCAAATGACTATACATCTACATCAGTAAATGAAATTACGATGATATATACCTCAATATCCACGATTTCTTTCGTGTATTTATTCCTAATTTCTACCAGGCATGGATCTTTATTCTTCCGCACCGGTAGGTTTACATCACCTTTTTTCATAGGGTAGGTCAATTTACGTGAAAATAGTTCCGTCTTCATACGCCGATGGAATGACGCCGTCTCATGCAGACGACCCATCTAACTCAAACATACACTAAAATAGTTCCTTCCACGATGATAAGATCCTTTTTTTTAATCCTTATAGATCATAGACACAATGATGAAATATGTTCTCCTGAGAGATAACAATTTTAAATCCATTTGAAATGTTTTGTTTCAGAATCAATATCCACCAGAATAATACATTTTGTCAAAGGTACAACGCGCGTTAAATGGAAACATACATCACATTCCTTTTGTTTCTTGTTATAATTTTCCTTGAAATAAATAGTTCCTACAAACACATGATCTACGGTTTTCGGTATATATATACATTTGAAGTATCAGTGAATTATCGGTAACGTTTAATTTCACCTGTGGCATGATGTTAATTATTTAATTTCTAGCAGTCTTAAATATTTCCATATGTTTATATGTTAATTATAATTATTAAATTTGGTTTATAACTATTATCTACGCATTCAGAATGACACTGTATTTACGACCAAACGCAACAAAATGAATCAAAATTCCAAGCCACATGTACGCAATCACAAATTAACTAAACGTTTAATTGAAATCAATAAACAATGCATTCAGATGAATTAAACGATATTACTAAAAAACAAACGATCACAACGGACGCAATACTGGGTAGCGTTTGCTCAGTTATTGTCAATAAATCCAAATAAAGACACTGAACGTGTTCCAACCATGTGGTATTACTATACATTGCGTAATAGTCTCGCTACTAGTTTCTAAACTTAGCTCACACTACACCAATGTGTGGTTACATAACAGTTCTAACAATACTAGTATAGTCAGTGATATGGACACTTTCTATGAGCCTTGCAATGACGCCAAAGCGAACCGGTTATTTTAAGATTCCTAGTCTAGTCAAAGAAGTTATCGGCAATTTAAGAACCATTTTGTATCCACTTTGTTTCCTATCTTGTAGGACAATCGGTGATTTTCATTAACTGACGAAATCAGTCGGGTTTCGAATACCTTAATTGGGTGATTATTGAATTTAGATATGTACAGCTACGGTAAAAAATAAGTAATTATATTTTCAATTTAGTTTATTCAGTACTAGTATACGAAACATCGTTTCCAAAAGTAATTAAATTATACTCGATGATGGCTTCGGAGATGATAACGCCCGGGTTATGACGCCTGGTTGTCGTTGAATCGTTATCAGACTGTTAAGCAAGAGCTCGCTCAATGCTTGCTGGAGATTGTTCTTGTAATACTTGCGTAGACTTCGTACGTCTCAATTTGGGATAATATTGCAGTATACCAAAATTCAATTATATATCCATATATCTCCCGCATGGGTATGTCATTCTTGCCATCCAGTATATTGTATTAAATGAGTTTTGAGTACCACAACTTACATTTCTAATTATGGTCTGACTTTCAATATAATTACATTCGTATCATTGCAAAACACGAACACCGTCACTTAATAAGTAGATAATATTACCAAAACTCAACTATAGTTGATTCAAAGATCTCTGTCACAACCGCGTAAACAAACATTCACCTCGGTCGATTATTACAGGTTTCTCAGGATTAAATTTTACCATCATAAATACACTTATATGATTACAACTCTAATGGTCCTATAGCGTAGTGGTTATACTTGCTGCAACTAGCTATTCAGAAATGGAACATTTTGGCGGTTTTGACAGATATCTTTGAATCGACAATACAGGACGAATTGCAATATTTATTATTTAGTTTTTAACATTTTTTCGCAAGCTAATATTCATTTTCCTTTATATCCACATTCTTAGTAGTGTAAATGTAACAATTTGAAACGTGAGACAGTACATTCGGATTCAATTAAAAAGCAATAAACTACAAAACGCTTCTACAATGCATAATGTGTCAATTCTGCTTAATTCTTTGGTCCAAATTGTGTGTGGGCCTTGATCTATGTAGTTGTGTTGTCGTGTTACAGTTTTCTTTGCTCGGCTTGTTAAGTTGTGTGCTGTATTCCTAGTCCGGTTTCCTCATTTCTTTTTTATTAAAGTGTTGGTGAACATTACTTTAATGTGCACGTGTACGTCTTCCTTTTGTCGGTCTATCATTAATGATGCCATTTTCATCGAGCCGTCTTAAGCATGATACTGACATTGAAGAGCGCCTGACCGAATTAAATATAGGTCAACACGACAGACAAAGACGCAATGCAAAATGCGCACGACATTAGGTCAATGTCGACATTTATTTGATTCGCATCCGCTATGCTGGCCATTAAGGCAACGTTTAATCATTATAAATCAACGCATCACAGACGCAGTATTTAAATACGAGCAGATTAGAGTCCAAAATAGAAACAAAAGATTGTGTGGAGCATCAAATGCCCAATGTATGTCAAATAATCAATCATGTTCAAGGGCATTGCAAACTACCACCTGGACATGTTCAAAGTCCCATTGCAAAGCGGTTTAGTCATTAAACGTCACACAAGATCATGTCACTACCACTACCCGTATAACAAATGTAATTAATGAGCAAATCCCCATCTTGCATAATAATTATACCAAGCTGAAATTATTGCATTACACTAAATTCATTTGCTTCATCAGTTCCGTCAACAAGTGATGTTTCAATTGCGTTATCGATATGTTTTATTTTCAAATATACCCATGGGGTATCTGTCCGTATAAAAAGGCCCAATGACAATTCAGTTTCTGTTCAATTAATATCGGATTTATCATTTAAAGTGCCGCAGCTATCAATCTCCTTTTCACTTTAAGGAAGCTGCATGAATTTGATTATTAAATAAATTATTAGATAATCCAATTCAAGGTCCGTCATTGTTCCATTACGCACACAATGAAGGCTTGCTCAGAGATTGAAGGCGCCTATGACGATACTTGTACTGAAATCGTAGCTGATTGATCTAATTGTCAAGTCAGCAATAATTATAAGGGTATGTTTCTAAACAGCTCAGACACAAAATCAAGTCCACGAAATTAGTTTTAATGAATATCCGGGATCTGAATATTGAACAGCGAGACGCACGAGAATCTGTAACACGCATGAGTTGTACATAACGTGCACTAATTTGTATAGCCCTGTCACGTGATCAAAAAGACTTAAACGATAGTTAAATTGATTCTAAATACAACCAACAATCAGAATTGCCAACACTTACTATTGGATTATGTATAAAAAACAAGGAAGAAGTTAATACAAATAGCATGGCGCTATTCCCTAAAACAGTCTCGCAGATTTTATTTAGCTAACTTAGTTGCTCGAGTGTTATTTAGAAAGTAATTAAGACGCAAATATGTTACCTATTACGCTAGAAGGTGATTAAGCAATTCCACTATGACTATAACAATCGCCTTAGGATGAAAAGCGATTGTATTTCATTTAAGATTAACAATAGTATCACATTCTAGTCTAATAGGATTTTGATTAAATGTTACATAAAGCGATACATTATTCGCTTAGTGACATGAATGGAAATGCAATAACCTAAAAGGTGTGTCTACAATGTATAAAGGCTGCACCACTTAATACACGTAAAAACTAAAATAGTTTTCCTACGCAGTTTTCGTAGAAACAGTGTGTTCAGAATATTCTATATATCGATGGCTTAGAATTAGAAGGCCGTAAGTGCCACTTACGACCTTTTACGATTTATACATATTTAGAAGAAGCATCACAAGGCGCTTCTTGTGAGCCCATTTTCATAAAAATCTGAACTTGTCATGTTGACCAAAATGAAGTTGTAAAAGTTTGTTTTACCATAAGTATAGAGTAAATGTCAGACAGTTTTTCCGTGTTTGCTCAAAATATCTATTTGGTAGTTACGACCTTCTAATACTAAGCCATCGAAATGTATATCCTAATGAGTGTATTTCTACATTTTCAACACTACGTTTGTATTGCAGTTGCATCACCGACAGTTTATGTCTGCTTCACCATGCAGTGAGATAATAGAACTTGGAATAACATTATTACCATCTATACTAACATCGTTAACGACATGTTAGTATTCAATTTATAAGCTTACAATACTTGAGGACACAATTTAACTTACACAAACAGCTGATGTCATCACCTGTATTCTGGTGATGTTCACAAACTTTGCTGTGCTATTCTTACGCTGGCTAATTCTTCCCTAGAATTCACCAGGGCGTCTGGTGGTATCTTAGAGGAATTTCGAGCGTCTCAAATGGGTCATACAATGTAAGCAATTAAATCAAACAACAAAATGGTAAATATGAAGTTATTGTCTCAGAAAAAGAAAGTGTGTTAATGCCGCTTACAAAAAATGTATGTACAACCGCACGCATCGTATACAAACTACTCATATGATTTGTTTGTTAGCCGCACCTGCTGGGCGTAACAGAAAGATAAATTTGTGACACGAATCTGTCTAATACGACATAAAATTATTTGAAAATAACATTCATTAAATTTACCGGTAACACGTGGATGGTTGCGGTATGATATTATTTAAGACATTAAAGCTTCCTGTTCAGGATATAATTTAATGCAACAAATTGATTTATTAACATGATATTTCATCTAACATTGCTCGACATAAAATCCAACAGAGCTTAGCTGTGCCGTGTATCTAGTCTAAGAGTGTAATATTGGAACTACAAACATTTGATTTATAGGGGATTAAATAGCCAGCGAAGCTGGCTATTGTAAATACCCATACCAATAATGTCCACGTGCGTATCTTCGTCTAGTCTCTGCAGGTACTAATGCTTTCAGAAAAAGTTATTTCCGGTCAAAAATTTCAGGCAGTTTTCCGAGGTGAATGGTCCTTTGAAATAAAAAAAATAGTAATCTGTAAACGGTTGCCCCCTATCATTTTCTTTCGAATTATAACCATCTTTAAAAATATTCAATAAATAAAGCAAACTATTTAAAAAAACAAAGGGAAGTAAGAAGTACGCTACGCTACTGTACTGGATACACGGCGCCAATACAAGACGTGATGTCATGACGTCACAAATAACAGGAAATGACGTCATACCAAAAGTACGCCAAATAGACTCATGACGTTACGTTGCAATGTATAACAAATCAGTATAATATAGGTAAATCTCAAGGTTAGGGATGCCTACACTTATTCCATACATAAACCACAGACACATATAGACAATCTAAAATTTTGAATAATTGTTATTTCTGGTCTTAGATTTAAAGAGGAAAAGTGATCAGTTGCTGATCAATAACTATCTTTGTATATTTTATAACATCTAAATTCAACTCATATTTAGTCAGGTTCTATCTGAAACATAGCTTAGCAGATATCCAATGCGTATTTAATCCCTCATTTAGGCGGTGCCTTAGTTCATATTAGTATTTAATAGAGACTCAATTTGTCTGCAGATGTGCGTTATAACGATGTCTGACGCAATTTAATTTAGTTCAGTTATAAAAAAGACATCACATTAATCTCAATGCACATTTGGATAGCTCATCTTCAACTATAGTTTGTTTAAAAAGTTCGCCTAAAGAAAAATAAACATTTGTGTTGTGTATACTTTGCTGCATTTAAAATCTTAAATGCTCAGACAAAATGTTTATAAAACCACTCCCAGTTTGAAAATATGCTTTTTGCTACATAAACACGTTTGAACACGCCCTTAAATGTATCAATTGATCACAACCAAGATACATATCAATGGCTTAGAATGAGAAGGTCGTAGCTACTACTTACGACCTGATAAAACGAATACATAGTTGACATCTGCATCATATGGCCCTTCGTATGAGCCTATTTTTATGAAAATCGGAACTTGTCATGTTGACCAAAATGTATTAACAAAAGCTTGTTTTCCACAAGTGAAGAGTAATAACAGACAGTTTTTTCAATATATTGATTTTGTAGTTACGACCTTCTCGTTCTATGCCAGCGATATGTAGTAAAGCCACTGAGTTATAATCATCGAAGCATCTTAGAAGTTGGAAGAGTATTTTTTGTTAAAGTGTAAAGAGCTATATCGAAAAAAAAATTTTTAAAGTTCCAAAAACTGAAAAACACTTATGCTCTCATATCCATTAGATCATTTTCCGCTTCAGCTTCAACAGAAACTCTCTTTGTGATTTATTGGACATGCGAACTGTCCATTTTCATACAAAAGTTTTCTACAACACCCTATAAAAATTATAGGAATCGGCTTTTTTTCGACGATTGAATCAAAGTACACAGAAACCATCCAAAGTTTTAATTTGCTATTAAGGTAGTCTAGTGTCATACTTAAAACGATGCAAGTAATTGTTTTGACAATAAATGACTGTAAGAATATAGCTCTATACACTTCGTCCACAGGTGCGTCCACACAGCACATTACATGGTGTATAAACCGTTTATGTACAATCCCAGGAAACGCAAACATGTGATGAAAGTGTACGACATGTACCTACGACGATACCATTAAGGATGAAAGACGGACGGATAAATACCTTGAAATATATACTGACCTTATGGCTTGCATATCATTTTGAAAAGAAGAGATGAAAACTTGAATTGGACTTACCTGAAAATAGAGAGATAAACAAAGTTACAATACAATATGATTTTACAGAAGATATAAAATAACAGGAGAGACGACTCCCCGTATAACTCAGGAACTTGTTGAAAAAATCATTTGATAGATTACACGTATCTATGCAATTATGTTCTATTATTGAGTTAAACATATTATTGTTGAATCTGAGTACATGTACATGTACCACACTCTGCATTCAGGATGATAAATTACAGCCTAAAAATTATAGCTTACAAATACACTAAATTTCAGTTGGAAATAAGAAAATAATGATATTTAGCACCTATTTAACATAACTATAACTTCTCGTTCTCAAAAATGGTGTTTTTAACTTCAAAAGAAGGAATTTCAATATATGAGTGCTGAATGTAGAGTGTACGTAAGTACTGGTTTTTATTTCGGGCCCTGATGTTTTTTCACAACATCACAAAAACTTCGAGGACATGAACCGACTAAAGACATTGCTTCGATGACATGCAATCATTCAACGTACAGCGCTAACAATGCGAGTCAAATGATTATATAAATCAGCGATATTTGATTTCCCATAAACAATACATAACTTAACTAACTGGTCTGGTGGATGTCAAATGTTGATGTAAATGCGGAAAATTATTAGATATTTCAGGAAATTAGATGTCGTTTGTTGTTGGCAAACATTTGGCATTTCCTAGTGAAGATGTGTTTTGTCTATTTGATGCCGAGTAGAGATAATAACGAAGCAATATTGCTTTGTTACAATTTTTCCCAGAACGCCCACGAAGGCTTTAAGCTAGTCCGCCATGAAGATAGTTCTCCAACTGACTGAACGACCGAAAAACACAGTGTACATGTAACACCCACCAATCCATTAAACTTTGAGGTTGTGCTAGTCAGCATGGTCGGGTATCACTAAGGTTAATATTTTACCAAATCAGTCCTGTTACACACACAAACCCTTTAAAGTATGGAACTTTATTAGTGAACACACTCTGATTTCACGTTTTCGTTACTTATTCAGATTTGTGTTACCCTATGTCGTTACAAGTCAGTCCTGTTACACACACAAACCCTTTAAAATATGGAAATATATTAGTGAACACACTCTGTATTTACATAGCGTTTACTAATTCAGATTTGTATTGCCCGATGTCGTTTCCGACTACTCGTGTACGTAAAATAGAAACTAATAATAACTAAAGGAGAACGAATGCATTTCGATTTAGTTAGCTTCATTTTGTTAAAACAGGATGGATATCATGACGAAAACAAAACAATGATTACACAAAACTCTACGTAAATGAGTTCCAACGATTTCCAAATAGTGAAAATGAAATTTTGAGGAATTTAATATATCTGCATCTGGTGTTTTAAACTTCGTCCTCAAACTATCAATTACTGTATCCTAAAGACTTCGCGAGGAGTAAACAATTACACATGATTTCCCAAGTTGATGTTTAGCATTGTAAATCTAAATAACGGGATATCGTTCACGATATAATCACTTCCAGAAAATGTATTAGTTTTCTTAGGGTATATCAACTACATAATTAAAATGGATTGTTTTCGCGCAGTGCAAACCGTGAATGAAATCGGTTTGATTCGTTATTATTTTAACTTCAATTCAATCTCAGTTTTGTGGAAGTTTTTGCAACTGCATGTAATGAACTTTTAAAGTTACTATTTCAGTCCATTGTCCAGATGCAACCTATAAAAAATATCTTCACAAATTTGAGGATATACGGTGAATATGAAAGTTGTATTTGCTTCAAGTATAGCGTCGTTGAATTAAATAATGTATTAGCCATTTACGGTTGTATGTGGTCCTAACCAGCTTGTCTGGTAAGTCGAATCAGCCAAATGACAGCCGTGGAGGGCATGACCAAATACCATCTCGACAGACCAAAAATTCCTTGCTCATGTGACAAGTAAATATATTTCCTCTGCGCTTACAGGACGAATCAAGTATTGGGTTTATTTCCCATATATAATACGTGTCTACGATTAGCAGTCTGCTATATGTGTTGAAATTTTGATGTATATCCATAATATCACCGGATAGTTCCGGAAATTAGATGCCGTTTGTTGTTGACAGACGTTTGACATTTCCGTTAAGTTGATGATTTTCGTCTACGTGATGCTGAGTGGCAATAATGCTCTGTCACAAATATTTGCCCAAGAAGACTTTGGCCAGTCCAACACCTGGACAGTCATCCAATTGACAGAGCGGTCTAATGAAACACACTCAACCCGTTTGAAGTTGTGCTAGTTAATACGCTTGGTATTCATCTTAACTATTCTATACTAAATCGGTGGTCTAATGTCAAGTGAAAAAGCAAACAACTAGTTATAACTCTAGGCTCACGAATGCTTAAGTCAACATTCCGACTTAGATCGCATCAGTTTGTGAACGACAAGGCAAAACGATGATTTCACAAAACTCTACAAAAATGAGTTCCAACGATTTTCAGATAGTGACAGTTATATTTTAAGAGATTGTAAACCTCTCCAATCTTTTTTAAAAAAAAACATCCAACAATAATTTACTGTATCTTGAAGACTTCGCGAGCAGGAAACAATTACAAATGGTTTCCCAAGACAATGTTTAGCATTTTAAATCTAAATAACGCGAGCTCGTTCACGATATAATAACCTCCAAGACATTTAGTAGATTTCTAAGGATATATCAACTGCATAAGTAGAATTCATATTTTGGGTTCCTTTCGATCTGTGGAAACTTTGACTGAACTTGTTGTAATTTTAACTTCAATCCAATCAAAGTTTCGCGGTAATAATGAACTATTGAATAACAGATTATCTTATAACTGTATGGAGATGTTATTTACCAACATTTGTTTAAAGTTCGGGATGTTTTAGTGGCAGCAAAACAATTAATGCTCGAACATACTTGATATACGACCTTCAATTTCGAAGACGGTGATCAATTGATAGTAACAATTAACTTAACTTCATCGTAGTAATTAAGGGTTTGCATCAGTATAATCAAATACATTGCGATATTGTGAGAAGTTTTAATGAAAGTACTTATCAACCAGGATGTGCATACGACACGTGCACGTATTTCATCATTCAAATAAAAAACAAATAGGCATTGCATTAGCAACTAAGCTGATATGTTTTCCAAATAGAGTCATGACTAAATAAAATACAGCTAAACTTCATCAACATGGCGACTTTCTATCCGAATACGTGATTTTATATGTCACAAAGTGGTCACCCACACATTCACAATATTACTTCATGGTAAGGTGTTAAACGGAGTATATTTTATTTTGTGCATGTGTTGTTTTTTTACCTTTCAACTGTCTCTGTTGAAAATTACGCTCCCTCTTGAATATTCAAATATGTTCATTCTATCTGAGAAATGGACTGAACTAGCATACGCCATTCTAATAACCATATTTTATTATACACTGCTTGTAACCTTCAACACAAATTATTTATTACAACTGCTGCGAAAACTGACGAATTCAGTAACAAATCCATGAAAATGATTGTCATAAATAATCCCACGTAAGCCCCCAAGATCATCATAAAATTATCATAGCGAAAGATAAGCTGAGGTAAGTATATAAACTGTAAGATTTAATGATCAGTCGTAAAACAATAATGTAGGTCTAATTAAAAAGCATGTTACATGCATTATTAATGATTTCTTTCGAGTTTGAATAATTTATTTGATAGACTTACAACGCAGATTTAACGGAGGCAAATAAAAGCATCTGCACAAGTTATTACATACACTCCTTCATTAGAAGTTTATTCTAAAAGTTGTAACAGTAGCTCCCAGTCTGTCAGACTAACTGATACATACATATGCGAACACCCACGCAATCATCTGTTCAGATACTTTGTGAAAACTACTAGTCCAAAAGGGGATGAGAAAATAGGACAGGAACGTCAGCATTCAACTTAACCAGCCGGGAAAACAAGTGAAAGAGCATACAACTAGTTATAACTCTAGGTTAGCGAATGATTAAGTCAACATTCCGACTTAGTTGTCTACATTTGTTAACATGGAACGGAAATCATGACAAAAGCAGTTGATTACACAAGACTATTCGTATAAGCGTTCCAATTATTTTCAAATTGTGAAAACGATATTTTTAGACATTGAAAATCAACCAATAGTGTGCTAAATTCTAACATCCAACAATAACTTACTGTATCATAAAGACTACACGAGAAGGAAACAATTACAAATGATTTCCCAAGACAATGTTTTGTATTTTAAATCTAAATAACGAGAGATCTTTCACGTTATAATAACCTCCAAGACATTTAGTAGTTTTCTAAGGATATATCAACTGCATAAGTAGAATTCATATTTTGGGTTCCTTTCGCGCAGTGGAAACTGTGAGTGAAATTGTTGTAATTTTAACTTCAATCCCATCAAAGTTTCGCGGAAATAATGAACTATTCAATAACAGATTATTTTATAATTATATGGTGATGTTATATACATGTACCAACGTTTGTTTAAAGTTCGGGATGTTCTAGTGGCAGCAAAATAATTAATGCTCGAAAATACTCGATATACGACCTTCAATTTCGAAGACGGTGTTCAATAGAAAGTAACAATTAACTCAACTTTATCGTAGTAATTAAGGCTTTGCATCAGTATAATCAAATACATTGCGATAGTGTGATAAGTTTTAATGAAAGTACTAATCAACCAGGATGTGCATACGACACGTGCACGTATTTTATCGTTCAAATAAAAAACAAATAGACATTGTTTTAGCAACTTAGCTGATATGTTTTCCAAATAGAGTCATGACTAAATAAAATACAGCTAAACTTCGGCAACATGGCGACTTTCTATCCGAATACGTGATTTTATATGTTACAAAGTGGTCACCTACATATTCACAATATTACTTCATGGTTTGGTGTTAAACGAAATATATTTTATTTTGTGAATGTGTTTTTTTTTACCTTTCAACTGTCTTTGTTGAAAATTGCGCTCCCTGTTGAGTATTCAAATATGTTCATTCTATCTGAGAAAAGGACTGAATTAGCATACACCATTCTACATGTAATAACCATATTTTATTATACTATTTTATCAAATATGCTCCAGAGTATAATAAGATGGTAATACAAGGCGGGGTTTCCTTGTTCCGATCTCCATGAACTTAACAATCGAACTGAAGACTGTCTCGACCAAAAAGTCGGTTAATTGGACATGAGTAACACACCGCCATACACGTAACACAACCCTGCCTTGTCTTTTCTGACGGTTCGGGCTCTCTTGTAATCAGCGCATGTTACAATTGTAACTTTGAATTTCTACCATCGAAAACATTCTGTTTTAATGAAATTTATTTTCATAACTCGTACGTATTTTTTAAATTGGAAATAATACCACAATAGCCACATACCAAAACACGCTGACGTCCATATAATGCGCACATATTGCCAACATAATTCATATCTTACTTCATTACATCTCAAGACTAATGATAGCAATACCAATATACATGTTAGTCTGATAATACGACAATTGCTTCATTAAATCTCAAGACTTCAAATATTAAATAAAAAATGACAGTTGTTCGTCAACAAGATGTCTATAATTAGTGAATGTTCATTTATTCACAAGATGGCATTTCTCCTTATCATACCCTATATGTCGTCACTTGAGTGGAACGTTGCTCTATCTACCATTTTCACTATTTTGAGAAAATCGAGTTTAAAGTTTCAGTTTGTCATATTTCTGTAACCGTTCCACATATGGGAACAAACTTATACGTGGATACTCGGAATTAAGAATAGATTTAGAATATCGAGTTATTTTGTTTTAAATCGTTGTATATTTCTAATTATTTAAATTTTTGTGTTTGGAGATAGAGCACTTTTGTAACAATATTTCAATTTTTCTTAGAGGTGAACTACTCTATCTCCTGCAACTGGAGATAGAGCAGTTCTTTCTCAAAGTCGTGGAGAAAGAGCAGTTCTTTACTCAAAGTCGTGGAGATAGAGCAGTTCTTTACTCAAAGTCGTGGAGATAGAGCAGTTCTTTACTCTAAGTCGTGGAGAAAGAGCAGTTCTTTACTCAAAGTCGTGGAGATAGAGCAGTTCTTTACTAAAAGTCGTGGAGATATAGCAGTTCTTTTCTCTAAGTCGTGGAGATATAGCAGTTCTTTACTCTAAGTCGTGGAGTTAGAGCAGTTCTTTACTCTAAGTCGTGGAGATAGATCAGTTCTTCACTTAAAGTCGTGGAGATAGAGCAGTTCTCCACTCAATGTTATGGAGATAATGCAATACTTTATTTATAGCTAAGGAAACAGAACACATCATTACTGAAACACTAAGAGTCACATGTTTAAATTACAAAATTTGATTGGCTAGATATATTGTTTAGAGGTAAATTGCTCCAACTCTTTGAGTTAGAACAGTATAATAATCATTTTTCGATTTATTTAATGGAGATAGAGCAAAACATTACTGGATATCTTCGTTTGTGATGGGCGGATTCATTATTGGATCATATATTAGTGTAGATCTCGACGAGACGATTTCAGTGATATAAAAATCTCATTCTTTGTCAAAAATGGAGATAGAGCACTTCTTAACTCAGGCGACGATGTGTACTTATTTTTACACAAAATAAGATACATGTATTTGCAAACCAAAATTTGCTTCGTTAATTTTATTCTGGCTGTCGTTCCAAAATGTCAGTGATGTCAGTCTCATTGATCAAATCGCTAATTAAGACATTGATAACGAAGATATGTCGCACATTATGAGGATAACCGTAATTTGTTAATACAAAGCGTTATCCATACTCATTAGATATTTCGCACATGTTATCTATAGGCGACTTTATAATATGGGATAATGTTATGTTGGGGATATGTCAAATGATATCAAAGTAATGTTTTACTCCGCAATGTTCTTGCTCAATTTTGTTGTGGGCATTATGCAGTGTACTTGTTTCCTGTGCTCAGATGTTTCATTGAGTCATTTTGACGACCCTCAGATAAAGTAACACGTTATCTTGAACGACATTCTCTCAATATCAAAAACATTTCTATATAATACTGCATAATAGGTACATGTATATGGTTTAAAAATAAACCCATAACAATTATTGTCTGGATAAAACGCATTGCATGGTGATGTATTAGGCAATTACATGTATTAACTGCTAAAACGCTGTGAGGGAAAATAAGCATTCCTATAAACGGAAGTCGTTAATTCACTGCGTGGTTGCGCACACAGACACGCTAATATTGCCGACTGCTGGGAGCATCCGTCAAAATGCAGCAATCTTGAATAATTCGGTATATTATCGGTAAAATATCAATTCCTAACGTAGGCGACAAAATTGCTGATTTTAGGTGCAATCATGCTGTAATGGATTCATGCATCGTGCAATGAATAGTTTCCGAATTGTTGATCAATCCAAAACGCACAAAAGTTATAACCTTTGGTAACACGTAAATTTTTAGGACATTCGTTCCATTTCAGTAGAGCGAAAGTTTACAAATCGCAGTCCCCTAGACGTATCTCAAGCATATAACTATCATGATCAAAATATATGCAAAAGTTTAAAATTGATGTGGTAGAGCATTTTCATGTCTTAAAATCGAGATAGTTCTGAATATTAAATACTAATTTACATTATTGATAAAAATATCGAAGAAACTACTGATGAGGTCTAACGAATGATTTATTCCAAATTTTCTTTAACACCAAATCACACGAATTGGTTGCAACGTTTGTAAAAAGTAGTACACTATGCACTCGATCATATCAAAACTAGTTAATATTTTAAAACCGCATCCCGAACTATCTAGAAGAAGGTTCTTTTTTCGTTTATTTCTTAAGGGTATTGACTAGCAAATGCATGAGAAACAACCCTTAAACTGTTAACATATTTGATAATAAACATTTATTAAACATGTATTCTCGCGAACACTATAGACAACGGATGCAAAACGTTGATTCGTTTTTTAACCTCCCCTGATTTCAGCATTTCCGAAATCAAAATAAGTTTAATCAAAATTAATCTAGCCCAGCAATCGTCATGATAATTTCTATGAAACTTCTATAATTGTTACTGTACTTGTTGCGTACACGAAAACCGTATGTAGTTCAAAGATTTTTCACGTTAAACATTTTCTTTTAAAATATTATTTAAAAATACAAAAACTTACAAAGTATATAATAATTTTTACTGTTTGGTTCCTTACATGCGTAATTACGTGTCTGCCAAATTTTATGCTTTTTGAACTAAAACTCGGTAAAAAACATTTTTCAGTTATAGGGGTTGGCATATCCCCAATGTTCAAATCAGACTTGCTAATGATCCGAAATGAGTCTTAGACAAATGCGAATTCTAATGATACTGGTATTACGTATTTATGCAGTTAACTGGGTTCTTCAAAAACATTTTCAAAGGATGCGATGTTTCGATGCAAGTGAAATTTAATTACTCCTGATTATACCGACTTAATTAAAACTATACGTCGTTTTTTGTGCAAATATGATTTGTTGCTAAGATAAGAGAAAGAATGTTCGGTTTAATTATGATTTCTAATTCAATTTTAATTAATTTATAGAGGACATCAGTTTCACTTCATAAGTTGTAGCACATTAAGTACTAGGGTAGCATGATAATGGGGATAATAGGCTTTCATGATGTTGTTGAATTGAAGTGCATTTGAGACATTTGGTGTATACATGTAGTTTCCAAATAGATACTTGGCCATTAGTGCAATTTACCAATTTTAAACGTTAGGTAACAGGGCACTGTTTTATCCGCGTACTTACGGTAATAGTAAACTTACGTTCAAATTTAAATTCAGTATAATTATTTAACAGTTGGACATTGGGAACAGTTATTGTTTGTAAGATTTCATTAACCTCATCTTGATTAGTATTACAACTCGAAATTTCACATTTTACAGTTGTAACAGTATTATAAAGAATTTAAATTTGATCGTAAGTTAAAGACTGCCGTAAATGCTTTGATAAAACAGTACCCGGAAGCGCATTTAATTTAGCTTCATTTATTTACTTTATTCACCTGGTCCAGTATATTGACACAACAAACCACAACTCTAGGTTAGAGTTTTATATAGCAACTAAAGCCACCAGCTAACAATTAGAGAATTACATGGCATTTGAACCAAGCATGTGCCTATCCAGCTGTTAAACACATCTAACTGGCAGTAGAAAAAAGTCGATTATCATTATTACAGAAAATATCTAGATGAGTTTGGCATTTGTTTCGTGTGGTTGTAACATTGTTTCTATCCAGTCTAATGCATCATAATTGGGAGAAATTAAGTATCATTCCTATGCATTACAAAGACAAACCCACGCTTGCGGAATCAGTATGTTAAGATTGGTGTGCATTTCGTATAAGATGCTATTAAATTACATAGTGCATGAAACTTTTTTCAAAATGAGTGCCTTTAATAGCTGCAATTTCGTCGTCTACTGTACCAATAATATGTTGAATTTTATACGATTACTACATTATAGTGAGGAATTCTACCAGCATGGAAAAACAACAATGTGTCTGAATGCCCAGCAGAATGTGCATTTAGGATTTTCGTTATTGGGAACGCTGATTGTTCCTCACAGCGTTGAGATGTATCAACTTGTGATCGCCATATATATCACCTTGTAATGGATTTTATCCAGACGTAAATTATTATAATTATGTGTTCATGTTTGAACCATGTTTCTAAGAGGGCCAATGGAATTGAAATAATGTAACTTGAGAGGGTAGCTGAAGACAGCTAGTCGCTATGCTATATTGGAGGTTATTGGATTTACATTTCAATTAATATGACAAGGGACACAAATCTTCCAACGAATATAAACTTTTCTACGGATAGCTTGTGTATTTGATTGTTCTGTTCGGTTATGTGTAGGTATAGCTTGGCCAATTTGACACGAACGTGGCCTTTTGATTAGCATAATTTAACAGTCGATATATTACCTACGTTTACAACACCGAGTGAGGGGAGTATCACGAAGACGCTCGAGACATAATACAAACACACATTTGAAATACCGATATTGCACGATCTGCGTGCGGAACTTGATATATTCAAAGCAAGAACCTTGTAATATATTCATGCATAAAGGTCAGGGTCAGGTCAAAATAGCCAAGCTATACCGTACCATGTGACATATGGTGTTTGCTGTGCTAGACTAGTTAAGCACTTCCTTCCATGTCCAAGATTCTCATTTCAGTTTTGTAAGCGATGGGTAGCCTCGTTTGCATCGGTACAATTCTAAAATGTACTTCAATTCTCCAGCATGGCAATAACTATCGTTAGTTCGCATCTAACCCTAACGCGTTTTTGTGTGGCGATAAGCCACACAATGTAATAACTATCTTTCAGCTTTATATATACTATCAAGTTAACGCCTTTATGCCTACACCAATAAATAGTTCGATGATTTGAACAATATTGCATGCTACACAGGTTACACGTATCATTGAACCCGATTTGTTTACATTACGAACATTTATTAATATTAAGACCAACAATTATATCAGACTTTTATTGTTAGAGGATATTTATAGCAAATCATTCCGCATGGACTATATTCCTACTACCAAAGCATGTTTTCACTGGTGGCGGGAAGCTGAAATAGTTATACGTAGATTCGGTTCACGGTACGGCGAATAGACCGCTACGGTACGGAGTTTATCCATTCTTCAGTTAAAATGAAGAAAAATATGAATCATTCGCTTGACATTACTAATCAATTAAACGAACGGACGTCAATATTTTTTTAGATTTAATTACGAGTGCGACATCTCAGAAGCAATATTGTGTTTGTTATCAACGAGCGTGGAAAGTGACAGGACGATCGCCGCCATATTGGTTATGCAGAATGGCTAAAGTCCGTTCGGGACCGTACCATACGAATCCGGACCGAAAATACGTTCAGAATAGTGAAATAAATACGGACAAAAATCGTAAAATTAATTGACAGCTCATAGAATGGAAATTTTTATTATGTTCGAAAAAGAACTTTAAAGAAACAATAATAAATTAATCAGTGAAACTAAAGGTGACAGTTGTGGGCTATAATGGGGATCTTCTTAACTTCATAAGACCCTTACATACAGTATACATATAGGGACATGACTGTGAAGTATTGGGGAATTATTTTTTTAAGTGAACTTCATTTGTTGGTAAAAGTAATTGCTTTTAATAGGTATTTTGGTAAAAGAAGACGTCTTATAAAATGTCTGCCTGTTTATATAAGAAAAAGCCTTTATGGGTGTAATATCAAAAGTTTCAACAGTGAACATACTCATTATGTATACGGTAGTCTTAATGAAAAACTATAATGTGTATCGTAATACGTATCGTATCATCAGGTCTGTATCGTGATACGTATCGTTTCGTGAGGTGAACGTATCGTTACACCCCTACTAGTCCTGTTTCTATATTAGGGGGATGGCCATCTCGTTTGTTGTGTTTTAAAATCCACTGTATTCAGTTGTATGGAGACTACCCAGTCACTCATCTTGACACCGGCGCTTGGTGTCTTGAGAGCAGCACAAACATTTGAGTGAGTCTCGGCTTTTCAGAGCTCTTACACAGCATGTTGATGCAGCCTTTATTTGATTGGTTATAATGACATCAGTACGCCACACATCAGTACTTTCAGTGCTTTGATTTTTATTCAATATGTGTTTCCTAGTCTTGTAATAAGCCACGAAATTATTAAATGAAATTAATGTTCTAAGTAACTCAATTGGATACCAGAAATCAAATTAATCAAAATGAAAAGAAAAAATTAATTAAACCGACCTTCAATTTCTATTCATCTCTTAAACTAATTATATTTAAACATGTAAACATTAATTATGCCGTCTTACTTGTATTGAACAAAACCTATAAAAAATGGTGATTGTTCCAATATTAAAATATATTATCATTATAAGGTTATAATTTCGAAAACTTTGTGTGTTACATTTGACACGCGTTTTCAAAATGACGTCATTTCAAGAATACTAATAAGCCCTATTGGCAGAAACCAAAATGGGAAGAATGGCATAGGAAGTGGTGTCCCCTTTCTATCCGGATAATATAGTTATAACTACCATACTGACCTTGTGATTTGCATGTCATAATAAGAGGAGATGAAAACTTGTATTGGACTTACCTATAAATAGAAAGAACATTTACATAAGAAACTGTGTTAAATAATACTATACTATACAGTGCCCACCAAAAATATGGATACACTTTTTGACAGATGCAGAATTATAATTGGTTTAATTACTCCATATCTTTTGGTCAGACGGTAACAATGTTTGCAATTTCTGGAAAAAAAAGTTAACGAAGGAGTAAAAAATGAGACAGATAGAAAGATGAACATTTTATGATGTAAAAATAAACTATGGGGTTCAAGGGGCTGAATTTGTCGTATTATATGATCATGTCGTCGTTCAAAGCTGGCAAAGAAACTTAAAGTTTTTATCTAGGGTACCAATCAATGTATTGTCTTTACACAAAATAAAGATCTATATTTCTGGTCTTCAAAAACATTGTTGCTTCTCTGTTCTGCAAGTACTGTTATACAGGTAAGTAAATGGGGGAAAACTCTCTGTATTCATAGTTTTGGTGGGCACTGTACAAAATTATACGTAATATACATTGAATATTCCGCTTAAGATTTGAGTAATACCAAAGCTTTTAAGGCGACCTTATGTTTTCAAAACCTCTCAATACGTTGAAGGCATGAGCAGACCAACGCCAACGCACCCGCCTGACCAAGAATTCAATATCACATTTTTTGGATGACAAGCGACCACTCGTTGGGCTTAGACTGAGGGTCAAGTAATTTGATCAAAGATACGAAATATTTGATTGTCCATGAATATTGCATATCTTAACTACGTTGTCTATTGTTTGTCAAATTTTGATGTTTGTGCGGAAAATTATGAGCTATTTCAGGAAATTAGATGTCGTTGAATGTTGGCAGACATTTGGCACTTCCGCTAAGTTGATGTTTTTCGTCTACTTGATGTCGAGTGGAGTTAAAAACAAAGCAATAATTCCTTGTCATGTATGTTTTTGCTTAAACACCCACGGAGATATTAAGCTAGTCCACCATCTGGAAGTTTAACAAGGAACTGAACGACCGAATCAAACTCTTGTAATACCCTCTACTCCCATAAATTTTGTTAAGTGCGCATTGTATGTAGAAATAAATCTTCTACCAAGGATAATTCTTTACCATATTGTCAAATTTGGTTCCGACAACTGGTGTAAGTAAAAGAGAAAACAACTAGTAAAAACTCATGGAGGACGAATGCATAAGTCTTCTTTCCGACATAGCTATCTACATTTTGGTTAACACGTGACAAAATCATGACGGAAACAAAACGAAGATTACAATAGACTATGCGTACTGAATAAGAATTCCAACCATTTCCAAATAGTGAAAATTATATTTTAAGAGACCGAAAACGTCTCCAATCATGCTCAAAACTACAACACCCAACGATAAATTACTGTATCATAAAGAATGCGCGAGAAGGAAACAATTACAAATGATTTCCCAAGACAATATTTTACATTTTAAATCTAAATAACGCGAAACCTTTCTCGATGTAATAACTTCCCAGACATTTACTGTTTTTGTATAAGGATATATCAACTACATTTTTTTGTACATAATTATAATGGATTATTTTCGTACAGAGCAAACATTTAGTGGAATCGTTGTGATTTTAACTTTACAATCCAATCTCTAAGTTTCAGGGAAAATTATGAGACTGCTTGTCATGAACTATTTAATGAAATATTTACACAACATGCTACGTGTTGGTGACATATACGAACTGGAAAATTTAGTGGTCGAGGGTTTGAAGTCCAGGATTTTTAAGTGTCAGCAAAATAATGAATTTCCGAAATTAACCTATATACGAAATTCAATTGAAATTTGAAGACAGCGTTCAATTAATTCATAGCAGTAACCATTAAAATAGTGTACAATCATGATCCAACAAACGGCATGCAATATTCGCTTTGAATATTGCTTCTGTGTCCTAATTGCAAGAGAGTTCAAATACAAATGTAATAATAACCATTACCTCATCGAAATAACTAAGACTTTTCACAAGTATAATAAAATACATTGCGATATTGTCAGAAGTTTTAATGAAAACACGACATGTGTACGTCCTTAATCATTCAAATAAAGAACAAGGGTATATCGTTTTAGCATGTTTTTACAAGTCTGACACAATTTTCGAAATAGAGTCACATGAAACTTATATGCATTTTTTCATTAACATGGCAAGTTGTCACTTGAATACGAGAGACACTACCTGATAAAATCTTATTTCGATTTTGTTTTTTACAATGAAATAACAGTAATCACTAGTCGTAAGTCTTGAACATTTATGCATATCTTTTGACAATATTAACTTTGTAGAAATACAGTCTCTGTCTAGTTTACTCTTGCGCAGTACATCTTTTGCGCATCTCGTGTTCATATATCTCTGTTAGGAAATGCGCACCATGTTTTATAGTGTAATTATGTCATTGTTCTCAGAGGAAAGGGCTGAATGAAGATACACCGTTCTAATAACGATGTTGTGTTATACCCTTCTAACTTTCAACACAAATTATTTTTTACCACTGCTGGGAAAACTGACAAATCTAGTTACAAGGCCATGAAAATGATTGGCACGAATAGTCCAACATAAGCCCCAAGATTATCATAACAATATTGTATCGAAATATAAACTGTAAGATTTAATGATCTTGGGTAGTAAAACAATAGTATAGGCTTTATCGGAAAACATATAACATTTAGTATTAATGATTTTCGGTTTTGAATAATTCATTTGATAGTTACATCGGAGATTTAAGGGTGTGTCCTATATTATCTCAACCAGTTTAGTACATATGCACCTTGATTTGAAGCTTACAAATTATGTAAATTTAAACAATAGCTCTCAGTCTGTCAGACTAACTGATACACACACATGCAAACACCTACGCAATATTTTTTCCCACAATTCTTGAAAAATACTAGTGCAAGTAAGATATGAGGAAATCGAACAGGGAAGGCAGCAAGCAGAGAAAACAAGCAAAGAATGAAGTAACATCACAACATAACATAACAAACGAACAGAAAAAAATCAGTCAACGACATAATGGAAAGGATGGAACAACAAACTCTGTTTATGTCTGTATGCATCGTGAGAAGGTCTGTACGAATGTATACAAATCGATTTTAGTCTTGCTGGGTGTCTTTATTACACTATTATCTCCCACATATTGTCTTAAACTACTTAACGCAACGTAGATATTATGAGACTAACATTGTAGGCAATGCAATATATCACATTACGGACTAGTATCTTTCGATGACATTTCGTAGAAGCAGTTTAGGCTATATTCCGCAATAAAACAGCAATATACTCTGGCAATAAGCTGTTTCCTCAGAGTACTATAATCTTTTTATAGCAGTCGGGGTTTGCTTGTTCCTATCGGCATAAACTTAACATTCCAGTCAAAGCTTGTCTGACCTAATAGTCACTTAATTTGACGTAATTGCTTCAACACTTCACCTGCAATACAACCCTGTCTATTTACCCAATACAGCAATATTAACAGATAGATAGATACTCGGGCTAATACAATACCTATGTCCTCATTATATTATAAATAGTAATAGCAGACGGTGTATCCGATACTCGGGCTGATACAATACCTATGTCCTCATTATTTTATAAATAGTAATAGCAGACGGTTTACTCTTGTTCATATCGCCATGAACTAAAACTGTCTAGACCAAATATATGACAATTTGGACGCAATTATCAAAACGATATACTGGTTTTGCAAACTATCGTGTCTTTTCTTCTAGTTATGTCCATCAAAATAACAGCGCAGGGATAACATTACACAATAGTTATATAAAAGTAACTACAGCAATATATTCCAATTTAATAGGTTCATAACAAGGGCCATTACTTCGACAGACCAAAAATTCATTGCTCATGTGACAAGTAAATATATTTCCCTTGCGCTTACAGGACGAATCAATTTGGTTTAACAAAACAGTGATGGTTAATTTCCCATATTAGTACGTGTCTACGATTAGTAGACTGCTGTATGTTGAAATTTTGATGTATATCCATAATATCCCCGGATAGTTCCGGAAATTAGGTGTCGTTTGTTGTTGACAGACGTTTGACATTTCCGTTGGTGTTGATGTTTTCCGTCTACGTGATGCTAAGTAGCAATAATGCTTTGTCCCAAATATTTGACCAAGATGGCTTTAGCCAGTCCACCATCTTGACAGTAGTCCAATAGACAGAGATGACCTAATGAAACAAACTCAACTCGTTCGAAGTTGTGGTAGTTAATACACTTGTTATTCATCTTAACTATTTGATACTAAATCGGTTGTCTAATGCCTAGGTTAACGAATGCTTAAGTCAACATTCCAACGTAGTTGTCATCAGTTGGTGAACACAGGACTGCAAATATGACGAAAGAAAAACAATTTTTACACATGACTATACGTATATGATTTCAAACCTTTTTCAAATAGTGACTCTTCTATTTTAAGAGATGCAAAACTTCTCCAATCTTGTTCATAACTGCAACATCCAACAATAAATTACTGCATCATAAAGACTTCGCCAGAAGAAGCAATTACAAATGATTTCCCAAGACAATGTTTTGCGTTTTAAATCTAAATAACGCGAGTTCGTTCACGATATAATAACCTCCAAGACATTTAGTAGTTTTCTAAGGATATATCAACTGCATACGTAGAATTCATATTTTGGGTTCCTTTCGCGCAATGGAAACTGTGAGAGAAATTGTTGTAATTTTAACTTCAATCCAATCAAATTTTCGCGGAACTAATGAACTATTGAATAACAGATTATCTTATAATTGTATGTTGATGACAAATACCAACGTTTGTTTAAAGTTCGGGATGTTCAAGTGGCAGCAAAATAATTAATGCTCGAAAATACTCGATATACGACCTTCAATTTCGAAGACGGTGTTCAATTGATAGTAACAATTAACTCAACTTCGTCGTAGTAATTAAGACATTGCATCAGTATAATCGAATACATTGCGATGTTGTGAAAAGTTTTAATGAAAGTACTAATGAACCGCGAAGTATCTAATTAGAAACTAAGCTGATATGTTTTCCGCATAGAGTCACAACTTAATACAATACAGCCAAACATGTCGACTGTCTACCCGAATACGTGATTTCATATGTTACCAATTGATGACCCGCATATACTCAATATTACTTCATGGTAAGGTGTTTAACAGAGAATATTTTAATTTTTGCGTGTATTGTGTGATTTTGGCCTTTCAACTGTCTCTGTTGAAAATTGCGCTCCCTGTTCAGTATTGTAATATGTTCATTCTATCTGAGAAATGGACTGAATTAGCATACGCCATTCTAATAACCATATTTTATTACACACTGCTTGTAACCTTCAACACAAATTATTTATCACAACTGCTGCGAAAACTGACGAATCCAGTAACAAATCCATGAAAATGATTAACAGACATAAGCCCACGTAAGCCTCCAAGATCATCATATAATTATTATAGCGAAACATAAGCTGAGGAAAGTATATAAACTGTAAGATTTAATGAACTATAATCGTAAAACAGAAATATAGGTTTTATTAAAATCATATGATATTTATTATTGATGATATGTTTCGAGTCTGAATTAGATCTTTGACGTAGTTAAGTCGGAGATTTGAGGGGGCTGTCTCAAACCATCGGAACCAGTTGTTACATATACACCATCATTATAATTTATTCTACAAGTTGTAACAGTAGTTCCCATTCTCTCAAACTAACATATGCGAACATTACACACTCATTTTGTCACACATTTTTGCAAAAACCTACAAGTCCAAAAAGATATGAGGAAATCGGACAGTGAAGATGGCACTCAACTTAACCAGCCGATCACAAAAGCAAGTAACACCACAACACAATTATACGGCGCAATGCAAGCCAACACAAAACGCATAATTTAACTGGTCAACGGCATAATGAAAATGATTCTCCAACATTGAAAATGCATAATCTCTGTTTACATGCATGTGTGTATCTTTCCTGAGACTTTCTTTACGAATATATACAAATCGATCTTAGCCTTGCTGTGCGTCTTTATTACTCTTTTATCACCTACGTATTGTTTTGAACTACTTAACGCTAACCTTGAAGGCAATGTACTATTTCACATCGCTGACTGGCATTTTTCGTTGACATTTCGTACTAGCAGTTTATGCTATACATTGCAATAAAACAGCAACATACTACGGCTATCAAATATGCCCCAGAGTATAATACGATGGTAATAAAAGGCGCGGTTTCCTTGTTCTGATCTCCATGAACTTAACATTCGAAATAAAGACTGTCTAGACCAAATAGTCGGTTAATTGGACATGATTAACACACTGCCATACACGTAACACAACCCTGCCTTGTCTATTCTGCCGGTTTGGGCTCTCTTGTAATCAGCGCATGTCACAAATGTAACTTTAAATTTCTACCATCGAAAACATACAGTTTTAAGGAAATTTATTTTCATAACTCGTACGTATTTTTTAAAATTGGAAATAATACCACAAGAGCCACATACAAAAACACGCTGACGTCCATATAATGCGCACATATTGCCAACATAATTAATATCTTACTTCATTACATCTCAGGACTAATGGTAGCAATACCAATATACATGTTAGTCTGATAATACGATGTTTGCTTCATTAAATCTCAATACTTCAAGCGTTAAAAAAATAATATGACAGGTGCTCGTCAACAAGACGTCTATTATAATTAGTGAATATTCATTTATTCACAAGATGGCAATTCTCCTTATCATACCTATGTGTACTTATATGAACACGAAGCTTGATTTATGCAAAACGTGTCTTCGTTACTAACATAGTCTGGTTGTCTTGTGTGATTAATTAAAACCTCATTAAACAAGTCTTCGTATCGCATTACAAATAGCACACTCTAGCACCTAAGACTGTGTGTACATACTGTAGAAGACTAACAAAAATAGATAAAATAGAAATAGTGTTTTGGGAATGCATAAAAGCTATCAAAAATTTCCGTATGTTCTCTGTCAGTGTATGTTTACTATTGCCAGTGTTCAGATGTTTCGTTCGAGTGATGACTTCAATGCCCGAATTTTCATGATCGTTTAGTTCATCGACCAATAGCCCCTAATACAATAACAAGTTATCTTGAACGACATTCTCTCAATATCAACATCATTTCTATATCATACTGCCTAATAGGTATATGGTTCGAGTATAAATATATAAAATAACTATTGTCTGAATAAAACACATTGCATGGTGATGTATTAGGCAATTACATGTATTAACTGCTTAAGCTGTGAGGGAAAATAAGCATTCCTATAAACGGAAGTCGTTAATGCACAACGTGGTTGTGAACACAGACACGCTAATATTGCCGATTGCTGGGAGCATCCGTCATAACGCAGCAATCTTGAATAATTCGGTATATTATTGGTAAAATATTAATTCCTAACGTAGGCGAATAAATTGCTGGTTTTAGGTGCAATAATGTTGTAATGGCTTTATGCATCGTACAATGGATAGTTTCGGAATTGTTGATTAATCCAAAATGCACAAAAATTATAACTTTTGTAACACGAAGATTTTAAGGACATTCGTTCCATTTCAGTTGAGCGGAAGTTTAAAAATCGCAGTCCCCTAGACGTATCTCAAGAATCTATCTACCATGATCAAAATATATGCAAAAGTTTAAAATTGGTGTGGTAGAGCATTTTCATGTCTTAAAATCGAGATTGTTCTGAAGATTAAATACAACTTTACATTATTGATAAAAATATCGAAGAAACTACTGATGAGGTCTTACGAATGATTTATTCCAAATTGTTTTAAACACCAAACCTCACGAATTGGTTACAACGTTTGTAAAACGTAGTACACTATGCACTCGATCATATCAAAACTAGTTAATATTTTAAAACCGCAACCCGAACTATCTAGAGGAAGGTTCTTTTTCGTTTATTTGTAAGGGTATTGACTAGCAAATGCAGGAGAAACAACCCTTAAACTGTTAACATATTTGATAATAAAAACGTATTAAACATTTATTATCACAAAAACTACAGACAACGGTTGCAAAACGTTGATTCGTTTTGTAACCTCCCTGATTTCAGCATTTCTGAAATCATAATAAGTTCAATTAAAATTAATCTAACCGAGCAATTCTCATGATAGTTTTTATAAAACTTCTATAACTGTTACTGTACTTGTTGCATACACGAAAACCGTATGTAGTTCAAAGATTTTTCACGTTAAACATATCATTTTTTTTAAAAATACAAAATTTAAAATATTATTTAAAAATACAAAAAACTTACAAAGTATAATAATAAACTTTACTGTTTGGTTCCTTACATGCGTAATTACGTGTATGCCATATTGTATGCTTTTTGAACTATAACTTTTTCGGTAAAATGCATTTTTCAGTTTTAGGGGTTGTTATATCCCCAATGTTCAAATCAGACTTGCTAATGATCCGAAATGAGTCTTAGACAAATGCAAATTCTAATGATACTGGTATTACGTATTTATGCAGATAAATGGGTTCTTCAAAAACATTTTCAAAGGATGCGATATTTTGATGCAAGTGAAATTTAATTACTCGTGATGATACCGGCTTAATTAAAACTTTGCGTCGTTTTTATGCAAATATGATTTGTTGTTAAGATAAGAGAAATAATGTTCGGTTTAGTTATGATTTCTTATTCAATTTGGATTAAGAGCGCGGTATTTAATTAATTTATAGAGGACATCAATTTCCTTTCATAATTTGTAGCACATTAAGTACTAGGGTACATGTAGCATGATAATGGGGATAATAGGCTTTCATCATGTTGTTGAATTGAAGTGCATTTGAGACATTTGGTGTATACATGTAGTTTCCAAATAGATACTTGGCCATTAGTGCCATTTACAAATTTTAAATATTAGGTAACAGGGCACTGTTTTATTTTAGTTACGTTCAAATTTAAATTCAGTATAATTGTTTAACAGCTGAATATTGGGAACAGCTATTGTTTGTAAGATTTCATTAACCTCATCTTGATTAGTATACAACTCGAAATTTCACATTTTACAGTTGTAACAGTATTATAAAGATTTTAAATTTGATCGTAAGTTAAAGATTGCCGTAAATGCTTTGATAAAACAGTATCCAGATGCGCATTTAATTTAGCTTCATTTATTTACTTTATTTACCAGTATATTGACACAACAAACCTCAACTCTAGATTAGAGTTTTATATAGCAACTAAAACCACCATCTAAAAATTGGAGAATTACATGGCACTTGAACCAAGCATGTGCATATCCAGCCTTTAAACACATCTAATTGGGTGTAGAAAAAATTCAATTATCGTTATTACAGAAAATATATAGATGTGTTTGGCATTTGTTTCGGGTGGTGGTAACATTGTATCTATCCAGTCTAATGCATCATAATTGGGAGCAATTAAGTATCATTCCAATGCATTACAAAGACAAACCCACGCTTGCGGAATCAGTATGTTAAGATTGGTGTGCATTTCGTATAAATCAATTATTCAGATGCTATTAATTACATGGTGCATGAAACTTTTTTCAAAATGATTGCCTTTAAAAGCTGCAATTTCGTCGTCTACTGTACCACTATTATGTTGAATTTTATACGATTACTACATTATACTGATGGATGCTACCAGCATGGAAAAACAACAATGTGTCTGAATGCGAAGCAGAATGTGCATTTAGGATTTTCGTTTATGGGAATGCTGATTGTTCCTCACAGCGTTGAGATGTTAGTAATTGTAATCGCCAAATATATCACCTTGTAGTGTATTTTACCCAGACGTAAATTATTATATGTGTTCATGTTCGAATTATGTTTCTAAGATGGCGAATAGAATTGAAATAATGTTACTTGAGAGGGTAGCTCAAGACAACTAGTCGCTATGCTATATTGGATGTTATTGGATTTACATTTCAATTAATATGACAAGGGACACAAATCTTCCAACGACAATAAACTTTTCTACGAATAGCTTGTGTATTTGATTGTTTAAGGGTTAATGGCATGTGGTAATGGTACTTGACGTCATCCTTGTCCTAGTTGAGGTTTACATTCAGTTAATACCTCTACTGATAATCAAATCGTTGTACACCACTATTTTATTGTAGCAATGTATTTCTATAAACCATGTCTCCTAAGTTTTATCTAGCATTTCGTTTCGGTAATATGATACTGATGGGAGACTAAATAGCTTTGATAAAAACAGTTTTTTTTATATTTTATGTACATTGTATATTGTTTTAACCAAGGATTAGTCGGGACTGTACAGCACTTTTGAACGTGTGTATACATGACAAAGGGCTATATAAATCTGGTATAATAATAATAATAATAATAATTGTTCGGTTATGTGTAGGTACCGTACCATGTGTCATATGGTGTTGGCTGTGCTAGACTGGTTAAGAACTTCCTTCCATGTCCAAGATTCCCATTTCAGTTTTGTAAACGATGGGTAGCCTCGTTTGCATCGGTACAATTCCAAATGTACTTTAATTATCCAGCATGGCAATAACTATCGTTAACTATCATTGTTGGTTCGCATCTAACCCTAACTTGTTTTTTTATTCAATAAGTGTTTCCTAGTATAGTTATATGCTACGAAATTATGAAATGAAATTAATGTTCTCAGTAACTCAATTGGATACCAGAATTCAAATTCATCAAAATGAAAAAAAAAAATTAAGCCGACCTTCCATTTCTATTCATCTCTTAAACTAATTATATTTAAACATAAACACTTTAATTATGCCGTCTTACTTGTATTGACCAAAACCTATAAAAATGGTGATTGTTTCATATTAAAATATATTATCATTATAAGGTTAAAATTTCGAAAACTTTGTGTGTTACATTTAACACGCGTTTTCAAAATGACGTCATTTTCAAGGATACTGATGAGCCTTATAGGCAGGGACCAAAATGGGAAGAATGGCGTAGGAAATGTTGTCCCCTTTCCATCCGGATAATATAGTTATAACTACCATACCGACCTTGTGATTTGCATGTCATAGTAAGAAGAGATGAAAACTTGTATTGGACTTACCTGAAAATAGAAAGAACATTTACATAAGAAACTGTGTAATATAATAATATACTATATAGTGCCCACCAAAACTATGGATACACTTTTTGACAGATGCAGAATAATAATTGGTTTAATTACTCCATATCTTTTGGTCAGAAGGTAACAATGTTTGCAATTTCTGAAAAAACAGTTAATGGAGGAGTAAAAAATGTGACAGATAGAAAGATGCACATTTTCTGATGTAAAAATAAACTATGGGGTTCAAGGGACTGAATTTGTCATATTATATGATCATGTTGTTGTTCAAAGCTGGCAAAGAAACTTAATATTTTCCATCTAGGGTACCAATCAATGTATTGTCTTAGACTAAATAAAAAAATATATTCCTGGTCTTCAAATACATTGTTGCTTCTCTGTTCTGCAAGTAGTGTTATACAGGCAAGTAAATGGGGGAAAACTCTCTGTATTCATAGTTTTGGTGGGCACTGTACAAAATTATACGTAATATATATTGAATATTCCGCTTAAGATTTGAGTAATACCAAAGCTTTTAAGGCGATCTTATGTTTTCTAAACCTCTCAATACGTTGAAGGCATGAGCAGACCAACGACAATGCACACGCCAGACCAAGAATTCAATATCACAATTCTTGAATGACGAGCGACCACTCGTTGGGCTTAGACTGAGGGTCAAGAATTTTGATCAAAGATACGAAATATTTGATTGTCCATAAATATTGCATATCTTAACTTCGTGGTCTAGTGTATGTCAAATTTTGATTTATGTGCCGAAAATTATGAGATATTTCAGGAAATTAGATGTCGTTTTATGTTGGCAGACATTTGGCACTTCCGTTAAGTTGACGTTTTTCGTCTACTTGATTTCGAGTGGAGTTAATAACAAAGCAATATTTCCTTGTAACGTATGTTTTTGCTTAAACACACACGGAGATGTTAAGCTAGTCCACCATCTGGACGGTTTAACAACGAACTGAACGACCGAATCAAACTCTTGTAACACCCTCTATTCCCTTTAACTTTGTAAAGCATGCATTGTATGTAGAAATAAATCTATCTACCGAGGATAATTCTTTACCATATTATCAAGTTTGGTTCCGACAACTTGTGTCAGTAAAAGAGAAAAATAACTAGTAAAAACTCATGGAGGACGAATGCATAAGTCTTCTTTCCGACATAGCTATCTACATTTTGGTTAACACGTGACAAAATCATGACGGAAACGAAACGAAGATTACAATAGACTACACGTACTGTATAAGAATTCCAACCATTTCCAAATAGTGTAAATTATATTTTAAGAGACCGAAAACGTCTCCAATCATGTTCAAAACTACAAAACCCTACGATAAATTACTGTATAATAAAGACTGCGCGAGAAGGAAACAATTACAAATGATTTCCCAAGACAATGTTTTACATTTAAATCTAAATAACGCGATACTTTTCACGATATAACTTCCCAGACATTTACTGTTTTCGTATAAGGATATGTCAACTACATAATTATAATGGATTATTTTCGTACAGTGCAAACATTTAGTGGAATAGTTATGATTTTAACTTTACAATCCAAGTTTCAGGGAAAAATTATGAGACTGCTTATCATGAACTATTTAATGAAACATTTACACAACATTATACGTGTTGGTGACATATACGAACTGGGAATTTTATTGGTCGAGGGTTTAAAGTCCTGGATTTTTAAGTGTCAGCAAAATAATGAATTTTCCGAAATTAACCGATATACGAAATTCAATTTCGAAGACAGCGTTCAATTAATGCATAGCAGTAACCATTAAAATACTGTACAGTCATGCGCCAACAAACGGCATGCAATATTCGCTTTGAAGATTTCTTCTGTGTCCTAATTGCAAGAGTGTTCAATTACAAATGTAATAATAACCATTACCTCATCGAAATAACTAAGACGTTTCACCAGTATAATCAAATACATTGCGATATTGTGAGAAGTTTTAATGAAAACACGACACGTGTACGTCCTTAATCATTCAAATAAAGAACAAGGGTATATCGTTTTAGCATGTTTTCACAAGTCTGACACAGTTTTCGAAATAGAGTCACATCAAACTTATATGCATTTTTTTCATTAACATGGCAATTTGTCAATTGAATACGAGAGACACTAGCTGATAAAATCTTATTTCGATTTTGTTTTTTTACAATGAAGTAACAGTAATCACTAGTCGTAAGCCTTGAATATTTATGCATATCTTTTCACAATATTTACTTTGTAGAAATACAGTCTCTGTCTAGTTTACTCTTGCGCAGTACATCTTTTGCGCATCTCGTTTTCATATATCTCTGTTGGGAGATGCGCACCATGTTCACAGTGTAATTAAGTCATTTTTCTCAGAGTAAAGGGCTGAATGAATATACACCGTTCTAATAACGATGTCTTAGTATTCCGTACTAACTTTCAACACAAATTATTTTTTACTACTGCTGGGAAAACTGACAAATCTAGTTACAAGGCCATGAAAATGATTGGCACACATAGTCCAACATAAGCCCCAAGATTATCATAACAATATTGTATCGAAATATAAACTGTAAGATTTAATGATCTTGGATAGTAAAACAATAATATAGGCTTTATCGGAAAACATATAACATTTAGTATTTAAGATTTTCGAGTTTGAATAATTCATTTGATAGTTACATTCGATACCATTGATATCCCAATATTGATTAAAATCCTACAAGATGAATTTGGTATTCATAATACTCCACTAGAATGGATTGAATCCTATCTCACAAACAGAACAATGAAAGTCTTAGTCGAACAGTCAGCATCAGAGACTAAACCATTGAGGTTTGGTGTTCCACAGGGTTCTTGTGCTGGACCAGTGATATTTACTCTCTATATATCGGCTCTCAATCGGATTGTCCAAAAGTATCCAGCCGATCTCTATGGATACGCAGATGACCATAAGATTGCTTTTAAATTACAATCAGGAAATTCTCAGGAAGAGACAACTGTTATTCAACAACTTAACAGCTGCCTCATTGATATCATTCAATGGATGACAACATTCAAACTGAAAATGAATCAGTCTAAAACTGAAATAATCATGTATGGAACCAGACAACAGTTAGCTAAATTGAACATCACAAGTGTCAATGTTGGTGGGTGTGATGTAAAATGTGTGAATCAGGTTAGAGATCTTGGTGTAATCATGACCAATACACTTAACTTTGACTGCCACATTCAGAAAAAATGCCAGATAGCTCATGTGCAGCTACGGAATCTTCAAGCTATGCGTAAACATCTCACACAAAAGTCTACTGAAACATTAGTGCATGGACTGGTTCATTCCCATATTGACTTCTGCAATGCCTTATTCACTGAAATTCCAGCCTATCAGATGAAAAAATTACAGCGAGTCCAAAATCATGCCGCTAGAGTTGTCATGAATGTTTCTTATGATAAATCCAGTGCAGATCTACTGACAGAATTACACTGGCTTCCAGTTAAGGCCAGGGTAATGTTCAAAGTTCTGGTAATCTTATTCCGTGTCATCATGGGTACAGCTCCATCGTATCTAAAGACATTGTTTGATCCTATTCGGCAAGGGTACAGACTACGATCACAAAATGACACTAACTTTCACATCCCTAGACGGCGAACAAAATTAGCAGACAGATCTATAGCCGTCACTGGTCCAAAATGGTGGAACGATCTACCAAACTATCTCAAAGACATCAAAAGTGAAACTAGGTTCAAAGCACATTTGAAAACTTATTTGTTTAGGAAGTTTCATCGGCAATGAGTGTGCTCTTTATCATATGACTAAATCTAGTTTCTAGAATCCAGGTTTTAAACTGAATGTTATAAGTGAATGTATATTAGTGTAAAGCGCAATAGAATATGATTTCATAATTTTTGCGCTATACAAATGACATGTATTTGTATTTGTATTCGCAGATTTCAGGGTGTGTCCTATATCATCTCAATCAGTTTAGTACCATAGTATACACCTTCATTTAAAGCATACGAGTTATGTTAATTGTAACAATAGCTCTCAGTCTGTCAGACTAACTCATACATACACATGCAAACACCCACACTTCTTAAAAAATACTAGTGCAAGTAGGATATGAGAAAATCGGACAGGGAATGCAGCATGCCGAGAAAACAAGCAAAGAATGAAGTAACATCACAAAATAACTTCACGCAAGGCGCAATGCCAACAAACAAACCAAAGAAATTATTAAAATCAGTCAACGACATAATGGAAAGGATGGAACAACATTAAGAAAGTTCTCTGTTTATGTGTGTATGCATCGTGAGAAGGTCTGTACGAATGTATACAAATCGATCTTAGTCTTGCTGGATGTCTTTATTACACTATTATCTCCTACATATTGTCTTAAACTACTTAACACACCGTAGATATTAAGAGACTAACCTTGAAGGCAATGACATATATCACAGTACGAACTGGTATCTTTCGATGGCATTTCGTACTAGCAGTTTAGGCTACATACCGCAATAAAACAGCAATATACACTGGCTATCAAATATGCCCCAGAGTATAATCAGATGGTAATAAAATACAGGATTTCCCTGTTCCTATCGTCATAAACGTAAAATTCCAGCCAAATCTTGTCTAGACCAAATAGTAGGTTAATTGGACGTCTCGAAACTGTAAATAAATGTCGACACACGTTTGAAAGAATACGAGAGCCGAGGACACGCAACCAAACACCCACACATAGTGCCAATTTATCTACATGCATATTGCTTCCTTCATTAGATATTACACGGCATTGAGAACTATTTACCATTTAGTTGACAGGCGCTCGTCACAGTGAGAAGACACACATTACCGAAAGCTCATTTAATCACATGATTAGTATGCTTTTATTACACATATATATACGAATGTTTTTTACAACAAAAACAAACATTTCATTTACACCACTAACATATTATGGCTGTCGTTCCAATATGTCAGTGATTAAAGCCTCATTGATCAAATCAATAATTACGACATTAATTAAGAGGATATGTCGTTAATTATGAGGTTTACCGTAGTTAGTTGATGCAGCGTATGAATAAGTGTGAAAAAGTGGCATGAATAATTCCACATCGCATACGAAGAACACCCTCTAGCACATACAACATTTTGCTCATACCATCGGGGACATACAAACATGGCATAATGTTAGATCACATGACTTTCCTCGTATCCAGGTTAGTATAGCCAGTACGTATAAAGTTATACGTACCACGTGTAGTATAAGGTATTGCATACAACATTTTGCTCATGCTATCGGGGACTTACAAACATGTGATAATGTTGGGAATATATCAAATGGTTTCAATGTAATTTCGGAAAGGTTCATGACAATTTTCGTGTAGGGCATTGTGCAATGTGCTTGTAATCTGTTTTGAGTTTATTGTTTCTGTACTCGACGTTTTAAGATGAATGGAGCTTTCCTTATCCGAATTTAATTATGTTTACCCTGAAATAGCCCAATTACAGTTAATCAAGATTGACACTCAAACAATCCCAACATCATTTTCCCATATTCAGACGTTTATTAGATATAAGGTCCGACCATAAACACATTAACACTCATTTACGTCTGGATAAAAAGTTTTTCATGGTCATATCGATGGCTTAGAAAGAGAAGATCGTAACTACAAAATCGATATTATGAGAAAATGAGAAAGTACTGGCCGATAATTACTCTTTACACATGGTAAAACAAGCGGTTTAAGCTTCGTTTTGTTCAATATGACAAGTTCCGATTTTCATAAAAATAGTTGCATTTGAAGCACCTGGTACTCGAGATTTGAAATATGTATGGGGGTCTGATAAGGTCGTAAGTAGTAGTTACGACCTTCTCATTCTAAGCCATCGACATGTACCACCTAACAGATATGATGTCTCGAACATACAATGATTATTGTCTAGATAAAACATATTGCATGGTGATGTATTAGGCAATTGCATGCACAACGTTGTCGGGGATAAACAGCATTTCTATAAACGGAAGTCGTTAATGAGGATTGTGATTGCGCACACAGACAAGCTAATGTTGCTGACTGCTGGGAGCATCCATCACAATGCAGCAATCTTGAATAATTCAATATGTTATCTGTAAAATATAAATGTCCTAAATTAAATGTAGATGACACAATTGCACCTATTAAATGCAATCATGCTGAAATAGATTCATACACCATGCAATGCATAATTTCCGAATTGTTGATTAATCCGAAATGCACGCCAGTTATAATATTAGGCAACACGCTGATTTTTAAAACATGGGTTTGTCTTTGTATAATTCGGAATTATTACCTAATTGTTTCTTAGTATGATGTATATGTCTGTAGCAGAATCAGAATCAAATGTATAATCATCGGAAATAAATGCGACTTCTTATAATACTAGTACGTTGTATCACATAATTATAAAGTTAACTGTGTTCTTCAAAAACATATTCGAAGGATGTGCTTTTTTGACGCTAGTGAAATTTAATTACTCGTGATTATGCCGGCTTAATTAAAACTATGCGTCGTTTTGGGCAAAAATGATTTGTTGCTAAGATGAAAAGAGATATAATGGTCGATTAAATTATGATTTCTTATTCAATTTTAATTAGTAGCGCGGTACCTAATTAATTTATAAAGGACATTAATCTCATTTAATTTGTAACATATTAAAAGGGTACATTTTAATGAGCATAATAGGTTTCCATCATGTTGGTGAATTACTAGTACTTAAAGTGCATTTGAGACATTGGGTGTACAAATGTATAGTGCAAATGTACAGAAGTCATCTGTTTTGATAGGTAAAAACATGAGTATTTAATTTAGCTTAATGATATATATTATTACCACATTGCCACACTGACGAGCCGAAAATATGAAACTAGTTTGGGCATATTTTAAATTAAAATACAGAAAATGCAGCGTGTGCGATAAGTCATGTTTTAGTTTTACAATATTATTACCAGTATATACATACAATAAACCTCAAATCTAGGTTAATTTTACATAACAAATAAAACCACTAATCAGCAATTGGAGAGCCACACACGTATCGGCCTATATGTGACATTTAGTAGTTAAAGACGATAAATGAACAACTTTTCAATAACATTTACGTCGAATCAATCGTCTATCAACAATTAAACACATCAAATTGACAGTAGCCAATAGCATTATCATTTATACAGAAACTATCTATGAGTGTTTGGCATCTATTTTCGATAATAATACAAATACTGATGATCCAGTGAAATACATCATACTTGGGAACAATAACGTATCATTGCAATACATTGCAAAGACAAACCCACACTTGCGAATCAGTATGTTTAAATTGGTGGACATTTCGGATTTATCAACACTTCGGATGCTATTAATTACATGGTACATGAACTGTTTTCAACATGATTACATTTTCAGCAGCAATTTCATCGTCTACACCAGGAATGTATTTTACAAATAATATATTGAATTAAAAAAGATTGCTACATATAATGACGGATGCTACCAGCATGGAAAAACAACAATGTGTCTGGTTGCGCAACATAATGCGCATTTAGGATTATCTTTCATAGGAATGCTGATTGTTCCCCACAGCGTTGAGCTGTTAGTACATGTAATCGCCAAATATATCACCTTTTAATGCATTTTATCCAGACGCAAATTATTGTATGTGCTTATGTTTGAACAATGTATCTATTTTATGTTTACTGTGCTAGCCAGCTTAAGCTAACACCGCCTTCATTGTCCATTTTTCTCTTGTCTATTTTGGTAAACGATGGGTAGCATCATTTTCATGGTGCAAGTTTTAAATGCACTTCAATTTTCTAGCATGACTATAATCATCATTAATTCTCATTTATTAATTCGTTTCTAACCCTAACCCACATTTGCTACAAAATATGTTTCTCTACTAATATGCTACGAAACTATAAAATGATGTTAATTGGATACCAGAAAATATATTTATCAAAATTAAACGTAAAATTTAATTAAACCGACCTATTATTTCTATTCATCCCTTTTTAATTAATTAAATTTGAACATAAACCATTAATTATGGTGGTGTTCAAAAGAAATTGAAACCAACGTGTATTAATATAACGCATCTTAGGATCGAAGCTTTTTTCAGAACTCTTTAAACTGAAAGGCTGTGAACGGAGAAATCCTTAAAGTATTGACTATTTTCGGAATGTTAATGGGGACTATGCCTGCTTTTAGGATCTCTATTTGTTGTCTTATTCCAACAAAATTAATTTAACTAAGATAGTTTCGTGAATAACATTAATTACATCAAACTTGTGGAAATACGCTGATCGGCGGACGATCACCATCCCTGAGACTGATTAAAAAATATGATGCCAGTGTAATTAGAATTTGTTCAATACAAATTTCAAGATTCATTCCTAATAGAATAGGTAACTTTACATATGTGCCCTAATTGGTACGTAACTAATTGCTATCTAATCACAAAGGGTCATTACTTTTGCATTACATGTATTAGATTATGATTGATTTCTTCAACCGAAATAAATGGCAAGGACAAAATTATATGCTCTGTGGCATGGTGGTACGTTAGCAAAGGCATAGTATGCGATATTTTAATGCTAGTAGAATTCAATTACTTGTGATTATGCCGGCTTAATTAAAACTGTGCGTCGTTTTTGTACAAATATGATTTGTGTCTAAGATAAAACAAGATAATATAATGCTCGATTTAATTACGATTTCTTAAGCAACCGTAATTAGTTGCGCGGTATCTAATTAATTTATAAAGAATATTAAAATCATTTAATAATGTGTAGCATATTACTAGGGTATCATAATAATGAGAAAATAGGTTTTCATCATGTTGGTGAATTGAAGTGCATTTGAAACATTGTGTGTATACATTGTCTGTACACACAGAGGTAATGCATGGGCATTAACTTTAGCCCCGTGATTTATATTATTACCAGTGTATACTCACAACAAACCTCAATTATACATATAGTAAAATAACAACCTTTGATAGCACATACGTCGAAACAAGCGACTAAATACAATAAACTGTAGAAAATATAATTTTCCGTTTTACAGAAAATATCTAGATGCGTATAGGAATGCTGATTGTTCCCCACAGCGTTGAGCTGTTAGTACATGTAATCGCCAAATATATCACCTTTTAATGTATGCTCAGTACATCTAGAAACGCAACGTTTTCATCCTTGGTTTTTTCTTACTTCCATTGGTCATACATTGCTTAATATTGTGTAATAATATTGTATAATCGTGTAGAAACTTGGCTATTGTCCAAATTTTATCGATCGGGTTACGTTACTCCCGTGCGTCAAGAAAATGCAAAAACGCACAAATTCCACGTGTACCATTTATGCATGATTAATTTTGGTGTAAATTTCTTCGAATCCTTAGTAAGGATTGCCAATGGAAAGAAAATCACAAAAGAACAGTTCTTGGCTTCAGAATAAAAATATCAGGATAGTCCGAACATGGGCCAAATCAAGCGATTCGGATGCCTATGACGGAGACGTCAACTGGGAGGTTTCACTTTGACTAAATTGCCATGAGCCGACAATTTTTCATCTGGAGATACTCTACTAGCACTTTGGTACCGTTTACAATCACCCATATCCAGGTCATCCATGTGAAACAACTCTCCGACAGGACCAGTAACTCCACATGTACCATCTCTAGGCAAAGTTCACAACTGGTTCAATCACTTCTAATCAATTTGTTAGACGTCATGCATATGTAATCAATCAATAATTAATCAAAATGTTATCTTTTCACTTAGGAAAACGATTCTGAAAAAATTGGATTTTACCTATTTGTGTTCCGTTACTTTTTAGTCGCACTATACACACAAGTTTTGTTCAATTGCATCGATAGCACTGTATGAAAAAAATGTTACAGTTGCATTGTTCATGGAATAAAATGTCATTCAGTAAATACAGTTTGGTTGCCAATCATACAACGTTTGAAAAGTGCTAACAGAAATCCCAGTGTTGCGTTTCTAGATGTACTCAGTATATTTTATCCAGACGTAAATTATTGTATGTGCTTATGTTCGAACAATGTGTCTATTTTATTTTTGCTGTGCTGGCCAGTTTAAGTTAACACTGCCTTCCTTGTTCAATTTTCTCATGTCGTTTTTGGTAAACGATGGGTAGCATCATTTGCATCAATGCAATTTTTAAATGCACTTCAATTTTCCAGCATGGATATAGTCATCATTAATTCCCATAATTAGTTCGTTTCTAACCCTCACTCACATTTGCAGCAAAATGTGTTTCCCTAGTAATATGCTACGAAACTATAAAATGAAAAGATGTTAACTGGATACCAGAAAATATATTTTTCAAAATCAAAAGAAAAACTTAATTAAACCGACCTATCATTTCTATTCATCTCTTAAACTAATTAAATTTGAACATAAAAAACATTAATTGCGGTGGTATTCAAAAGTAATTAAATCCAACGTGTATTAATATAACGCAATTTAGGATCGAAGCTTTTTTCAGAACTAATTTAACTGCAGGGATGTGAACGGAGCAAACTTTAAAGTATTGACTATTTTAGGAATGTTTATGGGGATTACACTTGTTTGTAGGTTGTCTATTTGTTGTCCGATTCCGATACAAATTATTTTAAATTAACTAAGATAGTTTCATGAATAAAATAATTAATTACATCAGACCTGTGGAAATCCACTGATCGGCGGACTATCTACATTCCTGAGACTGATTAAATATATGATGCCAGTGTAATTAGAATTTGTTCAATACAAATTTCAAGAAGCATTCTTAATAAAAAAGGTAACTTTACATTTGTGCCCTTTTATGGTACGTAACAAATTACTAACTTATCACAAAGGGTAATTGGTTTTGCATAATTAGGTTTTGATTGATTTCTTCGACCGAAATAAATGACAAAGGATAAACAAAATTATATGCGCTGTGGCATTGTGGCACAAATGTACGTAAGCAAAGGCATAGTATGCGATAGTTTACTGCTAGTGGAATTTAATTACTCGTGATCATACCGGCTTAATTAAACTTATGCATCGTTTTTGTGCAATTATGATTTGTGTCTAAGATATAACGAGATAATATAATACTTGATTTAATTACGATTTCTTTTGCGATTTTAATTAGGTGCGCGGTATTTAATTAATTTATATAGGACATTAATATCATTTATAACGTGTAGCATAGTACTAGGGTAACGTAATAATGAGAAAGTAGGGTTTCATCATGTTGGTGAATTGAAGTGTAATTGAAATATTGTGTACAGTTTCAAATTTGGCACTATACATGCCATTAAAGTGCAATGTACACAAAGAGGTAATGCATGGGCATTTAATTTAGCCTCATGATATATATTATTACCAGTATATACTCACAGCAAACCTCAAATATAGATTATAATTTTATAAAGCAATTAAAACCACCATTCAACAATTGGAGATTTACATGGTACTTGGCCCATACACTGTTGCAGCCTTTGGGTGACCTTATGTAGATATTATTATAGTAAAGTAACAACTTTTGATAGCATTTACGTCGAAACATGTGACTATCCAGCCATTAAACACATCTAATTGGCTGTAAGAAAATACCATAATCATTATAGAGAAAATATCTGGATGAGTTTGACATTTATTTCGGATAATAGTATAATTGTTACGGATCCAAACCCATGCATCATAATAGTTAATTTAGTATCATTCCAACAAATTACAAAGACAAACCCACGCTTGCGGAATCAGTATGCTAAAATTGTTGTGCATTTCGGATTTATCAACACTTCGGATGCTATTAATTACATGATGCATGAACTGTTTAGAAAATGATTGCATTTAATAGCTGCAATTTCGTCGTCTACTGTAGGTAATTTATACCAATAATATTTTGAATTTTATACGATTACTACATTATAGTGATGAATGCTACCAGCATGCATATGAAAAAGCAAAAATGTGTCTGGATGCGCAGCATAATGCGCATTTAGAATTTCCGTTTATATAAATGAGAATGCTGATTGTTCCCCACAGCGTTGAGCTGTTAGTACATGTAATCGACAAATATATCACCATGTAATGTATTTCACCCAGACGTAAATTATTATATATGCTTATGTTCGAACCATATATCTATATTATGTTGGCTGTGCTAGGCTGGTTGAGTTGAGTTCAGCCATTATTGTCTTATTTCCTCTTGTCTTTTTGGTAAACGATGGGTATCCTTGATTGCATCGCTGTAGATCTTAAATGTACTAAAATGTACTTAAATGTACTTTAAATCTCCTGCATGTCAATGCTTAACATTAATTCTCATTATTAGTTCGTATCTAACACTAACCCACATTTGTTAGAAAATATGTTTCCTAGTAATATGCTGGGAAATTATAAAATAAGGTTAATGCTCTAAGAAACTTAATTGGATACCAGAAAACATATTTATCAAAACTTTTTAATTTTCTTAATTAAACCAACCGTCTATTTCTATTCATCGCTTAAACAAAATTATATTTGAACATAAAAAATGATTATAGCGGTATTCAAACGTAATTAAAACCAACGTGTATAATACATTACATCTGAAGAAGCCTTTTTTCAAAAGTCATTAAATTGCAGTGATGTGAACAGGACTGACAATTTTTTCGGAGTGTTTATGGTTGCTTAAATATTATTTACGTCTTAATAATAGTGCTGTTACTTGCTTATTTGTAGTCAGTGTTGACAAAACAACTTTACTATTAACCTGGAATGCAATTGACTTATTAAATACATGATGCTAGTCTAATTAAAATTCGTTTAAGCCTCTTACAAGATAAAATCATTCCTAGTGAAATAGGTATATATTTGTTCTTTTTATGGCACGTAACAAATTGATTTCTAGTCCCAACGAGTAATTGGTTTTGCATTATTAGATTGATTGCATTATAACTGATTTCATCAACCGAAATTAATGGCAAAGGACACACATGTATGCAACACGACACAGTGGTACATAGTCAGACATTTAATGTCAGGTTAAGTTGCATTACCTTCGTTGAAGGTTATCTTAATCCACAACTTTAACTGCTCAAAAAACATAATGTACCTCCGTAGCTCAGTGATTAGTCCGCTTGCCGTCTAATCTGGCGATCCGGGTTCAAATCTGGGTGGAGGCACATAATTATTGTGTATGAAATGTTTCAGTAGAAATAAAGCAAATAAACGCTACTATGCTCGGGGCGTATCATTCGAGCTACTCTTGTATCATTTACATGGTTCGAAGATAAACGCATATAATAGTTCACGTCTGAATAAACACATTACGTAGTGATATTTTTGGCGATTGCATGTACTAACTGCTCGACGCTACGGAGAAAAATCAGCATTTCGATCAACATAAATCGTTATTACGCAGTAAAGTGCGTTTACCGACACTCAAATGTTGCTTATACTACTGAGAGTATACGTAACAGTGCAGCAATCTTAAATAAGTCAATATATGATTGGAAATTAATGAATTTCTTAATATATACGACCAAATTGCTGGTATTAAAGACAACCATACAAAAATAGCTTCATGCACCGTGCAACGAATAGCTTCCTCTCGAAGAGTTTTTGAACAGTGTTGTTGATTGTTTAAACATGGGCTTGTCTTTGTATAAGTCGGAATAATATTTAATTGTTCCCACGCGTGATGCATAAACATTACAGTACGTACTCCATGCTCCAAATCTTACCCTGTACTCCAATTGGAGCATTTATTGGTAACAAAAAATATAACTTCATTATTACTAGTGTAAAACATATGAAATGGGGGTTCATTTTCTTAATTAGACAATTTGCTACAAGTTGGTGTTAGTTTTGATGCAAACTTCTACAAAAAGCTGTTTTTCAAGCATGTAGTATGGAGTTTGAGTATTAGAATGAGAATTTTTTTATAATCACCAGGCCTGATGTCTGATGCATCTCCCTATGTCCTATGCAATTTTATTCAGTTAATTCAGAGTAGAAAACGCTGATGGTAAGGTACAACTTTGCTAATTTCCAAATCAAGCACAGTTTGACATCCAATAATCGTCTCTATATAACTTCTTATGCACCCAGTACCCGTTCAAAACCATGCATATTCGTCAGGAGATTTATTCGTAATTTTTCGGATCAATCAGAACACAAAATAAACAAATTCCTACAATTAAGCAAACTACAAAACATGAACAAACGTAAATTCCCAAATTGGATACATCGACGAATTTAAAACCTGCAAAATAGCACACACACTCGCCAATATTCGGGAAAACCAATATCATTGAAAACCATTAATCTTACAGTAATACTCGGTATCTTTCACGCTAATTAGATTATTTTGTAGAGAACAATAGTGAATCTGTCAGCGATGTATTTGTTCACAAAACAGACGAGAAAAACATAGTTTGTACTTTCGCAGTCCCGTTCTCATTGTTAGAACAATTTACATAATACTCGTAAAATAAAAAATGTACTTCCATATGGCAAGAAAAATCAATAACAAAAATAGAGCATTAATTCACCCGATTTGAAAAAAAAACATACAATCATGTACTAAACGAAGGGAACATGCACTTAGAAAAATGTCGCAAAGTACTTTACTACATAGAATAATGGTATACGTAGTATATTAGCATTTAAGAGTAATTTAAATAAAAAATACTTCCATACGGCAAGAAAATAAATGAAAATATAGAACATTAATTCACCGATTTAAGAAAATCGACGAGGAACATTCACTTAGAAGGATATCAAAATGTTCTTTACTAGATAAGATAATGACATCCATAAAGCTACCACAGTAACCCAGTAATTTAAGAGCACTTTACCAAAATACTTTAATCAAAGTCGATATCAAAAGAGAAAAATAATTAATCAAGAAACCCCGAAAGCACGAAAAAACAACTTGGAATACTGAAACAGTTCAATCGAAGTTCATTGTATTTGTAAGACAAAAGTAAGTAACATGATAGGTTCAATAAATCACTGACGCAAAACAACTCGACATTTGAACATCGTTTTGTTATTTGCATGAAATAGTGCAAATTATACTATACGAATCTGTATTTAGAATAGAAAGTGCAAAAATGTTGCTTCTAAAATAAGAAAGTAGACGCAAATATATGATTGTCAGCCCGTATGTTAATCCCTGAACAACAGAGGTGGTGTTAAAACTTAAAAGCTAAGAGTAGGGTGATAAACTGCTAGATTCATCCATTGAACAATACTATGTTTTCCCATCCATCTTATCAACGGGTTTTAGTAATATCCCTGTGGAACGAAACAAGTTGTTTGCTCGCTGTCTGTTCAAAACCACCAAATAAATGTGTTCTTTAACTCAATGTAAAGTGACAAATTTCCGACCAAATGTTTTTGTCAATGGAGATCCCTAAAAAGCCACCAATCAATGCAAAAAGATTTAAGCTTCAAGAAAATGTAACAAATTCAGGGGGTTGCCTATCATATAAGAAAAATTTGGTTCGTCAAACGCGGTCAATAAATTGTCTCACATGCACAGACGGGTTGCTCCGATACCCTACTGTCACTTTCATATTTAAGCCTGAAAGGTGAATATCTTTAAATAAAACAATAATTAATGCTCTACATCACATGCATGTGTACAAAGCATTTTAACCCAATTTCATGAATCTTTGAAAACCGATAAAAAATATTTATTGACATTGTAAACATGTTGACGTCCTAAATAACTCTTAAGCTATACAGAAAATACACAGTGTTTGATGTATGTTTCAAGATTTTCTGAGTTTCTCTAATTATCAGTCAGAAACAGACGCGACGACCCCCTGCTAAGAGCAATTAGATTTAAAACAATGGGTTGTTTTTCACCATCTGCAATATCTAGAAATATCTAGAAAAGATTATCTCAAATGTTGAATAAAATCCGATTGGATTGTACTGTATAAATAGTTTAAATATTAGCCATATGGAAATACAGTAAAACCCCGCTAATAAGACCACCGTTCGTTCTTTTTAAAAGTGGTCTTATTAGCGGGGTGGTCTCATTAGCGGGAGAGACCACTCAGAGTATTTATCAGTGGAATATGTCTGTCTTTAAATCATATTATGATAAAGTATATATAAGTGTATCGTGTTTATTAGTCTTGATTTTGTTTTGAATATTTTAATTGATGTTTAAATAATAAAGATAAAAAAATTAAAAACTGTATGATCAAGCATGACATGTGTAAATAAATAATTTGCAACTTGAATGAATGCCAATTAAAATCAACATGTAACTCTAAAAGTATATTGTGTTCTTTGAAAGAGTCCATATGAATAATGATCGAAATTAGTGCTATCCGAATACTACTCAACTTAGATTCATGAATTCTTCTATAATGGCTTAATGACTTTTATACTCGTAGCCTATTTCAGGTGAACATAATTAAACAATTTATTGATCAAATCACCTAGAATTAATCCTCAAATAAGTTTCATTCAATTTCTTCACTCATCATTTTGTTCCAATCTCGCGAGGAGTCGTAAATAATTAGACCATGCCAATGGCCGACAAGTACCTTCAAAGTTCTGCAATACGGCAATTAAAAGATTATCACAACATCTGTAGACATTAATTATCCCTCTAATTGGAATCAGGATTAACATTGGCCTAATGTACTGACAAAGGTGGTGATAATACAATGATGTCATTTTGGGGTAATATACAGAGGTGTTGACAGTTTGTCTCGGCGACCAATATGTAAACAATGACAGGTGTTTTCTGAGGTGTGATTACGACTGGTCGTAATTTCGGGGTTCAAATCTGCACAAATTGACCATTTGGTTAGCAAAAAGTGGTCGCATTACGGAATAGCGGGGTGGTCGTAATTCCGGGACTAACGACCATTAGACAAAGAAGGAAAAAATCCGTTCTTTCAAAAAATGCCCGTATTAGCGGGGTGGTCGTAATTTCGGGGTGGTCGTAAGGTGGGGTTCTACTGTATTTGACGAATTCCTGATAACCACATTAGATAATATCAGCTCTAGCGTAATGTTTTACCTACTTAACAATACAATTATTTTCCAAACTGTTGAACAAAAGCCGATTGGTGTAGGCCTACTGTATAGCATGTCTTATAAGCGACACAGATATACATGTATTAGCAATTTCTGGTATTGACAAAATTCGGTAATATTACCTTTAGCATAATTATGTGCCTACCCAGAATTTCACAAATGAACTTAAAATACCGCTGCAATTTCTGCTAGTATATATTTTGCCCTACATACATGAAGAACGTCACTAAATTAATTAAAAATGTCTCCTCTGGTGTTCATAACATTCGATCGTACTAAGAAATTAGACAATAGCTGAAATTTATATCTGCACTCAAAATGACTGAATTAAAACATTTGTTAAGATTTTTAACCGCCGCGGTAATATCTACTGTAACATTATACAATCCTTTGTAATTATTGGGAATGTATTAGGAGAACATACATTTGTATTACCACGTAGATACAGGCCACGTTATTATGCCAACTCTATTCATGATTAAAAAGCAAAACTCTACTGAAAATTAGACAAGTGTCTTGATTGTTATGTTCCTTTTATTTATATTGACAGCCCATAAAAACTGTTTATAGCTTTGTTCTAATTTGAATGGGATTAAGGCGTCGGTAGCATTCTAGTATTTGATTTAATCAAAATATCAGTATGTGTTTGCTAATTTTTGTATTTTTTTTTGTGCATACACTAAATAGACAGTCTCTGTGGAGAACACGAATGTCAAATAAATATTGTGTATCCTATATTGCTATGGCGAACACGACAGGAGATTGTAATAATGTAGTTACAACAATATTATTATAGTGACACAATTATAAATCTTATTACAGTCCCTTTCACCCTACGAAAACAAATAATCACACTAATAAAAAATCTCAGATCTCAGATAACAATTATCTGCCTTCATACATTCGTCTGTCATTGCGTATCCGAACATATTAGTGATGCTATGACTAACTACCTTCTGTGGACGTAAACGCGTGAAAAGTTCATTTCTTCGTATGTCATACCGATGTTATTTTGTCATTTTATTATTTCCGTTACTATGGCAACACAACAATTTTGTTACGATTAGGAAACAATTAACTTTCTTTTATAACTCCCTCGCTCCAGTCTCAATGTCGCTTTACAGCAATTATTAGTTTTGTGTGAGTACTTTATCGGGAGGTCTACCAGCGCGTTATTTTTTCGCCGACCGTTTCGGATAGCTATTTCAGTATGTGCGCCTTTTTGCGTCGTGTAGGCGGGATAGTCTGTTTGTGTGTGCCAATATTGACTTGTACCTCCGTATGGACATGGTTAATAGCCTTTTAAGATGATTATAATTATACTTTTGTTTCACATATTAATGGTTAACATCTGATTAAAACACATTGCAAGGTGATATATTTGACGATTACATGACTGTACATTTGTACTTACTGCTCGACACTATAGGGAAAATCAGCATTCCTATAATCGGAAGTCTTTATTGCACGGAATAGCGCTTACAGACACGTTAATGTTGCTTACTGCTGATAACACACGTCACAAGGTAGCAATATTAAATAAGTCGATATATACAGTGTATATTATTGGTAATTTATAAATTTCCTAAAGTAGATGACGAGTTACTGGTATTAAATACAAGCATACAGAAATAGCTTCATGTACCGTGCAATGAATAGCTTCCTCTCGAAGAGTTGGTTAATCGGAAATGTACGCATCATTTAATATTATAGTTGATTTTTCAAACATGGGCTTGTCTAAGATATGTGTCTAATTGTATGATCTCTAAGTATGATGTATGGGTCTGGTCCTGAAACAATTGTATTGTCATCCGAAATAAATATCAAACACATTCAGCTATTTTCGGCACTTATGATAATTGCATTGTCTACACTTAATTTGGTTCGTTTAATAGATGGCTAGTCAAATGTTTCGACGTAAGTGATCTGTGTTGCTAACTGTTGTTACATTACAATATATATCTACGTACGTTCAGACATAGGCCGAACATTGTTTTGTACAAGTGCCATGCAAATACCAATTGTTACCCCCTTGACACACTGCGTCATGGCATTTAAACGTATCCGAAAGAGGTTTATCGGAACATATGATCTTTTTTAAACACTGCATTTTTAGAGTACGTGGCATATTTTATATTGGATACTAATACGAGTTTGAGTTTTGCTATTTTCATGCACCCATCTGAGTTTAATTTAAGAACGAATATGATAAATGGTCAATTTTAATGTCTTATGTATAAATATTCATTAAATGCACTGCAAGTAACTAATTTGAAACAATACACAGATGTCTAAAACACACTCTTATATATTCTCACACTAAATTTGAATCTATAAATCTCATTACTAGTTCATGTTTCCTACAAAACATGTTCCTTAGTAATATTCAACGAGAATATGAATTAAAATGCATGCCTTAAGTGAATTAATTGCATAATAATAACATAATTAAAATGAATAAAAAATATTTTATTCATCTGGGAAGCAAATCATATTTGAACAAAAAATAGCCTTAGTGTTAATTACGACAAGTTATTAAAATCCGCGTGACTTTAGTATGGTATCAAGTCGTATGAACCTTGTTTTAAAGAACTCGGTTAACTGATTAACTGATTAAATACGTCATACCAGTTTGATTAAGAGCCGAATTTGTCCAAGTCCTATTACAGGGAGCATTCAAAGTGAAATAAATAGCATTACATTGATGGTATTTATTCCACGTTACCAATTGTTCTATATTCTTAAAGGGTAATTGGTCTTGCAGAATTAGAGTATAACTGATTCTATTAACCGAAATATATATTAAAAGACAATATGCCAATATGTGTGTCATGGCACTCTCGAAATATGTGACTTAATTATAGGATAGTATTTTGTGTCATTGACGTAACCGTGACATAATACATTCATTATTGAGTCTTTTAAATTTCTGATTTTCTAATGCGTATCCCTGCGCTCAAGTCAATTCCATTCAGGTTATCAAGAGTAGAAAACGCTGACCCTAAACAATGTATCAACATGTATGCTTATTTTCATATCAAGCACCAGTTTGACATCCAAGAATATTCTCTGCGTCTGGTCTTATGTACCCAATACCTGTATAAAACCATGCATATACGCCAGGAGATGTATTCGTTATTATTTGGATAAATCAGAACACACAATTAACGAATTCCTACAATACAATTAAGCAAACGACAAAATACATACAAACGTGGAATCCGAAATGGATCCATGTACGAGTTTAAAACCCCGCGAAATAGCACACAATCGCCAAGATTCGGGAAAACCAATATCTTTGAAAACCATTAATCTTACGGTAATACTCGAGATCTTTCATGATAATTAGATTATTATGTAGAGAACAATAGTGAATCTGTCAGCGATGTATTTGTTCACAAAACAGACGAGAAAAACATAGTTTGTACTTGTAGTCCCTTTCTCATTGTTAGAGAAATTTACATAATACTAGTAAAATTCTTCCATATAGCAATAAAGGCAATCAATAAAAAAAATAGAAAATTAATCCACCCGATTTGAGAAATCATAAATTATGTACTAAACGCAGGGAGCATGTACTTAGGAAAACGTTGCAATGTACTTTACTAGATAGGATAATGGTATCCGATGTATAATAGCATTTAAAAGTCATTGACATTAAAACAAATACTTCCATATGGCAAGAAAATAAATGAAAATATATTAGTCTAAGAGTTATTCACCGTTTTGAGAAAATATGTAAAACAACAAGAAACAACCACTTAAGAAGGATGTCGAAATGTTCTTAACTAAATAAGATAATGACATCCGTAGAGTTACCACAGTAATCCAGTTATTTAAGAGCACTTTATCAAAATACTTCAGAATATATCAAAATCAATAGCATGATAGAAAATTTATTCACCATTTTCAGAAAGCATGGTTAAAGAAAGTGCAATTGTAAAGCAACATTCAAAGAGCAATAACATGGTATTCTGTCAGCAGAATGATGCATTGCAAGCATTTTAGTTAAATCCCAAAGGTGAAAATATTATAAACGAAAACAGCTACCAGATCGTTTGCTGACAAAATTCTAATTGTACACAATACATAGATAATTCAAAGTCTAAAGGGAGCAGTTCTTGCCAAATTTAGAACGGTCTGATGGTTCCGTAATTTCTTGTATCTATAGGACGATTGAAAAAAGCTTAAACAATAATGTGACTTTAAGTACTTGTAGGGCGAAAGTAAGTTACCAGATAGGCCCAATAAGTCACTGACGCAAAACAGATCAACATTTCAATATCGTATTGTTATCTTCACGAAATAGGGCTATCTATATGAGTTTATATCTAGAATGGAAATTTCGAGTATGTTGCTTCCAAAATCAGAAAGTAGACGCAAGTCTATGGTTTTAGCCCCATATGTTAATCTTTGAACAGAAACGGTTAAAAGCTAAAAGTAAGGTTATCGACTGCTAGATTTGTCCATTGAACAATAACTGGTTTTCGAATCCAGCTTATCTTCGGGTTTTTTGTTGGCTCCTTGTGGAACGAAACAAGTTGTTTTTTCTCTGAAAGTGTTTCCGCTACTGGCCAACCTGTGGACCATTTCATCTCAATATTTCAATATTACAAAATCCAATACAAACTATTTCCGAAATACCTTTCCATGACATTTCCCATGACAAAATTTATGTTTCGATAAATATTATTCAGATGTTGGGCAACATTTGTCACAATTCTGAAAACCAATTTTATGTTAAATTAAGTTTGCTGACAATATCGTATCATTAAAGTTTGGTAATTTCAAAAACAGAAATGATATTTATTGACATTGAATTGTTTTAACTTCCAGTTTTGAACATGACAATAACACTGTACATGTGCAGTCATAATTACTCTTTCATAGCCAATCTATGTATTTAAGAACTTTGAAAACGCATTTGTTGTCTTTTTGAATCTGTTTCACTGTTTCTTTATTTTTTAGTCAGAAACAGACGCGACGACCTACTGCTACAAGCAATTAGATGTAAAACGAAGGATTACTTCATCAACTGAAACATCCAGAAGTTGTTCCTTAACTGTTGAACTTAATCCGATTGTGTTGCAGTGTAAACGTATGCTAATTATAAGTGACATGGAACTAATGACAAATTGAGAAAAAATCTAAACTGTTGAACAAAAGCCGATTGGTGTTTGCCAACACTATAAGAGGTCTAAATAAGCGACTTGGAAATATTTGAAATTCAGAAATTGACGAAATTCGGTAATATTATCTCTATCGTTATGTTAGGCTACACAAAATTTCACTAATGAATTAAAATAGCACCAGAATGTCTTCCAGCAAAAAGTTTGGCCTACATAGAACGTCACATAATTAATTAAAAATATCACCTCTGAATAAAACGTTAATTTTATGTTATACATTACACTCCATTTTACTTAGAAATAAAACATTTTTATTACACCAGCACACAAGATGACCTTATTTGCATGTAATTATGTATATAAAGGCATTTGTCAGGTAAAAATGGGAAAACAAACTTCATAGACAGTCTCTGGGTAAATATTGTGTTTTATATGTTGTTATGGCGAACATGACAGGAAATTGTAATGATACAGTTTAAACAATTATAGTGTCAAAATTACAAATCTTATTACAGTCCTTTTCTCCCTACCTAAACATGTAATGGCACCAATAAAAATCTCAGAACTCATAATATTATCTGTCTTCTACCATTCTTTTGACGTTGCGTATCCGAACAGATTAGTTCTGCTATGACTAACGATTTTTTCGGACGTAAACGTGACAAAAGTTCATTTCTTCGTATGTCATGCGAACGTTATTTTGTCATTTTATTATTTCCGTAACTATGGCAACAGAACAATTTTGTGACTATTAGGAAACAATAACTTTATTTTATAATTCCCTCGCTTCAGTCTCGTTGTCGTTTTACAGCAATTATTAGTTTTGTGTAAGTACTTCGTTATGAGATCTACCAGCGCGTTATGTGTTCAATTTTTGCCGACTGTTTCTGAAAGTGTTATAACTACAGTTGCTATTTCAGTATTTGCGCCTTCTGCGTCGTGTAGGTGGGGTTGTCTATGTTAGTATGTGCCAATATTGGCGTGTGCCTTTACATAGACATGGTTAATATCACTTTAGAATATCTGTTTGTCTCTGCTCCAGTAGATAAAATGGTTCTTTAAAGAGGCATTCCCTATAACTTTGATCGTTTAAATCGATTCAGCAATAATATTTATTAAATCATTGTGGCATAAACTCCTCAAATTTTCAACAAAAAGCCCCCACTAATTACCGAGAAAATAATGAAAACTTATATCCGTAACGAGCCAAAATAGTCCCGAGGTGTTTCCCTTTGACCACATAATAATAAATCGCTGGAAGCGATAAATTATTATTGGTGATTTAAATATATTTTTGACATTATAGAGACATGTTTGCGCACACTTTCTTCTGACAAACTATGTTAATTGATAGTGAGTTGTAAATTTAGCTCATTGAATGTGATAGTAGAGAAAAATATGCTTGTTATAGGGAATGCCTCTTTAACAGTTCTAATTGTGTTTCATACGACACAACTTGACTTAGTGTGAATTGTAATTGGCTATTGTGACTTTGGAGGAGATAGTGAATTTGTATTGTCCACATAATACTCCCGAATTAAAACCTTCGCGAAAGTCCAAGATTCACGACGATGGTGATTACTGAAGTTGATTTATCTTACGGTAATACTTGGTAATTAAATTATTAAGTAGGGTGAGTCTTTCAGTGATGTATTTGTTCACAAAACAGACGAGAAAAACATAGTTTGTACTTGTAGTCCCGTTCTCATTGATAAAGCAATTTGCATACTTCTAGTAAAATATTTCCATATGGTAAAAATTCAATAACATTAGATAAACTTAATTCACCGTTTTGAAAAAGCATAAACAATCGATCTAATAGACTTATTCGTGTGAACTTTCAACGTCCTTAAAACTTAAAATTAATTTCTTCGGAGAAAAACTTGTGTTCAAGTGTCTGTTTCGAGATTTTAGGAGCATCTCTAATTTCCATTCAGAAACAGACGTGACGACCCGCTGCTACAAACAATTAGATTTAAAGGGCCTGCGTCACAGATGGAGCGAATTTTTCCAACATTATATTTTTCTTACCAAATCATGTATTTATATTATAGAAGGTTATTGACCGTTGCTATAAGAAAGAATTATTGCTAATGATCGATTTAAATCACTCTCAATATTGCGCATACCAGTGTTTTTTTTTCCTTTTATAACATCCCAGATTTTCCTTTTATGATGATGTGTGGGTTATATTATTCACTAGGTCGGTCTGAAACATTCACACACTTCAGCCTAAACATCTATGGCGTAATTGCTGTGTTTTTAATTCGTTTTTATTACTTGTGAATAAAATGTCAGGTAATTCAAATGAGGTTAGTCTAAATTTTATCAGCGTGCTTGTTTATGGGATATACAAGCCTCTATACCAAAATAAAGTAAATAGTTTACACTTTTATTTTATTTTTGCAATAAGCCAAAACGTGACGCAGTCCCTTTAAAACAAAGGATTATTTCTTCAACATCTGTAATATCTAGAAGTTAAGCTCAAATGTTGAACAAAAGCCATTGGTGTATGCATACTGTATAGAACTTCACATAATTAATGTTAACATTTCTTCCTGCGTTAATTTTGTTCAACGTACAAATTTTACAATTAAAATTTTATTGAGGCTAAATAGTGCTATCTAATAACATTTTATAATCAGTCTTAGATCGCATACCAACTCAATGTTTGGCACTTTATCGATGGCTTAGAATTAGAAGGTCGTAACTACCAAATCGATATTTTGAGAAAACACGGAACAACCGTCTGACATTTACTCTTTACTTTTGGTAAAACAAACTTTTACAACTTCATTTTGGTCAACATGACAAGTTCAGATTTTTATGAAAATGGGCTCATAAGAAGCGCCTTGTGATGCTTATTCTAAATATGTATGAGTCTTAAAAGGTCGTAAGTGGCACTTACGACCGTCTAATTCTAAGCCATCGATATGTTGCTATGGCGAACATGACAGAGAATTGTAATAATATAGTAACAACAATTATAGTAACACAATTACAAATCTTATTACAGTCCCTTTCACCCTACGTAAACAAATAATTACACCAATAAAAAATCTCAGAACTCATAACAATTATCTGACTTCATCAATGCTTCTGTCACAGAGTTTCCGAACATATTAGTTTTCTATGACTAACGTCTTTTCTATGGAAGTAAATGTGACAAAAGTCCATTTATTCTTATGACATGCCGACGTTATTTTGTCATTTTATTATTTCCGTTACTATGGCAACATACCAATTTTGTGACGATTAGGAAACAATTAACTTTCTTTTATAATTTCTTCACTTCAGTCTTAGTGTCGGTTTACAGCAATTATTAGTTTTGTGTGAGTACTTCACGGAGAGTTCTGTCAGCGCGTTATGTGTATAAATTTCACCGACCGTTTCTATTATTGCTATAACTACGACTGCTAATTCACTATTTGCTCCTTTTGCGTCTTGTTGGTGGAATAGTCTTGTTACTTAGTATGCTTAAACATCGACTTGAGCATATTTATGGAAATTGTAAAGACGATCACCAATCGTTTTAGAAGTGTTTTAACAATTTGCACGGTTGAAACTATTACGCCTTGTAGGAGAGTTTGTCGGTACACATAATAATTTGTACCTCTGTATGGACATGGTCAATAGTTTCTTTCGGGATAGTTCTATACTTTTGTTTCATCTTCAGAAGATTAACTTGTTCTTTAAAATGCACTTATTGTGTTTCATAAATGCAATGCATTAATGTACCTTTGTGACGACGATGGTGCACACACTGTCCAATTAGGGCAGTGTAAGAGTAACGTTCTTTATTTGTACTAAGGCCATGAACGCAATCATACATTCGACCAATTTTCATTGTGATCTTGTTTTTTGGTATGACGTGACAATGGATCTAACCGGAAGCGGACACTTGTGTAGGAGGTCCATGTACAAAACCGTAGTAGGACCTTTTTTATTGTTGTTTTGTTTCTGGTATGACGTGAGCCTGGATCGAACAAATGGGATCCCAACATTCGAAGCGGACACTCTATCACTATATCACCAATGAGCCGACATACTGACACTGCCAGGCACAAAAAGTCAATATACGAATTACAAGTTAAACGTTAGTCACAAGGACAAGAAATAACTAAATGTCTTCAACAAAGTTCACAGACGCGATTACCCCCTTCCCATTAAGTAGACCAGAATCTCAATTATCTGCCCAGATAATGTTGTAGATGATAAAGTCGCGTGTCTTCATGGACAACGGAAAAAAGCTAAAACATTTCACGAAACCCGCTACAAAAAATTAATGTAGTCACAGAAATATATTATTACTTTCGTATAGTTATATATATACGATATTACGAAACCTGTCAGGGCATTTTTGACTGTTTATGACAATTTCTGTGCATCTTATAATTAATGGAAACTGCAATGTCGTGGTTGGTCGTACATTCGCAGGTTTAAATATTTGCTGGAAAATCCATTATTGCGGTGTGAATAGAATGTAAATTTTACCTGATTATAACATGGCGAAACTAGAACATTACAGTACTTAGTATGTGTAAAACATAGATTATTTCATTCATTGATCCGTTATCATGTAATATTACTACAAAGAGAAATGATTACATATTAGTCGCATTTCTAGTACGGAAGCAACTCTTTTAACCAACGTGGCAACAAAAAGGCAATACATATTGCTCCATTAAATGTGTATACAAAAACTCAAATATACATCGCATGTGTTCAATACTAGGGATATAATTTTCATCAAGAAATAAACAACCAATACACACAACCTTGAACATCTTACAGTAACCAAGTGCAAGTAGGACATGCTTGCGTATTGATTATACAGACTAGTCATCGTAGGTTAATGTTAATATACAACCTGTCAACATGTCAGAAAAGTCACCACCTATCTCTAATCAAACAATTGCCAATACTATTTCAAAGAGACCATACACCACAAATCATGGGTTGCATTTCAAACGTGTTTCAAACAGGAAGTAGAAGAGAATGGTTACACAGGCATGACGTTTAGTTCTGTTATTTATAACACATCAAAAGGATTGCATCGTCTAAACTAATACGATAATCGCATTATGTTCTGGTAGAATTACAAACGTGTATTAAGCCTTATGACCAGTATTGAAAAAAATAAAAATAATCAGTTAAACAGCAAGTCCAATGTCGTATTATCAGATAATGTCAAAAACGTCGTCCATTTTGTCACGTGACACCACAACGGGTTGCTATAAAATACCGTACAACACGGACTTCCGGTTTGTGAAATTATCGACAAGACAGATATAGCTAAACCCACGTACCTCAATATCGACTAGTTCCTTAGTATGTTTATTCCGAATTTCAACCAAGCATGGATCTTTATTTTTCCTCACTGGTGGAACAAAAGTTTCCTCTTTTTTCGCCGCATAAGTTAACTTCTTTTGAAAGAACTCACAATTTTTCAAACGTCTATGAAACGACGCTGTTTCGCGTAATTTACCCATCAGTTTAATAGAAATAATGAACTTTTCTTAATAATTATTATTAATTTGTAAATATCAAATTGAATATAATCCATTCTATACTGCTTTCTCACAAATTATAAATACACGAACTTCACACTTTTCCTGATTGTTGACCCCGTGTATGTGTACTTCAATTGAACACGTGATCATTAGATAAACACAAAATCTTCCAATTCCATCTAAGATTAAAACACAAAACTACACATTTCGAATATTCCTCAATATAATTAGGTGCAGACTGCAGAGTAAACACCGAATTCCTCAAACTGATTATCGAAACATTTTCCAAAACTTATAATTAGATGCAAATAAAACATCACATTCCGACAGCCGTTTTACGAAACATTTTGAACATTTATCAATATGCATTACACATTCTTCCCAAACTATTTCCATTCAAGTTTACAACAACGTTACATCACTTCAACATTCCTAGCGCCAATTCAAAAATTCCCGTTTACCACATTTCACGCCTGCTTCTAGCTGTCAATAACTTTCTCAATGAACGGAAAAAAACACAAAAGAGTTTATCCTGAAAAACAGACTTTATACTCAAGCAAGGAAACCTATTAAGACGTTCATATTAGAGAGAAAAGTACCAAACGATCAATTCGTTTTTTTATCAAATAGCTAATAAGTTGGCAAGTAAGGGAAATGTCACCTTGCCGGTTGATTGGTTTCCCTATATGGTTTATAAAAGTTCTACGTGAGATGTTTTAGGCCAAGGGAAATGTACTAAGTGGTTGCAATGAACAAATTAAATGAACCATTATCGAAGAGGTTATAAGTTGGCAATGAAGGAAAATTTCACCTTGCCGGTTGATTTCTTTCGCTCTATTGTATGGTTCTACACGATATGTTTTAGGCCAAGGAAAATGTACTAAGTGGTTCCAATGGACAAATTATGTGAGCCCTTATCAAAGAGCCTTACGTCGGCAATGAAGGGAAATGTCCCCTTGTCGGCTGATTGGTTTCGCTATATGGTTTATTCTACTTGATATGTTTTAGGCCAAGGGAAATGTACGTAGTGGTTGCAATGAACAAATTATCTGAGCCATTATCAAAGAGCTAATAAGTTGGAAATGAAGGGAAATGTCACCTTTCCGGTTGATTTGCTTCCCTATATAATTTGTTCTACATAAGATTTGTAGACCAAGGGAAATGTATTAAGTGGTTGAAAAGAACACATTAAGTAAGCCATTATCATAGAGCTAAATGTAATAACTTGGCAGTGAACGAAAATGTCATATTGTTGGTTGATTGATTTCGCTATATGGTTTGTTGCACATGAGGTGTTTTAGGCTAAGGGAAATGTAGTAAGTAATTGCAATTCAGTTAGACATTATCAAGGAGCAAAATAGTTTGCAAAGAAGGTAAATGTCACATTGCCGGCTGATGTGTTTCCCTATATGGTTTGTTTCACATGAGATGTTTAGGCTAAGGGAAATGTATTAACTTGTAGCAGTGAACAAATTAAGTGCGACTTTATCAAAGAGTAAATAAGTTGACAAGGAAGGGAAATGTCAAATAATTACCATGTTGAAGGTTTTATATGAGAAGTTAGGCAAAGGTAAAAGTACCATGTGTTTGCGATGAACATATACTTATGGTGACGTGCACCATAGTTTTACACACCTGGGTACTGTTTTATCAAAGCATTTACGGTTATTATAAACTTACGCTCAAATTTAAATTCCTTATAACGCCTTTGAATATACCAATGGGGAAAATGTATTGTTTGAAATCTTAAACTATATCAATTATCTATTGATATTACATATATACCCCCTCATACTAAAAAGGCGGTACCGTATGGATTGGGTATACGAATTAGAAGAATATGTCAAAATGATGAGAATTAGCAGAAAAGACGTCGTGAACTTAAACAACAGTTGCGCAAAAGAGGTTACTCGGGTCAACACATCGAGGCACAGCTACAGAAAGTGGATGCCATACCCAGAGAAGAATTACTTCAATACAAACAAAAGCAAGATAAATGCAACAGAGTTCCCCTTGTACTTACTTACGCCAAACAAAATGTAGGAGCCATTCTGCATAAACACATGAGTCTACTACACAAATCAGACAGAATGCAGGAAGTGTTCAAGGCGCCACCAATGGCAGCCTATAGGCGGGATCGCAACCTTGAAGACATACTTGTCCATGGTAAATTAAAGAAGGTTATACATCAACATAGACGACATTGTCAGCCTAACTGCAGGACGTGTCAGATTTAAATCAGATAAGGACATCAACTGTACTGAGAAAGATGTAGTCTATGGATTGATATGTGCAACGTGCGACAAGACGGTATATGTAGGCGAAACAGGAAGGGAACTGAAAGAACGCATGGAGGAACACCTGCGCGATATTCGACTTAACAAGGAAAGGGCAGTATCGTTTCATTTTAATAGTAAAGGGCATTCAATTAAGAATCTTAAGGTGACTATTCTAGAAAAAGTTTGTGGCCGGTCTAAGTCTCATTAAAGAGAGCGAATGGATAAATAAGCTCAACACCAAATTTCCATCTGGACTTAATTCCAGAGAAGTACGCCAAATGTAAAATGAAGTCATGACGTCGTGACGTCATATCTTTCAATATTACGGGAAATGACGTCATGACGTCATGGAGACGTCATAACAAGTTACAATGCAAAGACTTGAAGCTGTACTAAAAATGTAGAAAAATTATAAGTGAATAATATCTCTTGAAAAAGACCGCATGGTCGAAAATTTGAGTATAGAGTGGTTTTGCTACAAACGATATTGTGATCCACTTTTAGGGATATTATCATACTAGATTACATATCGCTTTACCAGAATTTGTAGCAGTTTACTAATTATAAAGAAATCAAATTTGGGCGTAAGTTTATAATTACCGTAAATGCTTTGATAAAACAGTACCCTGTTTCTTTGTTTACATGTAACCAATGTTGATAACGCAACATGAACAACACGTCGAAAGGTTGTTCATCTAAAGGTGCGTACACACAGTAAAGTTTGGTGTATACGTCTAGGATGGACGCTTTGCCACGCGTACATATTGTCCATACCTTTCCCTCATATCACTTGGTAACAATGAAGGTGTACAAATCGAGAAAATGTACGGAAGATGCGTACTACACGTAACTACACAGTATAGGTCAAGATGTATACATCAAAACTTACTGTGTGTACACACCTTTACTTACTAACTTAAGCCGCACACGTGCACAATTTGTTCATGTCAATAATAACTTGTGCACGTGCGCCACTTGTTCACACCGGTTCGAGTATACGGCACGAGCTGACAGGATAAAAAAATTATCTTCAATACAAACTGTCACATCAGTCGTTCAATGACAATGAAATGAAACATTGTCAATATGGCAAACCCGTGATGTAGCTAATTATTTTTAAAAAGACCACCTGTCAATAAAAACTTACCTAAACTAAAATATCGACGGTGCCGAACCAAAACCCCGTAACTCATTTTTGACGCGAAAACTTTTTTTGCAGCATGCATCCGCATCTTCAAGACGTCCGGCGCATTTCTGTCTTGTCTAGACAGAAATACGTTGGACGTCTAGCAGATGCGGATGCTGCAAAAAAAGTTTTCGCGCCAGAATTGAGTAACGGGTTTTTGGTTCGGCACCGTCGATATGTTGGTGTTCTATAGGTGGTGTTTACAGACAGTTTAAATTGATTCTTGTGGTCAAAGTAAATATTTGCTAAATCAAAGTTTCTTTTCAGAATGTGCTAGTTCACCAGACTGTATAACTTGGCTATTTTGACCCGAACCTGACCTTTATGCAAGAATATATTATAAGGTTCTTACTTTGAATATGTCAATTTCCGCAAGCAAACCGTGCGATATCGGTATTTTAAATTTGTGTTTGTATTACATCTCGAGCGTCTTCGTGATACTCCCCGATTATGAAAACATACAGTCGGTGTCGTATACTGTTAAATTATGCTAATCGATAGGTCAGGCTCGAGTCAAATTGGCCAAGCTATACAAAATCGCATAAAGCATTGTTTCAAAGAACTCAGTAACAAAGTGCTGTTTCTTATCACAAACAGTACACGCACACAGTTCATTAAGGTTTTAACTTGAATACAGTGACATAATTATTATTTGGGAACAGTTTTGCAATTTTATAAAAACAATACGATTTTACCTTGACACATGCAGACACACTGTAAACATTCTTCCTTCTGGACGTCTATTTGGTCATCCAAAATATAAGAGCGTGCATCAAATTCGCATTCGCATCAATCTTTTTTATTTCACATCATGGTATGTGCATTGTTTTACTCAATTGTGTAAGTCAGTAATTGACCGAGTATTGCGGTATTCCTTAATATAAACAACTCGCGCACGTGAAAATGTGAACACCGATAACGGTTTTCACGTGCGCGAGTTGTTCATACTAAGGAATATACCGCAATACTCGGTCAATAACTATTACGGTAAATTATGATCACATGTTCCAATAGGTTGATCAGTAAGGGTTTCAAGTTAATCCATTTCACTATGTGATTACCAAGTACCGTTAAAATTGGTTTAAATATACTTGATAAACAACGGACGTAATGTCAATTTAAAAGCAGCGGTCAGGGCGAGAAGTATACACAGAAAGGTCTACATGATATGTTAGGACATGAAAATAGTATTATTTAATTGTAATGAACATTTTATGTGAGGCGTGTACCATTTTCTATCAAATATCGTAGTGCATGCATGTACGTAATTAAAGAGCAGCGGTCTGACATAGTCACTCATACGAGAAGTGAACAGAAACGATTCTACGTGATATGTTAGGGTATGGGACACGTATTATTTGGTTGTTATGAACATATTATGTGAGGCCTGTACCATACATGTACTTCTAGCAAATATCGTAGCACATGCATGTATGTAATAAAAGCGCAGCGGTCAGGCATAGTAACTCATGTGAGAAGTATACACAAAAGGTTCTGATATATAAGGCCAAGGGAAATGTACAAAGACGTTGTAATGATAATTTATGCGATGCATAAATTATATTATTTATTAAATACTGCATGCAGTGCGCAGATAATAATTTTTCCGTAGTCTTATTGTACAAGAGCAGAGGCCTGTCACGTACCCATCCAGGGAAAACTAATTATTGTGATGTGATGCCGTGCCAGATAAGTTGCAGCTAGTCTTGAATAATGGTCTCACGGGTGTGTAATATAAGGCTACTAATTAAGAACGCAGTATATGTTTTTGCGACAATATAATTATACATGTAGCTGGTATTGTATATGATCTGATGTGCGTGAGATGTGAGGCTAATGTGGATCATAGTACACCATGTATGCGATTATTGGACGAGACAATGTGTGGTTCTGGTGTTCTGCTTTATGTGGTACAAAATGAATATAGAGGGTCAATCACGAGTTGTCAATTGACATAAATTTATTTTAAACGAGTTTTGGACATTTTATTAAGCGAGCCTCTGCCAAGCTTTATAATATTTCCTCTGGGAGTTTGATATAAATACACATGTATGTCAATTGACAGCCAGTGATAGATTCTTTCTAAAAACGTTAAATATTCATCGATTTATTTGAAAAATACGCCCATGTAGTATAACATTATATCACACACGTGTTGTATAAGAATATACGCACTCGTTAGACTAACCCGGATACAAGGAAAGTCATGTCGATGGCTTAGTAATAGAAGGTCGTAACTACCAAATCGATATTTGGAGAAAATACGGAAAAACTGTCTGACATTTACTCTTTCTTATGGTTTACAACTTTATTTTGGTCAACATGACAAGTTCAGATTTCTATGAAATGGGCTCATAAGAAGCGCCTTGTGATGCTTATTCTAAGTATGTTTGAATCATTAAAGGTCGTAAGTGGCACTTACGACCTTCTAATTCTAAGCTATCGATGTGATATAGGTAAACAAGCTACCTATCTATCTATGTATACTGCATTACCCCCCCCCCCCACCCCCTCTTGCGATATCACATGCAACTCGGACAGGCAACATTATGATAAATTATCAAAAATAATTATTTTTTTCGGAGGGAAAGACTTGCAACCACGTCTAGAAAAGTTGTGCCGCTTTCTTTTATTGACTCTAGATACTATCCTGACTAAAAGTTCATCAGAAACTTTGGTTTTATCTAAAGCTAATGCCATGTTACCCGAGCGATGTTACGCTTTTAAGATTTCCCAATGTTCTGCCAAGTAAATGTCCTACTACAAAGACTATGTTCTCATCGCTTGCGTGAGAATTTTGGATTACAGAATAGGCTAGATATTCACGTTGGATTTGTTAGCCGTTTCTCATTATTTACAGCGCCATTCTCTTATTATTCATACAAATATACAAATGTTCAATGCTAAGGAAAACAAATGGTTTGAACAAATCTCAGACGAATTACGAAATGGGATTTGTTTTTCTCCTTAATTTCATGTTATGTTTGCCAATTGAGATGCTGGCCAATGCTTGATATATACTGACGTTGCTTGTCTGCAGCTGACATCAAGAACACGCCATAGACTTCACTCGCCATTCGTAAGACTAATTATGTCTTCACAGGCCAAGAAAGTGTTCAAAGTTAGGAACTGACAATCAAAGCGGTCTGCCCAATACATAACAAGTTCACCATAGCGTACAGTACAGTAATGTCACACCAGAGCGGCGTTCAGTTTTGCAACAATCTAACCGACATAACAAATACAAAATCTCAAGTTTCCCTAAGTTGAATATAATAATTTTAAATGTTTATTTCTGTATACCAACAACCTAAAGTACTCCAAAGCCCAAACCCTTTATCTGCCAAAGTATGTTACGCTACATAGAATAGATGTATATTATATAACACATATTTCAAGTTTTCAGTCCATGGAAGACTCTAGATATTTGTGCGGCATTTACTGCAATAAAACGCTGTTGGAAATCAGTTAATACAAATGGACTGACGCTATATGTTGAGCAGTTTTTAATAAATGTCTACCGGACCTTGTAGCAAAACGTTGGCAAAGCCTCAACATTTGTACAATAATCTTTATATCCAGCCTCAAACGTGAATAATCGCAAGATATAATAGAATACTATTTTCTCAATATGTCAGAGAAGCATGAAGATATTGGATTTGTATAGACCATACGTTCGCATATAAAATAATCTCAAGGCTAATTTTTGTAAGTGCTATGCAATGCCTGTCAACCATATAAGTGAATAGGAAACGTTTGAACCGTTACACCACTTACACAATGCAACACAATCCTACATATTGGACAATTCGAGAAAAATAGTTTCCAGAACAACGATTTTTCCGGAAATTGTTTACTGACAATTTAAAAACCGTCATACATTTACTTTGTGGTAATGAACTGTAGATAGAATCAGTGCAGCGTTACCACGTGATTTCTGGCTACAGTGCCAAGACAAACGTTGCGTTCGTTTTCGATAGTATGTGATTTCAAAATTACGGATACTAAAGTTAACTAACGGAAATATCCGACGTAATTTTGATTCCTCTCATATGTTTTCTGTTTGTAAAACACCAAGTGAATTCACACAACACAATTCAATCAAGTAACGAACAATACCAGAACACCAACGAAAAAATCATTTCGTAAACTAACCAACATTACCAAAAACTCACGGAAACATCCGAGTCTCATAACGTTTTTTTCTTAACATAAAACATCGACCTACATTTGCGTTAACACCTCACAGCACAACTATGAAACATTAGACATCCAGAACACCAACGAATGTATCATTTCGTAAACTAATCGACATTTGCGCTAACACTAAGCCATCAAATATGTCATCGACTGTCGTATTGTAGAGAAAACATGTCCAAACACCCTAACGCCACATCCATAATACACTTCCCATACCGGGAATAAAAACAAAATCATTTGATATAAAATTGATCAAAATAAAACACTATCAGATATAACCTATTTATTTTAAGTGATAACATCATAGACATTAATAATATGGATTAGTCACTGTACCACGTGACCCAGTTGAAATCAGTACAAATCGACTTTAAGTCTCGCGGGTTCACGTTTGTCGCGATATTTGCCGAGATCACAGAGTTTTATAGTGGCGAGATTCATCGAACCGCCATCTTTGTTATATGCTTTGTTTTGCAAGAAATTTGCAGAAATAAATCTGCCAATCCAATCAACCTTTCAAAATCAATCGAGAAAATGTTACTATGTAGATAAAGAATAAACATACCTTGATTAGTGTGTATGTATATTTCATTGATTATATTGGCTATATGTCCAGTAATGGAGTTTGAATACACAACGGTTTCGCGGGAATATCGAAGCGAGAAAACAATTAATGTCTATGGTTCAAACTATGACAAATTCCCATCATCAGATTGAAAAATATTAAAACCTTAATTGGTGTTTTACTTGAAACATCTTTCGTAAAATATTATAAAATTAGTACTGATGATTCTTTTAAAAGATATTTCGTAGACTAAATTGAAACGACGTAGCCGCCGCCATCCCCCCGTGTCTCTCGTTTCTTGCTCCAAATCACACGAAATTGTAACTCTGTTGCATGACACACGCATTTTGTATCTTCTCAATATTTTTTAATTTTGAAAATCGATAAATTATTAATGATAAGGCAAGTTTTTTCGAGGCAGCCATAAAAATTATGTTACCGATCATCGCCATATTATCGACTTACAGTGTACCGAATACCAAAAATACGATGATTAACGGAAAAGGCCGAGTGCGCGCATTGCATTATGGGCGTTTGGCCGTTCGGCAGATAAAAATCTATTTATAGAGTTGCCTATCCGTTCTAATATATATCTGTGATAACATGGATGGTTTTGTACATGTAAATGTATAACTTTCATTTAACTTGTTTGAAGCGTCATACTAAATGTTTTCTGTCGAAAATTTAACAGAACATTTCTGAATCCTTGAGAAATTCCGATTGATTCATTAAAAATAGTTATGAACGGATTTTATCCCATGACGCAATTTGCAGATAGACTGGCACCTCGTTTCAATTTTGCTTTTATAAACGTTAATTTTTACACGCCGCCAGGAACTAGTCTAGTTTACCGACACAACCGGAACAACTCGTACAATTCGGTCATTCTGATCGACTCTGTGATTTTATACATTGAAATAAGCCGGACGACTGACGAACCAGATGCTACATGATTGACACTTCCGAGTAAAATAGAGAAAAGGAGCCTGTAATACCTATTTAGTTCTTCATCAACTTCTATGAAATACTTAACTTACTTCCTATTTAGTCACATTGTTGAGGAAATGATACACCAAATGGGCAGTACTGACACCATGAATATTAACTTTAAAACATGTTTAACAAAAAACCAAAACGTCCAAGATATACCAAAGGGATTAAACATTTCAGTACAACGAATTTTTATGTAATCTTTGACAACGAATTGAGAATATAGCCTGCATTTTTCAAAAATTAAAAAAACGCCGTTCTGTGAAGGCTTTTGCATGCTTTTTTGTTTTAACATCGGGTGTTGATGTTAATGTATATCGGCCAATCAAATATTAAAAATGTAAAATTCTAATTTAGTTCGCTTTGCTCACTCAGTATACTTCTGTCATTACATTTGACTTAAAACATTCAAATTATAGCTTAAATAAAACGTTTCCCACTATATGTTGTTCTAAATGTATTGGTTTCCATTTTCAAAGTCATTACTTCAACAAAGTATTATTGATTTTGACAGAAGTGTCTCTTGCAGATCTTCATAGCGTATGTTATGTAGATTGGTTTGTAATCACTTTCTATGACGCACGTGTATTTAGTTAGCTAATTAATTACACACGTGTCTTCGTGTTCAGCTGGGACACACTAGTGATGAGATAACAGTTGTGAGAGTGAAGGACGCTTATGTCTAGTTCAATTTCAAGGACATTCATTGGCATAGCATGTCTTATGAACAAAAATACTACCTCCGAATTAAGGTCGCTTCTTTTAACTGATTTGTTCTATGCAGTATATGACTATCTCAATAGTGTGGAGAGATTTTAAGGGTCCTAATTATGGCGACCTTAATATAAAATTAAAGTTATACAGTAACTGCGCATAGGGGTACATACTGGTAATTTGGTAATTTTAATATAGTCCATAGGTATGTTTATATCTAAATAGAGATACAACATATTGGGTTAAAGATGAGGCGTATATAAACGAATACACGTTCAACGTTCACATAGTTACTTATTTTTATACACACTTAATGTCACACTAGCTAAATACAATTACATAACCATCGTTAATGTCAGGGTAGGAACAATCTCAATTATAAAGCTAGGTGTTAATGATAGTTTTATGAATGCCGTATGACTTAGTAAGTTTTTCCACTGATGACATAGAAATAACTTAATCAATGTGTCGTTTAGTGCTATAAAGTTCATAAATATATCGCTCTAAGACTTCCCCGTATGTGCCATTATAGTAAGAGATTTGGGAAAAAACAGTTTCGGTTTCGGATATGGCACAAAGTTTTTCAACAGTTTCTGTCAAATGAAAAAAGGAGTCCGTGTTTGTCAGCAACACTGACCGGGTGTTTTTTTCACAAATGATTTTTGTTATTCGTCGTAAAAGTATAAGTCGTTATTATTGTTATATGTATCAGCTAAACCTCTGTTTCGTAGCGTTATATAAAGCGCTACAATAGTACACATTTCGGAAGCGACGAGCGCAACGTCAACTGTTATTAGCGGAACTTACTTCATCGTGTTGTGGTTCTAGTTATCAGTAATTACGAGTATTGTGTTCATCAGTCTACAGGTGAATGTACTTGTAACATTACTGACATACTGGTGAGTATGGAGCGCCGTTGTGGCCCTTACTGTCTAAAGAACACAAGTGTTTTATATCATACGCGGTACATAGTCGTAAGCATGTACTGCATCATATACGTATACGTATATACATATATCATATTAGCTGTGTACCATGGGTAAAAGTTAAAATGGACAGCTAATAACGTGTCTATGTCATAACTTCATAAGTGGTGGGTATCAAGAAGACACTCGATGTGTTATACAAACACAACTGTAAAGGACCGATATTACATGAGTTGCATGACGAAATGTTTACATTCAATATAAGAAAATAGTAATATATACATGCATAATGGTAAACAGACAAAATTCTCCATGTATGCTGTGTAAACAGTTTACCGCATGCAATATAACATACTAGAATACACTAAGACAGTAACGGCGTTCCATAGTTGAGATTGTACGGCGCTGAAATATAATAATTGGAGCATGTACGTCTTCGTTAAATACAAACAGACACGTTATGATGAGAGAAATCAAAAACATACAATTGACGCAATGATGTGTGTAGTGTGTATACTGCCTTGGTGAGATACGTATACTGTGTCCTTACACTAGGAACAATCAACACATCACTTGAAGAATACAGAACCACGGAAGCTTTTGTTTCGACATGTTTGCGACATCAACATCATAGCAGACATACTTTGTTTAATTCCTAACAACAAGACGTCGATTTTATAACCAGACAGTTTATTATACAACCAGTGTCAAAGCTACATCTAAGTTCAAAAAGGGTTTGTTTCATTGAAAGAAACCAAACCACTCGTTCGTTTTCGAATTAAAACAGTTAATATACTAGTATATGAAGTTAATATTTCAATAGCCATGACAAGCAACAATGTTTGTTAACGTGTGATGAAAGTGAAAACCAATAACGTATAATGTACGTTTGGCGTATGTCTATCGACCTTATACTACTTATACAAGTTGTGCAAGATACAATGAAAACATCACTTGTTTGAAAACTTATCGAACTTCGGAAGCTATGGGGAAATGTTTCGACATGTTTGCGCCATGCAAAACATACCACGCATACTTTGTCCCATTCCAAACAGCAAGGCGTCAATTTTTCAAACCAGACAAATGTACTCAATGTCAAAACAGATGAAAATAAAGTTGTAGTAAGTTGTGTTTCCTTGAAACAAAACCAGACAAAACCTGACAGATGGACGTGCACCGAGCGTCAAAACAAAGTCTATGAAAGGTTGATTTCCTTGACACAAAACACATCAATCGTGCTTGTGAGTTATAATACTGTACAGTAGTTAACTTTGACATATTTGACGTTTATCTTTTAATCGCAATTACAACATTGGAATCATTACTACATGTATTAGTTTGTAGTTACCATAAAGTTGTACCAAGATAGTATGGAAATGCAACAAGAACGACGATGGTTATGCATTGACCGATGGCATTTTGTTTTCTAGTAATAGGATTGAAATACATTGTATAGCAAAACATTTCTGGTGAAAGGTGAGGCATATATACATGTTCACGGGTCATATTGTTACTTATTTTTACACAAACTTACTGTCACCCTAGCTCAATTCAATTACACAACCGTCGTTAATGTCAGGGTTAGAACAAACAAAATTATGTAGCAAGGTGTTAATGATAGTTTTATGAATGCCGTATGTCTTAGTAAGTTCTTTCCACTGATGACATAGAAATAACTTAATCAATGTGTCGTTTAATGCTATAAAGTTCGGATGTTCGCTAGATAGAGCACTATAGACCCTATCAGAAGGTGGACAGGCTATGTTTGTATGTGATATTATAATGAGAGATTGGGAGGAACAGTTTCCGTTTCTGACATGACACAACGTTCTGTCATTGGAAAAAGGGACCCCGTTGGTCACAAACACTGACAGAAACGTCCTGAATGATATGTTTCGTACAATGCACACATTTCGGAAGCGACGAGCGCCCGTCAACAGCTATCAACGGAAATTACTTTGAAACATCGTGAAGTAGTTCGAGTTATCTGTATTTAAGAGTATATTTGTTCATAAGTCTACAGGTGTATGTACTTGTAACATTGCTGACATACATAGGAGTATGGGACGCCGTTACTGTCTAAAGAACCGATGTTCTTTTATATGATACGCGGTTCGTAATCATTAGCATGTATTACTCTCTAAATTTATAAGCTGTGTACCTTGTTTAACTTACAATGGACAATTAAGTTCATAGTGCCTTTCACATACGTAAACATAATAATGCAACGCATGATAATAACTTTGGTCTTTCAGGGTTCTTTTTCTAGTTCTTTGTTGGGTATTTGTCGTGTAATAGGCTGTGTTTTGTATGATACGTTTATCTTTGTGTACTGCGTAGACATGTACACAAAAGTGTGCCGCATGGCAAACAGATAAATATCGATAGACAGTAACGGCGTTCAATAGTTGAGATTGTGAGGCGCGTTGATATAATAATTGTGACATGTACGTCTTCGTTAAATATGAACAGACACGACATGATGAGAGAAATGAAAAACATACAATTGACGCAATGATGTGTGTATACTGTCTTGGTGAGATCTGTATACTGCTTGCGTTATACCGGGTACAATGAACCCATCACTTGTGGAAAACACAACCAATACAAGGAAGCTTTTGTGAAATGTTTCGACGTGTTTGTGCCATACAAACCATACTACACATATTTCGTTCAATTCCAAACAGCAAGACGTCAATTTTAAAACCAGACTGATACACTCAATGTCAAAACAGATGAAAATAAAGTTGTTGTAAGTTGTGTTTCATTGAAACAAAACCAGACAGGTGCACGTGCACGCAGAGTCACAACAAAGATGTTGCATTCCTTGAAACAAAACACATCAATCGTCCCTGTAAGTTGAAACAGCTAATGTTGACATATATGTCGTGTATCTTTCAATCACAATTACAACATGGTTATGAAGCATTAATATAAGTGTGTTACCATAAAGTTGTACCAAAATAGTATGGACTTACAACAAGATCAACATACTTGTTACATCACGTTAGTAGTCTACGTAAAGTGTACTTTAGGTCTATGGTGAAACAAGTGCTTATAACTCTGATTAACCACTCTCTACAACGCATTATAAGTGCTAATCATCACTGGGAAACCAGATTAACATTCATTCCTGAGCTGGTATGGTGCGTCTTTACGGAGTGAAACCACACAAACCTTTCCTAGCCACCGTTACAGTGGACGCTATACACTCAAATGGTTTAATAACCATAATTTATGATTTAAAAACATATCCCATTATCAGCACAGTATAACTTAAAGTTGACTAAACAAACTGGTGTTACGGAAACATTTTGTAAATGCTTAAACTATTTAAAATCACTTAGTGTCACCCTTGTAATTTCATATGGTGATGAAAATCAAAGGGGAAGTATTATTACTGTAGGTAAATTGTTAAATATTTCCGCAAAAAAACAAGTTGAAAAAATACCTCCTAGAAATAATAGTACTTATATAATAACTACAGTACGCACCTGTTCTTGGCCTGTAGCTTGTTTTGTACGCTGGTCAGTTTGACTATCACTGTCCTTGTCAGGGTGTGCGGCTATCTCTCCCTCGTGTTTAGGGTAAGGTATCCGTTTGAAGAAGTGATCATGATTCTGCAGACGTTTATGGAAGTTTACAGTTTCACTGAGTGGCATCGTGCAAACTACAGATACGGCGTTTGGACAATTAACTACTATATACAATGGTATGTAATAGCCAAAAGGCCACTTTCGACTCGTTGGTTGGGATTGGAATCACCTTAGCGGACGAAATGTCTTGTGACGTTTAAAAATGTCTTAGTCTTAAACTTATTTTAACTTTTGTCTTTGTATATTTGTGTTTTGTATTTGAAACTCAGAACTTACGGACTTTGGAAATAAATTACTATGTACAAAAGTATGTAGCAGTCTCGTTGTGGTTCGGTGTGTCTCGTTGGTCGAGGGTTAAATCACTGTCGGTCGACCGGACTAAACACTCAAAGTAAACCTAAATATTGCACTTTTTTAATTTGTCTTAATATAATAATTAGTATATGTATTTGTTCTGTCGACTTGAACTTTTCCCCAACCGTCAAATTCGGTAGGCAGACTACCTTAATTCCATATCAACACACAAATACCTTCTTTTCGTATAAAATGTTTGGTATTTAGGACTGTAATAAAATATCACTTTCACCAATTGACTAGACTACTAGTTGTACTCTACAAAGCACTTCAACAATTATTATCGCTAGATGTACTTCCACTATCGCAACATGCTGAAGCTTTTAGTTATGTAATAAATGGCGAACACTTGGTATCTCTGAATCATATATTTGAATTGTATCCTCAAATATTTCATAACTTTTCTACTCCAATAACTTAAGGTGCATATGACGCTTTATTAAGCACACTATACACTAAACACTGCTCACTATATACAATATAATTTAAGATAAATAAATGGAAATTATAGACTTTTGAATGCTTTCCTCAAAAGAATTATAACTATTTTACTCCAATAATGTGACACGTCTTTCTTTAATCCACTTTTACACTACACACTACACAATATATAATATACAAACAGTATATAATATAATTAACAATACATTACAAATAATTATGTAATATTCAAAAAATAGAATAATCAGCGTAATATGTATATGCTGGTCACTTGGCTTTGTAACATAATCCATACATGAACACACAAAACTATCCATCAACGAATTAAACGAGTAATAGCCCTTTTCAATATAACTATTATATAATGTTGAACTACAAGAAATTATATTTTTAAATTTCAATCAGCACTAAATGAATATATTAACTGGTCACATGTCTAAGTAACTTAATCCATGAATATACGCACAAAACTATCCATCAACGAATAACACGAGTAATAGCCCTTTTTATGTAATACGGGTATTGTATGCATACAAAACGTTTCTTTGTAAGTAAATACACTATGTTACAGGTGAGTAGGAACGTTTGGCTGGAAACAATACATACTATATTATACAAGTACAAACGAAAGTATTCCGCCAATATCTTATTTATTATTTGCACGTGTCTACGAAGAAAACATAGATTCTTCCCTTCATTTTTTATGAATGATAACTCACTCTCATATTTTTACGGACTAAGACAGGAATAGGAAAATAGTACATTTGTATTACATACATATGGCGTACCAATGTTCCATGTAACCAAATTGACGTATAGTACGAAGACTTTTACGTGATACTCTATTTTGTGCAATCGTTGGTGTGCATGACATCATTGTTGATACTCATGTTATAATTATTTACAGCTATAATGTAAACGTATAGTTATTCATATTGTTTTAAGTATAACCATGTACATTTACGACCTTTACCGAAATAAATATATCTATTGATTTGTCTGTGGACATTTATACATTCGAGACAAGGTCCTTGACATACAAATGTATAATTACAAAATATAATAATTCATTAAGATCAGGATTACGTAAACCTCTTCTTTACAAAATTCATATAACTATCATGTCTAGAGGTATCTCAAGTGTTCGTTTATCATCCATACACCTACGCATAATAAACACGAGTATTAATTAAAACATCACGGATCATATGTGATCCAATCAACACTAGTGACTTCTTTGTAGCCTGATAATCTCGGTTATACAATTGCACAGTAATACGTACACAATATTAGCGGGTACAATATTAGGCGGTGAGAATAGTTTTTTTGCGTTCTTAAATTAGCTGATGCAACATATTGTCAGTTTAAAAATTACGAATAGTTTCTAAAACACAAAGCCTTAACTGCAAGATGGTGCATTTGCCACAGCAGTAGAGTCAAGCAGCGCATTTAAATACCATTTATTTTTGTATAGCTACAATGAGAATATAATACTGTCGGCAAATTCCGCGCATTATCCAAACAAATAAGCCTCGTCGTCAATATTGCTCTGTATTCAGTTATTGGTAAGAATTGTGGACGTTCCACACAATTAGTACAGACCAGACTAATTAACTCCTCCGTAAATATATTTCCCTAACCTGGCCATGGCACGGTGGTGATTTGTAGTTGGCGTCATTTAATCAAGAGAAAATGTCGTTGTCCTAATGTCACTTCTGGTAAAGGAAATAGTAAAGAAAATGTTCATGAACAAGGGTAACAGTCATTGGCCATTCAATTAGCGTCCTCATTTAACCACTTCTGTACGCAGTATCGAAGCAAACAGAAGAAAAGACGAAAACGCAAAATGACCACTAAAATCACCTAATAACTAAATAAGGAAAATATTAATATAAAAGCCTAAGCGTTTGGGTCATGATGGTGAATAAGTATGATGGTTTTGAAAGCAATATCTCAATGGATTATGGAGATAAAAGAGGTTGCAAATTTTGCTGTTGTTGTTTTTTCTTTCCCTAGATGATTAAACTTATCCGTCATCGGACGCTAAATAAAGAAATGATTAGTTATGGCCTCGGTAGTAATAGCAATTATTGCTCTGATACAGTGGGCCTCAGTAATAACCCTGTTAAAATTATTTGATAAAAGTAGTTTTAATTGTGTTCGTCCTTGAAAGCTTTAATTACGTTTTCTTTAATTTTGATCAATTGCAAATGTTAACCTTTATTCAATTTGTTATCTAATTTAGGGCAATTGTGAAAATAATTCTACAAATTATATTAATCTCTCTGGACACCTAAGATCCGTCTTTGAAAAGTGAAAACAGTCCGTTCTATCTAAAAGCCGGACTTATATTCACAAAGGGTCATACATGTAAAGGGAAACGTATAATTTTTGCTTAAGGAAAAAAGTGAACTGGACATATTTCCATAGAAACGAAACATAACCTATATGTCCTTGCATTCTATATTATTATGGATGTAGTATGTTTTAGAGGATGCTTCTGAACTACGTTCATATGTTGCCTTATACAAGTCAAATAATATTTGAAGATTTCAAGAAAAGTTTTCCTTAAAGATGTTTTGTGAATGCCAACTATATTCGATAACGGTAAGCTAACATAAGTATAATTTCAGTATGGTAATGCTACACTGTATATTATCAACAAAATAAGCTCACATATAAGTTTTCACATCAGACAACTCGTACAACATGACTATGTAAAGAAAACATTGCTTGTATTTCGTCTTCGGTGTGGCTCACTAAGTAAGTACTCCAGACCACCTGCATTTTTGAATCGGACGCTCTATCACAATGGTATTGAGGTAGGCTTCCTGTCCACCACACAACTGCGACTGATTTGACATTGTTTGCTAGTGATATTGTAGTTATAGCAGAAGTGTATGAGATAGACATAATGCGTAATTAATTACTAAAGCGTGTCTTCTACGATGTCGCCTACTTTTGCTAAAGTGATAACATATGTTGATACAAAAATATATACTGTGTATTATATTATCTGGTCTCGTTTTTTGCTCTTATATTCATTCTAAGAATATGTTCTACCTATGGTGCTATAGGTATCCCATATGACTCGCATACACATTTATAGTATTAATGGGAGACAGTCCAGTTCTTCAAAACAATGAAAGTGAATTATACAATAAAACTTCGATATGTCGTGCATCAATAATACGAGCGCTTGGTCTATGGCGAGCAAATTTTTAAGTCCAAGCAAATTTACACCTTATACTGTATTAAATTGTTAATCTACTTCAATTATACAAAATACGGTTGGCTCGGGCAACTAGCTTCATTAATTAAGGCAAAGGTGAAACTAGTGCCACCGACAGACCATGATTTGACGACTGAGTTTGGCATGCAAGGCAACTAGTAAGTTAATTGTTCGGTTAAATTGACTACAAATGTATTCTACACATGACTGTGCGTATGCATGTACGTTTGTATTTTCTTGCTGTACAAATAATTGGTAAATAGGAAATATGACTAGTTCATCAAGACAGGTAATTAGAAAGATGGGTTAACTGGACGTTATACAAAACATTACTGGAATTTCATGTATCATAAACAGGGCAATGATTGATATAATTGAGTCTTGGTAGCAACACAATAACAAGAACTATCTTAAACTGTGTTGTAATTTAGTATCGACTTTGTGCTTACATTTCGATGGCTTAGAATTAGAAGGTCGTAACTACCAAATCGATATTTTGAGAAGATGCGGAAAAACTGTCTGACATTTAGTCTTTACTTATGTTAAAACAAACTTTTACAACTTCATTTTGGTCAACATGACAAGTTCAGATTTTTATGAAATGGGCTCATAAGAAGCGCCTTGTGATGCTTATTCTAAATATTATGAATCTTAAAAGGTCGTAAGTGGCACTTACGACCTTCTAATTCTAAGCCATCGATTTATACATAAGTACACTGCCTATCGTTAATTGACGTTTGTTAGAACGCACTTTGGTTAATCATAACAATTCGGGGTATTTCCGTTTTGGATGTGGAAGATCTCACGGATGTATTCTCAAATGACATAATTTATGAACAATTCCTTTGCGCTCTACACCAACAAAGCGTTCAACTCTTAAGTACGTTCGTTATACCGTTATACACCAACGTGCGTTCGATATTAAAGTGCGTTCACCACATTAAAGTGTATATAGCTATATTCTTACAGTCATTCAATGTCAAAATAGTTACCTACATCGTGTTTAGAATGATACAAGACTACCTTAATTGCAAATTAAAACTTTGGATGGGTTCCATGTACTTTGATTCAATCGTCGACAATTCTTATAGTTTCATAGGGTGTTCTAGAAAACTTTCGTATGAAAATGGACAGTTCGCATGTCGAATAAATCACTTAAACGGAAGCGAAAAATGATCTTATGGATATGTAAGCATAATTGTTTTTCAGTTTTTGAAACTTTTTAAAAAAATATCTTCCGATATAGCTCTATACACTTTAAGTCGTGAAGTACTAATGTTTGTTCTAACCTACTTATTAGAATATTCTACCAGCATGCTATTGACGATCATGATAGTATTATATACTTGTATTAGATACCAAATACAACACAACCATCTTATTTTACGTGCATAAGAAAAATATTATTCTTCAGTTTGATAAAAGGTATCCATTTTATCGCTTGCGTATTATTTGATAATCACAGGATCGTGTAGTATGTAATGTATCAACAGTATTACTGTAAATGATAACTTCCCGGAATAAAACGAATTCAGTGTTGACTTGATTTAATAAAATAGTATTATCGAGTTCATACCACGGATTAATGAGTTACACATGGGATCAAAGGCATAAATGCTCTTCTATCAGGTAGTTCATTTATTTATCTTAATTATATGTATTATTATATATTCAATGTCGGTAATATATCTGACATACTTCTGTGTGTTCCTTCAATTTTATGTTCTAAACTTACTTGGAACAAATGACATTAATGATCAAGATTTAGTGAAGAAGTTTGTCACCGACCGGAGTTGAAATGAACACTATAATACACACGAAGAATATATATAATTATGCACAATCTTATTCGTGACAGTGAATTTGAGTGTTTTCAGGGAAACCTCAATTCTAATTCTTTTTCTGAAACTCAACAAATTTAACCGAATAATGGTTAGAAGCAAAAGAAAAATCTAAAATTTGTTCAGGACTTTTTCAGCGTGTAACTATTTTGTAGCCGGGAGCATCGCTGCTCTTAAAGAAAATTGCTTCACGCCAGTTTCAGGATAACGAGTCACACGCAATTTCTGCTGATTCTGTTGTCACATTGTTTGAACGTATAATTATCGAACAAAAACTAAGAAGAATTACACTAGATATAGTATTTGGGAAAAGACGGTTGTACACTAGATAATGCCTATATGGAACATTTCACTTAGTAATATCGGCGAATAAGACGATTGCATAATAGTTAAGCTAAGCTGGCAATGCGTTTACCGGGAGAAATGTTGTCATGTACTAGCAAGCCTTACAAGTAATGGATAGTATCTGATTGTTTCGTCCTTCTGTCACACTAGAGCATCCTAATTGATATTCGATAACCCTGTGACACGTAAATGTAATTTACAACTGACGATGTCTTAAAGATATATTCTGTGCATAGTTTGGTATTTAACTATCATCTTGTGGGACAATGTAAGGACATTAAGTTAGCCAAGGATCCCGTTATCTGTATACTGCTTGGAAGTTAACACATTCTTAGAACAAAAAATAACAACGTTCGATCGGCGAATTGACTTTGAACCTAACGGATAGACTACATGTATGTTTGCTTACAAGAAATGACAGGAGAACAACGTTTATTTCTTATTAATTAAATGACGCCAACGACTAATCACCATCGTGCCAATGACAAGAAATTGATATATGGCTTTCGCAGAAGTTAATTACTCTGGTGTGTGCTAAATTTGGAGAGGGTAGAAGTAAAGTTCTCGCCTTCAAAGCGGATACTCTATAACTATATGCCTAATGAATGTGGCTGTTTAGCTGGTGATATGGTAGCTGTAGCGGTAGTGTGTATATATGTTCTGTGTTATAGCAATGTATGAGATCAGAATAATGCAGAATTAATTACTTAGGCATGTCTACTACGATGTCGCCAACTTCTTGGAGAGTGATAACATATGTTGATATAAAAACATATACTGTGCATAACATTATCTGGTCTATGTTTTGTACTTATATTCATTCTATAGTTGCGTGTTATGAATCGCGTTTTCCCTACATTTGATGATGTGTCTCCAAGTTGAATAAGTTTATTGTTTGATTGTCTCATCGCTAATTTCTTGACTCCATAGATTTGTCAAATATTATCACATGTGAATCAAATGCATATCAATCATAGAGGGGAGACAGTTGAAGAGTGATTTTCACATAAAAGCAGTATAACAATGTATTAGGAGTTTTAAAAACAGACATAGCGGTATGCAATACTAAAGTTTGACTTTTTAAGGCTCTGTTGTTCTGATATATGGTCTACGAATAATTTTCTTCACAGTCATGTATGCATAATTTCATTTTCTTAAATTTGCACGGTCTACTGGATTCTGAAAAACATAACGAAGTAACTCAGTTTGTTAATTATGAATATGGATTAACTGGACGTTACAAATGTATAAATAAATGATGGGAATAACCTAATGTACCATAAAGAAGTCAATGGACGATATAATTGAGTCCTAGGGTCATCAACCAGGCAAAGCGGTATGCAATACTTAGGGTTGACATATTAAAAGCTGTGGTGTTCAGTGATACTAACTACGAATTGTTAGGAACACTGGCGCGGTCAACTGGATGCTGAAAATCATGAAGACGAAACTCTGGTCTGGTAATTATAATATAGGGAGATTGGTTAACTGGACGCTATACAAGAAATGATGGGAATACCTTAATGTAATATAAACAAGTCAATGATTGATATAATTGAGTATTAGGACCAACAACAAAACAATATACAATGTTGTCAGTTTGCAAGGTATCATTATTAAGGTACCAGTTGTCTCAGTTATCTATTGACGTAAGACTTTAACCTTGCTATAGTGAGTATAGGAGGTGACCTTTGCACGAGAGGTTGTTGAGCTCAGAGAAAAAAAAACATAACATAAATACACATCACAATATCCAAACATAACCTTAAGAAAACAAATAATGCACAAGTCCCCGTTATAACAAAAGCTTGGGACAATGACATTGAATGGTCAGGAAAACTAGAACTTTGGGTACATCTACCACCACGTGGAACTGAATAAGTTTTTAGAGACGGCGTTTATTTAACTAGAATAATTGAACTTAATTGTACCGGAAGCTGATTGATGGTCTAGTTGAGGAGTTAACCCGCTAATATTTACATCACCATATGCATATATATATATATATATATTAATATGCTACATGTAATATTACTATTCATTAACCGATGCATTCGTTTCATTTAGACGCAACGGTTTTCGATGACGCGTTTTTTCTAAATCTCAACAAAATGTTCTAACGATGAACTTTATATAAACGAATGAAGATAATAGTGAGTCTAAGTCCTATCTTTGACAATGAAATTGTTTCCACAAGAATTTTTTCTCTGAAACTCCAACAAATTTCACCGAAAACTAATTACAGTAATTATTTGGTTAGAAGGAAAATAAAAATCTGAAATTTGTTCAGGACTTTTTCATCATGTAACTATCTTGTAGCCGGGATCATCGTTGCTCTAAAGAAAATTGCTTCACAATAATGAATCACGGAATTTCTGCTGATTCTGGTGTAGATTTGTTTGAAGGTATAATTACAGAACAAAAGCCAAGACGAAAAACACTAGATCCAGCATTGGGGAAAAGACGGTTGAACACCTAGTTAATGCCAATATGGAACATTTCACTCAGTAAAAATGGAGCATAAGACGCTTGTATAATAGTTAAGTTAAGCTGGCGACGTGTTTATCGGGAGGAATGTTTTCGTATACCAGTAAGCCGTACAAGTAATTAAGATTATCTGATTGCGAATTTTTTCGTCATTGCGAAGGTCAAACTAGACCAAACCATCCTAATTAATATTAAATATCTCTGCGACACGTAAATTGGTATAGGGGGAAAAGACGCATGCACACTAGTTAAACTTAGCTGACAATGTGGTATAAAAGCAGTAAAAGCAACGCATATTATCTCATTGCGGGTTTATTTCGTCCTTATTAAGGTCAGAGCAGACCATTCAAATTGATATTCGACACGTAAATGTGATTTACAGCTGGCTATGTCTTAAAAATAGACTCTGGACGTAGTCAGCTACATGTTGTATTAAGCAATTATCTTCTAGGAAAATCCAAGGAGCTATTCACTCCACGACACTAACCTATAATTCTGCCGGTCACTACATATGCTTGAAAAAGGGATTAAAGTCGGGTCTATTTAGTTTCCTTTTCATTATTTGTGCGTAACGTCAAGTTAGTTCACTGGCGTCATAGCAAAACAACAACGTCGGACAGCTTGATAACGTCATGTACACGCAGGCAAGTCGTAGAATAATTGTTATTGATCGACCCGAGTTCATTAAATAGGAAAACCTCATCTTTGGGTACAGACTTTCAGCCGGCGACTCCGCTTGAAGAAAATGTTCGTCAGATCACGTGGTCACTGGACGGGATATTGCAAGTCACATGATCATTTGATTGGATATCACAAAAGTTATGCGGTACCCTGTCATTGGGTCGATTTGCCGGAAGTGACCGAATAATCAATAATATTAAACATGAGTTAGAAGCATCGTCCAAGACATACACTAATCCTACATAGAAAACATTTTCAAAGTGGCAAAATTATGTTCTTCCTATCTTTTGGCAATAAGCTCAGCTCAATGTTTAAACCGAAGTCAACATATTTCTGTTTCCCTATAAGATGATTTGTGAATATTAGCCCGGTGTTTTAATAGAACGGACTGTTTTCTCGTTTCTCAGACCCCCATGGCGTAGGACCTTAGGAGCCGAGAGAGATTAGTATAATAATAGTAGCGATACTTCCACAATCGCTTAGATTCAAATTATTAATTGAAATAGGTAACCATTAACAATAAATCAAAATCATACAACCCTTGTTATGGTAATAAAATCTAGCAAGGACGAATAAAAGCATAAGGGTTCTTCTTTCGACACACATTATCAGAGCTAATATTGCTTAAACTAGTGATGCTTCTGTTAAAACATATCGCTGGCTTAGAATAAGAAAGGCGTTACTACAAAATCAATATTTTGAAACAAGAAAAACTCTCAGAAAATTACTCTTTATGAATGGTAAACATGCTGTTTCAACTTCATTTTTGTCAACATGACAAGTTCTGATTTTCATGAAAATAGGATCATAACAAGCTCCTTATGGTGCAGATTTTAAATATACCTTAGTCTTATCAGGTCGTAAGTAGTAGTCATGACCTTCTCATTCTAAGTCAGCGATATAGCACTGGTTCAAAACGTAACGTCAACTGAAGCAAATGTTGAAAAGCAGAGAATAACGTTGTATGCTTTGTGTATCGCTTTCCAATGAAATCGGGAACCTGACTGCAATACGCACGCTTACCAACATATCTGATTGTCACCTAAAGTACACTATACTTCGAATAGCGATAGCTTTGCTTCTTTGTTTTACCGATCATTTATGTTACATCCATAAACAAAAGATTCGATTACATTAAACAATGTATGATTATCATCGGTATGCAACAAAACATATGTTTACGTGCAACAATAATGGTCTACATGTAATTTATAGTGTGATCAACATGCTATAACGAGTAGGTTTTGCAATGACATTGCAGTGGAATATCGAAAACTAATTGCGCATGTAGTAAATGTTTTTGAATAATGTTCTACATGCAATAGATAATGTTCTCACTTTGGTATAACGTGTAGTTTTTGCAATCGCAATGTGGAGGAATAGCACTAACGAATTGCTTACATAGAAGATGTTTTTGAATAGATGGGATACGTCGTAACATGATATTCCAGTCGGTGATTTGGGTTTTATGTTTGTGATTGCATGGTTGTGTTCGTTTGTTATGAAACACATTTATTTGTTTGGAGTTTTATAACGGTGATTTTGACGTATACATCGTTAGGTTGTCTAAACAAATGTTCCTGTTGCGATCATTCTCCATAGCTGTACAAGTATTATAACTTGCTCTCACACAATCAAATTATAACTTCTCCCCATGCAGATGACCGGTAAGTGCCCAATAATATGAAAGGACAAACAGCCTTGCTAGTATTAGTAGAGGAATCAGTTGAGTGATAAATTGACTGCTCTAATCCCTGCACCAACTGGGCTGAAATATCGACTTGAAACACAACGAAAGAACGTAAAGATGGCGCGTACGCCACGGCGGTAGAATCAAACAGCGCATTTTGATAATATATATTATGTATACTGGCAAAGGAGAAGGTTCCGGACAGAAATCGCATAAAAAGCTTCCCCTGGAGTTAAAAATAGATTTTTTCTCAGATTGTTTTGTGTTTACAAATACCTTGGTTCAGGATCTTTGCTAAAAATAGGTTTCCCGAAAAATGACGTCACGTGAACAGCAAAATATTGGGGCCTGAAAAGGGGCACTTTTGTGCTATTTTCAACGATATTACCGTAGATATACCGAACAGTCTGCTTCGAATATTCCGCGACTAATATTTAGAAACATATTACAAGGAAATATTTAGAACAGGGTTCCTTCTTCACAATCATGCAAAAATATGTCAATATTTACGACATGACAACACGTGACGCACATGTTTTCAACCCAGGGGGCGCTCGTGACAGGTTAAATTCCAATCCATACCGTATCTTGTTTACCGGCCGAAAATCTAAACAAAATGTGGAAAAAGTTTTTTAGATTTATTGACAAGATATCAAAAAAAAAAATTCTCAAAAGATAATGAGGACAACTTTCCGTCTATTGCGCTAAAGGAAATGCTGGAAGAAAATAAAAAAAATTTTTTATTGGCGCCGCCGTGATTCGATCGCTGGACCTTAGCAACAGATAATTACTAATCGAGCTGCTTAACCACTCGACCACGATCTCATTACAGAATGTTGAACTAAATAATTGAACACCATAAAATCATTGTCGCTCGCGCTGTGCACGCGCTATATTGCGCATGCGCACTAAATTTGTTTAATCCCCGGCGGTGCTGATGTCAAAATCACAACAGCAGACGATATTTTCGGTATATGAGTAATTATTTGTTGATTTTGATTTTTTTTCTTCCAGATTTCCTTTAAATACGCACCTGAGTGATTTGATACCAATATCAATGAATTATTTAACTAAATAAACCGTCTACGACCGTTTGTCCGGAACTTCTCCTGTCCGGAATCATCTCCCTTGGCAGTAGCCACAATGAGAACATTTCACTGCCAGCAATTTCTGCGGAATACGGAAAATACACTGTCAGCAGTTTCTGCGGATTACGGAAAAATACACAGCCAGCAATTTCAGCGGATTACGGAAAAATGCACTGCCAGCAATTTCTGCGGATTACGGAAAAATACACTGCCAGCAATTTCTGTGGATAACGGAAAAAATACACTGCCAGCAATTTCTGCGGATTACGGAAAATACACTGCCAGCAATTTCTATGGAATACGGAAAAATACTGCCAGCAATTTCTACGGAATACGTACGGAAAAATACTGCCAGCAATTTCTACGGAATACGGAAAAATACTGCCAGCAATTTCTACGGAATACGGAAAAATACTGCCAGCAATTTCTGCGGAATACGGAAAAATACTGCCAGCAATTTCTACGGAATACGGAAATATACGGCCAGCAATTTCTACGGAATACGGAAAAAGTCCTCGTCGCCATTAAATCATTGCGGACGTTCCGCTAAATTAGCACAGGCCAGACCAATTAATAAAATGTATGTAAATATATGTCACTGTCCTGGCAATTGGCACAGTGGTGATTTGTCGTTGGCGTCATTGAATTAATAAAACCATGACGTTGTCCGCATGTCACTTCTAGTAAATACAACATGTGCATGTGCATGAGCTAGGGTTACCGTTATGGGCAATTAGCGTCTTGACAATGTTGCCTTTTATTTAAGAGTATTGCAGTCTGCTATCTGACATATAACCACTATTGTTTAACATTTGATAACCAGTGTATAGAAACAAACAGAGATAATATCAAGTGTCAATTGACGAATATAATCACCAAAGAACTAACTAAGGAGGAGGTTAATATATAACCCAAAAGGACCAGCGTCTAGCCGCTAGGTTCAAATATCATTTGCCGATCAAACGGTGCTAGTTTTGTGCTACTATAAGACATTAGGATAGGATAAAAATCGGTTAAATCACTAGGCTGAGCGTAAACCATGACTTATCGTAACACAAATACTTCTCCGATAGTTTTGGAATCCCAGTCGAGCGCCTTTACGGCTATAAAAGCTGTAAATCACATTCATGTGTTACAAGGATATCGAATATCAATGAGGATAGTTTAGTTTGACCTTCGTAAGGATAAAACAAACGCGCAATCCTATAATAACCATTACGTGTACGGCTTACTTGTATATGGAAACATTTCTCCCGACAAACACATCGCCAGCTTACTAGCTTAACTATTGAACAGGCGTCTTTTCCTAATATTAGAATACTTTTCATGGTATGTTTACGTGTCGCAAATATATTCATATCAATTAATTAGGATGGTTTAGTTTGACCTTCGTAAGGACGAAAAACTCTCATTCAGATAATACTCGACTAAGTATCTATTACTTGTACTGCATATATGGAAACATTTCTCCCGAGAAACACGTCGCCAACTTAACTACAAAGGAAGTGTACAATCGGCTTTCCCCAATACTGGTACTAGTGTAATTCGTCTTGGTTTTTGTTCGATAATTATACGTTCAAATAATACGACAACAGAATCAGCAAAAATTCCAAGTGACTCATTATCCAGAAACTGGTGTTAAGCAATTTTCTTTAAGAGCAACGATGCTCCCGGCTACAAAATAGTTACACGCTGAAAAAATCCTGGACAGATTTCAGATTTTTATTTTGCTTAACATAACACTTACTCTAATTAGATTCGGTGAAATTTCAGAAAAAAATTGAGGTTTCCCTGAAAGCAATTGCAATGCCATCCATAAAACTGGGTTTGCTATCTTCGCGAGTGAAAGACCTGAGTCCTTTGGAGAACAACACCAAGTTTCCGGTACAATTCAGATTTTTCGGGTAAAACTCAGTCGTTGCACTTTTATTGTAACCAGGACCTGGCTCGATGATTATAAATATTTCTCATTCTCATACTCCAACTCCATACTCCAAGCTCAAACTTGAAAAACGGCTTTTTTAGAATTTTGCCTCAAAACCTACGCCAACTTCTAGCAAATGATCTAATTAAGAAAATGAACCCCAATTTCATATGTTTCCATTCAGTAATAAAGAAGTTACAGCAGTTTTTGTAGCTAAGAAACGCTCCAATTTGAGTACGGAGTATGAGTTAGAGCATGGATTACGTACTCTAATGTTTATAATCACCGGACCTGGTTATCATTCTCTTACTCAAAGTCCATACTCCAAGCTCAACTAAAAAGTTTATTCTGGAATTAGCATCAACATCAACTTATAGTAAATGGTATGGTTAAAAAATGAACCCCATTTCATATGTTTCCATTCAGTAATTTATAATTTACAGCAGTTTTTGTAACTAATTTTAAGAAATGCTTTAACTAGAGAACGAAGTATGAGTTGGGGCATGTAGTACGTACTCCAAAAAATCACCGGGAAAGATCTAGTGAACTGTACCCTAAGCAGTAATAACGTTTCTATCCACAAGGGACAATAAACTTATTCACTTGATGAGCAAATTCGTCCTTGTCGTAATTTGTTATTTTATGTGAGTATAGAACAAATAAACTAAATGAATAAACGAAATTATGTCAGATATCACCTTCATTGAATGTACATCAAAACGTATAATTAAGATAAATAAATGAACTGCTTGATAGGAGAAGAGTGTTGTCTTTGATCCAATGTGTAGCTCATTAATGTGCGGTATGAGCTCGACAATACTATGTTATGAAAGTCAAGTTAACACTGAATTAGTTTTATTGAGGGAGCTTATTATTTACAGTAATTAAATTTATACTACACTACTTATCAAATAATACGCAAGAGATATAATGGATACCTTGTATTTAATAGAATATGTATATTAATTATTCGCTCGTAATATAAGATGATAGTGTTATTACGATTATGGCGGTACCAATGTCATTAGCACACTAGCAGAGAAGATACAAATAAATAGGTTAATAGTTTTAGGACAAACACGCTGTTAAGAACAAACATCAGAATTAATGGTATTGAACGCATTTTTATATTGAACACATAAGCACGCTGGGATACGATAAGATACATGTAATGGGCTAATTATTTCATGACAAAAACGCAAGTCATTAGAACAAACGTAAGTACTGAACGACTTATGTTGAACGGATTTTATATTTAACGTACTTTGGTGAATAACGAACGCATTTTGGTCAATAACCAACGCACTTCGGTGTACGCATATGGAACCTACTATGAAATTGAAGGTTTTGTTTATGTTAAAGTGTATAGAGCTATATCGGAAGATAATTTTTTAAAAAGTTTCAAAAACTGAAAAACAATTATGCTTTTATATCCATTAGATCATTTTTCGCTTCAAATTTTAATAGAAACTCTCTGTGATTTATTGGACATTCAAACTGTCCATTTTCATACGAAAGTTTTCTAGAACACCCTAAGAAATAATAAGAATCGTCTACGTTTTGACGATTAAATCAAAGTACACGGAACCCATCCAAAGTTTTAATTTGCAATTAAGGGAGTCTAGTATCATACTTTAAACGATGCAAGTAATTATTTTTACATTGACTTACTGTTAAAATATAGCTCTATACACGTTAAACGCGCATGTCTTCTCTACGGCATCCGATATGGAATACACGAGTTGTTATGATTGTCCAAACTGCTTCCTTAAAACCGTCAAATAATGATGGTAACAATCTATTAAGTGTACTAAGAAGTTTAGTATGAATGTAAGATAGACCGCGATACAAAACAACAACAATGTACAGGATAGTATGTGTTATTGGCTGCTTCCAAGACTCAATTATATCAATCAGTGCCTTGTTTATAATACATGAAGTTATATCCATCATGTTTTGCATAACGTACAGTTAAACCATCTTCCGAATTATGCATGTTCTTCGCCGTGTTTATGAGCATCCATAAAACCTAGCAATGTTTTACCAGTATTCAATGTAGTGTTTCAGAAATACGTTCAACAAACTCAAAATACCAGACGTTAATATCTCTGACCAAGACATTAGTAGCCAAACATGCCAAAATTGGGGGTTGAATCATGACCGATTGGGTGACTATAAGTTTGTATTAGTCCTATATAGTTACTGGCAAAATTTATAGTGGATGTAGGTAGATTAACAATTCGCACTATTTTTAAGAAGGATGTGCACTACTAGTATTACATGTATGTGCATTGATCTCGCATGATGCGTTTGGAGATACATTAATTATCACGAGTGCAGGACGTCATTAATATTGTGTCTTCGCGTTGGGTTAATACGATTAACTTGAATGCGCATTTTAAAAATGGTGATATAAATAAAGGTGAATTGGTGAGAATCGTTGAAGTAAATGCTTTAAGGCAAACATCGTCATACAATTGGAGGAAAGCACTATTCCGACAAATTGATACGAGACCAAACAAACCATCGCCAAAAACTAGCGGAGGAAACACGTTCTTATAATGCAACAACAGAATTAATATAAGAGCAAAAAACAACCGACCAGATAATGTAATACACAGTTTATGTTTTTGTATCAACATATGTTATCACTTTCCAAGAAGTAGGCGACATCGTAGAAGCATGCCAAAGTAATTAATTACGCATCATTTCTATCTCAAACACTTCTGCTATAACTACAATATCACCAGCTACAATGTAATATTGATACATTAACTGTTTCTTTCAGTCGTGAGGCGTTCTGCTTGTCTCCATAGCTTAGTGATATAGCCTCCGTTTTAAATCGGGGAAGGCTCGGGCGGGGATGATTTGATTTGTGGTTTCCTTAAATATTGTAAAGGCCAATGCTGCCCATTGTTCGGTTCGGTATTCTTATCGCATAATATCTATCTCACATACATTTGTACTGCTACAACACCTACACAACCACCAGCTAATGTTGCTGGAACAGTCGCATTCGGTAGGCCAGCAGATCGCCTCTGTTTTGTTTGTGGAGTGGCCGCATTTTATGCGATTTATTCAAGACGATCAATATTTTAATCAACAATCAAGAAACTTCTTGTAAAACATACAATAATTTCATCAAAACGATGGCATAAATATGCGTCGTTTATTTTGAAATAAATCTATATGTTTAGCTATATTCTCTTAACTGAAGTCTACATATCTAAGTTTTCCCTTGATACACATTTTTAATTTTGGCACATATTACAAATACGACAGACCAATTCCTCGTTTCACAGACCCTCATGGCGACGGATAGCAGATGTCTAGAGAGATTAATATAATTTGTAGTATTACCTTCACAATCGCTCTAAATTAAGTTACACATGAAATGTAGATCAACATTTACAATTAATCAATTTCAAACAAAACCTAATTAAACCGTACAAGCACAAACACGATCGTTTAATAAAATCATCTGGTTTCCACCTTAAACACACAGTATCAGAGTAATAATTGCATTTAATACTGATGAGTACATTTCGATATTATGTATTTTCAGTACAAAAACTACCGTCAACCTTAACCAGAATGTCTCGTTGTATACTTTTCATGTCGATTTCCTTTAAAAAAGAAATTTGGTACGACTATTCTCTATACTCGTTTGGTTATGATTATCATGTCACATAGGTACATCACGATTAGCAACATCTCTAATGTTTAACCAATTCTTAATGTTGAATCCACAAACAATTGATTCAATTACATTATTTGTCGATCATCGCCTCGACAAAACACATGTTTACGTGCAACAATAGATAGCGTGACCATCATGAGAACACAAGTAGTTTCTTTAGTGACAGTGAAGAAGAAACTAAGTGCGTGTGTTTTAGAACAATGTTCTACATGTAATTGCTATTAAGTTCACGTGTACGTTTTGCAATCGCAATGCAGAGGGATATCACTAACTAATTGTTTACGTAGTGGAAGTTTTGTAATATAATGAATTCAACAACACTCAATCTCACACCCGATAATCGACTGTTTTTTTAATTATTTGAATGAATAGTGTTCTGTTAGTGATGGCATGATTGTGTTCGTATGTTATGAAACACGCTTATTTGTTTGGAGTTTCTTACCGATGATTCTGACTTACACGTCGTTATGTTGTCCAAACAAATGTTTCCGCTTCGATCATTCTCAATAGCTTTACTGGTATTATAACTTGCACCCCAGCTATCAAATTACAATTTTTACTCATGCAGAAGACAGGCAAGTAGCCAATATTATATTATGCACGGACATACAGTCTGGCTCGTACTTTAACCGGACTCAGTTGAGTTACAATTGACTGCTCTATCCGCTGTACCAACTGGACTAAACTATCGACAAGAACCACAACGAAAGAACGCAAAGAAGACGCATACGATAAGGCAGCAGAGACCAACAGCGATATAGTATAGTATTGCCAATGTAAAACTGCAACGAGAGAACTGCACTGTTATCAATTTCTACAGATTAACTAAAAGCGTCATCGCCAAGAATGATAGGGTTACAGCACATGGTACAAAAAAGTACGCATTGTGGACGTTCCACCAAATTAGCCACCAAACCAGAGTAATTAACTCCTGCTTAAATATATGTCACTATCCTTGCTATTGGCACGATGTTGATTGAACGTTGCTATTTTAGTCTTACACTGTGATAGCCTTCAAGCAGTATACAGTGCAGAGGGCTGCTTTATCAACAATTATAACGGAATAAATTGACTATCTTAAGGTCCTTACGTTTTCATAGATGCTCGCTTAATACCAGACTAAGTCCAGAAACTATATTTAAGACATCGTCACCTGTAAATTACATTTATGTGTCACAAGGTTATCGAATATCAATTAGGATAGTCTAGTCTGCCCTTCGTAAGAACAAAACAAACCAGCAATCAGACGGCTTACTATAGTATATGGAAAAATCCTCCAGTTAGCTCGTGGCCAGCTTACGAACTTCACTACTGTATAAATGTCTTATATTCTCCAATATTACTGAGTGAAATGTTCCATATAGGGATTAACTAGTGTACAACCGTCTTTTTCCCAATGCTGGTACTAGTATAATTCGTCTTGGTTTTTGTTGGATAATTAAACGTTCAAACAATACGACAACAGAATCAGCAGAAATTCCGTGTAACCCATTATCCAGAAACTGGTGTGAAGCAATTTTCTTTAAGAGCAACGATGCTCCCGGCTACAAAATAGTTACATGCTGAAAAACTCCTGAACAAATTTCAGATTTTTATTTTTGCTTGAAACCCAACAATTACTCTAATAAAGATTCTGTGAAATTTGTTGAGTTTCAGAAAAAAATTACCCTGAAAACAATTCAAATGTCATCAATAAGACAGTTGGTAACTAATAGTATTATATTTCGTGTGTGAACCGTTTATTTATACTCGATGAAAGCCATTTAAAGTCCATCGTAAGAACGTCGTGTTGAGTTTTATAAAAACAGTTCAACCGTTCAAGGAATAACGTATAGAGGACACGATTGTGTCTGTCATTGAAATGCATGGTGGTGATATTAATGTAATTTAACCCCTCAACCAGAATATCAATCAGCGTCCGGTACAATTTAGTTTAATTATTCCGGTTAATAAATACAGTCTCTCAGCACGTATATAGTTCCATATTGTGGTAGATGTACCGTAAATTCAATAGGTTTCTCCGACCTTGTAGTACCCATAACTACATTTTCCCTCCACAAGGAACCTGTACCTAATTCAGTTGATGAGCAAATAAAACATTGTTATCATTTCTTTCATTCGATGTAGAACAAATACTCTGAACAAACAAACGTAATTATGTCAGATATAAAAGTACATCAAGTATAATACTTAAGATAAATAAATGAACTTCCTGATAGAAGAGCCGTAGTGTCTTTGATTCCATGTGTAACTCATTAATCCGTACTATGAGCTCGAAAATACTATTATATGAAAATCAATTTAACACTAAATTAGTTTTGCTCGGGGCGTGATCATTAATAGTAGTTATTGTGATATAAGATAATACTCTGTTAATCAACACGTAATAATATGATTGTACAATATGGATTAAATCGACCATTTATTTATGAAGAAGTATATCATTTTTATACTATGTTATCATCGTAAAATAGTATGACGGCGTTGCATTGCCTTAGATAATGTGTTAATATGATAAATGATTAAAATAGGTGATAAGCACAACTAAGATAAGAAAAGATACTACTCATATGGTTAATGGTTTCAGTAAATTGTCAGTAGGAACAAACAAAGCTGAACTCATTATGGTGTTAAAGAATTCATAGTATTGAACGCCATGTGATGATAATAACTTGAGCAATCTGCCATGTTGGACACAGTCCTGTTACGTAACGCTCTTTCGGACTTCCTAGACTGGCTGAGAGCGATTCCGGGACAGATATGTCTGGTTGCACATAACGGTAACCGATTTGACTTTCCGATTTTATCTCGTCATTTAAATGTTAATAACATGATGACCACTGCAAAAGAAGCCATATATTGTGTTATTGATTCACTCCCGGTAACACGTAAGCATGTTAAGGACTGTCCATCATACAGTCTAACTGCACTATATCAACACATATTTACATGCCCGTTCGATGCACACAATGCTACTGAAGACGCTATGGCATTGATGAAAATTGTCACGTCTCTCCCTCGCAAACACTTTTATGCGGAGGCAGAACTATTTTCATCATGCTCAAGTAGAACTTTAAAGAGAATGACAGTCCGCAACAGCGTCGCACACCTTCGTATGCAGTTATCACATAACGGGAAAAGTGCAATAACTGAAAGAATAGCGGGAAAAATCGTGGCAAGTTGTATAACGTTGGATAATCTAAAACTAGCCCATAAACGAGACAGTGTGAATGGACTTGGATATATATTGGCAGAAAAAGTGAACGGAAAACCAAGGGTTACTAACAGGCGAAACATAATTGACAGTTTGAAAGAATTTTTCAATGATAAAATATAAAAATAGAGCTTCCTCGTGTTGCCTTATGTGCGTGTTAGTATGTGAACATTTGTTGATGGAAATTATTGGGTGACTTATTTGTACTATATTTAAATATGTATAATGTCATTAAACCAATGACAGAATTAACTGCGTATTTTGTCATGTCATGTTATGTATAATCTTAACGGGAAATAATTATATCAACAGATATTAGAATAATTCAAACAATAGAAAACCACCAAGCCACAATCAAGGGTGAAGGTCTACTTTTTATACAAAAACCGATAAGTATCAAGCTAGTGTGGACTCAAAATGAGATAATAAGGTATTACTGTTATGGGAATATACTACTGCTAAACTGTAGCATATTATGTTTGATCTATATGTTAATTTGAAACTTGTTTATATATAAACTTTTATGTCCGACGTCCAGAAACGAAAATGACGCAATGATAACGTCGCCATTGGTATAGGTTGACGTCTTGTGAAAAAATTTTCCTGAGATGAATTTTCCTACTTTTTGTATATTTTGTAGGTAAGATATATTTAATTTAGTTAAACATATAAAACAAATTATTTTTTTTGACGGGCAGATATTTTTTAAATTGCAGAAACGTTCGTAAAGTTTGCACAACAAAAAATTTAAACGGCGCCATTTTAAGGATTTCATTGACGCGTTTTGAAATAAATGTGTTACAGTTGTGTATGCACGGATGCGCATTGATCACACGAATCGAATGCCGTAAGTTTGACATAGCTGGTGTAATTATAACGATTTTCACAGCCGTATTACTATGTAAAGGGTTGATCGCGCCGTAACGTAAAAACGCGCGTTACATGGCAACTTCACGACGTCATAGCAACGTCAATATAAAAAATACGGAAGTGTATAGTTCAGATTTAAATCGGAAATAACTTCAATTTTACTATGATACCAAATTTGTATATTAATTCTTTTGGATTTTAATCTACTGGTTCCACCTTAAGTTGGCGCTAACACAATATATGCTTGGGTCATTTTTTAAAGTAAACACATATTTAGTCACCCATTTCATGCTTACACAGCATGTGCTGTTGAACGGTCTCGGGGTGACGTTAAGCATAGTTTGATAGTCAAAGCACTTTTATTTTCAAAGCTATATGGCACTTCACTCAGGGACAAAAGAAACGCAAAACATATATAATGGTATTTTCCAAAGTAATTGTTTTTTTCAAATTCACTGAAATTTTACACGATCCTTGGTGAAATATTTTTGAGGCATACTACAAAATTTCATTCATTTCTGTAATTGAATAATATGTTTACATAGGTTTTAATCTAATATTCGAACATTGCAAAGTCACATCTTTGTCACATTCATTGTCATGTGTAAGCACACGAACACGAATGCACTTAAAACACCCACGATATAATATTTTTTATGTATAGTCGTGGGATAAAGTTGCACTCACGAATAAAAGCCTCCCATGTGCTGTAAAGCCAAGAAAACATAGACGAAGTTCCAAATCATTGTTAATATAAATTGATTGTTTATAATCTACCAATTGTGAACTACTAAGCTGTATTATGCATGTTAATGATTTCGGTTGTTGGAGAAATGCACTAGAAAACACGCACACATGTTAATGATATAATTCATGAATTAAGTCAGTGTTTATGATACTGCTGTTAAGAAATTTAAGAGTTATGACTTTTTTGGCTAAATATAAACGACTTTGAAGTGTATCGTTATCGTCTTTAGTGTAAATTGAAAATAAAAATGTATCAAAATGAACGTGCGACATTTTTTATAAAGGAACCTTATTTTTTCAAAAAAGTTGTCATTTTGCCTACCCGTGGGTTCCTATGTATCCTAGCTGTAATTCTGGCTGACCGGAAGCGGTTCCTGTGATACAGCATGCGTATGGGCCCGTCTTGTCGTGGAGTGGTTATCATTGGTTTCCCTGTGTGTTTGCCATCCTTAACCGTTCCAGAGGCCTGATATTGTTCATGTAGCCTTGCAATGATTTAAGGGTGGTAATTGAATTGTCCAACTACACCAGAAGGACTCGAACCCATTTGGAGCAGTCCGACTGCTTCAGACCGTGTGTGTTCAGGCAAACATGGCATGTTTAAAATTATTTTATATGTTTTTATGTGATGAGTTTTCATAGGTGCTATGTATACACTGTCATTCGGTAGTAGAAATGTTCCGCTTTGCGATTTCGCACGAGCTCCATGTGCGAAAAAGGGGTTTTTACCCTAAACTGGTAAAAACCGGTTCAAACACATTTAATTATGAAGAAAAGTGCTGAGATGTCAAGGTTTTAACCCATGTATCATTTAAATTAAACGAAAACAATATATCGCACTTATTTAGAGAAGTATGACCCCGGAAAAAGTTTTGCGTTTCTTTTGTCCCTGAGTGTAAAAGCTGTTTGGAGTTAAACGTCAATTGGTGTGAGCTTCGATATGGTGTTTGACTTATTACCCAAACGTCACATCACATTAGAAACGTGTTGCAGTATGATGTGTACTGCTTAGAAGTAGGGTACCAAAAGAAAGATAAATTGCCACACACAATAATAACAATAAACATGTATGGTATGCTGTTGCTCCCAAAGCTCAATTATACCAATCGATGATTTGTTTATAATACATTAAGGTGTTCCCATCAAGACTTGCACAGCATCCATTTAACCAATTGTCCCAATTACCAATTTCCTCATTGCGCTGTAGCCTTGTTGGCCACGTCATGGGTCTTGTAGACACGTATATGACGAAGTCTAATAAAACTGAACACATATGCATTCTCTCGCTTGTAAACTATTGAAACCATACCTGTATTATAATACATAAACGTATCTTAAAAATCAGAAGGACAACAATTCATTGTTAAGAGACCTTCCAAAGATCGCTTTACTAAGTGATGGTAGAACAAGATTCATATCATGCAACAATAGAATGGATATGAGGGCAAAAACCAGACCAGATAATGTTATACACTGTACATTTGTATTTGTTTTTGTATCAACATATGTTATCACTTTCACAGAGGTAGGTGTCATCGTAGAAGCATGCCAATTGACCCTGTCTAATTTTGTTCCGCTTTCGAGACATCTATTTACTTTATAATAACATTTTTACAGCACCAGATTGTTACAAATTGTCATAATTACGCGCAAAAAAGGTTGAAATTTGTCGTGTGTTTTTTTGTATAACGCAAACCGGCAATGTGCTACGGGGGGTAACTCTGAGGCTGTCGTAAACTTTAAATCACGAAAAGTCGAATTAAAAGCGAAAGGAATTCTGTCATATACGACGAATGCATTGTTTGAAATTAGTTTTAACTTCGTCGAGTGTGAAAGATGCGTTCTTTGAATGTGCGTATTTTATGCAAAATCTTAACGATTTACGGCGAAATTGGCCAGGAGTCCGTAGCCTTAAAATATCACCAGCTAATAAAGCTAAAACAGTCAAATGGGTTATGCATGTAGACCACCTCTAAAGCATTGTGGTACAGTGGTCACTCTGATTTGGGGATTTTGGTGGGGATGGTTCGGTTTGTCAGTCAATGTTTTCATTATAGAAGCTTAATACTAGACTATTTATCGATGTTCTGGTCATGTCGACTTTACTTTACATTACCTTACTTTTGTGATGTCGATGCAATGATGGTATACACAAAGCATATTAAAATCTTAAAATGTCCTTAAGTGTATCAGCTAAACATGAAAAGTAATAGTTTCATGTTTTGCATGAATAGTTTAATGTCATCATGCACGGCAGAAAATAATCACAAAGAAATCAATTTCACGGGCTATTCTTCTTTTCTTTTGAAATATCGCTGGCTTAGAACCAGAAGGTCGTAACTACCAAATCGATATATTGAGAAAACAAGAGAAAACTGTCTGTAATTTATTCTTTACCTATCGGAAAACACGTTTTTAAAACTTCATTTTGGTCAACATGACAACTTCAGATTTTCATGAAAATAGACTCATAAGAAGCGCCTTGTGAAGCAAATTTCAAATATGTATGAGTCTTATAAGGTCGTTAGTAGGAGTTACGACCTTCAGGTTCTAAGCCATCGATATGCTCAGGTCACTTTTTTAATCTAAGTAAAAGTTGTTCTATAATATACTTGAGTTTGTATATATAAGCCCTGGTTTTAAACAGTACTGATATTTATTTTCTTCTTTCATACCCTCATGACTTTGAATCTCCGATGTCGTGAGAGATTAATGTAATGTGTAGAATTACTTTCACAATCGCTCTAAATTAAAGTACAATTGAAATGTAGGTTAACATTTACAATTAATCGAATTCAAACTAAAACTAATTAAACCTTACAAGGACGAACAAGATCGTTTAATAAAGCCGTCAGGGTTCAATCTGAAGCACACGCTATCAGAGTATTCATTGCAGTTAATACTGATGCGTACATTTAAATACGCAGCCCCCGTGCAAAAACTAACGTCAACCTTATCATGCATTAGACGTTGTACTTATTTGTCGAGTTACTTAAAAAGATAATCTGGCTCGACTTTACTCTTCTGGTTATGATTATCAACACAAATTAATGTAACATAAAGTACATTATATTTCGATAAGCAACGTCTTAATGTTCATACTTGATGCTACATAGGCAAGTAATGTATTACTTGACATTATTTCGATGGCTTAGAATTAGAAGGTCGTAAGTGCCACTTACGACCTTATAAGATTCATACATATTTAGAATAAGCATCACAAGGCGCTTCTTATGAGCCCCTTTTCATAAAAAACTGAACTTGTCATATTGACAAAAATGAAGTTGTAAAAGTTTGTTTTACCATAAGTAAAGTGTAAATGTCAGACACTTTTTCCGTGTTTTCTCAAAATATCGATTTGGTAGTTACGACCTTCTAATTCTAAGCCATCGATTTGTTGGTTATCGATGTGACGAAACACATGTTTACGTGCAACAATAATGTTCTACATGTAATAGATAGCGTGATCAACATGGGATAAAAGTAGGTTTTGTAACGACAATACAGAAGAATATCACCAACTAATTGCGCATGCAAAATGAATTTTAGCATATTAATGTTCTACGTGCAATTAATATTGTGCAATCGCAATGCAAACTATTATCACTAACTAATTGTTTATGTAGTGGATGTTTTTGAATAGATTGAATACATCAGCATCGTATCTAACACCCGATAATCAACCGGTTTGTATGCTTTGAATGTGTTCTGTTTGTGATGACATGCTTGTGTTCATATGTTACGAAACATGTTTAGGTGTTTCGTACCGACGATGCTGACGTACATATCGATAGGTTGTCCAAATTCAATGTTCCCGTTTCGATCATTCTCGACTATAGCAATACTAGGATGTTAATGTGCTCTCCCGCAATCAAGTTATAAGTTCTTCGCATGCGGAGGACAGGTTAGTAACTAATATTATGAAAGGACATTTATACCGAAATCAGTTCAGTTGCAATCCACCGATCTACCGCATGAACCAACTGGGCTAAATATCGACTAGAAACAAAATGAAAAAACGTAAAGAAACTAAAGGCAGCAAAGCCCAACATCGCTTTTTGACCTTATTGCGAACGTAAAGCTACAACCGAGAGAATTACACTGCCATCAATTTCTACAGATTAACGAAAAAGCCTCGTTGCCAGTATAGCTATGTATACAGTTCTTGTTTAGCATTGCGGACGTTCCGCTAAATTAGTCCAGGACAGATTGCTTAACTCCTGTGTAAATATATGTCACTATTCTGGCCGTAGGCACGATGGTGATTTGTTTGTCGTCATTCAATAAATGAGAGAAACTATCATTGGCCTCGTGTTACTTCTGGTCAAGAAAATGGTAAAGAACTTGGCTGTGAGCAAGGATAACTATAATGAGCAATTTGCGTCTTTGACGATGTGGCCGATTCATTAAGAGGGTTGCAATCAGCTGTCTGACAGTTTGCCACTACTGTTTATCATTTGATATTCACAGCATCGAAACAAATAGAAGAAAAGATCAAAGCGCAAATTGACAAGTGTAAGTAACCCAGGGAAATGTTAATATATCATATGAATTCCCTTGTATCCGGGTAAGTATAGCAAGTACGTATAATCTTATACGTACTTTTTTATACTACACGGGCGTGTTTTTTCCAATAATTTGATGCGTATTTTGCGTTTTTAGTGTCATATGATATAAAGAATCTATCACTCGTTGTCAATTGATATATTTATATTAAACTCGTTCAGGAAATATTATTAAGCTCGCCAAAGGGTCGCATAATAACATTTCCAAAACTCGTTTAATATGAATTGATATTAATTGACAACTCGTGATAGATTCTCTATATATAGCACTAGCAAACGTCGTCTAGCCGTTAGATTCAAAGACAATTTGACGATCGAACGTTGCTATATCGTTCAAAGACTGGGTTAGCATCCAAATAGTATACTTAGAGCTACTATATCAACAATAACGGAATCCCTGGGGACTTATTCGCCAAGGTTGTAAGTCTAAAATTCAGACTTAGACTTTACATTGCCCAATATTCTATTCGCTCTCAAGTTGTTATAAATGTTTCGATTTTGACATAAATGAGTTTACATGTTTAGTGGGACACATTAAATAATCAGACAAAATTTCGCATCGTTAATTCTAATTGCAAAGAAATGGCAGTGATTTTAATTTTTGTCAATTTAAAGTCTAAGTCTGAGTTTGAGACTTACAACGTTAGTGAATAAGCACCCAGGACTTAAAGTCCCTACGTTTCCGTAGAAAATGCTTGCTTAATACAACATGTACCTGAATAAGTCTAGAACCTATATTAAAGACATACACAGCAGTAAATCACATTTACATGTCACAAGGATATCGAATATCAATTAGGATGGTCTAGTTTGACCTTAGTAAGAACGAAAAAAACTTCAATCAGATAATATCCATTACTTTTTTGTGTGTACGGCTTATTGGTATATGGAAACAATTCTCCCGATAAACAAGTTGCCATCTTAACTACAAATGTAGTGTATACGCGTCTTTTCCCCATTACTTGATCTAGTAAAATTCGTCTTGGTTTTGTTCGATAATTATACCTTCAAACACAACGACAACAGAATCAGCAGAAATTCCGTGTGACTCATTATCCAGAAACTAGTATGAAACAATTTTCTTTAAGAGCAAAGATGTTTCAGGCTACAAAAAAGTTACACGCTGAGAATTCCTGAACAAATTTCAGGTTTTTATTTTGCTTGTGACCTACATGTAACAATTAGAATTCGGTAAAATTTGTGGAGATTCAGAAAAAAGTTACCCTGGAAACAATTTTAATGACACCGATAAGACTTTGAGTAATATTAAGCTATTACATGTATCTTCGTGAGTGAACCGTTTATTTATACTAGGTCGATGACATGTGTTGAGTTGCAGCGCAATAATTGCAAAGCAATCTAGATTCTAGTGAGTAGTTATATATTGTCTAATCAATTAAATATCATGTTTCTATAAAATCTGGTGATGTGAAAGCAAAGCACCAATCATGAGCGTCATTCACAAATAGCATGTGACTTAGATATTTACATCAATGTTACATACGAGGGTAGGCCTAATATATTGCTTCCTATTGCTTACGATATTTGAGTACTATTAAGTCTTGATGAGCAAAGTCGACAGTGTTGTCATTCCTTCCATTGAAAGTAGAACAAATGATCTGAACGAACAAACGTAATTATGTCAGACATGACATGTACCTCAAATATGGTAATTACTGCAAAAGCCACATCACTACACTCACTATAGCAAGGTTACATTCTTACATTACTTGATTGATGGTTAACTAAGGAAACGGGTAACCTATAAATGATACCTTGCAAAATTGTATCAATGTATGAGCTATCATTTATTTAGTTGTTGCCACTAACACTCAATTATATCAATCATAGACTTGTTTATAGTCAGGTTTTGTATAGTTTCGAGTTAACCCATATTCCTAATTACCAGGCTGAGTTTCCTCATTGTGTTTGCAAGCATCAAGTTGACTGCGCCAGCAAGGAAATGAAATCATACAAACACGTACATGACTGTATAGAACATAGTTTGTAGTTCATCTGCCTTTTACAGGTCAAACGTATGTATTGCATCCGTTATGGCGCTTTATTAGTCGAATCCATTCACCGAGCCATATGTGTTTATTATATTGAATACTAGTAATAATAAAGTTTTCAAGTTAGCTGTACATTAATTTTAATTCATCTGCTGCTTTTAAGAGAAACTCAGTCTTCAACTATATCCCCATATACCCATTATTTGAATGCGTGTAATTGATATGCACTTGATACATCTGTGATAACATTTGACAAATCTATGGAGTAAAGGTAAACATTTTCTACTTGGAGACACATACAAAATCATCAACTGTAGGGAAACACCATTATTATCACGCAACCATAGAATGGATATGAGAGCAAAAACCAGACCAGATAATGTAATACAGGGTAAATGTTTTTGAATCAACATATGTTATCACTTTACCAGAGGTAGGCGACATCGTAGAAGACATGCCTCAGTAATTAATTACGCATTATTTCATCTCATTCACTGCTACAACTGCAATGTCACCAGCTAATGATACTAACACATAAGAATAAGTTAGGCATGCAATCCACATCTAAAGCGTAGTGGTAGATTGGTCACTCTGAGTATAAGGGGTTTTCGTGGGGATGGTTCGCTTTTTGAGCCAGTGTTTTCATCATCTAAGCTTAAAACTAGTATAATTATTATTCAGTGTGCTATAAAGTCTTGCCGAAAAAAGCATTGCCTTACTTTTGTGTTATATAAACAGGGATGGTATCACAAAGCATCGTTAAATCTTTAAAAAGTGATTTAAAAGTGTATCAGCTAAACAGGATAATTAATAGAATCAATGTTCTACATAGTTTTCGATTTTAGAGCATCATGCACAGCAGAAAATGGTATCAAAGAAAACAAACTTCTTTAGAAATATGCTCAGCTCAGTTTTTTATATTTAAGATTTCCCCTTAGCTGCTGTCGGAATATTAACCCGGCTTTGAATTAGAACGGACACATTTCTCTTTTTACAGACCCCCATGGTGACAGTTCTCAGGTTCCGAGAATGATTAGATACAATTTCTAGAAATACTTTCACAATTACTCGAAATTAAATTATAACTTGAACGTGGGCTAACGTTTACACTCAAAAAGAAATCAAATAAAGACTAATTAAACCTTACAAGGACGAACAAAAGAATACAACCATGTTTATAATACCATCAGGGTTTCAACTTTATCAGAGCATTGCTTGCTTTTATTACTGATGCGTACCTTAAACACATGTAGCCTTTGTCCAAAACCTACTGTCACCCAAAGGTTAAGATCGCCGATTTGCTATAATTGGGGAATCTGGCTCCACTATTCCCCAAACACGTTTGGCTTTGACGACCATCAAAACCGAATGTCACTTTAAGTAAACCGTATTTTGATTATCACGACCTCTACCTTCTATAATCAACTGATCCTCTATGCTGCATCCGTAAACAATAGATTCGATTACATTATACAATGTATGATTATAATCGGTGTGCGACAAAACATATGTTTACTAGCAACAATAATGTTTTACATGCAATTGATAGTGTGATAAAAATGCTATACGAGTATGTTTTGCAATGACATTGCAAAGGAATATCACAAACTAATTACGTATGTAGAATATTTTTTAATAATGTTCTACGTGCAACGGAGGATGTGCTTGTCATCATAATGGTATAACATGGATTATTTGCAATCGAAAAGGAGATAGAACAGGTTACTAATTGGTGACGCAACTTGGATGAATTATACTTATGTTCTACATGTAATCGATAGTGCAATAACTGTGGAAAAACTTGTATGTTTTGCAATGACATAACAGATGAATATTAGTAACAAATTCCTTATGTGTTTCAATAATGTTCTACGTGTAATCTGAAGTGTGATGGGTATGACATAACGCGTAGGTTTTGCAATCGCAATGGAGAAGAACATCACTTACTTATGGTTTATGTAATATTTATATCTTTTAAAATAATCCTCAACAAACAATTAATAGCGTAAAGCTGTGTAATAACGATTACTTTTTACAATCGCATTGCTGAAAGATATCACTAACTTTTTAATAATATAATTCTTATTGTTATGTAATGGATGTTTTGATAAAGTCCAACATGCAATTGATAGCGTAATTAATCTAACATGGTATATCGAGTACTTTTTGCAATTACATCGGAGATTTCATGACTATCTCTAATTTGCTACAAGTAGTAAATGTTTTTTTTAATAGTATTTTTCATGCCATTGATAATGTGTTCACTATGGTATGACGAGTGTTTTACAATGGAAATGGAGAATGATATTACTATTTGCTTTTCTAGTGAATGTTTATGCGGAATGATGTACATGGTATAACTCTAACGCGGTATCGGGACCTGTGCCACATAAATAAACAGGTCAATCAGGTATAAAACATATATTCCAAATTATATATTCGGTAAAAAAGATTAAATAGATAAAACAAACATCTACCTAAATCCATGTAATGGTCAGTGATTTCTGTTTATATTGACATTGCAGTTTATCGCGTTAGAGTTATAGTAATATATTGCGTAATTATCGGGGTATAAAGTGTGTGTTTTGCAATCGCATCGCTGAGGAACACCACTAACTAATTGCTTTAAAAATACGTAGAGTATGTTTTGAATAATGTTGTACATGCCAGTAATATAGCGTAATTACCGGGGTTTAAATTGTATTTTTTGCAATCGTAATGCCTAGGAACACCACTAACTAATTGCGTATGTAGATGACGTTTTTTTAAAATGTTCTACATGAAATTGATAGCTGTTAACGAGTAGTTTTTGCAATCGCAATAGGGAGGAATAACACTAACTTAATACTTACGTAGATGATGTTTTTGAATAGTTTGGATACGTCGACACACACTAGTACATCCGATATATCAACAGTTTTGGTGTTTTTATGCTTTGAATAGTGTTCCGTTAGTGATTATGTGCGTATGTTATGAAACACGGTTATGTGGCGTTTTTTATCTTTAAGGGTGTTTCGTACCAATTATAACTTCACGTAAACGTCGTTCGGAATATTTACCATACATTGTACCTAATAAAAAAGTATATTATTACTTGCTACCCCTTAAAAGGAACTGCCAATTTATCCATATTGTATAAATGGACATAGTTACAAACTCGCCTTTACTCGAACCGGAATGGCTGGTTGCCATCGACTGTTCTACCCATTTGGTAAACAAGTTGGACACATATTTGTTACAGTTTTGCTGGCTGACATGGCCAGTTCATTCGGTACATGTTCACAGATAATATTTTATACATGTTTTGTAAAAGTGATAACATTGGGCATTACAGTTTTATATGAACACATATATTGAGCATGACGGCTAATTAATACAAACGTACTGGTAGCTAATTAGTTATACAAACAACTGTTTTTCAACGGTTCACTTACAGTTAAATGGTTGAAAAAGTCTGCCGGCATAAAACAAAGGTACTGGTATCTAATCATTTACGCAAAAAACTGGCTAACTGGGCACTCTTACAACTATGACCGATATAAACGATGGCAATATTGGTAACTTAAATACATCCTAAGAATCATCAATCGCTCACTCCACATTCGAAGCTTCCAAAAATACATTATGCACACGTTGTACACACTTTAGGCGAAATGAACATGTTTAGTGACAGAAACGGAATAGCAACAACGCAATTTCGCGCCGTTTTTTATCCAATTAAAAGACCGACAACAGATGGCGCCACTGTAGACATGTGAAGACTCGTACTGATGAGAGTTTAATGTTCATACAAATGTAAAGATTTTGCATAATCTTCATTTTGTTTCAAAAGTTTGCTTTAAAATGAACAAATCATATAGTAATTGCATCAAAGTGTGCATCTGGCTTTTTGTAAGGGAACTTTATGGAATGTATTTCATCCTCCTTTCATGGTTACATCATGGCGAATGAACAACGATTGCAATTGATATTAAATGGATCTTGTCGTGTTGAAATTATAGTTCAAACTTTAGTAACAGTAGTTCTTTTAAATATCCTTCTTAATATTTTTATTTAAGCAAGCAATTCGCAAGTGCACTTAGCTAAACTAATGGCTTTTATTTGCAGTGAATCATGTTGTCTTCCGAAAAGAAGTACCAAGGTTAAATTAATTTGAACTTATCCAATTGCTGTTGCTCAATTTGTTTTTTAGATTAGATAACACCGCTTCCATAGTTTAGTGTTTAGGCTTCCGCATTAAGTACAGACAGTCCGATAATTTATTTTATACGAACACAAAACGAAATAATTATACAGCTGTAAGTGTATAAAGTGATTTCAAATTATTTTTCAAACCTGTAGTACAGGGTGTCCAAAAAGAAAGTAGACATTTTATACAGGGATATATTTATCAGCTCTTAATGTTCTGCTTTCGCAAATAAATTGTGCACATGGTTGGAACAAAAATGTAAGGTTTTCTGGTACCTGCAGTTTGAAAATTTTAACTCGAATTTTTTTTTTAAAATGTCAATTTCCAAAAAAAAAGACTTATTTAGACCGTGACGTCATTTTGACGTAATTTACCACGTTTTCACAATTTCTGTCAGTCGCATGTTTCCAGGTTTGCACCCATTCTTTAAACGTGTTGGTTACATTTACACAGATTTCTACAAACTGGTATTTTTAAATTTCATTTTGATGTTGATCAGAAGAAAACTTGTGTATATTCGCATTTGATTGTAAATAAGCGATATCGGATAGCCTAAAAGAAAAAAATCCACATGAATTAAGACCCGGACTGTGACTACGGAAACCAAAACAATGGGGTATCGAGAGCGATTCTGACACCTCGTATATCAGAAGTAAGAAGTTGTTTCACAATCGACCTAAACTCAATTAGTAAAACTCGACTTTCAAATAATGCCGGGAACAACGATAGTGATCTAATTCACGCGACACACATAAATTAGTTGTTCAATTATTTCTAACTTAACTCTAATTGTTTGCCTTGAAGGAGAAATTGTCATTTGTTGTTTTGAATCTTTTTTGTCTTATTTAGATTAAACTACGATTAGATAAAAAAAATCTGAGATGACAATAGGGCGAATTTAAAATAATTGAAATAGTATTGAATTTTATGATTTTACGAGAGTACAATACCATTGTATAAAAGGTATTATATCAGAATGGTAAAGTTATCTGGTTTTGTGCATCCAAAATATATATCACATGAATTTCCTTGTATCCGGGTTAGTATAGCGAGTACGTATAATCTTATACATACTTTTTATACTATATGGGCGTGTTTTTTCCAATAATGTGATGCGTATTTTGCTTTTTTAGTGTCATATGATATAAAGAATCTATTACTCGTTGTCAATTGATATATTTATATTAAACTCGTTCAGGAAATATTATTAAGCTCGCCAAAGGCTCGCATAATAAAATTTCCAAAACTCGTTTAATATAAATTTATATCAATTGACAACTCGTGATAGATCCTCTATATATTATCAATAATTGGAAGCAATATATGCTCAGTACATCTAGAAACGCAACCAACGTTTTCATCCTTGAGTTTTTCTTACTTCCATTGTTCATATATGCTTTTATTTTGTGTAATAATATTGTATAATCGTGTAGAAACATGCCTATTGTCTATAGTTTATCGATCGGGTTACGTAACTCCCGTGCGTCAAGAAAATCACAAAACGCACGAATCCCAAGTGCATCATTTACGCATGATAAATTTTGGTGTCAATTGCTTCGAATCCTTTGTAAGGTATGCAATTGAAAGAAAATCACAAAAGAAAAATTCTAGGCTTCGGAATAAAAATGTCAGGATGGTCTGAACCTGTGCGAAATCGGGCGTTTCGGATGCCTATGACGAGGACGTCAAATGTGAGGTTCCACTTTGGCTAAATTGTCATGAACCGACAATGTTTCATTTGGAGACACTTTACTAGCACTTTGGTACCGTTTACAACCACCCATGTCCAGGCCATCCATCTGAAACAACTCTCCGACAAGTTCACAACCGATTCATGAACTTATAAACAACTGGTTTGACGTCATGAATTTGTAATCAATCAATAATTAATCAATATTTGAACTTTTCACTTAGAACAGCGAATCTGAAACAATAGGATGTTAACAATTTGTATTTCGTTACTTTTTAGCCGCACTATACACACAAGCACAGTCCGTTGCATCGATATCACTTTAAGAAAACAATGTTACAGTTGCATTGTTCATGCAATAACATATGAAGTTAATACAGTTTGGTTGTCAATCATAACACGTTTGAAAAAGTGTTGACAGTGATCCCAGTGTTGCGTTTCTAGAGGTACTCACTATATAATTAGTGTTCATATGCACCCAACAAAAAAAGCACATCGACGGTGCCGAACCAAAACCCGTAACTCAATTTTGGCGCGAAAACTTTTTTTGCATGGATCCGCATCTGCTAGACATCCCGCGCATTTCTGTCTTGTCGCATCTAAGAAGCGCGATTGGCTATTTAAATGGCAACAAGACAGAAATGCGCGGGACGTCTAGCAGATGCGGATCCTGCAAAAAAAGTTTTCGCGCCAAATTGAGTTACGGGGTTTGGTTCGGCACCGGCGACATTATAAACTATCATGTAATTTGTAGATTATATATGAGTAAACTATACACTTTTAGTATTTGATAATTGTAATGAAATGTTTTATACGCACGAAGCCAAACTCCTCACAGCTATTGTTTCGTTCATTGTAAAGTCACGGTAATGCTACGTATAAAAAGGGAGGTTACTACAGCTAATGTTCGTTTACCGAATTGCAGCGATTTTGCGAATAAAGGGAACTAACTCTGGCCACAAAGTAAACATAACAGTCAACAGTTATCCTCCTTTGCAAAAACAATATCGTCGCAATATGGGCTATGTAAAGGATAAATAAACTAAAATCTGCAGGATCCTCTTTAGTCTAATAAATTATGTGTTTTAGGGAATTAAGCTTTCTTTATGAGGGATTAGGATAGGAAGCTTAGGAACCCACGTAGTCTTATGCAACCTCTTGAGTACTTAAAATTTGCGACATTGTCATTTGGGAGCTTTCGTTAATTTGGCTTTTAAACTTTAGTAACTAGCACAGTTTAGAAAGTAGTAAATACCATCCCGTGCGTACAAAGCGAGAAAAATAAAAAAAATGGCAAATGATAAAGCATTTGCAGAAAGCCTTTTATTTTAGAATAAAACACGCTTAACATCTAAGGATTCTGAAGTATTTTATCGAGTCAATATGATTTTTTTTATTTTCACTTGATGCTAGAGGTGTAATACTGAACAAAGGGAGATCATTCAATTTTGTTTCATTAACAAGTAGAATCATGAGTTGTCTCCCATTATTACATACTCCTATAGCTTGGCAAATTTGACACGAGCCTGACCTTTTGATTAGCATAATTTAACAGTCGATTTATTGCCTACGTTTACAATACCGATTGTATGTTTTCATAATCGGTGAGTATCACGAAGATGCTCAAGATGTAATACAAACACAAATTTGAAATACCGATATCGCACGATTTGCTTGCGGAAATTGATATATTCAAAGCAAGAACCTTGTAATATATTCTTGCATAGAGGTCAGGCTCAGGTCAAAATAGCCAAGCTATACCATATATTATGAAGTATACAATCGGTAAAATCCCAATAAATGCAGTACATAAAGGCTGAGGTGATCATGAATTGTTCAGAATGAGTATGTACCGGCAAACTACATACGCTATGATCATTATGATGAAGGTGTGCGTTTCATTATATCATTAGAACATGGAGGGTGTTTCCCACGCGCGCGTTGCACCATACATCACGCGCCAAGTATAATTATAAGCATATATCTACATATCGTTAATTATACCTACACATACCATATTACAGGTATCTCATTAATTAACGTCTGATTATGTTATGGATACATAAATACGGCGAAACTTGGTATAGTTCTATCAGAGATGTTAACTGAAATTCAAGGTTTCTATTTAGAGATAAGGTTTTCAATTTGAAAACCTACCTATGGTCTGACTGAGAACCAATGTTTCAAATTAGAGACAAGGAATTATTTTTAGACTTCCTGGTCTTTCATAAAATTAGACCGTACGGTGCAGCGTATATGTATCATATTAAAAACAAAGACGGCGTAATTAATAGAGCTAATCTATAATAATACTATTCATATGGCAAGTATTGTTGTTTAATAAAGCTTATAATCTTTAATCAGAGGTTATTACGGTATGTTAGTTTATGTAATCAACTTCTGCTAATTAATAAATCTTATTTAACATTGCTAATTTTATGATAATGAGACATCTCTTTAGTTCCTAATAAGCTTCATTATGTTTTGTAATAATGCATTTATATGTGCTCCAGGCATATCCTTGTATACCGGTAGTGTAATAAAAATATAATGATGGGGTAGCTTTTTCAGGTTACTCTGGTTTTCCATACAATTGTATGATTGTAAAAGATCTAAAGACAATGCCGTTCTTATGACGCTGATGTGCTCCTGGTCCAAAGAACGGAATAAGTCTTAATTTCGCTTTCGTTTAAGGCTTCTGCATAGTACATGTACTCTGGATCGTATTCACATTATATTACTGTCAGCCAATTATTATTAAACTGTGTTGTACAGGCACGTAAGTTACTGTGTTTATATATGCTACATTGGATATATGTTTGTATCTTTATTGTAGAAATTGAGTATAATAGTGTTAAGTGTTTGTTGTTAATCTTTGATGCTGATGCATTGTGGTACTTTCTTCATATATATGGATGAATAAAAGTATCTATCTAGTTAATTTGGAAACATGTGGAAACACGCCACCGGCCTATACGCAACATTTAGTACATGCATAGAGAAAGCTGTGGTAGTAACAGTCAAGAGAATATTATATCTTACAAATAAAATAAATTCCTTTTTACTTTTTGAAAATAATTCTTATTAAGCTTGACAAAGGGAAAATATAAAGTCTGCTTTAGTATGTTAGAACGACCATTGTACTCGCGTTGGTTAACTTTCATGTTGTGTTTTATGATAATCGCCAAGTTAAATACTTGATGTTGAATATTTCTTTCACATTGAAATTTTGGGGTTTGTATTGTTAAATCCGATCTCTTAGTTGCATGTCAATGATAATTAAGGAACGACATAAAACCAACTGTGTGTATCTCATTTAAAATCACAAACTGCGTACCGTGTGTTCAACGAATGTTTCTATGTAGTGGAGTGCACATACATATACACATGAACGAAAATACTCGAAACACTGATTTGTGTACCCATGTCATAAATATAATTGTTAACAATAAGCAACAGTATGTAACAGAATGAAAAAAAAATACGTTTACAGTGAGATCACTACAAGACAATCATTCGGGTATGGTCAATGGTTACTTACGTTTAGGTCGACTAGTGGAGTCGTTGGATTGATGGTTTGTCGTCTAGCAGACAGCTTACCGCCTGGACCAACACTCGCACTTGTAGCGTTCATATTGAGTAATCAATGTAGTTTATGCACTAATACTGTCGTATAGATAAAAGTGCAAACTCTATGTCACGTGAATGTGTGTGGCAATCAAGGGTATAAGTTATGTCACTTCACAGCTTTGAGTCAATCAAAGGTACACATTCAGTTTATTTTACAAACATTGCGTTGTTAATATCTTTAGAAATCACCCAACGAATTACTTCGTTATATTCCTTTGTTCAATTGCTCCATTGTCATAACTCTATGCATTCAATGGCTTAGTTTTATCTAATTATTGGTTATATTAATGCACATCATACAATTAAACATGACCAGAACCAACATGAACTGCCGAGTAGCATCAGAGACGACGGAAAGCAGGACCGGTAAGGGTTATAATTCTATTAATATTGTCTTTACACACGAAGAGCTAATAGAAATACTGTGGATAGTGCAATAAAATTATGCTTTAATACCAAATATCGTGAATGTTTGGTAAAAGTGCAAGTAATTATATTTAAGAAATCAAATTCTGAGAGCAAACGAAATAAAAACTGAGGTATTCGAATAGCACATAACAAGTTACGTCACATGTGTTCGATATTACGGAGATTGCAAAAGTGTCCCCACATTAGCAAACAAACTGCCGATTCAATATCAAAAGATAGTAACCTCTAACATTATCAAGACACGCGACATTTCGTTAACAATTACACCACAGGGGAAGGAATTAATTTTACAACGACGTTAAATTTGCGATACAAGGCGTTATTCAGAGATTGACCCCATAAAAAAGATTTAAATCTAATAATGGAAAGTTCGCCTTAACAGAAATGCACTTTTGCCATCGAGATGGCAAAGCTAAAAACACAGAGAAAGTGCGAATGTATGTAATATTTAATTATCAAAGAGTGTTAGCCTAAAAAACATTTGAAATTCCCACACCGTACATAAGTAAATTGGTGTAATTTTGCATTAAATTGAATTGTTCAGTGTCGGTAAGCGTTACATTTTAAAATCTGAAAAGGTACACTAACGTTGATTCTAAGTGCAAGCCTTAGTGCCAATGATAAGCGACGATAAACACTAGATGGATGCCACGTCATGAAAACGACAGATCATCTAAAGAATATCCATATATAGATCAGAACTTCTTTTTAAAATATTTACACCACTCATTTGAATTTCCTATTTAAAGCCATGTCTATAGATTAACTACACGATAAAACCTTTAAAAATGGTCAAAATGTGAAACTCTCAAAAGCTAGCACAACTGTTAAGAGATGTGTTTGAAATAACAAATTCACATACTTTACTTATAACGGACTTACTATTGTTAAACAGTCAAAAAAACGAGCGAAAAGACATGCATGTATAAAAACGACCGAAAACGTAATAAAATCCACCAACGGGTCAATTTCAAATATTTGGCTGGGGAAATTTTAACGATGAAGTTTAAACACCATTGGTAGCGTCGTATGTTCACGCAACATAATTTTGAAAACCATTATGCTAGAAAACAGCACTAGCGAAACTAGCCAATATTTTCTATGTAGCTAACTAAACAACTTACACACTAGACAGACTAACGTCAGAACAATCAGCAATTAGTGGTTTATTAATTGTTTACCAACATAGAGGATCCTATAACTCACAACACCGCGCGAACATACACCATGGAATCAATCAGGCAATATCAAACATGTACGAGGGGTGTTTGCAAAGTTTCGGGTAAAATATCGTATTACTGATTCGAGTACTTACTATACTAGTTTTGTTATCTTTTGCATTAGTATGATCTTCATTGTAGACACATGTTTAATATATGATTTGGGTAAATTTACCCTAACCTGTGTGTAATTACTAAGACATTTTGACCAAGGATAATCTATAAAATCTTATTTCAATTGGGAGTGTGTGTCTCGCTGAAAGGACAATGGGTAGAAGAAACAATGGTGTTGTACAAGAAAACTAGGGGATACCCGAACAGACTCCATAGTTCTTTAGTATTCCCGATTTATAGCACCTTAACACACGAATTACCTCTGGGTTACCAACCAGTTAAAGTCTAGTTGGATGGGAAACACTGATATGTTCCAGTACCAGGACCGAGTTTTTTATCAGAGGCCTACGGATCATTAGTGGAGAGCATTAACCACTCAGCCACCGTATCGTAAATGCTATCATAACACTCAGATACATGTAATTAATTATGTTGTTACAACGACACTTGTACGAAATAATTGCTGAACACCCCTCGTAGCTAATATATAAACAGGTGGTTCTTATTGTAATACTATAACAGTATTATTACATAATGAATGAATATGTTACTCTAGGTATATGATAGTGTTGATACGCGACGCAGATAGTTACAGTAAAACCTAAATGAATGCCTACATTTGTACCTCCATAGCATTGGAACATGATGCACTTATATCATGGCTACATGATATTAACTGAAGAGTTGGCGCTTAAAATAAGATCCTATAGAAACGGACATGAAATAAAGGTACAGTCCAGTAAGAATAAAACTCCAGTGACGCAGTGGAACAATCCACTAGTACGGTGTAAACAAGTATAAAGGATTATACCAAACTAAACTCTATCAGTCCTTTTTTAGCAATGGTTTCAATCTTTTGGATACACATAAATGATGTCGTCACTATCACCATATCCTAACTGGACTATAGTCCTTAGTTCCATAACGCAGCTAATAAAATGCTTCATAACACTTTCATAACCTATCGCTTTGTCTATTATCCAGAAAGGTGGCCCCCGAGTGAGATGAAATGCACGTTTCAAATTCAGTCATCATTTACGTTTGTGTCGCTTTCGGTTGTAAGTTATCTTGACTTTAAGTGTTAAGACAATATGTCTATGTCATCTTAACCAAATGCTATAGACGACAGTAGTACTGAATAATGCATTATTGTCGTGACTTAGTGCTTAAAATGTCACTGCGTCATGTCATAACACGTTACTGCGAAACAAGACGATATTATTTGCCAAGTTGTGATAAAGTATAGTTTTGGCTGCTTAACAAATTATCTTAGTGGAGTCCATCTGTTTCATAGAATAGCATATCAATGATTACTTAGACGTGTTTCTATCTAGTTAAACAACTAACCACCCGAATATACATTATTTTGAATGATTGCCTGAGTGATTTGCGATTGGCATTGAAAACAAACACCATTGTTCTGACAAGGGCTCTTGCATTGATCAAAATTACAGAATAGAAATGGCAAAAAATATCTAGTTGTCAGTATCCGAAAAAGATTGGCCAATATTTAGAAAATTGATCAAATGAGCCTACCAAAACTTAACAACCGCAATCACATATCGTTGTAAAATGTTTGTTTATACGTAAGTGTTGGCGTCTTAAGACATATTGATAATTCACTTAGGGCGACGTCAGAGCACAAAATGACGCGTCTAAAACATGATGGAACATCAAAAAAATGAACCTATCCAGAAACCATAATGATAATTAGTGCATATTACAAATGTACATGCACGTATTAATCCCTACCGTAGATTATAACATAAGTCTTACTCAATTCCAGCAGTTGTTGCGATACAAATAAAGCACTCTCCTTTGACACAATTCAAAAACAATAAGGTGTTATTTCACACTTACAAAGACTTTCGCTATATTTGAATTGAACGCAACAATTTCTTCAAATCATTGATTATTTTCACTAGTTTTACCACAATATGCGCTAAACTTCCACAAATCACACATTCAAACGTAATTCCAAAATAAATATACAAGTCGTGTCTTGAAACATTAACCAAAATATCCAAATTCCATACCCATGTCACAACATACCTAACACCTCACAAAGAATGCAATGCCCGATCATTATAATATCCTGGCTAGAGAATAGCCACTGGTCAGAGGGAATTAAGTCTTATCTATAACATGACGAATGCAAGACATAATTGTTGTTGGCACAACAATACCGACACGCCATAGTATAATTCTAAGCATAACATGCATAAGTTTACCTTGGGTAATACATATTGTAAAATCATATTATTTCGTGATTTCGGTGCATTTGTAAAACATACCATTTCGATGGGACATACATTTGAGGATCTATCATCTCATGTAATAAACACAATGGTCAACATTAGTGTTCGTTTGCATCTGATTCCGTGGTTGAAAGTGATAGATAGATATATTTATGTCTACATATAATGCATAAATAACATGACAAAATATAAGGCAACATACAATCACAATAAACAAACACCAAAGCAATGATAAAGCCATGGCAATCAACGATACATGTAAAGGATGGCGCAAAAAAGAACTACACATACATTTGTACATGCAGTGAACCAAGAAATCCACAAAATTCAATCCCCTCCCGAAAATTACTGATTTTACAATAGCTTATCTTCTTGATTCTAACAATACAATGTAGTATCATACTTGTACGTAATCAAAGATACCACAAGAAATCACTTAGTCTGTAAGTCAATACAGATGCATATAATTTATCAGGAAAACGGAGAAATACATCACAAACAGCAAGAAACAAATTTTTGTGTGATATACTAGATCCATGCAAGTATCTACATACATGAACAGTGCTTGAACGTTTCAAACGTCAACTAAAAAGACAAAGGATGCAACTCTCGATTACTAGTTTCAAAGGAACAGTGCCTAATGAACAATGAAATACGTCAAAAATAACTCTAAATAACATTGTGGGCTATTTACTATTATAAATGTCATGCAATCATCATATGAACAGTGCTTAAAAAACATCAAGGGCCATTTCAAACTTCATACAATACTAATTATGACAAAGAAAACAACATCAAGTTGCAATTATCAAACGACAAATACTTTGATAACCTCTTAACATCATCCATAAAGATAATTGTATATGACAAAGAACACAATACTCGGTGATAAATATAAACAAAATCATCGCTATTTACTATTATTAATAACATGCAAGTAACGTATGACAGTGCTTTAACGTTTCAAATATCACATGACATCAACAAAGGACACATCTCTTGGTTTCTATTATCAAAGACAAAGTGTTTAATCATATACTAGTACCATTTACGTATCTTATGGACAGTTTGTTGTTTCAACGCTTCACACATCAACTTACAAGACTAAGGATACCACACTTAGTAATTATTCTCAAAGGAATATAGCTTAATTAACAGTTGGGCGAGGCTTGAAATAACAACCGAAAGAATGATCCAAACTCGTATATCTGACCAAGAACGCATTACTCACTGACAGTTACAATTAAAGAACAGAAACAGCGCTTGAAGGACCCATCAAGACCGGCTTTGAACATCAGTCCAGCATCAGTCAAACCGATAAGTATGTACCTAGCAAAGAACGCAACATTCAGTTACAATAAATGGTAGAACAATCAACGAGTGTGGCGTCGAACATCTACACAACCGATGATAATAAGTATGACAAAGGAGAATACTTGGCATCATTACTACCCGTCTAGCAACGTATAAACAGTGCTTTAACAACTGTTGAGAGCTGGTTCGAAAATGAACATAGATCCAAATAATAAATTGAAGAGGCAAAGTTAATCAATACTCTGCAGAAACAGCATAGCGACAACAAATCACATACACCGTCACATGAAAAGGAACACTGACATAACATGACTTGACACTCTAACCAAACTGTCGCATCAGTATATGAAACATTACCGAAGTTAAAATGAACAAATTAAAGAACAGCCACACTGTAGCCAACAACCTAACACTAAAGAACTGCTATGATATGTAAACAAAGACAATATATGAAATTGCTATGCTATGAAAGTGGTTTGAAGAAAAATGTTCAAGTATAAGATGTGAATGTGCTCCGGTAATGAGTAGGTATGCAAACATATGTTTCGTCTGACGCAAATAAAATAAACGAAATGAGCTCTTACATTGATCATGATACTATTAGTATACACCTCTTGCCATGATATCAGTCTGGTTGGGCTATATATACATTCTGAGCATGTGTATGTTTTGGTGTAATATATACTGACAATAAAAGGAAATGCACCTTTTTCTACATATGATCGTTTTATAAACGCTGCTTATGTCTTGTACTGAAAGTGAAGAAAAACATATAGAGGATATATCACTCGTTGTCAATTAATATATTAAGTTCTTATCAAACAAGTTTTGAAAATTTATTAAGCAAGCCTTTGGCGAGCTTAATGATTTTTCCTGAACGAGTTTAATATAAATATTATATCAATTGACAACCAGTAATAGATTCTTTATATCATATGACACTAAACACACAAAATACAAATAAAAATATTGAAAAAAACATACCCGTATATCACACATGTTACGTATATGATTATACATACTCGCTATACTAACCTGGTTGCAAGGTAATTCATGTGATATAAAGCGATACTGAAATCTTTTTATCCCTTGCATTAGAAATACGACGCTTTTCGGATTCATTTCGCATTATTCCAGCAACAATATGTGATCGACACATTGTGCCAATATACTGCGCTACTTTTACCTATGAGTATATAAACCACTTAACTAATTAGTCGTATATAATTCTACGATCATTATTAATTAGGCCATATCATATTGATAGTATTGTTCTAGTAACTAGCAATACTATTGGTGCCAAAATCCGGAAACTTTTTAGCAATTTTCTGAATGTGGCCTCACTCCTCGTTAATGCATTAACCAGACACCTATATACGTTGGTGCCTTGAACAATTAATTGTTCAGATTAAATGAATTCAAGTTATGGTAAAACAGACCAATATTATGATAATACATGTAAACATAACAGTGAGTTACATTTTGTAATTATTATGGTGTCACTTTTTGTTTGTCAGACCGAGGAAATATTTATCAAAACTAAATTTAAGCGAAGCTAGTACATAACCATATTATATTTTCCACGACACCATTCCGTGTTAGATCATACATGATTCTCGCTAGTTTTAATAAGTTTATTCCTCTAGAATTGCGCCGGTGATGTGATGAATTTAATTACAAAATAGCAATTACTACAAATAACAATAATAATTCATTTACTATGTATCACGCGAGAAATTCTGCAAAACGATCGCAGCAACAAGAATGCCAACTAGATTGACTATTAAATTAATACAGTTAAGGTGTTATCACAGCATATAAATTTAACACACGTGTCCCCTTAACTAGAAAAGTGTGTATGTTTCATTAAACCCCTTTTCTTAAAAAGTATTAAACTACGACATGCCGTGAGTGGCAGGTCACTTTTTCCAAAAAGGTTGTTTATTTTTTGTATGCATTGAAAGCTCCTAAGACATAAAAAATAAAATAAAAATATTTAATTGCTAAATACTTGTCGGTAAATGATATATCATTTTCAAACCTCACTTGTTGAAATATTTTTGGCTTTTCCAAATTATTTGATTTAAATACAATCTCTGAATTCAATGAGTGGTGCAACATTTATTCTAATTAAATAACCTTTAAAAAAAAAAAGTGTCTCACAAAACGAGACAATTATTTAAAAAAAACTCTTCCGGGAAAGGAGACATCAAATAAGATTATTCTGCGTACATACGAAACTTTCACAAGCCGAATATTAGCGTTTCAGATACAAATTACCACTTTACTATTATCGTAGTCGAAGAACTTGTTTTCGCAAGGGCGATTGTTGTCTGTCTGAAATATTCACTTTGGAAAAGATAAACAACCGTAGTATTGTTACTGTGGCGATGCAACGATAATATTCGGTGTGTGAACAACATCTCTTTCCTGATTTAATCCGTTTTCCGTATGTTCGTGCAAGGAAAATATAAATCTCTGAAAAAACCGGAATAAAAATAATTAATATTTCAGTAATTTTGATTTAATTGATATAGATCACCGTCTTACGCATTTAGAACGAGCGACTACTGTAATGAGTCATAAAATCGAGTGGAACCCATTTCTGCTTCACTTCTTAAAGTACATGTTTCATAGTTGGGATAGCATTTTTCGACTGAGTGGAAAAAAGACAAACTTGTAATATTTCTTCTAGTATCACTTACAATAATGTTGTAAGAGGAATGCAAAGACCTCGCACCGAGGCAAAATTTATTATTACACTATCATGCTAAACCGGTAAATATTCATATATTTCCCGCGACACCATTCCATGATTCTCAAAAATTGTAATTTGTTTATAACTCTAGATAGGCGCCGAAGATGTGAGCAATTTAATTACAAAATAGCAACTTCAAATAATGATAATTCATTTACTATGTACATGTACCACGAGGGAAATACTGCAAAACAATCGTGACAACTAGATGCGTAGCTGAAGTATTTATTAATACATTTAAGCTAAGTGCTACACTGCTTCACCGCATATTAGTAAAAGAGATCAACCCCTGCAATAGTACAGTCCATTCGTAGTAAGCCAAGAAAGAACCCCTTTAATTAACAAAAAAATTAATAAATTAATTAATTATTGCATTGTATCATTATGTTTAGTTAAAAAAAACTTTCAAACTTGTTAAAGCGATGATTTCTTTAAACAAACTAAAATATCATATTGGAAAACAAGGTGATTCTTTTTATCATTTTGAACAATCGCACGTAGCAATATTTAGCAAATATCATACTCGTGCCCTTTAAATAGATTATCGAAAGAAGTATTGTTAAGTATAAGTCAAGCTGTTTAATAGTCAAAATAAATATTTTTGGGAAACTTAAACCGTGCTATACTAAACGTGATAATTTAATTTTAAAATTCTTCCTGGCATCAAGACGCAGAATAAGGCAATTAAGCATTTTAAAATCTTCCTAGAGCAGAAAATTTGGCTTTCAGATTAAATTAACACTACATAATTATCACAACCAGGAACTAGTTTTTCCCATGGGCGAATAGTTGTCTGTGTTTCCTTTATTGAAGTGTCGAAAGCAATTAGAAAAATTGTAAAACTAGCGACTCGAATAGCACGAGGATTAAATACTGACCAATTGACTAGATATAATAGGAGAATGTCGATGGCTTACTACCAAATCGATATTTTGAGAAAACACGGAAAAACTGTCTGACATTTACTCTTTACTTTTTATGAAAATGGGCTCATAAGAATGGCCCGGTGATGCTTATTCTAAATATGTATGAATCTTAAAAGGTCGTAAGTGGCACTTACGACCTTCTAATTCTTAGCCATCGATGTGTATATCATTCTTAGCTGATAATTGACTCAATCACGTATGAATGCAAGTAAGACAGACAAATCATTCACCTTTGGGAATAATAAGTTCGCGCTGCCAATAATAATACAATGTTAACCTGTTCTCATATTGCCAGGAACTTCAATTCAGACGTCACATTCTTTCGACAGACTTGTGGCAACAGTGGTTGCATCGATTACGCTAATTTGAGTAATCAAAAAGTACAATAATAGTTTTGATGACGCTTCCGAGGCAATATTATCCAGAAACAATTAAGGGTAGCCAGTAAATATTCATATAATTCCCGCGACACCATTCCGTGTTAAATCATAAATGATTCTCGCTAGTCGTAATTTGTTTATTCCTCTAGATTCGCGCTGGTGATGCAAGGAATTTAATTACAAAATAGCAATTACTACAAATAATGATAATAATGCATTCACTATGTACCAAGTGAGAAATATTGCAAAACGGTTTGGGTAACTAGCTTGTTAACTAACTTAACTAATTATACAGTTAAGGTTCTAACATGGGGTATTGGTTTAACCATATATTCCACATGTGGTCCCTTTATTATAACGTTTTTTATGATTCATTACAGCCATTCTCTTACAAGTAGTAAACAACGGCGTCCCTTGAGTAGCATGTCATTTTTTTCAACAAAATCATTTCTTTTTGTAGGAAAGTCGTAAATTAGATAGTGCCAAAATAAAATAAAACCTATCCCTTTGTAAAAATAGGTGAAAGATTTATCATGTTCAAAAAACACATGTAAAAATAGTTATGTTTTTTTCCAAATCATTTTATTTAAAAACAGCCTCTAAATATGATGAGTGGTTAAACATTAATTCTAGTTAAATATCCTTTACAATATTTTACAAGCGTCTCACAAAACGAGACCATTAAGTTTCAAAACTTTTCCTGGTAAGAAGACACCAAATGAAACACTTCTGTATTTAATTCATTCTTTCACGAGCAGAGTATTAGCGTTTCAGTTTAAATTAACACTGTCCTATTATCGCAGTCAAGTACTGGGTTTCCCAAGGGTGAATTTTTGTCTGCCTTACTATCATAAAAGTGTCGATAACAATCAGAAAAGTAGCAAAAACAGCGTCACATTTCGTAGTCGGTAAACATCACAAGTATCAGATGCTGAACCGGATTCTGGAGACATGTCGTGTAGTGAAAATAAAATAGGACATCGATTTGTATCTTTGAGTGCACAAAAATGGAACAAGAAGGTTGTAACCACAAAATCGATATTTTGAGAAAACACGAAAAACCTGTCCGGCATTTAGTCTTTACTTATGGTAAAACAAACTTTTACTACTTCATTTTGGTCAACATGAAAAGTTCAGATTTTTATGAAAATGGGCTCATAAGAACCGCCTTGTGATGCTTATTCTAAATATGTATGAATCTTAAAAGGTCGTACGTGGCACTTACGACCTTCTTATTCTAAGCCATCGAACTGTCAAATATCTGTGGCGATGACATGATGATACTATGTATTAGAAAAAACACCTCTCCTGATTTAATCCGTGTTACGTATGTTTGTGCTAGGAATTGATAAATCTCTAAACAAACAGGGAACCAAATAATTACTATTCCAGCGATTTTGATTAAATTTATTTTGATTTTTGTCTTAATTATCTGTCAGAATATTTGAGGAAAAAGTCATTATCATATCGCTACCGAGTCAGTAAAAGGTTTTTAACCCAATTCTGGTTCACTCCTAAAAGTGAGAGAAATAAAGATTATTCTTTCTCCCTGGATGTACCTCTATCTTCTGTATACATCCAAATGCATGAAAACGTAACAAGACGGTATAAATGAATATCTCAAACGTTTATTGTCCATGATCAAAACAATATCAAGGTTATTTTATGATGCTACGTACAGCAAAATAATGGGTTCGGGACTAGACAAATGGATAGTTTAGTAACCAACAGGAACATTTCCTGAATATTGTCGATATTTTCAGTTATATTTAAACACCTTTCATAGGATATTTAAAATGGAACTTTTTCCGTCATATAAATGGTCTAGTCTCTTGATAATACCACATACTAGTCTTCAGAAGACATTTCTACTAGTGGCCTTTTTCTATATCGTACATGTAAATGTTTGTCTATGAGGATTTATTCCCGACCATCGAACGTGTATCTGTCGATCTGCACGCAATGCATCTCCTTACAATGCACATTAGAGTCCTTTATTTTCGATTTTATTACAAATAAAATGGTCAAGAGATGCATAATGGATGGGGGAATCGTGGTTGAAACGATTTTATGTTTCTTTGATGCAGACGCATTTAGTTTCTTTGCCAACATTGCGTGCATAGCAGATCAAAACGTTGGCAACAATAACGATGGTGATGATACAAGTTTCTTCTAAAACCAATGTATACTATGAGCGGATGCAATAATGAATAAATAAGTGTAAATCATTCATGGATATAGTATTTAAAAGTACTCTTCCTGTATACATTATGTAGGACAACTCTAATAGTGGAATTAGTTCCTTCGCATCGGAATATACGTCTGTGATATTATCGAGAGATTGTTAATAGTACGCCATTTAGAAAATTATCTAGATCTATACCATACACGCTTTATGCCTCTTTAATATGACAAATAATGTTCTATTGTCTGGTTCAATATTATGTGATTAAGTCAAAGTATTTAAACACATCTCGACTGCCGGTATTTCTCAAATGTAACACTATACATTATTTTAACAGAAATATGGCCCCTTATTGGACTTTTTTTATTTTAGCATTTATTCAATGCAGTCAAAGAAATGATTCCAACAATGAAGTCATGCCCGCTTACAAGGTATGCTGGTGTTGTTAAAAGCTTGCAGACAATTGAGATTGATATGTTCCCCGTGTCCAAGGTTTCATGCTGAAAGCCATGTCAGATATATACGGATTAGATGAGGAGCAGAGCAAGTATATATCATTTCCAGTTCTTAATTGTCCCCGTCAGATCTTAATGTGGAGAAGACAGACGAAGCTTTCACATTTGGAAATAAGGAGTTCTCAACGTTAATACTAATTGGGTGTTAATTTAATCGGAATGGAACTAATATAATGTTGCTAGATATCAAAATGCTGATGTTGTTTGCAATTGTCAGTCTTGTAGCATAGGTGGGTGAATCATTTTCTTTATAATTTGGGTAATATGCAAAAAGTAAACTAAACCAATTAATATCGCTTTTTGGCAAAGTATCCAGACTATATGTATCCGTATATTATCGAGCGAAGCAAGACAAAGTCCATACAATTCCCACCACACCATTCCGCGTTAGATCAAAAATGATTCTCGCAAATTGCCGATGATGCGAGGCATTTAATTACACAATAGTAACTATATTTCATTCACTATGTACATGTACCGCGCGGGAATTGCAACGAAACGAATGCGGCAACAATACTGATTACCAAATTACGTCACCCGAAACGTGACAATTAAATTAAAAACTCTTCCTGGCAAGAAGACACAAAATAAGATAATTCTGCATTTAAGTGATACTTTCTCGAGCAGACTATTAGCGTTTAAGATTAAATTAACACTACACAGTCTATAACTTATTTCCCAAGGGCGAATCAGTTTGCGTTTCTTCCAATAAAGAGGCATTCCCTATAACTAGCATAGTTTTCTCTACTATCACAATAATGAGCTAAATGTACAAAGCACTATCAATGATCATAATTTGCAGAAGAAAGTGTGTGCAAATATGTCTCTATAATGTCAAAAATAAATTTAAATCACCATTAATAATTAATCGCTTCCAGCGATTTATTATTATGTGGTCAAAGGGAAACAACTCGGCTCGTTACGGAAATATGTTTTCATTCTTTTCTCGGTAATTAGTGGGAGCTTTTTGTGGAAAATTTGAGAAGTTTAAGCAATAATGATTCTTATTTAATTTATACTATTCCTGAATCGATTTAAACGATCAAAGTTAGGGAACGCCTCTTTAAAGTATCGATATAAATTACAAATTAAAAAAAGGTCTCATATCTTAGTCAGTAAATAGTACAAGTATTATAATGCTCAACTTGAATCTGGTGCCTTATTCACCAACGCTGCAAGTCTAAAACTCAGACTTAGACTTAAAATTGACAATATTTGTATTCACTGCCATTTCTTTGCAATTATATTTAACCATGGCAAATTTTATCTCATTATTTGTTGTTATCAACTAAACATTTATACCAAATTATATCAAAATTGGTACATTTATAACAACATAAGAGCGAATAGAAGATTTGGAAATATAAAGTCTAAGTCTAAATTTTAGAATTACATCGCTGGTGAATAAGGCCCCTGGGCACTTACACAAATCGTAAACTTACGCTCAAATTTGAATTCCTTATAACGCTTTTGAATCTACAAATGGGGAAATGTTGTGTTTGAAATATTGAACTAAATCAATTATCTCTGGATAGTACATATCGCTTAACTAGAATTTGTAGCAGTTAACTAATTACACAGAAATCAAATTTGGGCCTAAGTTTATAATTACCGTAAATGCTTTGATAAAACAGTACCCTGGAGACTTATCATGTAGCGCACAAAATGCAACAAAACCTGTTAAAAATAGATCTTCGTAGTTCCTGTCCAAATTTTCATTTTTCCCGAAAACCTGGTAGTACAATTTTTCAGTTTCTACAATACCTCTTATAGATAAACCATGTTTAATGAGCCGTGACTAATTTATGCAGGAAGGTTGATTTGTCGTCAAAGGATAGATATAGGGTATAGGTTAACCATGTTTTTTGAGCCGTGACTAATTTATGCAGAAAGGTTGATTTGTCCTCAAAGGATAGATATAGGGTATGTATTAAGGCTTCAGCAATATATGTGATCAATGACAGTAACCAATACATGGCTCAAAGAGATTTTAACCAGGCATATTCACATACCATGACTAAGAAGTGTTACCTTCCGTCACGGCTCAAACCACATAGTTTATCTATATTACATTGTGTATTATGTTTGAAACACATGGGGTATAGCGTCTGAAATATTCGCTTTGTAAAAACAACTGTCAAATATCTGTGGCGATGGAACGATGATACGCGGTGTGTGAACACACGCATATCCTGATTTAATCCACATTCCGTATGTTTCGTGCTGGAAAAGATAAATCTCTAAACAAACAGGCAACACAATAATTAATATTTCAGCGGTTTTGATTTGACTGATCTAGATTACCGTCTTAATCTGTCAGAATACTTTAGGAATTAGGCATTATCATATTTGTTACCGAGTCTGTACAGGGCTTATAACCCGATTCAGGCTCAATCCTAAAATACGAGAAAGAATCATAATAATTGGGATTCAAGCTCAGTTAACAATTTACCCTAAACGTGTTTAAATATAATGGAGCAGTCATGTCGACAATGTTCATGGAATAACCCTGTTAAATACCAAAGTATATATTTGTCTCGCTTCAACCCCATAATTGATCTGACATTGGGTGGTTAGTAGCATCATAAAATTACCAGTATATTGTTTATAATGAACTGCATGAACTATGAGGGTTTCGGATATTTATGTATGTCATTCAGTTAAGTTCTTAATTTTATAGAGGTATACTCGGTCAAAATGCACATGATACTAGTAAGTTCAGAAAAGAAGAACGTATATGTTATTGACGCGATCTATTTCAGGAACGGGATCCATTCGCTGGCTTTGAATAAGAAATTCGTAAGTACAGAATCAATTTTTTGAAGAAAAAAAAACAAGAAAACAACTGTCTGAAATTAACTTTTTCCTTACAGTATGGTAAAACAAACTTTTATAAATTATTTTTATGTTCTGATTTATATGACAATTGGCTCTTAAGAAACGCCTTAAGGTGCATATTTCAAATATGTAATGAGTCTTATAAGGTCGTTCGTAGTAGTTACGACGTTCCTATTCTAAGTCAGCGCATTGTATCTAAAGTCCTCACCACCGTTTTTATTGCCAACTTTTTTATCCGTAATGCACGCAATGTTGGCAACGAAACTAAATGCGTCTGCATAAAAGAAACATAAAATCATTTCTAACATGATTGCCCCCATCAATTATGCATCTCTTGACCATTTTCCTTGTAATAAAATCGAACATAAATGACTCGAATGTGCATATTAAGGAGCTGCTTTATGCATTGCTTGCAGATCGACCGATACAAGTTCAATTGTCGGGAATAGTTCCTCCTAGACGAACATTTACGAGGGTAGTTTAACTCATGAATGGAGACAAATGCGTACTGTAAGAAGATCATTGTATTATGCCAGAATATAAATATAAGCCACCATGCTTTTCATTCAAACAATTTACACGTAATGTATGTAAGGGAACATTAAACTTGCGTTATGTCAACAGACATTCAAGCTTACAAAAGATTGGACTTGGAAGGCAGCAATTAACTTAAGCAGTGGTGTGCTTGTATGCTTGGATATTACCAAGGCATTATCTCCACGGCCAATGTTGTCACATATCGTTGTTGATAATGTAAGCTGACCCGTCGTATCATTTACATATTATACAAACACGTATATTTACCGAAGGGAGAATACGACGTGTTTTCTTGACATATTATCAAGCGTTTTTACAACAATCTATTGACAGAACTTATTTCACCAATCTTATTGGACTTCCAGAACCGATAACCCGTAATGTGATTTCGGTAAATTAATTACGAATAGTCCTCAAGAAAAGACGAAGCTAGTATGTTTTATGTGTATCAGTCGAAAGCGCAATGGTGCAGACACTGTCATTGATAGTTCCGGGCGAAGGACTTAGTGGTTATTGGTGCAAATAGACATAATGTTTTTTAGCAATGTCTCATATACTGTATTAACTTTTTGTACATTATTACCGCGTAGCACATTCATGGAAGTTTGACCTACCATTGCACTTAGTGACAACATCGTGGACGACACGCCGTTACAATATGTATATACTTAAATGATGCCTATAGAATGCAATTAACATTTCGATGGCTTAGAATTAGAAGGTCGTAAGTGCTTACGACCTTTCAAGATTTATACATAATATATTATTTAGAATAAGCATCACAAGGCGCTTCTTATGAGCCCATTTTCATAAAAATCTGAACTTGTCATGTTGACCAAAATGAAGTTGTAAAAGTTTGTTTTACCATAAGTAAAGAGTAAATGCCAGACAGTTTTTCCATGTTTTCTCAAAATATCGATTTGGTAGTTACGACCTTCTAATTCTAAGCCAACGATTCATTAATAATTCACTTTGGTTACACTGTAACAATTGTTTTACATTACTTTCTTCTGACATGACTTATCGTCGCAACACGGAATGGGTATATTTACTTGGTACAGATCACATTACACATATTAACATTAAACAACTTCGTGAATATCTTAAGGCACCCAGTGTTTATAATAATAATAATAATAAAAATAACTTTATTTAACGAAGGCTATACACATTAAGTTAATGAATTTCATGTATAAACTTATTTACAACATGGCCTTCTAATTTACATACATAAACACAAATCAGTACAAATAAAAGACACAAATACAAATCAATAAAAAAAATACATGTACACCCGACAAACACTATGAAAAACATACATACGACTAATAATATCTCTTTTAATTTGATAGGAACATATTGATCATTTTAACATTCTAAATATAACAAGTTAACTGTTTAATGATGTTGTCTCAGTCTATACTAACCAGGCTATGTTTATTTTCGTCACACAGTAGTATCGTTCAAGTTCTAATAATTAATCAGGTATTACATGTACATTCTTGGAGCGTGTCATGTCGTTTGACAATTAGTAAATAAAGTGGAAATGCTGATTGATCAAAATATAAACTGGAAGAAAATTGGAACGAATTATACTCTTCAAAGTAAGGCTTTGATAACGGCGAAGTCGAGTAAAACAACCGCTTATAGTTGTTCGTTATAACGTTTTTTGCATGACATCCACAAAATATGGTAACATTCATACAGGAAAATTTTATTACCGTTTTAAATATGGGCTCTATACATAGAAAAACTCGAGTGCCTTTTATATTTTGATAATAGATAAATAACTATCATACTGACCTTGTGACATGCATATCATAGAACATGTAAATGGGAGATGAAAATTTGTATTGGACTTACCTGAAAATAGAAATATAAACAATGAGTAATAGTACAATGCGATATAAAGAAACGAGGGTTATTCTCAGGTGACAACAATGTTATCAGGTGAAGTGATAGTAGTAAAATCATTTTACTGAAATCGTTACCGTTTCTTTTTTTCTGTGGATCTTGAAATAGTTTTAATTTAATATAAAGTAAGCTGTACAGCAATAGTGCTGTTATAATTCAAATTAAACAACTTTCGGAAAATTTAAAAAGTGCGTATCGCTTAATTAATGTGACAATTAAATTTCAAAACACTTCCTGGCAAGAAGTATCAGATTAAGGTAATTATGTATTAAAATGTTACTTTCATGAGCAGAATATTAGCGTTTCAGATTTAACACTATTTCAAGATCCACTGACTGGTTTTCCCAAGGGCGAATTGTTGTCTGCGTTTCTTTGATAAAAATGTCGCCAGCAATTAGAAAAAACAGTGTCTTATTTCTGAGTCGGTCAATATCACAAGAATCAAATGCTGAATTCAATTCTGGAAAATGTTCGTGTATTGAAAACACCACAAACACATAATGCTATCTTCCTGAGCTTTACAATGCAATAAAACCGGCAAATATTTAACCGCCAAAATTCACGCGACAACCTGTCATAACTTCTTATTTTATATAAGACTTCTTATCAATATGTGTAAAACATACGGTGTTTAGCGTCTGAAATATTCAGTTTATAAAAAACCTGCCAAATATCTTCTTGTGGCTATAGCACGATACTACTCGGTGTATGAACAAACATATATCCTGATTTAATCCGCGTTTGTGCTGGAAAAGATAAATATCTAAACAAACAGGAAACACAATAATTAATATTTCAGCGATTTTGATTTGACGGACTACCGTCTTAAGTACTCAGTCAGAATACTTTAGGAATAACGTATTATCATATTGTTACCGAGTCTGAACTGCCTTTCGTTCATTAACGAAAACGTCCGCCGCGAGAATTACTTCGTCACGCGAACTACTTATTGAACGATTATAATCGTTCGCCGCAAACAATTTTAGAATGGTGGAGATAGACGATTTTATGGCCTTACTTGTTCTATTAGATTTTCAGCCGTAGATTGAAAATTAGGAACTCAGTTATACTTCTTTCGTGTTCTATTTATTCAGCTTTGGTATCCACACTGTATCACAAATGAAAAACACATACAATCTACACTTACTGTTTAAATCGCTAAGATTATAATAAATTAAATCAAATATTTATCTATCCGCCATCTTTGTTCGCTTGGCGAGCTATGTGTAAAGGTCGTTCGCGATTGGCTAACATGTTCGTGGCGAACTTATCGTTCATTAACGCGAACTCACGTATTGTTCGCGAATGTTAGCGAGCGATGGGTTAATGGACGCACTGCACGTTCTATAACCACATTATGGTTTACTCCTAAAATACGAGAAAGATTAATCATAATGATTGTGATTCTAGCTCATTTTCACAATTTACCCTACATGCACTTGTATATAATAATAATAATAATAATAATAACGACTTTATTTATTGTGGATTACATATTTGACAGTTAATATCAATTTTCAATAAGGTCCACTGAAGTGCAGTGTACTGTATAAAGATTACTGATACACCCATTAGTCGAAAACGTAGCTGAATGTCATACAAACTGATCAGAAACCTTTTAAGTCCATAATAAAAACGATATGACGGCGATTTTATGGTGTAAGGTATCACCCAATGTCAAATAAATTATGAGTTCGAAGCGAGACAAATGTATACATTGATAACTAACAAGACCATTTCCTGAATATTGTCGACCGTTTCCATTATATTTAAACACCTATCAAAGCATATAAGTACTATTTCTAAAGACATTATGTAGGAGAAAGCAAATTGTAGAGATAGTCTGCGTTCATTTGCTTTTGAATATAAGTGTGTGGTATTACATGTATCGGGAAATATTTAGAAGGCCGATATCTAGAACATTTATCTACACCATACCCATATAATGCATCGTAAATAGTATGACGATAGTTGTTCCATTTCGTCTGAGTCTATAGTGTTTGGTTATGTGTTTAAGTAGAGTACAGATTAGCTGATAAGTACTAGACATATGTGTTGCTTCAAGATTATTTGTGTCTCATTCTTCAGGTTCGAGCGCTGGTGTAATATTGTATTTATGTTTCCAAATTTGAAGCTTTACTAAACCTTGGTCCATTGTATTTTAATGGCGTTCGAAACACCAATACCATAATACTGCAGAGGAACATAGCGCAAATAACACAAGCACGATTGATCCTAGTATTCCCAAATTTTACCTGGCGGTTTGTCTTTAAAAAGTAGATGACTCTTATTTATTTACACGTCGTTAAATAAAAGGCCAATGTTACTGTGACCTGTACAATGTCTAAATAGTGTGCTTCCACTAGAACATAGTGTTTTAGAGGGCATACATGTGTTCATGGTGTTCCAAACATCTCTAGTAACGTTGCTTTATACGAAGTCGTTTATAAATAGAGTGGTTTCAAATCAATACTAATCCATTAAATGTTGGGGTGTGAAAATTTAAATTGTTTCTATACAGAACTGTCAATGCGCGTGCCTGATTGATAAGGCAGGCATTCATTTAATTAAAATCTGCAACACATTTATAGGGTAGGTGATAATGTTAAATGATAATGGTAGAACGTCTATCAAATATTCATGCAGAGCAATATAAGCCGTGTGTTTATTTAGCAAAACCATATTGCATTTCCCATGTTGCTTGCTTCTAATTAAGGATCATTAACACTTTAATTGTTCAACTGCACAATGAATGATATACACTTATTTAGTCCTTATTGGATTCGTTCATAGTAGACATGGCTTTTAGAAGAAACTTTTAACGCCAGGGAAAGGGGATAAATATACACTTACGCTGTCGGTAATATCAGACATCGCTTTCGGTTTACGTAAAATATAAGGTCAACATTTAAAAGTTGCTGGCAATATCAGATTAATTCCATTCCGATTCGATTAACACCTTATTATTATGACGTTGAGAACTTGTTATTCCCAAAGGTGAATGATTTGTCTGTCTTCCTAGCATTAAGAAGTGACCGATTAGAAACTGGGAATGATATACACTTACATTATCCTGGTTGAATCCGCTCGTAGTGCTTATACATCGCTTTTAGAAAGAAATATTGAACAGAATGATTGAATAAATGATATACATTTACGCTGTCCTTAATATCAGACATGAAACCTCGAACACTAGGGCAACACTCATGGAATATCGATCTCAATAGTCAGTTAGCTTTTAATAATATCAACATAATCGAATATGACATCACCTTGGGGCTCATTATTTGATAAACAAGAAGTTCAATGCACTGTTCATAAGACAAAACGAATGTCTAGTATTGAACATTTTATTAAATCTTAAAGAACAAAACATCAAGATGCACCCACCTATGCTCCAAGAACGGCACCAGAAATAACAGCTTTATTGTAATATCTAGAATTATGATATAAGATCCTTGCGGAATAAAATTAACACTTAATTAGTATTGACGGCGAGAACTTATAATTCCCAAAGGTGAATGATTTGTCTGTCGTTCTTGTATTAAGATGTGACCGAGACAGTTAGAAGAGAGGAATAAAATACACTTATGTTGCCCTTATTGAATCCGATCATAGCAGACATCGATGTTTGAAAGAAACGTAGAACGCTGGGGGAAGACAATGGCATACACTTACGCTGTCGTTAATATCAGACATTGCATTCATGGAATATCGATCTGAATAGTCAGTAAGATTTTTAACACGACATAATCGGACATGACTTCGCATTGGGGGTTCATTATTTGAGAAACAAGTATTTAGCTTGGCTATTGCACTGTTTCACCGTAACTATGATACAAAATAACTGAGGAGAAAACGAATGTCTAGTATAGAACAACTTATATTAGTACTTATAGACCATTGTAACTACACTATATGTAACTCAGATGTTATAAACGACAAAAAAAGTTTATTATTGAACAGCCAATGCATTCCTATAGACAAAACAACACACCATGAGTTGAACCAGACAAATAGAACACATCCCGTCAGATTCAAGGAGCATTATGCGTGTATGGTAAAGATAAATGGTCTAGATGGTACCTCTTCTAGTCTCTTGATAATAACAGATACTTATATCCAGAGGAGAATGAACTCAGACAATTTCCACTAGTGGTTTTTCTATATAACGTCTCCTAGAGAAGTATTTAAATACTTCTCATACAAAATGACTTTAGAAATAGTACTTAAATGCCATGATAAGTGTTTAAATATAATGGAAAATGTCGACAATTTTCATGAAATAACCATGTTCGTTCCCAAAGTATACATTTGTCTCGCTCTAAACCCCATAATTTATCTGACATGGGGTGGTTACGCAGTATCATAAAATTACCATTATATTGTTTTTGATCATGGAAAATAATAATTTCGGATATTTATATTAATACGCTGCCACACATTTGGGTGTATAAGCGATATACATACACTTGTTACTAGTAAGCCAAGGAAAGAAGAAGGACTAATATTTACATATACATTTATTGACGCGATCTATTTCAAGAACGGGACCTTCCATACCTTGTACCTAAAAGCCTGCACACAACGTTAGCAACGAGACCAAATGTGTCTGCATAAAAGAAACTTAAAATCATTAAGCATCAAACAATATTTCCCCATTAATTATGCATCTCTTGACCATTTTAATTGCAATAAAAGCGAACATAAATGACTCAAATGTGCATTTTAAGGAGATACATTATGCATTGCGTGCAAAACGACTGATTCAAGTTCAATGGTCGGGAATACTTTCTCATTACGAACATTTACGATAGTACTGGTTCTAATGTAGAAAAATGCACTCTGAATGAAGAGAATTGTACACATTATGTCAGCCTTTGAATATAAGTCACCATGCTTTTCTTTAAAACAGGTCTCTCGTATTTTATTAAAAGGAACATTGAATATGCGCAATTGCATGATGAAATACCATTGCATACATTTGTACATAGATAATTTAAGATTGTGTGGTTTTATGTGAGGCAGATCTTTTAATGGTAATACAAAACTGGTGGGCATGTAAACGCTTATTTGGTCATTATTCGTTATTCATAGACAGTGTGGATTCAATATTAACCCATTAAATTTCAGGTTGTTTAATCTGAAATTGTTCCTATATTGAATTCTAAATGTGCATGCCTGGTTGATAGGGGACGCATACATTTAATTAAAATCTGCATCACGTTCATAACAGAGGTGATAATGTTAAACGATAATGGTAAAATGTCTATCAAATATGCATGCAGAGCAAAATAAGCCGAGTGTTTGTTTAGCGAAAACATATTGTATTTCCCATGGTGTTCGCTTCAAACTCTCTTTAACCATTTGAATAGTTGAACTACTGCACCATGAAGCACACACTATTCAGAGCGTAACATTCATTACCAAGAAACATTATTCTGGCTAACAGGTAGGACGAAAGCTGTCAGGGTATTGTATTGCAATTTCTACAACTATTATATAGTTTAAAATGTGTCTCCGACTACACCAACGCTGTTATGACCAAGCTAGATCAAGGTTACGAGTGACAATATAGTGTATTACTAGTGCGTTGGATTACAAACATATCATAGCATGTAGGACAGAAGAAAGCAGTACTAAACACCAGACAAGTCGCGGAAGATAATGACACAAGATATAGCCTACTCGTCCATGCCGAGACGTTCGATTTAAAGCTAGGAAATACGTGAATGGCCGTACGGTTTGTTTGAAAATAGGTATGAGCAGTATGAAGTGAGGCTGTAGATGTAACCGTTATCCAATTGTAATCAACAGTTCGTAACAGACACGTATGTTACACGGCAGAACGTAATATCTGCATTTAAAAGATGCTGGCAAGATCAGAATAGTTCCATTTCGATATAATTAACACAATATTAGTATTGACGGCGATAATGTATTATTCCCGAAGGTGAATGATTTGTCTGTCTTTCTAGCATTAAGATGTGACCGAGTCAATTAGAAGAGAGGATTGATATATACTAACACTGTCCTTAAATCCAATCATAGCAGAGAGAAACTTAGAACGCCGAGGAAAGGAATTATATACACTTACACTGATATTAATATAAGACATCGCTTTCAGCATGAATTCTCAAACACACTGGGAATATCGATCCCAAAAGTCAGTACGCTTTTTCAACGATCAACATAATCGGACATGATTTTACCTTGGGGTTTATTATTTGATAAACAAGACATTCAATGCAATTATTGTACTATCTAACCGTTACTATGAGTATTAACTCAGTATTGAACAGCCCATTAATTCTTATTGACAAACCCACACAAAACGTATTGAACCAGACAAATGGAACTAGACAAAACAACATAATACTGTGTAGCAAAATCAGTCAATGGACAAAATCTAGATATACCAAAAACAACGTTATGCAAGCATGGATTAGATAAATGTTCTACATGGTGTACTTTCAGCAGTCTCAAGTTAATGCCAGATACTTATTTTCAGAGGCGAATGAACGCAAAATATTTCCACTAGTGGCTTTTTCTATTTAACGTCTCGTTTAAATATAATGGAAACTGTCGACAAGTTTCAGGAAATGGTCACCTTAGTTACAAAACTATGTATTTGTCTCGCTCCAACCCCATACTTTATCTGGCATGGCGTGCTGTACGCAGCATCATAAAATTTCCATTATATTGGGTTTTTTTTTATCATGATCTATAATCATTCCGGCTATTTGTTCAGTTACGTTCTAATACTTTTAGTAGGCTTAAGCGGTCCCCATATACTCGTAACATGTAAGTCCAGAAAAGAAGAACGACCAACATTCACATAAATTTAGTGATGCTATCTTTTTCAGAAACAGGAACTTCGATACATTGGGACATAAAATCTTCACAACGTCATTGATGCCAACGTTTTGATACGCATGCACGCAACTTTGGCAAAGAAACAAAATGCGTCTGCATAAATGGAACATAAAATCATTTCAAACAAGTTATCCCAATCAATAATGCATCTCTTGACCATTTAACTTGTAATAAAATCTAACATAAATCAAACCTAAAATACTCGAATGTGCATTTTATGACATATCTTATACATTGCGTGGAAATCGACTGATGAAAGTTCGATGATCTGGAATATTCCTCCTATACGGATATTTACGATAGTACTGTAACTCATGAATGCAGACAAATGCACACATAAGACAGATTCTTGTCATATGCTAGACTTTAAATGCCACCAGGCTTTTCCTTAAAACCAGTTCCTCGTATTGCATTAAAGGGAACCTTAACTACGCGTTATGCCGTGGTGAAATACACACGAATTCAGTCACAAAGAATTTCAAGTGACTGTTCATGTACCAACGAGGCATCTAATACAATACCCATTGGTATGTAGTTGTTTCTTTTCGTAAACATGCATTCCATTTTGTCCTTTCGGTCGGAGTACATAGTTCCTTTTTTCATTTGTTGAATACGCTCGTTATTGTTATTCATGAGATTCATTTCTATCTATACACCCTTAATCAGTGCAATCGAATGTGTCACTTACATACATTGATTTGTACACAAAGAAAGTAGGTCCGGGATAGCCTAAAATTATTCATTAGCTCAACCGAACTAAACAACACTCTATCGCAAATGATGAAATGTGCCTTCGTCATGCAAATTTTTTTGCATACTCGACAAACTTCCAAATGAATGTGAATATTGTCACACGATGTATGTTAAAATAACAGAAGTATGCATAGTGAAAGTTTCACTTAACAGAATCAGCAGAACTTACAAACAACCGGATAATTTTCCAAATGATTCAAAATCGGACATGGAAAGCAGCAATCAACTAAACTAGCGGAGCAGAGTGAATATAAACTACAATGCAGACCAAAACACTCGACTGAACACAAAAATGAACTTAAAATCGCTGTCACAATTGTTGAAAAGCTAGAAGACCTAAGTAGCACTTACGACCTTTTTGTTTTCAGCCAGCGAAATGATATTTCTAGGCGTTGCCTAAATAATATTTAATATGGCGTAAGGTATACAGTGGAATGTAGGGGTATAAACAAAGCATTATAGCATCATTACTGTGTATATATGTTTTATGAATGTACTTGGTTCCTTGAGAAAAAGGGACACGGCGTTAACATTATCACATAAATAGTTTTTCAGTGGTAGATGTGAATTAAACACAGAACTATTTTGTATCCTGTGGAATTATACATTTTCTGTCGAATATGGTAAGGGTAAAGATATGAATGGGGGTATTATTCATATAAATCATAAAAAACATATACATCATCATTACCCGTCGTATGGGTACTTTCGGTGTCATGATATGTCACCACCCCTTCTCGTGAATTGCGGTAGCTGTCGTTGCTTAGTGTGGGTTTTAATCAATTATTAGGGTTGTGTGTGGGCATTGACCCGTGTGATTGAGTTGTGTTGATACTGGTTTCTAATTGTTAAAAGTCTGCCTTCCTTGTTCTATTTACTCCTTTCTGTGGCTACGAGAGGAAAGAGATCAGACAGATGATCAGACATTTTGAAATAATAAGACGGTTGTTTGGACAATTGCAAATTTCTTAATTACATTATCCATTCTCTAAATCGCTCGTGCTTCCATCTTAATTAAATTTCTTTCTTATCTTCACACTGCAATGTACGACAACATAATGGGTTGTGATCAAATATTCAGATACAAAAACAACAGCGCCGCACTTAAACTATATGTGAAGGTTTGCACTGTTTTGTAGGCACTGACTCATTATAAATACATTTGAGAAATATCTTCTGACCACTCGAATTATAAGAATATATTGATGACACAATTAATGTATCCGACCAAGAACTTGCAAAAAGTGAGTAGTCCATCTAATTTACATTCGGTATGATGAATTTCAATTTTTATATGAATTTTGAACTATACTTAAACGTGAACAACCGGACACCTTTTGAAAACAAACTTACTAGTAATGGGCATTTCATTTTAGAGGACGTCTTATAGCATGCTAGTATCTGACGATTATTTCACCGGGCATGTGAATGTTGTTGCTTGCTTAACAATTTTTCCGAACGATGTTATGTATCATCAATAGAACTTGCAATACATCTCAAGGAATCGCATGTGTCCTAGTATGATATTCTCCTAAACGATTGTCCGTATCAGTATTCCGTTTTGGGTTTGTCTAGGTAATGTTCCAGTGCCAAGAGTTAAATCACAATACAGGAATCCATTGGGAATTATATACTTGGCTCATTTAGCTTCTGGTCTCATATATAAATAATTAAACACGTTCTTTCTAGAATGACATGGAATACCACTCACAGCGAAGCTATTGACCTTTACTGTAAAGCTGTCCTTAGTTTGTCTAATGCCTTCAGTATGTCTTACCATGTACCATCGAATAAATTCAGTCGGGCATACGTTTCTCATTCTCTGAAATGATAAGCTGCAACGGCAGACTACATGTAGTTGATTGGTGATTTTTTTCTCTATACCTCCTTATGGCTTTCCGTTGTACTGTCTCTGTGATGCTGTTTCTCTTAAATGACACTTGTATATATTCATGCACGTTTATCATATTTTCAAAGGCGTTCATACACTGGATTTGAAAGTCATCGATTTTACCGAAAATCGTGGATGATCCACAATGCACTGCGCACGCTTCGGTAATTATCGACCGTTTCCGCTAAACCTTTATTTTACCGCGTTCGGTTAACTCCGTTAATTTCCGCCGATATTGTTTACGAAAACGGCCATCTTTAATGGAGTTGACAGGTGGTTTAAATGTCTGATAATCGACTTTTATTGAAATAAATTGGCTATTTGATAGAGTATTAACATGTTTATTGTCATTTGAAATGTTTTATACACCGAAACTTCGACTACAATAGGAAATTATTATGTTTTTCACACATTGATCACGAGCAGAAATACGAACAAAATTTGGATTTGGACGCCCGGGTAAGAATTCTATTTTACCCCATCAAATAGAAAAACGAAGTTGTTTCATTACCACAAGTATTTTTAAGACAGCCCAAAGATTACAAAAAATAATATTCCATAAAAATAGCGAGTACGAATAGCTGTAAAAGAATAAAAAACAAACCGCATAATTTGTTGCAGGCCGATTTGTCGGTTCGAAAACTCCATTTCGATAACTCGCACAAATCTGAAGTTTATTTTAATATGGTGGACGAATCATACAAAATATTGTAACTTAAACATAGAATACATATTTTAGAGTCAGTAAATGTCCACATTTGTCAAATTCGACGGAGGATTAAACATTAAAACCTCTTATCTAAAACGAACAAAAATCTCCTTTCATCCGAAAAATCCAAGATGGCGGATAGCGTATTCTTCAATCGTGTGACGTAGGTGGATCACGTGACTGATAATCTCGGGTCAGCTAATCAGAAATGCTCTAAGAAATACTCTACTTTCCTATCCAGTGTATGAACGTCTTTGATATTTTTAAACGAAATTGATGCAAATATCGTTGTTCATTTGCTGAGGTTTTTCAAAATGTTTTCAATACAATCAGTATCCTGTTACCGTGCTATTTCTGACTTACGAGCATATTCGGTTATGGTTAAATGCTAATGATACAAGTAGATTAATATGAATGCAGTCAAATACTTATACGATGGCCGATTGCATAGGTCATTATGATGTTTTGACCGGTGTTATTTTATATTGATTGTTCAGGGACGACTGGTATTTCATATAGATGATGGCAGTCTGTCTGGCATGAAGGGAATATCATCATAATTGCCAACTTATTAGGAATGCCAATCGTAAAGACGATAAGATGTAATGGAACACAGTTATACTACGTAGTTAATTCTGCAATGCGATTTAATGAATGCATTATGCGCATAAAAATGCATACGTATTTATCGAGGTGAAGACAGAAACAATGGTTTCAAGAAACAGTGTTATAACAACACTAATTTCCATAAATGAGGCAATGTTAACATGTAGCCATTAACCTGGTCCCAATAGCGCACCATTTTAAAGCTTGATGTAGGATTGAAGTATCCTCATAAAAAAGTCACCGATTGCAAAATTGTCATTGTTTTATATTTCGATTTATTTACCAAAGTACTATGTATAATTACAGGTGGGTTTTCGTAAGATTTTTAATTGTCTTGCCATGCCCTCCTGGTTATGTCAGCTATTTTGAATGAAATTGTGAGGCTGATTAATGTAAGTCAATATCTACAATTGACTTTGATAAACAATGGATATTAACTGAACTAGTACAAAACAATAAGTAGTTCTAAATTTTGATTGTCAGACGGAAAATATTGTTAAACATTGATAAACGAAATTTCGTTTTACAAGTAGGAAAACACAGTCACATGAAATTTAAATAAACACGATAATGAGAATAGCCCTCAGTGGATAGCACTTAAAGATAATGTCTAGCCTTTGGAGTCTTGTTCCATTGTACAAAAGACCAAGAGTCTCTTGGGAGTACTTGTCTCTATACGAAATGTACAGAAACAACGTATCAAGCATTTCGCAGTGTTTGCTCACGTCTTAATGTCTGTCCAAATAATGCATAAATGATGAGATGTGCTGTTTGAATGTTATAGAATACGTCAAGGCATCTCAAGAAACGAGTTGGGTTAGCTACCAAATTATGCATTGTCTCGCTCAAAAACGCTTGATATATTTGATATGTGTCAACGTAGCCCGTCAACAACTTGTCTGTTATCGTTCTCTTACGATGCATAAATATAGTAACCCGTCAACAAATTGTCTGTTATCGTTCTCTTACGAGGCATAAATGTCGGAGGTGTCTGTGGAACGGCAGTGTCATTTAATAGATTATATTTTCAGCAGGGTTTCTGCCACATATCTTATATACTATATAACACGAAGAACTCCGCAAAAATATGACCCCGGTAAGGTAAATCCCAAATATGGGAAAATCACATATCTAAACAAACATATTGCGATGCAGACACTTCCCCCTCATATCCATCTGTTGTCATCGTTTAGTGCACTTTATGACGATACTCGTTTAGAAATTACCTGTTTTCACAGAACCCATAACCAATGAAATAAAACGCTTAACCATTTATAAGATATGTCAGAGTGTGTAGGTTTGTTCCGTTATTTCATGCTGAAGGAATTTTAATCTCTAAAGACAGGAAACGATATAATTAAAATCGCCATGAATCTGATTCAAATTTCACATTTTTGCAAATTTCCTTTTTGCTATTCCTGAAATCCCTAAGGTCGTTGCATTTCATTTCACGTCAAACTAATGTTTTCCCAGCTCAGATTATGTTTTTTATGAAACAGGATATTTTGCAGTAGTTCCTCACATTCATCTGCCACACGAGCTCATTTCAGATTTCATTCTAGCTTAAAAATGTTTGAGTGTAAAAAACACAGCTAAAACCATTTAAATTAAGAATAATACAGAGAAATCCAATTCAATAATTTAGCATTACTTGACGTTTTTTGGCTACTGATAATAACGGAAATCATATACCTCGTCCTTACATGAAAATGTCAATTTGGCTTTTCAGACCAGAGAATATCTGGTCTCATAATTATATACTATTATTTTATACACAACTTCAGCTTAATAAATGCTCATTATATTAAAGCCTGACAACGTTATTTGGTATCGCGATATAAATACGTATGGTTAATTCGTATATAAGAATAAGTGGTAAAAAAACAATATAACTAGTAGCAGAAATGCCAACGTTTGCAAAATGATGAAATCGGTTTACGTTTTAATTCTTATGCATACGATTTTGAATGCATGATTAGTGGCAATTGTAAAGATATATGCTTAAATCCAGACTGAGAGGCAACATTTATATGTATTTCAGGATGAATAGTAAATACATAAAACATAATAGAAAAAGGAGAAATGTCCTGACTTGCAAAAGTATTAAATTGGATTCAGTTTTATATTTGAAACATACGATTTGAAATGCTTTATTAGTCGGCAATTCAAAAGATATTCTCTTCAAGCCAGACATAGAGGCATCAGCCATTACAGACATTCTTGAACAATCAATATGGGATAAAACCGGACAAGATGAGATACCTAATGACCACGACAATCCACCAGCATATAAGTATTTAATAACAGGTACATTAAGCTATCACAAAATCTGGGGATTGTTTAATGGATCAGCGGATGCTATGCTATCGAGGTGAACAAAAGTATTGAACACATTACTTGGTCTGGGAAATATGCAGCAGAGATACCATCTTAAGGATATACTAGCTACAATCTACACTAGCTCGTTAAATTTTAAACCATGTTGCTGTACGACTCGAACATATTAACCTAAACTATTACATGATCTCTGAAGGACTTTTCGACATATGCAATTAGGAATTGTCATCGTGTTGGCATAATCATATTTGTGAAACTAGGGCATCCTGCACACTTGCAGCTGGGGCTTGTTGAACTAGGTCGAATCTTAGCTGCATTTTATTCGGTCTCTAGGGATCACATTTATTTTGTTATTTCTTCGTGAAACTAGGACATCCTGTCATTTTACAAGGGGCATTTGGGTTTTTATTTATTCAGTTATATTATATGTGGACATTTCTCCGTGGAGTTGTGCTATGCTGTAGTGTTACTGCTTTCTGTGTTCCTCTAGGTATGATGAGGATGCCTACACTGTCCGATTTCCTCATATCTTTCGGCACTCAGCAACTTGAGCTACTCATCTTCTAGTAGGCGTGATGACCTATTCTATGACAATGTCATTACCATCAAAAACTATACATGTATTTCGTAATACGTATCGCATGTAGAGAATAACTGAGTCGGCAAATTTTAGTATTGCGTTATAAAATATGTAGCCAAGTATGATACAGCATTGAATGTCGTTTCTGCCTGTCTACTTTCGTTACAATTCTACTTTTATCTCTATACAATTAGTATTGTGACAATGATCAATCGGTCAATGTGCATCCACTCTAGACACATTATTCGTCAATTTAGTAAGTAAGTTTCTGCATGACAACATTTCAGATTATTTTCCCAGACTAAATAATAGATTTGTGTATTGAATGCGTGTATTCCCTTGGACACTGATCCATTATAGTTATCAAATAGATTTGAGAAACATTCTTTGTCCACCGTACATGTATGTATGTTGCTTGTCCGACGGCAATGTCAAAACGATGTTATGTATCATCAATAACGCATATCCGGAGAAATCGTATTTACCGCAGGCGACATTCTTCTAGAAGTTTGTCTAAATAAATGTGATACGGTTCCGTCTGACAGTATAGTACTAGATCACTATATTACCATTATAGAGGAATACATTGGGATTTGTCTAATTCTTTCATTTAACGACTGGTCCATACTATGTTGGAACGATTTATGCCAAAAAGGTATCTATACCAAAACATCTTATTCCTACAAAATTACCGTCTTTACGTTCTGTTACAGTGACGTTGGTTTTGGTTTGCATGTAATAGTGACGTTACAAAGTACATGTGGCTTACAAGTAATGTTAATGTTGTTCAAATACTTATAGCAGAGTGTATTGGTCACAAGGATCTTATTTAACCGGTGTTATGTTGTATTGATTGTTCAAGAATGTCTGACAATTCCTTTGGCTAATGACTGTCTGGCTGGCTGAAGGGTATATCATGAAAATTGCCGAGCCGACTTATCTCTAAAGACAAATCGTAAAAGTGATTTGATGTAATTGAATGAACTAACAATTTACAATGTCATCAGATATGTGATTAAAAGAAAAACATAAGGCAGTCTATGATATCTCCGAACGTTAGAAATACTTAAATACGACGTTACTAACTCAACATAACTTAATAAGTATTACCAATCAATGAGACAGTTTACACATAATAGTCATAAAAGCTAACAACTTGTCTAAATAGCGCACACTTTGTAGTTACTATAAGAATACTAATGGTAAAATTTCGACGATCGCAAAAATATTAATTATAATTATTTTTTATTCTTGAATACTACTTGAAATAGGCTCATCTACACATGGGCTTTCATAAGGTTTTGTTATTGCTTTCTCATACACTTTCGGAACTACGTTTAGAGGCTGATTTATGTACATTTTGTAAGTAACTACCATATACATGATTACACAATATGTATAAACTGAAAAAGTAGGATTTGAGCAAGATTACTAAAAGATTGGTGAACCAGATATGATTTGACAAGTAGGAAAACAAACACACAAAATAAGCTAACAAAATAATTAGAACTATCCCACGTGATGATAGCGTAAATATTACTGTGAAATGTTTTGAGAAACTTCCTGGTTTGGTTTGACGTGTTTCCTTTGTCATTGTACAAAATATTAAGTGTCTCTTGGGTGTAACATACTCCATACAAAAACACGTAACAGACATCTCGAAATGTTTGTTCACGTAATATTGTCTGTCACAATTAGGCATAAATAATGTGATGTGTGTTTGAATGCTATAGAATATATCGAGGAAGCCAACGAAAAGATGCCTGTTAGCTACCAAGTTATGCATTGTCTTGCACAAGCCCGCTTGGTATATTTGACATATGACGACGTAGCCTGTCAATAAATTGTCTTTTATCGGTCGCTGACGATGCATAAGTATCGGATGTGTCTGTTTTCTACCAGTAGTTAATTGATGTTTGATATAGTTTACTTTCTACCATGTCCAGACATATAACAATGCTAACTTATTTCCGCGTAATGACAACAAGATATGAGGAAACCAGGGACAGGGAAGGCAGCACTCGAATTAACCAGAAAGGCACAGAAAACATTCCAAACACAACACGACACAACTGCACGGAGAAAACCCACACGCATTCCAACGAAATAATTAAAAAACAAGTCCGCATTGTAAACGAGCAGGATGACCTACTTTCACAGTGTATTACTGCCATGTAAAAAGGGAAACTTTGGAGCGCCGATGAAAGAAACGAATTATATATAACTGATAGTTGCAAAAAATAAAATAAGTAATCAATCAGTACAGTGTATGTAGTGTAATCGACAATAGACAGCTTCAGATAAAACATTTAGATAACCCAATGTGGCAAATATGTCCGTATTCACCAAATACATTATGGCACTATACATATTCATTTGATAGTTATTTCTTTCTGATTCGGCTTTTCTGTTGCTTGTTGTTGTTCTTTTCGTTAGCCCATTTGACCTCATTTCAACTACCATTTATAGCGAGGGAACGAAAAGAGAAGCAAGCTTAAAACGTTTTAAGCTACTTGAAAACAGGACATATTAGTATGTGCAGGCATTCGGGCGTTCGGGTTGATCAATCGAGATTTTAGATTCCAGCCCGACAGATATACTTGTAGTCAGAAAACATAAATACAACTAGAATAACTTTAATGAACTGTGACTGTGACGGATACCATTCAATTGAGTTATAGCATAGTTGTGGTAGAAAAAGTTCACATCTCCATAATGAAACATTAGCGTAGAACTGATAATGATAGCAAATTAGTTCATTATCAAAATGTGTAATAATGGTTTGTGTTTTTTTTGGCTTATTACATTAACAAGTGTCTTTTGTTCAAAGCGCCTTTGAATCAAATTATGAAACTATTTTCTGTGAACATTTAATGGAATTTCTAGTGCTCTCTTATTGTTTTCTCGTTCGCGGCGTCCATTTGTCTCGCATTCAAAGAATGATTATTAACAAGTTCTTTTCATCACTATTTTGTAAAATAAATATTAGCATTCGACGTTGTGTGAATCTCACAAGCATGTCAACATCGCAATGACTACAGTAAGTGATTTATGCAAGAACAATAGAACACAGTCACTTTTTGACTGAAGAAATGTAGAACAATTGTCAAGCATAACTGTGTTAGTCATATGCCTTCATTTTGTTGTGCGCAATGTTTCCCCTATTTATAAAATGTTTTTTTCAATAATCGTTCTCTCGTTCGCCGAGTTGACTATCTAAAAAAATATTTTCCAAAATGTACAATCATCCAGCAGCGGATGTGTTGTGCGCCAACTAATGTTGAGTAGAAAGCAATCCACGGTACCGTAGAGTATTCTACAGAATTTATATTCGGAAATCATATTACGAAAAGACATTTCCAGAACTCCTGTGAGAGCCGCATTCAATGTACCATAATATATCGTTACAAAGTTTGGCTCACTTTTGTCTGGAAAATGTATTTCAGAATACGTTTTTACAGCGAAAATACAATACATTAGGAGACATTGTCATATGAAAGCGATGTTTGCTCCAACATAAAAAGACTCATTTGATCTCATCATAACATTCTTTTCATCGGGTTTACATTCTCGTATAACGTAATTTCTAAACAGTCATATCAAACACTGCCGTTGCATAAAATGTATCTGCTATTATCAATTACAAAAAGACTGTACGGATACTGGTGACGTTATGTAAACAATTAGCTACAATCGAACTTGAACTTTCCTACTGTGCAGATTTGACGAAGTTCGGTTGATTTACGCCATTAACATGCCGACTGAACTGCAGACACAGAATAAGCCTTACGAAAATGGAACGTAATCTTGGAAAATTGTTACGCTAAGTAAAAAAACGACAACATAATAAACATACTAGCCGTAGTATGGCTTATTGTTTAGTTTGCTTATATGGTTATCGTGTAGGTGTCGTGTGGGTATCGCTGGTATAATGTCAGTGATTCTTAATACAGGGAGACGACAGAGTTACGTTCAAGTGATACAATTAGACTATTCTGTAATTTGTACGGTGAAGCATCACTAAGATGAAGGCAGCATCACACATTTTATCCATTTAATTAAATCACCCATTACGAATTGTCCACTTGCCTTGATAACATAATATAACTTGGAATGAAGAGGGCTCCGAATGTGCATATCAATAACTCTTTATTACAGTAGTACAATGTAAATTGCAATAGTAGAGTATCAAGTCCAGACATCTCGACCCGTCCTTATAATATCAATGATATTGGTATTGCAATCTGGTGTTATGAATAATGTTGATGGATAGCGTCGATTGATAAGTGAAATTGCCTATTCTGTCATTGACCCCCAACACATTATATCTGACCAAACCAAACATTGAAGGGAATCCCAACAGAAAAAGAAAGGCCATGTCAATGATGGAGTTAAGCTAACGACAACCCATTCCGACAATTTACTGCCTCTGTAGAACAAACTATTATATAATATTAAATATTAATATGTCAGAATGGTTGGGATATCTTTTGGGGCATTATCCGAAAGCACGTTATTTTGATCGTGTTTATGACACTTGCATTTTTATCTACTGAATGTTTATTTAAACACACATGTTATTTAAGTATATCAAATTAGCGCTCTTATCAATGCCAACCAATTCATTGTGTAATATAATGGTAATTGGTCAGAATTCATTTTGAGCAGTGGATAGCTACTGTATTATTGTTTTGTACACATTGTGTCACAATATTGTCAGTATTTTAAAAACTATTTCTGGTATAGTGTTAAATATATATTGATTGCAAAGATAGACTTCAGACATTTGATCATTTCATGACATTTCTACACCAATCGGTATTTTTTATTCTTGAACATTCACATACTGTTGTTTATACAATGACATCTGACCCCGCGTATCATTTACATATTATACAAACGCATCTCTTCACCTAAGGGAGAACACGCCGTGTTTTCTTGACAACTACTCAGGCATTTTTACACCGATCTATTGACTGCAATGATATGACCAATCGCATTGGACTTCTACAAGCGATAGCCAGTAATGTGATCATGGTAAATGAATTCCGTAAATATCTCAAGAAAAAACGAAGTTGATATGAGTGTCAGTAGAAAGCGCAATGGTGCAGCCACTGTCATTGCTAGCGCTAGACGCATGTCTTAGTGGTTATTGGTGCAAATAGATAGTGTAATATAATGGTGTTTTGTAATGGTGCTGTGTATGCCTTTTACAGTACACTGATAAATGTGTCTTATATGCTGATCACATATTATATTTATTTATTTTGTGTGCATTATTGCCGCGTTGCGCATTCATAGACATTCGACCATTGCACTTATTTGCACCGTCGTAAATGACACGTCGTTACAATTAGGATATACTTAATGTCTATTGAATGCAATAAACGTTCATCAATAATTCACTTTGGTTACATTGTTTTACATAAGTGGCGTCGGCCATACCCATGATGCCATTTACTAGCAGCACAAACTTGAAGTATCTAACAGTGGGTATATTTACTTGATGCATGTCAAAATACGCATCACAAACGTTCAAAAACTTCAAGAATATTTCAAGGCATCCCGCGTTTATAACAAGACCATTGCTAATTGAATCAATTAAATGATGCTGTAAAAGTCTATAACGATCATGCCCTCTCTTATTTAACTAATAGTCTCACTGTAGTATCGTTCGAGTCCTATAATTAACCAGGTTTTCTTAAAAGCACTCTGAGTTAATACTTGGAGCGTGTCATGGAAGTGTTAATTGATCCGAATATAAACTAGAAGAAAATTGGAACGAACTATGTTTGATAGCGCTTAGATAATGGTTAAGCCGAGTAAACACAAGCAAATAATCTACAAGTTATTCATTATGCCTTGATGACTGTCATTTACTAATTCGCTACTAGTTATTCCTTATAAGCAATTTGCACATGACATTTACAAAATAGGACAATATTAACAAATGATAGTTTTATTACCATCATTTTATTTTGTGATCTATATACATGTATATAGAGAAACTCTAATACATTTTCTATTCTTACAACGTTTTTAACTACCATATAAATAACTGACCTTGTTCTGTGCATGTCATGTGAAAAAGAGATGAAAACTAGTATTGGACTTACCTGAAAATAGAAATAAAAACAAATGAGCAACATATAGTATATAGTGTAACTCTCAAAGACTCATTGTTGCAACTATCTTATACTGCAATGCACGTTAAGTTGACAAAGAATCTAAAAAAGGAACATAAAGTATTTCCAACAAGACATTCTCATCAATTATGCAGTGACTGACCATCTAATTTGTATCAAAACAGAATATAAATTACTCAAATGATACATTTAAAGAGATGCTGCATGCATGACGAGCATATTGACATGATCGAATTGAGCAGTCTTTGTTTGTTATATCAGTCAAATTTACAGCAAAAACTCCCACTAATTACGAGAAAAGAATGAAAGCCCATAACGAGCCAAAATAGTCACGAGTTGTTTCCTTTTGACCACATAATAATTAATCGCTGAAAGCGATCAATATTATTGGTGATTTAAATATATTTTTGACATTATTGTGACACATATTTGCGCACACTTTCTTTTGACAAATTATGATAATTGATAGTTCTTTACACTCATTTAATGTGATAGCAGAGAAAAATATGCTAGGTATAGGGAATGCCTCTTTAATCAGACTTCGTTTGTATACCTTGGAAACATCGAGGGAAACGTTTTTATAGACTTTTAACATTATGTTATGCTAAATGTATTTTTGATGGCCAAATTGACAAATAAAGGACTGTGCAGTTATTTATATTTTCGTGTTTTGTTTTCTGGGTTTTTTGTGTTCATTTTTTTCTTTGGAATTTCCCTCAATGTACAGTTCATGCTCTGCTCAGTTATCTTATTTCGGAGCTTCATTCCTATCACATGGTGTGCTTGTTTTATTTGTAGAAGACTTTCGTAAATAATATCTCTCAGTGCAATCATGCATTCAATTCGTCAACTGTCACATAGAAAAACTATAGACTTACACCAACAATGACCTGAATTGTTCGGAACTGTGTGTAATGATTCATTTGCTTGAATCAAACCGCACTGTATCGGTAATAAAGCATATGCCTTCTTTATGGAAGTTGTGTTGTTAATTCCTTAACACTTTAAGTTGAATATTGGTGCATGTCATCTGCTTAGAGAAAAATATTCTGTATAAAGGTAAAGAATACCTCATCGTTTATATGATTGTTGTTTTGATGCGTATACAAGTTCAACTTTTTCGCTAAAATTCTAACTAAAAACTTACAGAAGAAAAGTATACATCGAAACTCACGATCAGACATTACAACTAAAAGCCAAATAAGCAGCCAACTTGTAACTGACGGTTAACTCATTGTTTGTTACACAAATACTATGCATGATATCAAGATATATGATATATCCAGGCGATGACTTATTAAATATGGCATAGGTTCTGCAGTTATATATCAACAAAATATTATACCGTCATTACTACATATACATTTACAATGAACGTACTTGGTTTCTGAAGATAATGGACACTAGGGCATATTATTATTATCGCATAAATCGTTTCCAGTAGTAGATATGGATTAAACACAGAGCTGTTTTGTATCCTCCGAGGTTTTTACATTTCTTGCCAAATATGGTAATAACGTGAGTGATAAATGCATTTTGTCTAACGATATCAAGGACGATAACAAAGACGTATATTGTATATAACATTGTACATTATTTCATAGTTGCCTAGTATTTACATTTGTACACATGTACGTGCCTTTATTTTTACAATGGAGACTTCGGCTTTTAATTAGTTTTGTATGGGCATTGCTGTGTATAGTTATGTTAACGGTTTCACTACTCGGCTTTCCTGTGCTATTTCTTCGTATATTTGTTGAAATGAATATACAATTGTGAATAAAGTGTAGGTGGGATTAACGACAAGTCTGAAATGATAATCCACCCTGGTAAAACAATTACCGTCCAGATTAGTAATATAATTGCATGGTAAGATTACATTGATTTATCTATCGGTAAAGTAGTGACATTGTCATGAGGCAGGTCGCAACCCCTACTAGAAGTACGGTAGCTATTATCGGTCAGTGCAAATCAGTTAAGAAGTAAAACATAATATATAGTCAGTCAGAGACGGTACATGTAGCTCTCATCAGAAACAGCCAACAGTCCTTATTCACACATCTACTTCTACTTACACTTTACATTGTAACATGTTCTATTCGCTCTAATGTCGTTATAAATGATATTAATATGAATGCTATTCGGTATACAAGTTCAGTGGATAACTACAAATAATCAGATAGAATGAAACAAATGCTAAAAGTTATAATTACGTATGTCGAAAAGTAATCATGTAATGGTTTCAATTCAAATGTTCGAGTCCAGCAACATGTATTCCATTTTGTATCAGCATTCATATTTGTTAACGTGGAGAAAACTGAACTGCCTGTATAAATATTTATAGCAAAATTCAAAGTACCACTTCCTTTTAACTCACTCGTGTGGCTTCCATCTTAATTAAATTTCCTTCTTATCTTTCCACTGTAATGGACGACAGCATAATGGTTTGTGATCAAATATTCAGATACTAAAACAACGACAATTGTTTTAAGAGGAGCATATAGCAGAATGAGCAGATATTATGATGCATAAAAACAGCCTCACAATAAAACAGTATACACAGCTTGTTGTTAAACTACACTCGTTTGAGGATAGCAACCTATACGAGAATCTAGATGCATCCAACAGCACTACAAGAGTAAATATATGTGAACCCACATTTTCCGTGTGTATCTAGGCTGTAATGCGACATTCGAACAAAGAGGAAAACAAAATGTTCATGTTGTTGAACTACTTATAGTCGATTGTATTAGGTTCATTTTTGACCGGTATATTGATTGTCCAAGAATGCCTGCCAATTCCTTCGGCTAATGACTGTCTGTCTGACTGAAGGATATATCATGAAAATAGCCGACTTATCGCTAATGACAAATCGTAAAGGTGAATTGATGTAATCGAATGCACTAAAAATTACATTTCAATCTGCCATACGATTTTCAGAAAACCACTGTGCACACTAGGATGTCAGCGAACCTTAAAACACTACATACGACATTATTACTTCAAGTTTACATGGGATCGTTTACACCAACATTCATAAAAGCTAATACATAAATACAAATATTGAACCATTTTAAACTGAATAAAGAATTGTAGTAACTATAATTATACCAATGGTAAAATACCGACACAAAATAGCAAAACCTTATGACACAATATAAACAAATTTAATTGTTGCACAGCGATAAGTAGGACTTAAGCTTGATGACCAAAGCATTAGTGAACGAAATTAGATTTTAAAAGTCGGAAAACACACGCATAATTGACATTTAAAAAAAAAATTGAAATCTTCAGTGAACAGTCTATCTGTGAAATGTTTCAAGATATTTTCTACATGTAGTCTTTTCAGACGTGTTCTAATGTACCAAAGATTAAGTGTCGCTTGGGAGTACTAGTCTCCACGCAAAGAGACGTAACATACACCTCGCAGTGTTTTTCACGTAATACTGTCTTTCCGAATAATGCATTACGAGTGTGATATGTTGTTTGATTATCGTGAAAACATCAAGGAAGCTCAGTAAAAATGTTGTGTTAGCTACCAACGTATGCATTGTCTCGCTCAGACCCGCATAGTATATTTGACATATGACAACATAGACCGTCAATAAATTATCTTTTATCGTTCGCTGACGATGCATAAGTGCCAGATGTGTCTGTGTTCTACTGGTAGTTAAGTGCTGTTTTATATAATATACTGTCTATCATGTTCAATCATATCAATATATAAATACGATCTTCCTTGTATAAATTCAAATGTGAAAAAATAATGAGGAAAAATAATGAGGAAAAAATAATGAGGAAATCGGATGCAGAAAGAACTCTACTTCCCAATATAGAAAACAGTAACAATACGACTCGACGGAGTAATGCCCACACACAACTCAAAAACTATTTTGATTTCATAAAGTTAAGTAATTTATCTGTCGGTAAAAACAAAATTAGTTATAGAATAGACTTAAGGAAGTGTACATGTAAGGCTTTTAGCCCTAAGGGGCTCGACTCCACGAGAAAGCAGTATATATTCGGAATATAAATTTTATAAACCATCTTAAAGTAGGACTACAATACTACAGTACAGTACAACAAGGTACGTCTTTGATTTTATTGAATTGGAATCAAATTATGACAATTTGATTGATTGACTTGTGTGCTGTATAAAGATTACAATTCACAATGATTGCATGCATTTGTTATCTCCCTTGGATAATGCATGGCAACTGGGGCCCGTGTCTATATCTACAAATATAGCCTAGCGGTTATCTAATATTTATTAAATACCCATATAGGCAATGCCTTTGGTTAAAAGCCCAATTCCCCGCCCCAAAAATGCATATATGTGTAACGTTAATCTACTCTTGACAACACCACAAATGTAAGCAAGCACAGTGTGTTAGTGTCATGTGCAAAGTAAAATCATGACACAGTGATAGAATCAATTAACAGATTAGTTTAAACAATATTTATTCAACAACTTTTACATGTGGTAATCAATTACGAGCTTTAATGGATTGAGAAAAAGTTTGAAAACTTACATAAATCCCGCTCCTTGATTTATTAACAGAAAACATATAAGTTGCAAAAGATAACGTAAAAAGACCCTCCAGTATGTTATGTAGTTTAATCAACAAACGGGGGATTCAGATAAAACATTTAGATAACTCAATGTGACAAATATTTGCGTATTCACAAAATACATTTTTGTATACATATTGTTAGTTGTTTGAGTCTGATTCGGCTGTTTTGGGTTGCTTGTTGTTGTTCTTGTATGTTTTGTTATCATTTTTGGTTTTTGCCTCCGCCAGCTATTTCATGATGAAGTAATTTTAATCTTAAAAGACAGGAAACGAAATAATTAAGATGCCAATGGATGGAATTGAAATAACACTTTAACTTTTTGCCATTTCACTTTTTTGCATTTTCTGATATTCTTTAGGTGGATATGTTTCATTACGGTGTTGAAATAATGTTCTTCAAAGTATTTGTTATGTCTTCTGTAGAGTTGTTTTTGTTAGTATTTTTTACCTCATTTCAACTAACATCTATATCGAAGGAATGAACTGAGAAGCAAGTATAAAGCGTTTTAAGCTACTTGAAAACAAGACATATTAGTACGTCCTTGGTGTGCAGGCATTCGGGCGTTTTTGTTTATTAATAGATATTTTAGATTCCAGCCCGACAGATATACATGTAGTCAGAAAACATAAGTACAAATATAATAACTTTAATGAACTGTGATGGTCACGGATACCATACAATTAATCTGTACGTAATAGCTCAGTTGTGGTAGACAAAGTTCACATCTACATAATGAAACATTTGTCTAGAACTGATAATAATAGCAAATTAGCTCATATCAACATATGTAAAAACGGTTTGTGTTCTTTCTTAGCTAATTAAATTTACAAGTGTCTTTTTTCAAAGCGCTTTGGAATCATATTATGAATAATTATTGTTTGTGAACATTTAATGGAATGTCTAGTGCTCTCTTATTGTTTTCAGGTTCGCGGCGTCCATTTGTCTAATATTTAAAGAATGATTTTTAACAACTTATTCTCATCATTAGTTTGTAGATTAACATACGATGTAGTGTTGAACTCACACGCATGTCAGCATCGACTGTTGATTTATGGAACTTCTGTAAGTGATTTATGCAAGCAAAACGGAATGAAATAACTATATGACAGAAGAAATGAAGATCAATTGTCAAGCATGACTGTGTTAGTCAAATGGCTTCATTTTGTTGTGCGCAATGTTTCCCCTACCCATAGAATGTTTTTTTCAATAATTGTACCCTCGTGCGCTATGTTGACTATCTTAAATTACTATGTTTCCAGTCTTACAAAATAAACAACCAACTACCAGCGAATGTATTGTATGCCGACAAATATTGAGTAGGAAGCACTCCACGGTACCATAGAGTATTCTACAGAATTTATAGTCGGAAATCATATTACGAAAAGACGTTTCCAGAACTCCTTTGAGAGCCGCATTCAATGTATCATAATAGATCGTTACAAAGTTTGGCTCACGTTTGTCTGGAAAATGTATTTTAGAATACGTTTGTACAGCGAATATACAATACATTAGGAGAGATTGTCATATGAAAGTTATGTTCGCTCCAACATAAATGGTCGCATTTGATCTCATCATAACATTCTTTTCATCGTTTTTACATTCTGATATAACGTAATTTCTAAACAGTCATATCAAACATTGCCGTTGCATAAAATGTATTTGCTATTGTTTATTACGAATATTTATGACGTTATGTAAACAATTAGCTACAAATGAACTTGAACTCTCTGATTGAGCAGATATGTCGAAGTGCGGTTGATTGGCGTCAATTACATTCCAAAAGGCTAGAGAAACTAATCGTCTTATATAGATGAACTACTGTGAAGACACAAAGTAAGCCTGGCGAAATGGATACCCAATATATTGGAAACCTGTTAACGCGAAGTCAAATAAGCACCAATATAGGGTTAGGGCTAAGTCAACATTTGTGTATAAGTTGAAGCGTCTCATTAGAATCCTATAAAATCCTATCATGTTGTATATGCCGCACTAATCAAATATATTTCAGTTTGTTGGTTGGCGGAATATCTCAATAACACTTTTATTGGCCTCAGCAATTAGATTACGCTACGTCAGTTGAATACGATTATACACTATCTGACAATGGTGAACTTACAGTAATACCAGACTTCATGCCACCCATTGTGATGTCCGGGAGGATAAGAGACACACAAGGCATATTGCGGTAAAGCACGTTCCGATCGAGTCAGTGTTATGTTTTCACAATTTTACGACAATTTCCTTGGCCGATTGTCTGAGTAATATCGTGTTGGTATTTTTTACTGCTTCCAAACCATGTCGAATTTAATAGTTCTAGAAGAAAACCTGGTTATAGATGGGATAAAAATGGACAAGATCGGAGTTTCGTTTAACCATAAATGTTTGTTGAATACCGGTTATTATCTTGGCTCGAAGGAATACTAAAGTCCTGTATGTTGTGTAGAAAAATACAAACATCGATTCCACGTCATTCGTTTCTAATCCTATAAAAGGGTATAAGAATTGCTAAATTTGAGTTTGAATGTTTGTGTTGCTTGACAATATCTATCAAATTCTGCTTACCGTTTTTATCCGACCCCTCCCTATACGTGATATGGAATACAATTTGCAAATGCATCAATGATAACTATAATGATATGCAAAACAATCTTCAATTCGACTGTTCAGATTCTACGATTTTCGAACCACGCTGGCATAAAACATACTGTTACTAATTCTCTTGCCATGGTTTATTTCTTCAGATGTCAAAGCTGGCATCCTTTTTTACAATGTATGGCTTGAAATGTCGTGAGTTTAGATGAATTCGTTTCACGTCACAATGTTTTAGTTTCACAAAAAAATGATCTCTCCGAGGATTCATTTTCATTTTCCTTCCAATGGAAAAAACTACAAATGCAGACCTAATGGATTTGAAAATGATAGATGGAGGAATAAATAAGATACAGTGTTCCCAAAACGTATTACCAACATAATTGATCAGCACATCAGTGAAGGGACTGTTCGTGGTTCATTGGCATAAGTGTTTCCTTACACATATCAATGCCAGCAGAAACATACACGTAGATGTATTTTTAATGGATTTTCTTACTTAGTCGATGTTTTGCAAAGAAGTACAAAACGTATGCAACTAAATTTGTAATACATTTAAATAAATTTGTACCTCATGTGAGCATCGGAACTTAAATCTTAACCCTTAGTCCTGAATGTTTCCACATGTTATGGTTTGGTCCTTTGAATAATATGTTGTTGAGGTAACACTCCATAAACTTATTCCTTAACAAATATTACATTGAGTAATTTTCCACTTGTTTTTCCTCATGTGCTTGCAGATGCTTTGTTTCATATAAATTTGTGTGGTGTAGTGATGTCTGCTATTTCCAGTTTTTTGTATTCCTTGTACGTAATTATCCGTCACTGTTTAATTTACCATCAATGTTTACATTGTCTTAATATGAATATGATTTCGTATCGCCATTGGCATGGAAAACAAAATTAATCATGTTGATGTTACTAATCACTTACAGTTTAGTGATTCATTGCAAGGGTGGTCGATTTGGTTATCGTTGCAAATAAATAGTGCATCATAACTGCTTTTAATAATGGTGTTTATGTATTGCACTGGTGAATGTGTCTCATTAACAGATTTATGAACTTCTGATATTATTTTATTTTCTATTGGTAAGTGGTTGTTTCACAGTCTTGACTTCTCTGACTACAGTTATTATGTTTAACCGATTGCGCCCATAGAAATATGTTTATCGCTGGCTTAGAATGAGAAAGTCGTAAGTAAACAATCGATATTCTGGTAGCAGCAAAGCTATCTAAATATTGTTTTGTCAGTGCCATTAATTGCCGTCTCAAAATATATAACAAGTGATGGCAATACCTGTTTTGTACAGCATTACGTAGCATTATCATAGACTATTGACATATTTTTGCACTTAGTTGCACGATCGTAAATGTCACGCAGTTTCCATTAGGGTATACTTTAATGTCTATAGAACGCAAAAGCATTTTATGAATAATTCACTTTGGTTAAACAGTTACAATGTGATACATTAATTGCTACTGACATTACCTATTCTCGAAGTACTAAATGAAAGTATCGAATAGTGACAAGATGATATATTTACATGATGAAAGTCAAAATACACATCGTTTAAAATATTCTACAACTTTACGGATATTTCAAGGCGCCCAGTGTTTAAGGCAAGTTAACTGTTTAATGATTCTTTTAACGTCTATACTGATCATGATCTGTTTAATTAAACTAATCGTATCACCGTGGTATCGTTCAAGTTCCTGTAATATAACTTGAAGAAATGTAGCTATAACCGGTAAGTGAAAAAATATATGAGGGAACCACAAAGAGTACAGCAACATCCAGTAATTTATAAATGTTCATATATGTTGATGAAGAGAAAATTGATCTGCATACGGTCTGTATAATATTTGATAGATAAATTGTGGTTATCGCTTCTTTCCAACTCATTCGTGTGTCAATAGTAATTAAATTTATTTTCTTATCTTTACACTGTAATGAACGAAAGCATAATGGGTTCAAATATTCAGATACAAAACAACACCACCGCGATAAAACTGTATACGCAATGCGAAACTCGTTTTAAAAGTAGCATCACATATTGAACGATTATCCAGATAGAAAACCATCACTAAACGTCTACACGTGTAGCTAGGTTGCAATACGACACTCACTTGAGATGATATCTAGTACGTAAGACTTACGAGGGTTGTCCCAGAATAGTGTATAATTCTTGATTTATTTAATCCAACATAATGATATAGTTTCATAATTTTGCATGGACATTTCTACAACCATAGCACGTGTATTTGACGAAATTATTTTATATCAGTATACGTTGTGTTCGATAAACGGATGTTTTTGTTACCCATGGTAACGGTTTACGGTCCAGCACGAAACAAGTTTGTATCACAAAAATAAATTTAAATATTTAATGACAATGATACTTAAGCAGTTTTTGTCGCATCGCGCCATAATAAATATAAGAATAATTGGCATCTTTTGTCGAGCTTTTATACAATGATTCATAGTGGTGATGTCATATTTGATGGGTTAATGACGTAATATAGCAACGTTGTAAGCGTTACAATAGTAAAATATCACGACGTCAGATGACGTTACGGAGTAACTGCCATTTCCTAAGCATTGTGTTATACCGTATATAACGTAGAATAGAATCCGGAGGAACGATAAAGCGTCACCTGGTACTCGTCAAATGTGCACACTTTGAATGTTTTTGGCAGACATATCATGAAACTTGGCTAGTATGTCAAGAAATGATTTCTCTAAACGTCGATAATAATTTGGGCATACTGTAATTGATAGTTTTTAAGATATAACAGGATTATATGGTATTCTGGGACAACCCACATATATGCGAATATCTGTCCGCGATATATCATTGAACGTTATTAGTACGAGGCAACACTACAGTAAAACAAAATCACCATACTATGTCTAAAAGTGTCGTTAGTAGCTAAGTGACAATCAATACAAGTCTCGCATTGTAAGTGGGACATATATACGAATAGATAGCCACAATACATCATTTTATATAAGTACGTTGTAATACCACCTGTGTCCAGAGATAGTGAAAGTCTGAGAGCATTTACATACACATGTACCGGTACCACAAATGTAGCTATACAAACTATGTGCTATCCCTTGTATTTAGAGTGTCTAGTTCAAAGGCATCGCCATGGAATAGTCATGATAGCTTTAGTTTAATAGTGATGTTACACATTACATGTAGCTTACTATGTTCATGTTGTTAAAATACTTATAGTCGAGTGTAGTGGTCATTATGTTCTTATTTAACCGGTGTTATGTTATATTGATTGTCTAAGAATGTCTGCCAATTCCTTTGGCTAATGACTGTCTGGCTGGCTGGCTGAAGGATATATCATGAAATAGCCGACTTATCTCTAATGACAAATTGAGGGAATGGAATGAACTAACAATTTACAATCAATCAGATATGCGATAACAAGAAAACCATTATGCACTCTAGGATATCGCCGAACGTTAGAAATACTTAAATACAATGTTATTAACTCAACACAACTTAATGATTATTACCAATGATTGAGACAGTGTACACATAATATTCATAAAAGCTAACAACTTGATGAAATGGTGCACACTTTGAAGTTACTATACGATTCATGTACATTTGTAAGTATAACTTCCATAAACATTATTGCACACTAGATTTAAACTGAATAAGTAGGATTAGAGCAAGATTACTAGAAGATTGGTGAACGAAATATGATTTGACAAGTAGGAAAACAAACACACAAAATAAGCTAACAAAATATTTAGAACTATCCTCAGTGATGATAGTGTAAATATTACTGTGAAATGTTTTAAGAAACTTACTGGTTTGGTTTGACGTGTTTCCTTTGTAATTGTACAACATATTAAGCGTCTCTAGGGTGTAACATACTCCGTACAAAAACATGTAACAGACATCTCGAAATGTTTTTCACGTAGTACTGTCTGTCTAAATAATGCATAAATAATGTGATGTGTGTTTGAATGCTCAAGAATATATCGAGGAAGCCAGATAAAAGTTTCCTGTTAGCTAACAAATTATGCATTGTCTCGCACAAGCCCGCTTAGTATATTTGATATATGACAACATAGACCGTCAATAAATTGTCTTTTATTGGTCGCTGACGATGCATTAATGTCTGATGTGTCTGTGGTCTACTAGTAGTTAAGTGATGTTAAAAATAGTATACTTTCTACCATGTCCATTGATATAAAAATGAGAACTTCCGCGCAATGACAACAAGATATTAGGAAACCAGGGACAGGGAAGGCAGCACTCATATTAACCAGCCAGACACAGATAACTTTCGCATCACAACACAACACAACCGCACAGAGAAACCAACACGCAATTCAACGAAATAATTAAAAACAAAAACCAAGTCTGCTTTGTAAACGAGCAGGATGACCTACTTTCACAAAGGAACAGCATTGGCACGTGTAACGAGCATCTGCTTATAAGAAAAGCTCATATCTACGACGTAAGAAAGCTCATTGTTTTACTGTCATGGAAGAAACGAATGAGATATTACAGGTAGTTGCAAAAGATAAAGTAAATAATCAACCGGGGTGGTATGAAGTGTGATCGACAATAAACGGCTTCAGATAAAACATTTAGATAACCCTATGTGGCAAATATGTCCGTACTCACCAAATACATTTTGGCATAACATGTGTACCTATTCATTTGATAGTTATTTGTTTCTAATTCGGCTGTTTTATGTTGCTTGCTGCTGTTCTTGTATGTTTTATTGTCATTTTTGGTTTTTGCCTCCACCCGCTATTTAATGCAGAAGTAATTTAAATCTTAAAATACAGGAAACAAAATAATTAAGATGCCTATGGATGGAATTGAAATAATACGTTTTTGTCCTTTCACGTCTTGCAACTTCTGATTTTCCGTAGGTCGATATGTTTCATTCCGATGTTGAAATAATGTTCTTTAAAGTATTGGTTATGCCATTATGGAAACATTTCGACCGTTATGAGAAAACACGGCCATTATGAGATTCAAGCATTCTGCTTAGCTGTTTAGCTCGGCCATTTTTAACCCGTAGTTCTCACGCCACCTTGAATTACGGAAAATTTATTTCATAAAAGTTTTTTAAAGACAAGGGCTGAATTCATGATAACGTGGCCCCTTGTTATACAATGTGAAGTAAACACGAAATGCAATACGGGTTTAGCGGCATAATATACAGTACAATCATTTTGTGCCATCCGACAGCAGCCTTCAACGGACGACTCTAATCACAACTAAATAAAATGAACGAAGGGAGCATTTTCTAAAGGAGTCGGCAAACAATTGGCACTTACGTTGCATTTAGACCACATTAACATCAACCATTCACGACTACTGTAATTTAAATATTTTTTTATGATGAATAATTTAGTGACATACGAACATTGCCGAGAATTCGGATTTGCAATGTTACGCACACGGTAAAGCTACCAAATCCAGAGCTTAAGTTCGCTAATTTTCTCAACCTTTAATTGTTTGTTTGTATTATTTATTATCTATTAGTGTGCTATCACACGAAGTGTATCAAACGAAGTCTTTAGTCCAATAACAAGGTCATTACGAAAACACTCATTATAATTATTAACATTTATTTTTTTATATTAATAGCATACTTGTAGTACACATAGTTCACATCTACATGAAACCTTGAAATGTGTTGACAATGATAGTTAATTAGTTCATTATCAAAATGTGTAATAACGGTTTGTGATCTTCCATAAGTTTGTTAATTACATTAGCAAGTGGCTTTTGTTCAAAGCGCTTTTGTATCAAATTATGGATCATTATTGTTTGTGAACTTTTGATGGAATTTCTAGTGCTCTCTTATTGTTTTCTCGTTCGTGGCGTCCATTTGTCTAACATTCAAGGAATGATTATAACATTTTTATATATGACACGTTCTTCCCATAATTATTTGGTATATTAACATACGGTGTAGTGTGAAACTCACACACATGTCAGCATTGAAATGACTACAGTGAATGATTTATGCAAGAACAACGGAACACAGTCACTTTACGACTGAAGAAATGTAGAACAATTGTCAAGCATAACTGTGTTAGTCAAATGGCTTCATTTTATTGTGCGCAATGTTTCCCCTATCTTTTACATGTGGTCTACAATAATTGTTCTCTCGTTCACCGTGTTGACTATCTTAATATTTTTCCAGTTTTACAAAATGTTCATCCAACGACCAGCTGATGTGTTGTGCGCCAACAAATCTTGAGTAGAAAGCAATTCACGGTACCGTAGAGCAGTCTACAGAATTTTCATATGGAAATCATATTACAAAAAGACCTTTCCAGAACTCCTGTGAGAGCCACATTCAATATACCATAATATATCGTTACAAATTTTGGCTCACTTTTGTCTGGAAAATGTATTTCAGAATACGCGAATATACAATTCATTGTCATATGAAAGCGAGGTTCGATCTAACATCAATAGACTCATTTGAGCTCATCATAACATTCTTTTCACCGGGTTTACATTCCGATATAACGTAATTTCTAAACAGTCATATCAAACAATGCCGTTGCATTAAATGTATTTGCTGTTATGTATTACGGATAATTGCGACGTTATGTTACAAATAACTACAATCGAACTTGAACTTTCCTAATGTGCAGATATGTCGAAGTTCGGTTGATTTACGTCATTAACATGCCGCCTGAACTCCAGACACAGAACAGCTTGACGAACAGAAAATGGAACCCAATATCTTGGAAAACTGTTACGCTAAGGAAAAAACGATAATATAATAAACATACTAGCCGTAGAATGGCTTATTGTTTAGTTTGCTTATGTGGTTATCGTGTGGTTGTAGCGTGTGGGTATCGCTGGTATAATGTCAGTGAGTCTTAACACATTGAGAATACAGAGTTGCATTAAAGTGATACAATTAGACAATTTTGTAATTTGTACGATGAAGCATCAACAACAAGAAGGCACTATCATACATTTTACCCATTTAATTAAATCACCCTTTACGAATTGTCCACTTGCATTGATTGCATAATATCTATTACTAATAGCTGATAATTATGAACATATACATTTCAACTCATACTAAACTGATCACATAACTGAGAGATAAAAGTACGCCCTATGTCTCACTCGGCGATGAACTGTTTTGTGAATCGTGTTTGCTTTTATATTGTCTTCCATACTCATTTCCGAAGTCTGCATAATTTTGGAATGAAGAGGACTAGAAGTGTGCATATCAATAACTTTTTATTACTGTAGTAAATTGCAATAGTAGAGTATCAAGTCCAGGCATCTCGACCTATCCTATAATATCAATGATATTGGTATTGCATACTGGCGCTATGAATAATGTTGATGGATAGCTTCGATTGATAAGTGAAATTACCTATTCTGTCACTGACCCCCAACACATCATATCTGACCAAATCAAACATTGAAGGGAGTCCCAACAGAAATTGAAAGGCCATGACAGGATGAAGTTAAGCTAACGACAACCCATTCCGACAATTAACTGCCTCTGTCAAACAAACTATTATTAAATAGTAATATGTCAGAATGGTTGGGGTATCTGTTGGGACATTATCCGAAAGCTCGTTATTTTGATCGTGATCATGACACTTGCATCTACTAAATGTAAATGTAAATACTATTTCTGATATAGTGTTTAATATATTGATTCCAACGATAGACTTCAGACATTTTATCATTTAAGGACATTTCTACACCTATCGGTATGTTTTATTCATGAACATTCACATACTGTTGTTTATACAATGTCATCTGACCCCGCGTATTATTTACATATTATACAAACACATCTCTTCACCTAAGGGAGAATACACCGTGTTTTCTTGACAACTACTCAGGCATTTTTCACCGATCTATTGACAGGAATGATAAGACCAATCTCATTGGACTTCTAAAAGTGATAAACCGTAATGTAATTGTGGTAAATGAATTCTGTAAATATCTCAAGAAAAGACGAAGTTGATAGGAGTATCAGTAGAAAGCGCAATGGTGCAGACACTGTCATTGTTAGCGCTAGACGTATGTCTTAGTGGTTATTGGTGCACAAAGATAGTGTTATATAATGGTGTTTTGTAATGTTGCTCTGTATGCCTTTTACAGTACACTGATATGCTGATCATATATTGTATTTATTTTGTGTGCATTGCTGCCTCGTTGCAAATTCATAGACATTCGACCATTGCACTTAGATGCACCGTCGTAAATGACACGTTGTTACAATTGGGATATACTTAATGTCTATAGAATGCAATAAACGTTCGTCAATAATTCACCTTGGTTACATTGTTTTACATAAGTTGCGTCGGCAATATCCATGATGCCGTTTACTCGCAGCACGAACTGGATGTATCTAACAGTGGTTATATTTTCTTGATGCATGTCAAAATACACATCATCTAGAATATTTTAAGGAACCCCGCGTTTATAACAATACCATTTTTAAATGATGATGTCAAAGTCTAAAACGATCATGCACTCTTTTATTAAACTAATCGTCTGGCCGTAGTATCATTCAAGTTCCTATAATTAATCAGGTTTTCTTAGTAACACTCAGAATTACAGTCTTGGAGCGTGTCATGCCGTTTAGCAATTAGCATATGATTGGAAGTGGAAGTCCTAATTAACCCAAATATCAACTGGAAGAAATTGGAAAGAGCTACATGTAGTAATTATCAGTAACACTTAGATAGCGGTAAAGCCGAGTAAACAAAAGCAAATACATCGCTACAAGTTATTCCTTATGCTTTGATGACTGTCACTCCGAATAAGTAACTAATTCGCTACTAATTATTCCTTATCAGGATTCTGTGCATGGCATTTACAAAGTAGGACAATATTAAAAAAATGACAGTTTTATTGCCATCACTTTATTGTGTGCTCTATACATTATATAGAGAAACCCGAGTACCTTTTTATTCTCCTATAATAGGTAAATAACTACCATACTGACCTTGTGATTTGTATGACATGGTGCATGTAAAGAAGAGATGGAAACTTGTATTGGACTTACCTGAAAATAGAAATAAAATCACATAAGTCACAATATTAAAAAAGTCCATTGTTTGTGGCAGGAGCCAAATATAATGTTTTCAGGTCATTAATGCAATGTACAACCAAAATTTCTACTAAAGCCGTTAATGCATTTATCTAAATGCACATTAACTACTCATCTCGACTGTGCCATCTATCGGTTTAGTTCTAGTCACTAAATACTTGCTTCACCATAAATCGAGGGTTGTCCGCAAGATTGTCGTAGCTGCTTAAAATTATGATTAAAGACAGACATACGACAGTCTCGCAGGCAAAGCTCACAAAGACGTTCTCGAAGGAGCGGTTGCGATCATGGTTGCAACTATCTTATTATGCAATGCACGGAAAGTTGGCAAAGAATCTAAATAAAAGGAACATAAAGCATTTCCAACATGACATTCCAATCAATTATGCAGGGATTGACCATTTAACTTAAATACAAATGACTCATATTGTGCATTTAAGGAGATTATTTATGCAAAGTGTGCAGATTGGCACGATCGAGCTCAGTAGTCTAAGTTTGTTATATTTTTCATAGACGAACATTTACAGCGGTGAAGTACAATTTATAACTCATGCAGACAAATGCAAAATTATATAAAGATCAATTTCTGACTCTTAAGCAAAAAAGCAAACTTTTAACTGGCAGTATGATTACATATAAATTATTAATAATATCAAGATATATGATAGATCTAGGCGATGAGTTATTTAATGTGGCCAAAGTGTTGCAGTGGAAGTTCTAGATATAAGCAAATCATTGTATCAGCATTACTTCTGATACATTTACTATGAAGATACTCGGCTCCGGGAAATAATGGAACTATATTATCATTACATCATAAATTGTTTCCAGTGGTAGATATGGATGAAACACAGAGCTGTTTTGTATCCTTTGAGATTATACATTCTTTGCCAAATATGGTAAATAATATGGTGTTTAATACATTCAGTATAAATATATCAAGCAGGAGATCATAATTCATACACACCACTTGAATTATGACACATTTTATATGGTTTAATAGTATTTGTATTCGTACTTGAAATCAGGAGCCTATTGGCCATAATCAAGCAATGATAAATAAAGTGTAGGCAAGATAAACAACACTTGCGAAATGATAATACCCTTCTCCAAGAAGCGTGTTAAACGCGGTTTAAAACCGCGTTTAAAGCGTGTTAAACGCTGCGGTATTCGCACCGTGCTAAAAGTGCGTCTTTTAGCTTACCGACTGGGTTTTTTCTGGATTAAAACCAGAAAAAACACGCTTAAAACACACTAAAAACGCAGTTTTAACCAACTTAAGTAGGCTCAAAGTGTGTTTTTTCTTAATAAGTGTGTTTTTGTGCGTAAAAAAAACTCGCTTTTTTATGAAGCGGGTTTATAGTGTGTTTTTTCTCAAGAAGCGCGTTTTTTGTGCGTCTAAAAAACACGCTTCAGCCATCTTCTTCTTGAAGTGTGTTAAAAGTGTGTTTTTTCTCAATAAGTGTGTTTTTTGCGCGTCTAAAAAACTCGCTTCTGCCATCTTCTTTATGAAGCGAGTTAAAAGTGTGTTTTTTGTGTGTCTAAAAAACTCGCTTCAGTCATCTTTTTTGTGAAGTGTGTTAAAAGTGTGTTTTTTGTGAGTCTAAAAACTCGCTTCTTTCAAGAAAGTAAGTTAAAAGTGTGTTTTTTGTGCGTCTAAAAAACCCGCTTCAGCCATCTTCTTTATGAAGTGTGTTAAAAGTGTGTTTTTTGTGAGTCTAAAAACTCGCTTCTTTCAAGAATTTTTTTTCCAGAAAGTGTGTTTTAAGCGGGTTTTTAAAACGCACTTTTAACCAACAAAAAACTCGCTTCTGTAAAAAGTGTGTTTTTCAATTCAATAAGTGTGTTTATAGTGTGTTTTTAGCGAGCTAAAAGTGAGTTTAAAGCGTGTTAAAAGCGCATTTAAAGTGTGTTAAAAGCGCATTTAAAGCGCGTTTTTCACAGTTTAAACCCGCATTTAAACATGAAAAAACCTAGTAAAAACACGCCTTTAACTCACTTTTATTTGAATTAAATTAAATGGTATACCTTTTGAAAGCAAATTTAATGTATGCTTTTTCACAGAATGTAAGATGTGTTCAATCCATGTTTGAATGGTGTTTCAGCTGGATAAAAAATATATTTATACTCACTTATCAATCAATAAGAGAACTACAACAATAAAATAAATTATTTACTAGAAAAAAATAATGATTTCATATTGATATTCAAAAATACATAATATATACATGTCAAACCCAACCAAAACTTAGGATTTGTAGACAAGAAAGTGTAAATACAGATAAAAAGACAAATCACATAAATAGATAGTACATTTTTTGCCATAAATATACAAATTTAAATCATTATTAGCAACATTTGACTCAAAGTTAACTACAGTAAAACCTCTCTAAAGCAGTGCCCTCTGGAGAGGTTGTACTGTATTAAGATAAAGCATATCAGGACTGACCTTAAAAATGAGAGAATTCTTAGGTATTTTCATTTTGTTTAACCCACTACCTTATTTTACTAAATAGTCACCTGAATGACAATCTATGTAATGAAACTCCCAATTTATTAAGATCAGCCCAAGATGAAAGACAATGTAATAGTAAACAATATATATATAAAAAATTGCATGGAATATAAACCTGATTTCCAAATTTTAGAAAGGGAGGCTACATATAAGATAGCCACCACATAATCTTTAACCCCCCACAAAAAACTTATAGTTGGAATAACAAGACTGCGTTCAATAAACGCTTATGCCCTCTGTGAGAGCCATTTCAATAAGTCTAAGTCCAAAATTAGGTCAAGGTGAAGGTCAAAATGGAGTCAGGTGATACAGGCGTGTGGAGAGTGGTCATATACAACATCAATGCAAGTTTGAAAGCTTTGTAGCAAGCCATATTGATGCTAGAAGAAACGGTCAATTTGGGTTAACCAGGCCGGACGGACAGGTGAATCACTATATGCCTCCCGATCTATCGATACGGGGGCATAAAAAGAATCAACATATCAAAATAATAATAAAATAATGATGTTCAGGTTAATACCTCCATACTTGTAAGAAGCTATTAAAAATCAAACAAAGTAATAACAAAACATAACTTATATGCTAAGTACATCTAGAAACGCAACGTTTTCATCCTTGATTTTTTCTTACTTCCATTGTTCATACATTTTTTAATTTTATGTCATAATATTGTATAATCACCTAGAAACTTGGCTATTGTCCAAATTTTATCGATCGGGTTACGTAACTCTCGTGCATCAAGAAAATCACAAAACGCACGAACTCCACGTGCGCCATTTACGCATGATAAAATTTGAATTAAATTGCTACGAATCAATGGTAAGGTTTGCCAATGGAAAGAAAATCACAAAAGAAAAGTTCTAGGCTTCGGAATAAAAATGTCAGAATAGTCCGAACATATGCCAAATCAGGCCATTCGGGTGCCTATGACGGATATGTCAAATGGGAAGTTCACTTTGGCTTAATTGTCATGAACCGACAATGTTTCATCTGGAGACACTGTACTAGCACTTTGGCACCATTTACAACCACCCATGTCAAGGTCATCCATGTGAAACAACTCTCCGACAGGACCAGTAACTCCGCATGTACCATCTCCAGGCAAAGTTTAAAACTGATTCATACACTGCTACACAACATGTTGGACGTCATGTGTATGTTATCAATCAATAATTAATCAAGATTTGACCAATTCACGTAGAACAACGATTCTGAATAAATTATGATTTTACACATTTGTGTCCGTTACTTTTTAGCCGCACTATACACACAACAACTGTTTAATCGGATCGGTAGCACTATATGAAAACAATGTTACAGTTGCATTGTTCATGAAATAAAATATTATCAAGTTAATACCGTTTGGTTGCCGATCATACAAAGTTTGAAAAAGTGTTGACAGTAACACCTGTGTTGCGTTTCTAGATGTACTCAGTATATATACACACAGATACATGTAAGTAAGATCACAAAATCATTATCCACATCAAGCACTTCAAAAAAAACACACAATCCTTGAAAAAACACTTAAACTAAATTGATCATCGATGCATCATTTTCTTTGCCTCGACCTCCACGCGTGGAATCCCAAACTTGGTGGATATAACATCTGCAATCTGACCTATAAAAAGACATACAGAATTATAAACATCCATGACTGGTGGAAAGATGTTGACTCACCAGCATTTCATCCATTGAATTTATTTCCTTTCAAGTTCTTATCAGAAATGCATGTTTATTTGAAATTGATAGGTCAATTTTGGGCAATAAATATTGAAAATCTTAAATAAACCATTCCAGTCTTTGGACGACTAAGATACATAACAATTAGAAAAATAAAAAATCTTATTAATAGCACACTAAATAGTTAAATAAAGTATCTATTCTTATACCTTAAGTGCAAAAGTCCAGTTTGTGTTGTGCACACATGTTACTTCACTGAACTAGTTACATATTATCATGATAATTGCAGTTCATACAGTCAAGAAATTACATTGTAAATGAATATTGCTTAAAGTGTATAGAGCTATATAGGAACATATTTTTTACAAGTAAGTTTCAAAAACTAAAACACAATTATGCTTTCACATCCATTAGGTTATTTTTCGCTTCAGTTTTAACAGAATCTCTCTGTGTGATTTATTGGACATGCAAACTGTCCATTTTCATACGAAAGTGTTCCTAGAACACCTTATGAAACTATAAGAATCGTCTATTTTTCGACGATTGAATCAATGTACACGGAACCCGTCCAAAGTTTTAATTTGCAATTAAGGTAGTCTAATATCATACTTAAAACGATGCAAGTAATTATTTTGACATTGAATGACTGTTAGAATATAGCTCTATACACTTTAAATGACAGATTAAAATACTTTCTGTCATTTTTACAGGTACAAACAATTACCTCAAACTAAAGCTGTGCCACCCTCATCTTTAGTTGCTTCACCACATTACAACATGGTCAGAATTGTAGGTCACCTCATCTGCAATGATATAATAATAAATATGCATACATTAAGAATTCCTTCAAACCAATAAACAAAATCAACAATTTTGCCAACATCGACTAAGAACATATCTTACTCACTGTTGTATGTAAGTCTATACACCAATGAGAAATGGAAGTGATGTCACATCGCTTTTATGACGTCATGCATGTTAACAATATAGGGGTCACAACATATGCTTCAAATTCGTCTAAATTTGGCAGTGCTAAGTTCTGTTTGAAGTTCATTAGCAAAACTTATCTGATCATTGCGTATCCACATAACTACCTTTGCCCAGATTAGCCACGCAACGTTTCAATGCAGTCTAACTATTAGTTACCACAAATAGTGCAAACAAAACTATATTAAAGTATATATATACCTAGGTCAACAGCCCCATTAAAATCGATCCAACAAAATTGTGCAGACAAGAACCAAAACCAAACAAGAGCACCTAGTGTAAGTAACCACCAATGAGTACTGAATGCTCGACTTTAATCCAATTTGATAGTAAATTTAAGTATGTGGTTTACATCCTCAGGCCTTGACACTAACTTTTTTAACTGGCATCCCAGAGGGAACCGGACTTTTAAAAGTTGGTGTCCCTCACCAAGGTTAAATTTTGAATTAAAAAGGCCATGGTGACCTTTAACCTGAAAATAGGTAGAGGTTGTGGGTGGCATCGAGGTACATGTACATGTCAAGTTTCGAGTTTATATCTCTTTTAGTTTTTCATAAATTGACTTAACCAAAGGGAATAGTGACCTTGACCTTTGACTCAAAAGTAGGTGGAGGTTGTAGATTGCAATGAGGTACATGCACATGTGAAGATACAAGTTGATACTTCTCGCAGTTTTCCAGACATTGAACTTCACAATAAATAACCATAGACCACAGTGACCTTGACCTAGTGACCTAAAATAGGCATGGGTTGTAGATGGCATTGATGCCATTGGGGACATGCACATGTGAAATTTCAAGTTGATACCTTTTGTAGTTTCAAAGAAAATGACCGTAACAATTAACTTAACCTAAGGTCATGGTGACCTTCATGGCGACCTTGACCTAAAATCAGGTAGAGGTTTTAGATGGCATGGAGGTACTTGCACATATTAAGTTTCAAGTCGATACCTCTCGTACAGTAGTTTCCAGAAAATTGAGCTTAACATAAATACTAACAATCAACTTAACCAACGTAGACGATCAGGCTATGACAACAGCTCTTTTTATCCTCGAAAAGTGGAGCTAATGAACAAATGATGATATTACAACTTGTGTGCTGTGCAGCAGCAAGTAAAATCATAAATAAGACAGCAAATTACCAATAATAGCTGTTCTTTGCCTTCTTTCTGCAGAACGGTGTCTTGATCACACTTTTTTATTTGCATTATTGTTTGATTCACATTTCATGGAACAGAGAACATGTTGCCAGGTGTGTAACAGCTCTCAAGTCATTTTACGGTGGTGTTTCTAAGCTTGAATGATGTACTGTAAGCAAAAGAGGAAATAATTATTAAATTGTATAACTATTACTTTGCATCTTTTATGTGACAAATTAATTTTGCGATTTTGTACAAAGTGCTCAAATTAACCAGGAATTTATCTCATGAGGACATATTACATACTATATACAAGTACAATATATAAAAAAAATTAACATTGTACAATAATTGAAATGTTTTAAATTCAATGAATGATATATGGTAGAATGTACAAGTTTATGTCTTGGACTTACAGGGTTCCCAAAAATATTCTTAGACAAAATCCCCTGACCAGACAGATGACTTTTTAGCGATCTGGCCTTTTTGTTAGAGCAAAATAGCACAATAGAAACAGTGAAAAGGAGGTTATATTTGCTTTATATGAAACCAAAATGTTTCAGGTAGCACTTTTAGTGCTGTTGTTTAACACAAAGTAATAATATATAATTAATTTAAGATTATTCCAAGCAAGCATAGCGAGCGAGGATTTTTAGGTATTTTCGTCATATGAAATGACACTGAATGAGATCTTAAATGAAGAATTCCCTGACTTTTGCTTAATTTCCAAATTTCCCTGACTAATTTCAAAATTCCCTGACTTTTCCCTGACCTTGAAAAATCCCCCCCTGACTTTTCCCTGACCGTGGGAACCCTAACTTAGCAGGCATGTACTGCATTTTCAGTGATTTAATACAATCAAATTCATGTAGTAAAACTGTGGTAGTCAAAACTTAGCGATAAATTATAACCATTGTAATAGTATAACAATTGTATATTATTCACTTGCAAAAGCAATAGAGTGGCATTAACACTTACAGCAGTAGCAAACAGTATTAACATTACTGTATACAATGCTTCTGCAATAGGCAAACTTGGCTCAAATAGTAACTGATATCTGGATGTAAAGTTTGCCATTTATAGAGCCCATTATAATGATGGCAAAAACCTGGGTTTTAAGCGTAAAACCCAGCCCGGTGGGAATTACTGGGAAGCCTGGGAAAAACCGGGTTTTCCAGGACAGGAAAAACCAGGCGGTCAATACTTTGCCAACCCTGCAAAATTGCAATATTTATGCAGTACAGAGATGAAGTAAGCACCAACCTTAATACTGAGCCACATTGTGACTACTTGACAAGCATGTAATTTTGTCCGGGTCAGTTTATCAACATTGAATTTCTCTACATATCTTCAAATGAAAACATGTCATGATCTTTTCCTTTGTTGTTATGTTCCTCTTAACCATTAGGTGGACCATATATATTCGCTTCATTAATTCTTTTAAATGCAGTCAAGTGATGCTGAGTGTTCTCATCTGTTGACAATTACATTCAGTAAGTCTATCACATTAACCATGGTACCTGAATGTAAACATTATAAACATGTATCAGTAAAATTAATTTTGTGAACTAATTTATGTTGTGAGCATAAATAATATTATTGAATACTAAAGCTTTAATAACAGTTTAAAAACACAATTGGCCTCTAGTATTTTTAAATTAACACATGTATACAATAAATGCATATATATATTCCATTGCTCAACTTATAACTCATAACGGAAGTATGTGCACCAAGCTGTCATGTGACATAATATAATATCCCGCACATTTCTGTTTATGGCACTCCCAACTCCCCTCAGGACTGGTATTTCTAGCCATGAAGCATATTAAAACGAAATTTCCAGTGAAAATGTCATAAATATGCATACTAACAAACTGATGTTGAGTATGCTTTAATAGCTTTTACACAGGTTTTTCGTGTTAAATTAATTTATAGATTGCCTGGAGATGCAAAGTCTCACTGAAATTCGATTCAACCCAATAAGTTTGTCTCGATTGGATTCTCAATATAGTCCGCCAAACAATCGGGACGGGTGGAGGATAGCCAGGGAAACAGCCGTGTTTATACTTTCAAGATTCCCCCGCACTGCCAGGGAATCCGAAATGTTTGTATTTGCTCTCCAAATTAATAATTAAATCACTGGGACAATATTTCGTTATCAGGGGCTTGGGAAATACTTGAGATTTTACTATCAGCTGTCCCCCAGGGTCGTGGAAGGATGGGGGTTTAAACCGTTTTGACAACACGGAACTGAGAAGTAAAACTTCCTGGCCAATCCCCAGGAATGGGGGGGGGCTGTGAACTGAATGTAACTGACTGATTAAAACTATATGACACCCGGTATTTGGCTACCCCAGGGTTAGGGGTTAGGGTTAGGCTTCCAATCAGTTAAGGGTTAGGGGGTTAGGGTTAGGCTTCCAATCAGTTAAGGGTTAGGGTTAGGAATCGCCTTTTATTGGGTGTCATATAGTGCCAACCTAACTGACTGGTGCATTAGAGACAAGTGGACCGGAGTCTGGACAAAGTGGTGAGATACAACTTGCAAGGAATCAGTGTGTGCAACCCTTTGAGCTCGTTAAGAATAGATTCCTTGGTTCTTTAACATGACAGGTCTAAAACACTGATACACTTAAGATTATTAAGATTAACACTGGGTTTCCAACCAGATCATCTGAAGATAGACGGGAAAGACTAATGCAAAAGTGAGTTGCATCCGCGGATGGCCTAGAAAACGGCAATGTTTTTACCTTCCAACTTCCCCCCCCGCACGGCCGAGGAAATGTTGGGATTCTTTTCCTGGCCCATCCTAGAGGGTAGGGGCCAAGGATGCAACGGACTGGTGCATAAGCAGCGTTTCAGAAAGGGACCAAGTGCCCTGACCAAAATGGGAACCCGATTAGTAGTACTGTACATTTTACCCATTTGACTATACATTTACAGTCAACTTTGCATCAGGGCTTGACACTATTTTTGGTCACCCCCAGCAAAGAAACGTAAAATTTATAAATAAAAGTTACTGGTCCTTCAATATTTTCACTGGTCCTTCTGGATTTTCACTGGCCACGGACCAGTGTTAGTGTCGAGCAGCTTGAGTCAATTTGGTGCCCGCCAGCCCGGGGCATACAGGGTGAATGAGTCAGGCGGAAAATTTCTACCTGGGGAGTTAGATTGGAAGCCCTTTCTTTTTTTCTTCCATTCAATTAGCAGGGCCCATTCAGGGGCATTTTCGCAAATGTTAAAGAGAGAAGTGAGATACAAGGAATACGGGTGCGATACCCTAGCTCGTTTCGAATAGATTCCTTGGTTCGATCTTTAACATGCCCAGTGTAAAGCACCGATACACGCGAGACTAGCCCTGGGTTTCCAACCAAGATCATCTCAAGATGGGTGGGAAACACTTAATAGCGTTTCTGAAATGACCAAGTGTCATGGCCTAGAATGAATCCCGGTACCTCTCGGTCAGGAATCAAGTGTCTTACGGTCTTACCACTCGACCACCATGCCACCCAACAAATATTGAAATAGAATTGACTTTGGCGGAAATTGGCATGGTTCTTAGACCCAGGAACAACTTTGTGTCCCATTCTCGATTTAGACAGTTAGCAATGATGCGTAGTCTCCAGCCTGGGAATTTAAAGCCGCTTCAAATAACTAAAAAATGTCTGAAATCAACCCCCCACCCCCGCCTGGACAAAATATTGACTGACCAGTATTTTGCAGGAGGGGACCCTTGTACTTTAATCAACCACAACCTTGCAAAATCGTCAATTGCCTAACTAGTTCCAACTAAAAGGAAACCATTATTTCATTTTTTTGTATTCATCCAGTCCTGACAAAACATGCAAACAAATTGAAAATGTCAATGAAATCGATGGTGCAAGAATGATCAATCACAGGCCTGTTCAGATTTTGAGAGTGTAGAACACTAGTGCTGCTGTTTGTTTGTTATAAAATAATACATAGCTTAGTAAAAATTGCATCATAAATCGATTATTACCTTTAATGTAACATTTTTCTGGTTTTGTATTTTTTCGAATTTTCCACGCTAGCAAGCGCCACCTACAAGGGGAAGTAATCGTGTACGTCTCGACGAACGGTATAAAACCCCGCAAAAACCGGACACATCTTGGATGAATTCAAAATATATAATTACTGCAGTATAGTAGTTCGATCGTTTGTTTATTATTCAGTGGTTAATAGCATAATGTTTCAAGTGAATCTCCACGATTGTTACAGGCATTGTTATTCTCTTACGATTTTTATTATTCAAAGTTTATTTTTATAAATTATAACCATATAATATACAGTAGACATGCATAAAAACAGATATGCGTGTAGTGGGTCTACATCTTTACGATCTAATATATATCTGTGCTAATATATATCTGTGGCATAAATAATATGAATCAAGACGGAACGCACAGATCTATGTAATCAGTAAATTACTACCAATTTGAGATCCAAAATGTCAAGTATAAGATAAGATTAGATAAGATAAGTATATGAATAATTACTGTAGCTACATGTATCAAGAAATGGAATGACACTACCAGTAAATCAAATTCGTATTTTATTAAAAACACTTCTCATCAAATTTAAAATCTAACGCGACAGTCATTATTGTGCATGCTCATAATGAATCCATATCATTGAGAAAAAAACATATGTAACCTTTGTAAGACTAGTGCATAACAAAGATTAGACAGATTTTTTTCGTACGGTGAAACTGTACAATATTTTATCGAGATTTTTTAAAATTTCATATAGTTTATAAATATAAATCAACCGTCCATCTTTACAAGACTGCCCGCTGTGAAACTACCCTGAATTTCTCTGTATTGCCACGTGTCATATAAAATACATATGACATAATTGGTCACGTGTCTCTAATCATACAGTATCATGTATAATATACATGTCACGTGGTCAAAACTTGTAATCGACCCTCCTTATCTATAAGCACCGTTAATTAAAACTGGACCACTTACTGTGAACTATTATCTTAGTGTTATCTATAGTCCCACGTGACATACAGATTGGAATGTGTAAATCACTGATGAAAATTCCGTGTTATATATATTATCGAACCAAGAACAGTCGAGATAGGGACAATCCGGACAAAATCCCAGGTGGACAGAATACCGTTCCCTCATTTTTGACAGGGTGGACAGGACATAATCCCGTCCATGTTTTTACAGGGTGGACAAATTCCCCACCCAATAAATTTCAGGGTGGACATAATACCCATCATGACATTGACTTATGCTGCATTGCTAACGCTTATTGTGTGATTTGGAAGGAACTTCTCTATGATTATGTTACAATAAAGTTTATAGTTTTTTTATTTAACATGCATACTATCAACTATATCATATACACTTAAACGAATTTCTAATTGGCCACCCAATGAAATATTATATTATGCGATATATTCAGTCAATATTTCTAAAATTGAGGTTATTTTCATTCCATGCACTTATCTATCGATTTCAAGAAATAAATTACGCATGTATGTATGAAATCATCCATGCGGAACAGTTAGTGCAAAATGGCTTACGTGCACGTGGTTCACGTGCCCGACATGTTTAATTTTTGAAATCAGCCAAGATGTATTCTCTGTCGATTGACTTAATGAAAGGTGTTAATACTGACCAGAATAAGTAATACGGGGCGCGCTGAGGCCGTTAGAATGGCGAGTACCAGTACCAAAATCCAGACATGTACGTCAAAACGTCTTTTTGTAAAAAGCGATATTTATAACAACGTGGGGTTTAGCTCGAATTACTGCGAGAAACATATTTTCTATCACTACAATTGGACAGTATCGGGGTTTCGATTATTTATATTCTTCTAAAAACATTTTTTTAAACTAATTTATAAAAACACGTGGCAAATCAGAAATTCGTTCAATGTATGCATGCATCTGACGTCATGAGCGCGTTCCACATGGCTCATTGTGACAAATTATAGTGTCTAAAGAAAAATCGATCTACAAGGAACAAATTTATACCAAATACGATACTATTCCAAGCTGCCCACGAGGCCAACGTGCAAAAAAGCAATTTCGCACTAACCGTTACACATGGATGATTTTGTATATGAATACGCCATTTCTTTCCAGAAATAGATAAGTAAGTGTGTGGAATGAACAAATAACACAGCCTAAAATTTATTGATATAATTTATCAGATTATATAATATTTTTTAGGGTGGCCAATTAGAAATTCGTTTAAGTGTATATAGTCATGTTCTAATCCAGTTCAGTGTGAAAAAATCTGACGACGCTGTTAGATTGAACTATCGAATGAAGGTGGACCAGATATGTTATATATTACACCGGGGGCTGTTCTATGTATATTTATGGTACAATAAAACCCCTGGTTTCATTGAAAACTAATATAAGGTGTCGATATGAGATGTTGTTTTCCATGAAAAACGTTTCAAAATAAAAGACCAACTTCTTTAAAAAGTGTGTTTTAAGTGAGTCTTTTTAACGCGAAGCTACTCTCGTGAAAAATATCATTATACAAAAGACGCACTTAAAACCAACTTATTTTCATAAAAGACCCACTTCATTTATATAAACTTACTTCTTAGAGGAAAAGACGCACTTAAAACCAACTTATTTTCGTAAAAGACCAACTTCATTTATTTAAGACGCACTTAAAACGAACTTATATGATAAAAGACACAGAAAAAACACACTTGTTGTTAAAAAAACACAGAAAAAACACACTTTTAGCATACTTTAGTAAAAAAACACAGAAAAAACACACTTTTAGCATACTTTTGTCAAAAAACGCAGAAAAAACCCACTTTAAGTTGGTTTAAAGTGTGTTTTTGGTATAAGTGTGTTTTTTCTCCGAGAAGGGTACAATCCATATATTGCTTTCTGATAAATAACTATTATGACATTTATTTTTTAAGATTGTCATTACATTGGTTAATTTATCGATATAAGTAGTGACATTGTATTGGTGTAGGTCACCACCCCTACTAGAGGTAAGTCATCAATTATCGGCGCTTGCAAATCAGTTAGATAGTAAAACCGTAGTACATAGGTAGATATGAACGACAACTAAACGCATAGGTCTGTATAAAAATGTGATAGAACAATCCAGGTTATCGTTTCTTTCTTACTCCCTCGTTCACCCATCTTAATTAAATTAGTTTCTTATCTTTGCTTTGTAATGGACGACAACATAGTGGATTGTGATCAAGTATTCACATACCAAACAACTGCACCGCAATAGAAATATTAGTGTATCTATAGTATAATACAAAACTTATATTTAAAAAGAAAATAGCAATGTCGAAGAGTATTTAGCTTTAAAACATAGCCGTGCTGTACCATCAAATATTATACCTCGTAATACCTCTCGTGTGACAAGGATAACATAGACTGTCAATCATAGTATTTAGATATAAAATGTGTAGCCATGCATGATGTATGTGTCCACTTTCGTTTCAATTCTACATTTATCTCTATACAATTGTATGTTGTGACAATGATTCATTGGACAATGTGCAGCCACTCCAGACACATTATTCGTCAATTTAGAAATAGTAAGTTTCTGCATGACAACATTTCAGATTGTAATTATTTTCCCTGACCAACTAATGGATTTTACATCGATGCCTGGCAGCCACTACCCATTATACACATGTTGACCACTTGACGCAATGTACATTATTTTGAGTATTGTGTATTGTAGACACATCTATATGACATTGAACCAGCATGAATGTTGCGTTCTGTCGAATTTGCTATAGGTACATATACTATCAAACTGCATTCTTTTACGAAATCTCTTACATTTTAGTTGTTTATAAATGGATATTGACTGTGCTACAGCAGAACTTGAATCCCCTTCTTACAATGTGTACCGAATAAGAGAAACAGTCTTATCTGACCATTATTTCACCGTATATGTGGCTTGACCAAAGACTGTTATCAAACAATGTTATATAACATCAATTGTAGATACATCACTATTTTAGTGTAGCAAAGTGTTTCTATATACCATGTCTCCAACATTTATCTTGCATTTCGTTTAAGCAATATGATACTGATGGGAGATTAAATAGCTGTGATAAAAAGAATTGTATATTTAAGTGCATTATATATTGTTTAACCATGTATAAGTTAGGACTGTACATCACTTTTGAACGTGTGTATACATGACAAAAGGGCTATATAAATATGGTATAATAATAATAATAATATCTTAGGTACAGATACCATCATATATGAGCGTCTGTATTAGCTTCCTAATGCAGGGTATGCATCCGTTATAATTAATTGTAAAGTGATATGTTATCATAGAGCGATCCATTTGGATTTCAATAATTCGCTCATTTAGCTCTTGGTACTGTATGTAAGAAATTAAATTTAAACACGGTTTTTAGAATAGCTTGGAATACCTCTCGCGCGGAGCTATCGAATGTCGAAAGTGGGAAATCATAATCATTATTGACAAAAACAAAATAATAAGAATCATCTTTAGTGGATAGTGCATATGTCGGAAATATTAAGATATTTCCTGGTATTTTTAGATGTGTTCCATTGGACAAAATATTAAGACTCCCCTGTGACTACAAGTCTCCATTGCAAACACACGTAGCAGTCACCTCGCAGTGTTTGTTCACGTAATAATGTCTGTCCAAATAATGCATAAATAGTGTGATGTGTTGTTTGTTTCTTTTAGAGTATTCGATAAGACCAAGAAAACTATCGTGTTAGCTACCAAATTATGCATTGTCTTGTACAAGCCCGCTTAGTATATTTGACATATGACAACGTAGACCGTCCATTAATTGTCTTTTATCGGACGCTTACGATTAATCCTGCAAAAATACCACCTTGTCGTTTTGAAACAGCCAAATTTGTTTTGGTTCAATATTGACGTTACCTGAAATAAGTGGCTTCATGAAAACGTTGTTAAATACTTAAAGTAGATTGTATTGGTATTTAGGTTCTTATTTATTGATTGTCCAATAATGTCTGGCAATTCATTTGACTAATGACTGTTTGTCTGGCTGAAGGATAGACAATAAGTGGAGACTAATGACAAATCGTAAAGACGATTAGATGGAATGTGAGGCACAAACAAGTGTTCGTTCATTTTAAAATACTATTAAAATAATATAGTACGTGTATGCACACTAGGAAACGAAAACATTTAAATACGTTTTATTGAGCAAGTGTACGCTAATTGCTTATAATGTAAGCTTGTAGTTATACAATATTGAATAGCCAGCTTTGCACTGAATATAAGTCAGTGGGTTACCATACATGGGAGATATGCGAAAGAAAGCACAATTATTCATAAGAATTCGTAATTGCCTTCCCATACCCTTGTGTCTATAACACCACAAACAACTACACTGAGCAATACCCACATATACGGCAAATAAACAAAAGTCCGAATCGGAAAACACACGCAATATTGACAAATACAAAATAATGAGTATAATAAGTCCTAAGTGAATAGAATATCTTTGAAATGTTTCAAGATAGTTTCTGTTCGTAATAGATATGTTACGCAATACACATGATTTTAAGTGCCTCATGGGAGTATAAGTCTCCATGCAAACACACGTTACAGATATTGCGCAGGGTATTTTCATGTACATGTAATATTGTCTGTCTAAATAATGCATAAATAGTGTGATGTATTGTTTGATTCTCTCAGAATATATCAATAGGACAAAGCAAAGTGTCGTGTTATCTGCCAAATTATGCATTGTCTCGGGCAGACCCGCTTAGTATATTTGACACGTCACAACGTAGTCCATCAATTAAATGTATTTTACGACTGATAAGTGTCGGAAGTGTCTGTGTTATACAAATAGCTAAGTGTTATATGATATAGTATACATGTCCGATAATATAAATATAAACATATAAACTTCCCTGTAAGGAAAACAAGCTATGAAGAAATCGGACAAAGCTCAGACAACAACCCCAACACGACCACACGTCCTCGTTGTTAACGAACAGGATGACCTACTTTCACAACGAAATAGCAAAGGCATGTGTAACGAGCATCATCTCTTTAGATAACCACATACAAAAGCAAGTGCATTGTGTTGCTGTCGAGTGGAAAAGACACCCTCAAGCAGCGATTGAGTTGCGAAAGATACAGTGAATAATCTACCAGTATGGTGGGAAGTGCAAAGTACAACAGAGAACTTCAGATAAAACATTTAGGTAACTCAATCTGACAAACCTTTCCCTATGCACCCAATATATTTTTGCCATTATACATATTAATTGTTGTTTGTTTCTGCCGCGACTGTTTTGTGTTATTTGCTATTATTCTTGTCTGATTTGATATCAATTTTGGACTTTGGTTCCGATCGCAATTTTATGCTGAAGTAATTTTAATCTTAAAAGACAGGAAACAAAATAATTATGATGCCAATGGATGTGCTTCAAGTAACACGTTTTTGCCATTTCAATTCTCGTAATTTCCCCGGTTTTATTCAGATGTTTGATTATGTTCTTCAAAATATTTGTTATGCCTGTTCTACAGTTAGTACATTTTACCTCATTTCAGCTAACATTTATAGCGAAGGAACGAAAAGAGAAGCAAGTTTGAAACGCTTTATGGTACTGGAGAACAGGACATATAAGTATGTCCTTGGTGAGCAGGCGTTCGCGTTCATCAGCCGAGAGTTTAGATTCCAGCCCGACAGATATACATGTAGTCAGAAAACTAAATACAAATATAATAACTTAAATGAACTGTGACTTTCACGAATACCATACCATTAAGCTGCAGGTAATAGCACAGTGTGGTAGAAAAAGTTCACATCTATATATTGAAACATTAGTGTAGAACTGATAATAATAGCAAATTTGTTCATTATCAAAATGTGTAATAATGGTTTGTGTTCTTTCTTGGCTAATTACATTAACACGTGTCTTTTGTTGAAAGCGCGTTTGAATCAAATTTTGAATAATTATTGTTTGTGAACATTTAATGGAATGTCTAGTGCTCTCTTATTGTTTTCTCGTTCGCGGCGTCCATTTGTCTAATATTCAAAGAATGGTTATTAATAAGTTATTCTCTTCATTATTTTGTATATTAACATACGATGTAGTGTTGAACTCACACGCATGTCAGTATTAACTGTTGATTTATGGAACTAACTTAAACTACAAAAAGAGATTTATGAAGGAACAACGGAATACAATTACTATGTGACTGAAGAAATGTAGAACAAGTTCCAAGCATAATTGTGTTATTCACATGGCTGTGCGCAATGTTCTCCTATCCATAAACTGTGATCTTCAATAACTGTTTTCTCGTTCGCCGTGTTGAATATCTTAAATATATTTTTTTCCAGTCTTGCAAAATGTACAACCAACCACCAGCGAATGTGTTGTGCGCCAACAAACTTCAAATAGAAAGCAATCCACGGTACCGTAGAGTATTCTACGGAATTTATATTCGGAAATCATATTACGAAAAGACGTTTCCAGAACTCCTTTGAGAGCCGCATTCAATGTACCATGATATACCGTTACAAAGTTTGGCTCACTTTTGTTTGGAAACTATATATCCGAATATGTTTATACAGGGAATATGCAATACATTAGGAGACATTGTCATATGAAAGTTATGTTCGCTCCAACATAAATAGACGCATTTGATCTCATCATAACATTCTTTTCATCGTGTTTACATTCTGATATAACGTAATTTCTAAACAGTCATATCAAACATTGCCGTTGCATAAAATGTATTTGCTATTATTTATTACGGATATTTATGACGTCATGTAAACAATTAGCTACAACTGAACATGAACTCTCTGATTGAGCAGATATGTCGATGTGCGGTTGATTTACGTCAATAACATGCCGAAAGGCCAGAGAAACTGACCGTCTTATATAGATGAACTACTGTGAAGACACAAAGTAAGCGTGGCGAAATCGAAACCCAATATATTGGAAACCTGTTAACGCGAAGTCAAATAAGCACCATTATAGGGTTAGGGCTAAGTCAACATTTGTGTATAAGTTGAAGCGTCTCATTTGAATCCTATAAAGTCATATTATGCTCTCTCTGCCGGACTAATCCGATATAGTTCAGTGTGTCGGTTGGCGGGATATCTCAATAACATTTTTATTGGCCTCAGCAATTAGATTACGCTCCGTCAGTTGAATATGATTATATACAATCTGACTGTGAGGTTACAGTAATTCCAGACTTGATGTCACTCATTGTAATGTCAGTGAAGTTAGGAGAAATACTAGTCATACTTACGTAAAGCACGTTCCGATAGAGTCTACATGAGTGTTATGTTTCCACAATTTTACGATAACACGACAAGGTAATTGAGCCGAGTGTCTGAACAATATCGTGTTGGTACTTTGTACTGCCTATCGTTTTCTAAACCAAGATCGATCCACACAATTTATCTATACCTCTCTCTTTCTCTCTTAAAAGTTTAAGAATAAAAACTGGTTATAGCCGGGATAAAATAGGACCAGATCAACCATAAATCTTTGTTGATTACCGTTTATCTTGGCTCAGAGGAATAGTAAAGTCGTGTATGTTGTGTAAAAAAAATACAAACATTGATTTCACGACGGCATTCGTTTCTAATCCTATATCAAGTGTAAACGAATTCCTTAATTCGAGTTTGGATGCTTTTGTTGCTTGACAATATCTATCAAATTCTGCTTTCCGTTTTTATCCGAACCTTCCCTATACGTGATATGGAATACAATTTGCAAATGCATCAATGATAACTATTCTGATATGCAAAACAATCTACAATTCAACTGTTCAGATTCTACGATTTTCCAACCACGCTGGCATAAAACATATTGTTACTGCTTCTCATGCCAAGGTTTATTTCTACAGATGTCAAACTTTACAATGTATGGTTTGAAATGCCGTGAGTTCAGATGAATTCGTTTCAGGTCACAATGTTATAGTTTCACAAAAAATGATCTCTGCGAGAATTCATTTTCCTTCCAATGGAAGAAACTACAATTTCAGACATAATGGTTTTGAAAATGAGAGATGGAATAATAAATAAAATACAATACTCCCAAAACGTATAACCAATGTAATTGATCAGCATAACAGTGAACTGACTGTTTTGTCGTGACGTTTGGTGAGAAAAACATTGGCAAGTGTTTCCTCACACATATCAATGTCAGCAGAAATATCGTATTGTTTGGACTTGGTCCTTTGAATAACAAGTGTAATGGTAACATTGCATATACTTATTCCTTTCAAATATTATATTGAGTTCTTTTCCACTTGTTTTTCGTGTGCTTGCAGGTTCTTTGTTACATCAATCCAGCCATCAACAGCAATAATACCACACCATACAGTTCTATCAATTTAATATTACATGACTGTTCACCCATTATGATATGTCCACAATTCATGATTACAAAATATCTATAAATAGCAGTTGACAATAATGCATTTGAACATATCAATATATAATAAGACATAACTGATTCCGAGTTATGACTTATTTGGAATGTGTACATGTCGGGACTCGTGTTTTCTTTTATAAAATTGACTTCATCACTAATTTTCGCTGCATTCTGGAATGACGTTGACTTGGAATGTGGATGGATACCATCGACTGATAATTGAACTTGGCACTTTCTGTCACTGACCAATGCATCATAAATTTTGGACCGTTCCATGATATTTCGTCATCGATCGCCTATTTTTCACTGATTACTGTTTACAATGTCATCTAACCCGGCGTATCATTTACATATCGTACAAATACGTCTCTTTTCCTAAGGGAGAATACGGTATGTTTTCTTGACAACTACTCTAGCGTTTTCACACCAATCTATTGACTGCACTTATAGGACCAGTCTCTTTGGAATTCTTGAAGTGATAGTCCGTAATATGATTTCGGTAAATGAATTCCGCAAAGTTCTCAAGAAATGACGAAGCTGATTTGTATCAAACACTGACACTGTCTTAATAACGATTGGTGCAAATAGATAGATTAATATAATGTTTTTTAGTAATGGCGCTTTTTATGCCTATTCGGTACATTGATACTTGTAAATATGTCTCATAAACTGATTTATATACTGTATTTACTTTTTGTACACTATTACCGCGTAGCACTTTCATGGAAGTTTGACCTACCATGATTGCACTTTGTTGCAACATCATAAACGACACGCCGTTACAACTTGTCTATGCTTAAATGCCCATTGAATGCAATTAACATTTATTAATAATTCACTTTGGTTACACAGTTACAATGCTGTACATTACGTTTCTTCGCAACACAGAATGGAAGTGTCTAGTAGTGTCAAGTGGGTATATTTACTTAATGCATATCAAAATACACATAAACATTATACATGTACAACTTCGAGAAAATATGTATCATTCAAAAATCGACACGTACCTGGCTATTTGTATGAGGACGGGTTTTATAGCAAGTTCATTGTTAAATGATGCTGTCAACATGAAAGTATAGAATGGTCATTCTCTCTTTAATTAAACTAATCGTCTTGCCATAGTATAGTTTTCAAGTTCCTATAATTAATCAGGTTTTCTTAGTAACACTCTGAGTTACACTCTTGGGGCGTGTCATGCCGTTTAGCAATTAGCACATTATTGAAAGTAGGAATACTTATTCATTCGAATATAGACTAGAAGAAAATTGGAACGAACTATATTTAGCAATGCTTAGATAGTGGTAAAGCCCAGTAAACACAAATAACTACTTCGCTACTGGTTATCTCTTATATAGCTCGTTTGCATGGCATCCTAGAATTATTAAAATACTCTAACAGGAAACATTTAATACCAAATGTGTTCAATATAACTAATTTACCGGACCATCTTATAATTATGCTTAGATAACCGTACATTTCAGTAAAAACAAGCACACACGTCGCTACCATTCATTCCTTATAACACGTTTGAGCATGATATGCACAGCATAAGGTAATCAAAACAGGAAAGTTATATTACCATAATAAGCATTGTTATTTTCGCGCTCTATATATATAGAAACTGGATTACCTTTTCTATTCTTATATAAAAAATAATAACCAAACTGACCTTGTGGCATGCTTATTACAGTACTTGTAAAGAAGAGATGAAAACTTTTATTGAACTTACCTGAAAATAGAAATAAAACAAATGAATAACAGTACAGCATACATGTGTAAATAAACTGGGGTCACTTTCAAGTGAGAACAATGTTATCATGCGAGGTGACGAGGTTGCCGGACGATATCGTCAAGCCTGATAACATTTGTGGCGTAGCTGTGAAAGAAAAAGCGTAGCTGCGGAAGAAATATTGAAAATGTTGTTTGTAAAACAATACTTTGAATTAGTAATAGCTATTAAATGCATATTTATTTGTTTTCCTTGATACATGTATCAAGGTAAGTTTCAACCGGAATAAGAAATTTCAAAATAGTCCGCGATTTGTGGGCCGAACCAAACAGATCGTTCTGGGGGTTTTTTTTATTGGTCAGTTGCCATGGTACAGTAGTTGCATGATGAAACCAAAACTAACCATAATCGGAATAGATAATGGGAGATAATAAAATTTTCAACAAGCATTCTTATTTTAGCTTAATATACACAAATTACTAATCATCACTATCACATCGATCGGTTTAGTTCTATTAAATAAATAAATTAAGATTTGCTTCGCCGTTCGATCGTTGCCTGCAAGACTGTCGTGACTGGTTGTAATTAAAAAAGGACATATGACAGTCTTGCAGGCAAACCTCACATCGTCATTGTCGAAAACTCTGTTCTCTTCATTGTTGCATTTAATTTTGTTCTGCAATGCACGGAACGTATCTGAATAAAACGAACATAAAGTATTTCCAACAAGACATTCTCATCAATTATGCAGGGATTGACCATGTTACTTGCAATAAAATCGAATATAATGACTCAGTTTGTGCATTTAAGGATATACTTAATGCACTACGTGCAGATTGACATAATCGGGTGCAATAGCCTAAGTTTGCTAAGTCATAGATGGACGTACATTTACGGCGTTACTGTAATTCCTGCAGACAAATTGAAACAGCAACTGTATTATAAGCATTTCCTGGTTCCTTGTGAATAGACAAGAACCGCCATATAATAATTGTAACGAGTGCCTTAGGTTAAATGGGTTTAATTTCAGAGCGCTTAAGATACGCACAATACGGTCCATTTATACGTACATTTAATCAGTTTTTACTATTTTTATTTTGGGGTTATTTTGGAATCTCTCTTGTCACCTCGTACTGGTGTTGTCCAAGAGGTTATGAATTCGTGCGATAGTGTGATTTTGTATTTTTTGAAGATGGGCGTACATTTGAAGTTGATATTCATTGGATTTATCTGTAACTAGACAGCGTCTATCTGAGCAATAATGCATGAACTGAATTTGTCATCGACAACTTTTATAAACACCAAGTATGATCTGCATTGTATCGAATAGTGTGTAATTATTTATTAGTTTGAACCAGACCGCACTCCATCGGTAATGGAGTATTTGCCTTCGTCATGCAAATGATGTTGTTATTTCGAAAATTATCTTATGAGATACGTTATAACGTAATCATTGTCGTAAAGCCTGTAAAATATACGTATACCAGTTCTAAAATTATAAATATTGACAAACTCCAAAGGGAGCGCAACACAAGACATGATATAAATTGTAGAGCATAACATGCAAATACAAACACATACTCAGAAATAACAACTAAAATGTTCATGGACAAACGCAGTCTAATAAACATCAAACTTGTAACTGACAGTAATATTATAACATGTTACACATAAATCATTTATGATATCAAGAGATATGATATATCCAGGCGATGACTTATTGAAAACGGCGTAAGTGCTGCAGTGGCAGCTATAGAAATCAACAAAACATTATATCATTATTACTTCAGATACATTTACTACAAACGCACTCGGTTTCTGAAGATAATGGACACTAGGGCATATTATTATTATCGCATAAATCGTTTTCAGCAGTAGATATGGATTTAACACGGAGCTGTTTTGTATCCGTTGGGATTATAGATATCTTATTCCTTGCCAAATATGGTAAAAATGGCAGTGGTTAATACATCTAGTCTAAATTTGTTCAAGCAGGATATTCATAAGTCATACAAACTCAGTGAATAAAACTGTAAAATATGTCTTATATGCCTTGCATTTACACTGTACTTGAAATAAGGAGCCTATTTGCCATAATTATGCAATTGTATATAAAGTGTCGGCGAGATTTACGACAAGTGCGAAATGCCAATTCAACCCTTATAAAACAAATACCATCCTGATGAATAATTATTAATTATATTGTTTGGTAAGATAACTATTTAATTTGTTAATCTATCGATATAAGAATGAACGTTGCGATATGGTAGGTCATCACCCCCACTAGAAGTACTGTAGGGTAGCTTTATCCGGTAAGTGCAAAAACTATGAGGAAATTGGATAGGGAATGAAAGCACTTTACTTTACCAGCTGAGCATAGAAAAGAGTAACAATTCAATCTAACGAAATTACAGTGAGCAAAGCCCACACATAATCCAACGAAATAGTGAAAAGCCCATGTCCCGTTGTAAAAATGCGGACGACCTAGTTGCACAGACAAATATTAAAAAGGTGATCCCAAGTAACAGAATGAAAGAAAGAGCTCCAAGATCCGACCTAGTTTCCCAAGTCAAAGCTGGAATGAGCATGATGCCCAAGTTTCAAAAACATATGCCAATAAGGACAAGTCATAATTTAATGTATGGAAAAGTCCTTCAGATATCATGTAATGGTTTCAGTTCAAATGTTCGCGTACTACAACAAGCATTCACGTTTGTATCAGCATTCATAACGTTGAGTGAATTGAACCTTCTACGATACATTTTGTATGTATAAATATTTGATAAGACAATTCAGACTATCGCTTCTTTCTAACTTTCTGGAGCTTCCATCTTAATTAAATTTATTTCTTATCTTCACACTGTAATGGATGACAGCATAATGGTTGGTGATCAAGTATTCAGATACTAAAAGAACATCACCACAATAAAACTATTTGTGAAGCTTTGCTACGATACAAAACTCGTTTTAAGAGGAGCATAGCAGATTGATTATCCAGATACAAAACACAGTAACCCAATACGTCTACAAGTGTAGCTGGTAGCTTGGCTGCAATACAAAACTCGCATTCATGTATATCGCTGGCTTAGAACAAGAAGGTCGTAACTACCAAATCGATATATTGAGAAAACAAGAGAAAACTGTCTGTAATTTAAAAGTCTTTACCTATGGGAAAACACGTTTTCAAAACTTCATTTTGGTCAACGTGACAATTTCAGATTTTCATGAAAATAAGCTCATAAGAAGCGCCTTGTAAAGCAGATTTCAAATATGTATGAGTCTTATAAGGTCGTAAGAGATAGTTACGACCTTCTGGTTCTAATCCATCGATATGGCACCCAGGGTAACATGAAAAATCGGTAAAATGTACAACGCACTTATGAGGTTTTACCAAGTGAGTACTAGTAATATTTATCCGTATTATTTTCGTACTGAATATACCATATGTGTTTATACATAATGTATGTATGGGCGCAATGTACTACAATCCAGTTAGGATACAAATACAATGACGCAGCGATAAATCCACTATAAGCAATTATATAGGCTTATACCAAAACATGTGCAGAAAAGGTGAAAAGCTTAACTAAACTCTACCAGCTCGTGCAAAACTTGGAATCGTTCCAAAATATCCTAACTGAACCACAGGTAACAAATTGCTCTTTGAAAATTATATTTTTCTTCTATAGAAAAATATAAATTGAATAAAATATTTTTAGTTGGTTTTCAAATTATCTTTATCAATGATACAGTCACCTGTGAACTGAACAATATCTACATTTAAGAACGTATCATGGCTACATACTTTCGTTACAAGTGTATGCAATAAGGTCTCGTGACATTGATAATGTTGGACAATATCCATTCACTGTAGACATATTATCCGTCAATTCAGTAAGTAACTTTAAGTGCATGCCAACATTTCGGTTGGCAATCATTTTCCCAGTCCAAATAATGGATTTTTGTATTACAAAATTTAGTTAACCTTGACAGCAAGCCTCCCACTGACTCATTAAATAGACTTATGATTCGCTGATAATGAATAACATCATACAAGTGGTGGTTAAATGTACCTGTATACTTGTATTGATGGCTTAGTATTAGAAGGTCGTAACAACCAAATCGATATTTTGAGAAAACACGGAAAAACTGTCTGACATTTAGTCTTTACTTATGTTAAAACAAACTTTTACAACTTCATTTTGGTCAACATGACAAGTTCAGATTTTTACTTGGTACTTATTCTAAATATGTATGAATCATAAAAGGTCGTAAGTGGCACTGACGACCTTCTAATTCTAAGCCATCGATATGATGAGGTATTGTCTTGGTCATTAGTTTCATCTTGTCCGGTTTTATTTCGTATTGAGTGTTTAAGAATGTCTGTAATTTTCTTTGTCTGATGCCACTCTGTCTGGCTTGAAGAATATATCTTTTGAATTGCCGACTAATAAAGCATTCCAAATCTTCGGTTTTAGAAATTAAACGGGATCCGATTCCTTCAGTTTGCAAACGTGGACGTTCCTCATTTTTTCTTATATGTTTTATATATTTACTTTTCATCTTGAAATACATATGGTTGTTGCCTCTCTGTCTCGATTTAAGGATATATCTTAACAATTGCCACTAAACCATATGTTTCAGATATAAAACGGATCCTATTTCATAATTTTGCAAACGTGGGCATTTCTGATATTGGCAATACATTTTCTGTACATATCATTTATTCTTACATACGAAGTAAACATATATATTTATATTTGGACGATACATAAAGTTGGCAAGCATAAAATGAATGAACATTTGTTGAGCTTAAGTGTTGTATGAACAATTGTACAGTATAACTAGTACGTACTGGTGAGACCAGATAAATGTGCTGTCTGAAAGCGACTATACTATGGTCTGAAAATTTGAATGTAAGAACAGGATATATTATTTCAGTTATTACAAATAGCAAAACACATCAACGTTTGCTAAAGTATTGAATTGGGTTTCTATATTATTCTTAATTAAAATAGTTAAGTTTTCTACTCTTCTATAATATTTTTTTATACTATGAATACAGACTGAAATTAGGTTTTGTTGCAGATTAATGTAAGGAACTACTGCAAAACCTTTTTCATAAAACGCATAATCTGAGCTCAGAGAACATTAGCTTAACGTTGGAATAAAATGCATCGACCTTAGGGATTTCAGAAAATAGCAAAAAGGAAAATTACAAAAGGAGAAATTTGAATCCGATTCGTTACAATCTTAATTATTTCGTCTCCTGTCTTTAGAGATTAAAATGTCTTCATCATGGGGTAACGGACAACTGCTTAATCAAGCAGATATGTTTTATAGATGATAAAGCGTGCTTTTACATTTCTTTTGAAATACAATGAAAACATGGAATTTAGTAACGAGAATATGCATAAACATGCTGAAGGATGACATAAAATGGACGTGGGAAAAACAATATGGAACAAGATCAGACGATCATAGAGAACCCCAAAAACGAATAGTAAAACGAACTGGAACAGCATCAAACGTCTAATGTAACACATCGAATGCTCATTGCAGCCAATATAGCCATGCAACAAAGTACTACTAATACGTAAAATGATACAATCATTAATAAAAACATATAAATTGGTTCTTCCTCCACTTTTTTATCACCGATATATTATGAACTTCACCATTTGCAACCTTCCGTTGTATCTAATGTGGCGATTTCATTGGCCGCTAGATGTTATACAAGTATTATGTTTGGACCATACCAATTTTGTTTAAATATGTGAGTTTTCCATATGTGGGATGTGCGTCATCGGTGGTCTTTATACGCGGAAGATCTTCGTTGTATTTATTATATATACGATTTGACATGGCAGAAGTTCTGCTGACAATATACTGTATAAAACATCATTTAACTACCAGAAGAGCACAGACACATTCGACACTTAGGCAACCGATACAAGACAATTTATTCACGGACTATGTTGTCATATGTCAAATATACTAAGCTGGTCTGTGCGAGACAATGCATAATTTGGTAGCTAACACGACAGTTTACTTGGTCTTATCGAATACACTAAAAGAAACAAACAACACATCACACAATTTATGCATTATTTGGACAGACATTATTACGAGAACGAACAATGCGAGATGCCTGTTCCATGAGTTTGCATGGAGACTAGTACTCACAGGGGAGTCTTAAACTTTTGTACAATGGAAAACGTCTAATAAGAATCTTGAAATTTTCGACAGATACACTATCCACTGAGGATGGTTCTCATTGGCTTGTTTTTGTCCATTTTGATTTATGTTTTTCCACTTCCCACAATTTCGTTGAACTATATTCTCCGTCTGACCATGAACATTTAGACCTATTCATTGTTTTGTACTAATTCAGTTTATAGCAATTGTTTATCAACTTTTACCGTAGCTACATTTAAAAACCTCATTCAAGATAGCATTTAACGTCATTAGGGTATATGAGATGGAAAACACTTTTCAACATTAATAATACTGAGAGCGATCCCAGGTGCCAATACGATATACAATACATTATTATATTACTATTTTTCAAAACAAAATGATGGATTTTTGTATTAAATACTTTCGTTTACCTCGACAGCATGGTATCCACTGACTCATTAAACAAATTTAGGATTTCTGATAGTAAATACACAAGTGGCTTAATGCACATGTTGTTAAATACTTATACACTGCATGATGGTCGATTGTCCTTGTCCTTGTCATTAGGCTCATCTTGTCCGGTGTTATTTGGTATTGATTGTTTAAGAATGTCTGTTATGTCCTATGTTTAATGCCTCTCAGTCTGGCTTGAAGAATATATATATTTTGAATTGCCGACTAATATTGCATTCCAAATCTTCGGTTTCAGAAATTAAACGGGATCCGATTCCATAAGTTTGCAAACGTGGACGTTTTTCATTTTCTCTAATACTTTTGTCTATGTTTACTATGCATCCTGAAATAAATATATGAATGTTGCCTCTCTGTCTGGATTTAAGAATATACTTTACAATTGCCATTAATCAGTCATTCCAAAATAGTATGTTTCATTTTATTGCAAACGTGGATATTTTTGATATTGATATAAAACAGTTTCAATATGTACTATTTATTCTGGAATACGAATTACATAAATACGTATATTATATTGGGATGTCAAATAACAGTGGCAAGCTTAAAATTAATTAGTATTTATCGAGCTGTGTTTGAAAGAATTGTACAGTCACTTCGTACTTATGAAACCAGATCAGCCTGTGGTCTGAAAGCGAATACTCTGATCTTAAAAGCTATATCATGTACGAAGTAGGCACTGGATAAATAATTTTAGTAATTACCAATACCCAACAACGTCAACGTTTGCTAAACTGTTGAATTGGATTTCTTTATTATTCTTCATTATAATGGTTTAGGTTTTCTTCTCACAACGTTTAAGCTAGAATGATATCTGAAATGAGCTCTTGTGACAGATTAATGCAAGGAATTACTGCAAAACTGTTTTCATAAAAAGCATAATCTGGGCTAGGAAAACATTGGTTGAACGTTGGAATGAAACGCATCGAGCTTAGGGATTTCAGAAAAAACAAAATTTGAAATTGAAAAAAATGTGAAATTTGAATCAGATTTGTTGAATTTTAATTATTTCGTTCCCTATCTTTTGAGATTAAAATGTCCTCAGCGTGGAATAACGAACAACTGCTTAATCAATCAGACTTAAATCAATGATTAAGTGTGCTATTATATTGTTTTGAAAATGTATTATAGTGAAAACATGGAGTTTCTTAATGAGTATCTGCATAAAACACATACTTAAGGATGACAACAAATTGATATGGTAAACATCATTCAACAATATCAGCCGTTCATAGAGAAACGCAAACAGGAAACGTCGAATAACAAACCCAGACCATGCGAGAACAAAGAACTTCTTATACGTAAACTGATAAGTATAAAATAAGTTCATTTGTCACTTTGTGTCGGGAACCTTTGTTGCAATCCATATTTCACCGGTTGAGTATTTACTTTATATTTTGCAACCTTTGGTTGATTCAAATGCGGTGATTTCATTGACCGCTTGATGTCATATATTATGTCTGTATGAGAACAATTTTATTTAGATGATTGCTTTTCCCGGCGTTACCGGTGTCCTTTATACGCGGATGTTCTTCGTTTTTCTATATTTAAGATGGGATTGGACATGGGTGAAGTCCTGCTTAGAATATAATGTACAAAATGTCACTTAATTACCAGCATAACACAGACACATCCGACACTCATGCATCGTAAGCATCCGATAACGACAATTTATTGACGGACTATGTTGTCATATGTCAAATATACTAAGCTGGTCTGTGCGAGACAATGCATAATTGGGTAGCTGATGAGACACATTTTCTTGAGCTTCCTCGATATATTCTGCAACAGGGAAACAACACATCACACTATTTATGCATTATTTGGACAGACATTATTACGTAAACAAACACTGCAATACGTCCATTACGTGAGTGTGTATGGTTTGTATGGAGTCTAGTACTCCCAAGGGACTCGTTATCATTTGTACAATGTTACACGTCTAATTAGACATGAAACTATCCTCATACAACATATTACACACTTTATGCATTATTTGGACAGACCAATATTCCCGAGAGACCCCTAATATTTTGCAAAATTGAACACGTCTAATCTAACAAGAACTATCCACATACAACATATCACACGAGTTATGCATTATTTGGACAGACAATATTACGTAAACACACACTGCATTATGCCAGTTATATGGGTTTTTATGGAGACTGGCACTCCAAAGGGACTTGTAATCTTTTCTAATACGGAGCACCGCTAAGAGACTAGAAACTATCCTCAAAAAAGCATCTCACTATTTATGCATTATTTGGACAGATAGTATTACGTGAATAACACTGCAAGATGCATGTTACGCGAGTTTGTATGGAGACACGTACTCCCCAGAGACTCGTAATCTGTTGTTATATGGAAAACTTCTAGAAATACCAGAAACTACAGACAATTTTCAATAGATACGCTATCCACTGTAAATGGTTCTCATTGGCTTGTTTTTGTCAATTTTGTTTTATGTTTTCCCACTTGTTCAGCCAAATTTCGTTTTACAATTTTGTCCTTCTGACCATCAACATTTAGAGCAACTCATTGGTGTGTCCTAATTCAATTTACACGTATATCCATGTAGTATAACGTAAGTATAATGTAGTTACTAACATTAATCAGCCTGACGATGACAATCCCAAGAGTATTTAAAGCCTGGAGATGACAAGACAGTTACAAACCCTTGCGAAAGCCCACCTATAGATGAATGTCTTGATATTAACTTAAAAAAATACGTATTTATTATTATTAATTATTTTCCTTAGGTTTGGCGTTATTCTTATGCGCATAATAAATTCTTTATAATCGAATTGCCGAATAAATGACGAAATTGAAGTGTGTTCCATTACTTCAAATCGTCTTTACGATTTGTCAATCCTCATTAGTCGGCAATTGTTAAAATATTTCCTTCAAACCAGACAGACAGGCATTAGCTATAGGAAATTATAGTCGTCCCTGAACAATCAGTAGAAAATAACAACGGCCAAAACATCTAATGACCACTACAATCGGCAATCCTATAAGTATTTAACCACAGGGACAGTTAGCTGTTTTTAACGTCAGCATTAAACCATAGCCAAACATGTTCGTTAGTCAGCAATAATATGGTAATGAGATAATACACTTTTATCAGAGTATTTGGGAACAGGATACTGATTGTAAAGAAAACATTTTGACAAAACGCAGCAAACGAACTCAATATTCGAATTCATTTTCGTTTGAAAATATGCTCAGTACATCTAGAAACGCAACGTTTATATCCTGATTTTTTTCTTACTTCCATTGTTCATACATTTTCAATTTTATGTAATAGTATTGTACAATCGTGTAGAAACTTGGCTATTGTCCAAATTTTATCGATCGGGTTACGTTACTCCCGTGCGTCAAGAAAACCACAAAGCGCACGAATTTCACGTGCACTATTTACGCATGATGATTTTGTGTGTAAATTGCTTCGAATCCTTTGTAAGGTTTGCCAAAAGAAAGAAAATCAGAAAAGAAAGGTTCTAGGCTTCGGAATAAAAATGCCACGATAGTCCGAACATGGGCGAAATCAGGCGATTCGGATGCCTATGACGGGGACGTCAAATGAGCGGTTTCACTTCAGCAAAATTATCATGAACCGGCAATGTTTCATCTGGAGACACTCTAGTAGCACTTTGGCATCGTTTGCAACTACCCTTGTCCAGGCTATCGATGTAAAACAATTTTCCGATAGGACCAGTAACTCCACATGTACCATATCTTAGCAATGTTCACAACTGATTCATACACTTCTCAACAACTTGTTGGACGTCAAGAATATGTAATCAATCAATAATTAATCAATATTTAAATTTTTCACTTAGAACAACGATTCTCAAAAAATAGGTTTTTACCAATTTGTGTGTCGTTACTTTTTAGCCGCAATATACACGCCAGCACTGTCCAATCACATCGATTGTACTTTATGAAACAATGTTGCAAGTGTATCGTTCATTGAATTAAATATCATCAGGTAAATACACTTTGGTTGTCAATCATAAAAAGTTTGAAAAAGTGTTGACAATAACCCCAGTGTTGCGTTTCTAGATGTACTCAGTATATGATAATCAGTCATATATACATGTACAAGTATCATGTACATTTTGTGACAGACACAACACATGTAAGAGACATTCTACAAAAAAGAACAGCATCACAGAGACATAACACTTGTGTATTGTTTTATCAAAAGATTTACAGAAATCTTCAACTTACGATCAAATTTGAATTCTGTTTAGTATTTTTATCTCTATAAAGTAGGGTAAATGGAGCTGCGATAGTACTTCAGATTCAGTTACCGAATTCCTACAAACACTACATGTATATGTTCCCAGTGTGTAGTTATTTGAACCTACGTTAACGATTTTCGTAGGTGCTTTGATAGAACAGTACACCTGAAAACCATGCCAGAGACACGGAGACGAAACAACTCTTCACTCAACTAGTCTGCCACTGGTTTATCAATTAAAGAAGGAGTAAATGATTGACTGACTGAAAATTATTCGATAATAAGACATACCGAAGAAGAAGGCAAATTTAGGACAGCTTTACAATAAAGCTCCCTAGCTCGGCTGTAAATGGTATCCCATGTAATTCTAGAAAGAACGTGTTAAATTTAATTATGTATATACGAGACCGGTAGCTAATTTTTGTAAATGAGCCAACTAAATAATTCCCAATGGATTTTTATATTGTGATTTATTACTTGACACTGGCATTATTAAGAAAAATCCCAAACGAGATACGGACAATCGTTTAGGAGAATATCACACAAGGACGCATACGATTCCTCTGGAGATTTGTTCCAAGTACTATAAGTTCGGACAAAGTTGTTGAACACACAACAACATTCTCGGTGAAATATCGCCAGATACTAGTATGCTATAAGACGTCCTCTGTTATGAAATACCCATTAATAGTAATTTTGTTTTCACTTAAAATTTGTACAGTTATTCACATTTAAGTACAGTACAAAATCCATTTAAAGACGGAACTGTATATCATTTGTAAAGGATACATAGTATCATTATGTGTAAACTTATGTAAATTAGATGGAATACTCAAATTGTGCAAATTCTGGGTAAGATACTTTAATGCTGTCAACATAAACAATACTCATATGTATAAAGTGGTCAGTTGATATTTCTCAAATGTATGTATAATGGGTCAGTGCCTATCAGACGGTGCAAGTGGATGCTACACGCATGTGCTATATACATCCATTATTTAGTCTGGGAAAATAATTGCAATCTGAAATGTTGTCATGCTGAAACTCACTTTCTAAATTGACGAATTATGTGTCTAGAGTGACTGCACATTGACCGATGGATCATTGTCAGACAATAATTGTATAGAGATTAATGTAGAATTGTAACGAAAGTAGATAATCACGCGACATGAAATGATGCATCATGCATGGATACACATCTAGCATGTATATGTCTATCCTGAGAACTTCAGATTTTGGTATCTCCTTCACAAGGATTTACGTGGTATCACATTCGAAGAGGACCCATGGCTACAGTTTAACACTTATTACTCGTACTCACCCGTATATTTTGTTCGATCGTCGCATTATCACATACTACTATCTACCGGTTACACTTGTAAGCGTATAGTTTCTAAATACTCTCAGACTTTCATTTTATCCTTTTCAAACGAGTGTAGTATTAAAACAAAGCTACATACTGTAAATAATTGATTTTCGTCGGGAATTAAATTTCGTGAAATTTTCGGATCACCTTTAACCACGAACAAAATCTTATCGAAAAGTAATTTGGATCCTAGTCCTTATTATCGGAAATTCAAAATCCCCGAATTAACGTCCCATCGAAAATGCTATTTTTTGTCAAACCATGAAAGTTGTCCCATCGAAATTAAATGATTTTACAGTACTGGTATATAGTTTTAGTGTGGTACATGTACTGTCGTTCTGTATCTGAATACTTGATCACAACCCATTATGCTGTCGTCCATAACAGTGTAAAGATGAGACATAAATTTAATTAAGATGGAAGCACGAGGGAGTTAAAAGAAGCGATAGTCTGAATAGTCCTATCAAATATTTACACAGACCGTAGGATGTTCAATTTACTAGACATTAACTCATATGAATGATGATACATGGTTGAAACCGAAACCATTACATGAAAACCTGATGCATAGTTTTCGAGCTGGGTTACTTGTTCATTTCTAAATCCACATCATATCACGTCACTTCTTATATGTTGCAACTAAATTATTGCACTGTAATAAACTATTTTTATAGCAATGGACGGACATTATTTCGCAGACTTTAGATACAACAAAAAATTTAATAGTATATAGTGTAGTGTTTATAATCGCACCGATATCATCTTTTAACCGTCCAATATTTGTACTGATAATAAATTGTAGAAGAGGTGACAACTTACATGATGCTTAAACACTTGTTTTTGATATTAATGGTAATCGTACCAAGTAATGTTATTAACTTTTCAGGGAGGAAAAAAATGAATTTGTTAGTGTTATATTGTCATTTAGCACTTGTAGTTAATATCTTCTACACATTGTCAGTCAATATCTAACGGTACTTAACGATGTTACTTATATCAAGTGAATATGAGGCAGATACGGTGTTTTTGTAATCGCGAGGTGTGAATGAATCATGAATAAACATAAGCTCCACTCCATATCCCGTTTTAGGCAACAAATAACCAGCTGGGCACCTTAAGACAAAATAGTTTAATCACTCACATTATTACCATATTTGGCAAGAAATGTCCCAAAGGAAGCAAAATAGCTTTTTGTTGCATCCATATCTTCCGCTGGAAACGATTTGTGAGATAAACATAATACAGTGTCCATTATTTCCCGGAGCCTTGTGCGTTCAAAGTAAACATATCCACAGACAGTAATGGTGATTTAATGTTTTGTTAATATCCCTATATCTCCCACTGCAGCCCTAACATGGTATTCAATAAGTCTACGCCTCGATATATCATATTTCTTAATACGTGTATCATATTTGTACTTTACAACATTTTAACTGTCTGTTCTGTGTAGGTCGAGTGTTTTGGGTAACGTTTGTTCGTATACAATACTTGTACTTGTGACGTGCTGTTGCAAATGTAATCAGATTCTATTTACAAGGACAGCAGCATGCCTATACTGAAATGAAATATAAGAACACGAAATGCACAAAGTTGAACATGCAACAAGTAAATGCACGGACTATGAGTTCATGTAACAATAATGTAGTACTTATTTCATGTGCCAATTACGCTCACACTAAGACATCTTTAAAACGACAGAGTGCAACAATTTGAAACTGTTGTCCACTGTTTACATAGATATAGACTTTCATTCCTGGTTCAGACAGTAATAAGACAAAAATGTGATGGTATCGTAAGGGCATGTTTATGTTAAACATTACAACTGAACGTTTATATAATGCGGCCTTTTTTTCTTTCTATGGTTTATTTACAACAAATTTCATATACATAGTGTACATAATACAGATAATGGTGTATTGATACAGGTATTATTATTACATATAAAGATACAAGTTGAATCATTATATATTATCATGTAGAGAAACGTCTTACAAAAGCGTTATTGAGATTAATGAATGTTAAGAGCTTTACAAAATTTATTAATAAAACCTAATCTTTCTTTATTTTTATATTTGTAATATCTGGATAGTATGTCTTAATCAACATATAATGTCTGCAGAATGTTTGTTCTGTTCTTCCGCTGTTCGCTTTTAAAATATTTTTTATAAATAGAGTATCCTATTTGACTTAATAATATATTTATTGTTTCGTATTCTTTATACATTATTTTATAACCTATAATTATGTATTCTAAAGAGTTGAATTTATTTTTGATGCCATTTTCTGAAAATGCGTTGATTATCTTTTCCCAGAATGAGTCCATGTAAGGGCACGTTATAAAGAAGTGTTTTAAGTTTTCTAGAGCTCCACAGTGTAAGCAGTTTTGGGAGGTGTATATTTTCCATTTGTAGAGATTTTCATTCGTAGCAATTATGTTATGTACCAGCTTATAGTTAAATTGTTTGACGCGATTGTCGATGAGTGCTTTATTTAAAAAGTAGTAGTAGCTAAGCCAGTTGATATCTTTATTAAATCTTGATTCCCAATGTTTATGTAGATAAGGAGCTTCATATTTTTTGTTTTACAAATTTAAAAAGTAATCTTTACCACCCATATTGTTCGTATTAGTTTCGTCCTCTGTGTTGTACTTCAATTGCGTTTTAATGTAGGTTTTTAATGATTCTGTTGTTTTTATTTTTGTTTTCCATTCTAGGGGAATTGCCTTTTTGATAGTTTCACTTTCAGATATCCAGTTTGTTTTATTTGTGAGCTTATCATATATTTTGCGTTCGCTTATTTTGCCATTCGCATCAATTAAGTCGTTTACAAATATCAAGTTTGAGTTAATCCATGAGTTGAATATGATACATTTTCCTTAAAATTTGATAAACATATGGCCCCCATATGAGTTGGTTCCTAATGCGGCCTTAAATCAGTTACGAGGAACATGTTTAAACTTTAAAACAACGAAATATGGTTATTATCTTTATATATATACTAGCATCTTTGAGTCAGACAATGCTCTTTATCCGTTTGTCTGTATGGATTACAGTTTTATCATAAATCTTAGTCAATTCTAAGCAATTCAATACTGTTTCCAACTTCTGAACTAGACACAGTCGATCTGCACGCAATGCATAAAGCAACTTCTTAAATGCACAATTTGAGTCATTGACATTCGATTTTATTACAAGTAAAATGGTCAATCCCTGCATAATTGATGAGAAGATATTGTACTTCTTTTATTTGTGTTGTTTTTGTCAGCGTTTCGTGCATTGTTGATTTCTCGCAGAAATATGATACGTGTAGATGGATCAAATATTAATTGTCTAGAACAATATCTGTTCACTTGGATAGTCATTGTAAGCGGACGTTTCATTAAATTAATTAAAAAAATAACTTGAATGTTGAAAATATATAGCATTAAAATGATACATGTTGGAATTTCGTCATACCTTAAGAATAGTTGCATACCATACACTCTTAAGAGTAATAAGGAATCGTCAACAACGAATGTGTGTTTGTCTTTACGTTATCGTTATCAAACATTGCAGAAAAAGTTAGTTTCAGTTTTTTCTAGTTACCATTCGTATCAATTAGCATTTCTAGAACCAATTATGTGCTAATTACTAAACGGCATGACACTCTCCATGAACGTTACTCAGAGTGTTTAACTGGAACCCTGATTAGTTACACAAGCGAAATAAAAAAACAACTAAACATCCTTGTGTTAGTCGGCTTTACCGTCATCAAATCATTGCTGAACATTGCAATTTCCGTCAAGTTTATTTAAGGATCAATTAGTATTACCACATGTGTTAATTGCTAAATGACATGACACAGTTTTATGATGTGTCTCATAATGCTACATCGGCACCTGGTTAATAGTTGGAACTAAATGATACAATATTTGGACGAATATCGCTGACTTAGAATGAGGGGAACCATATTTACAATCAGCATCACAGAGCACTTTTAAAAACAGTTCGTTTTACCAAAAGTTAAGAGTAATTTTCGAACAGTTTTTTCTTGTTTCTCAAACAAACGATTTTGTACTGACGACCATGTCATTGTAAGTGAGCGATATGTTGGCTACTCTACAATGTAACATATTTTATACCGTGGTGCGAAGTAAATGGCACCAGTAGCATTATATACATTAACAACGTGAATTATTGATAAATATTATTTTCGTTTTTATAGACATTTAAGTACAACCTAATGGGAAGCGACGGCGTTTTATTTACGGAGATGCAGCTACGTGCTTTGACAAGTCAATATTCTGTGATAAAGAACACGCCTAGAACACCCTATAGAATTTATCAAACAATTCATACTCATTCTACAACAGCCATTAGTACATTTGTATTAATAAACATGTACATTAACAAAAAATATCTCATTTACAAACTATGATTCATTTTTGTGTACATGTACATATTCTTAATAGAGTTTGGGAATTTACTAAATCGAGCGTTGATAGTCGAAATACTATATGAGCCGTTCTCCAGGAAAACCGAGCTTAATGACATTGTATTGTAATTTTGCAATAAGATTTAGAAAAATGTCTAAAATGAGTAAAAACTCGTGTCCTTTGATTTCATATTAAAGTAATTGAATAGTATAGTACTATCCATTAGCTTCAAGTTTTCTTTAAAATTGTGTTAAAATGTCTTCTGTCGTTGTTATGGTGATCTGTTTCTAAAAGTATTCATATCAATGAAAAGAAAGATGGAGTGACTAAAAACACTTGCTATTTTTTCCTGTAAGCAAACACTGACAAATTGGACATGTTTTATAAAAAAAATAATATGGTTCTATAATGTGCCACAATTATACAAGTTTACGTCTGATATTATCAGAGACTGGATCTTTGAATAGCCAGTCGACGTTACGTAAAAAACGTAGCGAATGACGTTCTCGACGTCACTCATAAGATAGGCGGTAGTGGTTGGTTTAAAAGTATTTCACTTTATAATTCTATGGAATAATTTGATGAAATTTTCAGATACTGTTCACAAGAGTCGTCTCTGTCTAACCATATATTATCAATATTTCACAATTTTGTCACAAATCCCGGTTTTCCGAGAGAACGGCTCATATAGTGCGATGTGAGACAGCCGCTTAGAAATAGAAAACAGTACATGGGATATGTTACGGTTAAGTGTTGCCTTCACTGTCTGATTTCCTTATGATTATATGCTTTTTATTTGCAAAAATAACCACATCGACCACGCACTGCGTTAATGATTGTGTCTGATCCAATGCGCTTTCTACTGTGAAAAACAAGGTTCGTATTTTCCTGAAGACTTTACTGAAATCATCTACCGAAATCACATTACGGACTATCACTTCAAGAACTCCAGTGAAATTGACCCTATCAGCTCTGCCAATAGATCGGCGTAAATAGGCTTAAGTAGATGCCAGGAAAACATTCTCCCTTAGGTAAAGACACGTGTTTGTATAATATGTAAATGAAACGTCGGATCAGAAGACATTGTATAAACAGCAATATATTATAGCTCAGATCACACATACTAACGGGCGATCAATGAATGAAGTGTCTCAGGTCATTCTTTTTTATCTTGTTATTTTACAAACATTACGATGGACTAAATTCATTTACATGCAATCAGAAAGTCAATGCCTGATTTAGAGGTGTTTAACATTTTTGTCCGCGCTTCATATTATCTTATGCTGATTTAAAGACCCCCAAGCTTGACACTTCCTGTCACTGACCCTAGTGTCAATGATGCTGTTGATGCTGTCCATCAACGTTGTTCATATTTCCAGGATATATCACCAATATTATTGACATTATAAGGACAGGTTGAGATGTCTGGCTATGATACTCTACGACCACAATTCAATTAAGTAGAAATCTATCATAATAGCAATTTATTGAACTGCACATTCCAACTCATCGCGTGAATGATTCAACGTGGGCAATATATAATATGATCGCTTATCTTGTGTATGAAGAGTATGAACGTTTATAGCACTTGGCAATCGTAATCATCATATTATTACATGATTTCGCAAATGCAATGTAACTAGAAGTAATCGGACTCAAGTTATATCACACCGGGTATAAACCGATTAGAAAAACAAACAATTTCATCATGAGCCATTTATACCCATATAAACAAATCAAAATACTGCCTCATTTACCATCATTCTGTAATATATATGTTTGCATGCAGCATGGTAACTAATTAGTTTAATGAGAAAGATTTTTTTCCAAACCAACGGCGCTACGCAATGATATTCATATTACAACAACGTAAACATTCATGAAATAAAACAGTATGGTCGATTCACTAAGTAACACTCATGAGGGTACTACATGTATGTCATTCGACAGAATAATGGCGAATACCGTTAATTCATGTATATCTAGTTAAAAGTAGGGCACACACCAAAGCCAAACAGCTACGACGGCAGCCCCTAGTCACACACGCAAGAGTCAGACATAGTACAAGACATCCACGTCCCCAAAAATGGATGCTTTAAGCGAGCCTTATATGCTCACTATGCAATGAATGACACACTGCGGACTTTAATAATTAGCCATTAAGGGAGGTAATTATAAGTGATAATTACACTGAAGTGAAGTGAAGCCTAGATAAACATAATCGACCTGCCGTGTGATAGTATATTTACAAACGATTCTCATTTCACTTTGAAAGGACTGTATCTGGTTATTTCCTTAGTGTTTCTTCGTGTTCTACCGATACATTATGTTTGTAATACGTTTTAGGAGGCATGCATTGAATTTATCATTCTCTATGTAATTTTCTAATTCATTAGGATTAACAATTTTATTTATTCCTCTCTTCTTTTGGACGAAAATGAATCTTCGGAGATATCACATTCATTTGGTCAGCTTTTTGTGAAACAAAAAAATGACGTGAAACGGTTCAGCTGAACTTACACGATATTTCAAATCATCAATTGCAAAGAATAATGGTTCGGTTTGACATCTGTAGAAATAAACCTTGGCATGAGAAGCAGTAACAATATGTTTAATGCCAGCGTGGTTTGAAATTCTGAACACAAGAATTGAAGATTTTTTGCATATCAGAATAAATATCATTGATAAATTTGACAATTGTATTCCATATCACGTATACGGAGGGTTCGGTTATAACACGGAAATAGAATTTGTTATTGTCGAGCAATAAAACATCAAAACTCGAATTAAGGAATTCTTATACACGTCGAATAGGATCAGAAACGAACCCCGTCATCTAAAAGATGATTGCGTTTTTCTACACAACATACACTACTTAAGTATTCCTCTGAGCCAATATAATAACCGGTTATCAACAAGCATTTATGGTTGATCGGATCTCCGATCTAGTCCATTTTTATCCGAGCTATAACCAGTTTTTATTCTAGAACTATTAAATTGCCATGGTTTTGAAGCAGTAAAAACTACCTGCACGATATTATTCAGACAATCGGCTCAAGTCAATGGTCGTGTTATCCTAAAATTGTGAAAACATAACACTCATGGAGACTCTATCAGAACGTGCTTTACTTAAGTATGACTAGTGTGTCTCTTAACCTCACTGAGAATACAATGGGTGACATCAAGTATGGAATGACTGTAAGGTCTCTATTACATAGTGTGTAATCGTATTGAACTGACGGAACGTAATTTAATTGTTGAGGTTAATACAAATGCTAGTGATATATCCTGCCTACCAACAAAACGAGATATATTTTATTAGAACGACAGAGAGAACATGATGGAACTTCATGAAATACAAATAAGACGGTTCACTGACAGGCACATGTTGACTTCGCGCTAATAATGTATGTATCACAACACTAGTGTGCGTTGTCGGTGGCCTTTATACGCAGAAGTTCTCTGTTTTATAAATTTCATATGCTATCAGGCATGACTGAAGTCCTACTGACAATATACTGTATAAAACATCACTTAACTACCAGTATAACACAGACACATCTGGCATTTATGCATCGTCAGCGACTGATATAAGACAATTTATTGACGGCTTACGTCGTCATATGTCAAATATACTAAGCTGGTCTGTGCGAGACAATGCATAATTTGGTAGCTAACACGACAGTTTTCTTGGTCTTATCGAATACTCTAAAAGAAACAACCAACGCATCACACTATTTATGCATTATTTGGACAGACATGATGACGTGAGCAAACACTTCAGGATGTATGTTACGTGTGTTTATATAGAGATGATTACTCCCAAGAGACTCTTCGTATTGTGTATAACGGAACAGGATTAAAAAGGCTTGAACTTATATTGAGATATTTCAAGGATACAGTATCCCCTGAGGACGCTTCTTATCATTATGCTTTTGTCAATTTTGTGTGTTTTTCCCAACTTATCAAACCAAATATCGTTTAAAAGTTTTCTCCGCCTGACCATCCACGTTTAGACCTACTCATTGTTGTGTAATAATTCAGTTTAATGTCCGTTGTGTAACAAAGTCTAACGTCTGAGTACAACAATACTGAGGGGATGGTCGATTATATTGGTCATTAAGTTCTTCTTGTCCGGTGTTATGGTGAATTGATTGTTTAAGAATGTCTGCCATTTCCTGTGCCTGATGCCACTCTGTCTGGCTTGAAGAATATATCTTTTGAATTGCCGACTATTGATACATTCCAAATTTTAGGTTTCAGAAATCAAACAGAATCCAATTCCATAGTTTTGCAAACGTGGACGTTTTCGTTTTTTCTAATATGTTTTATATTATTTACTTTTCATCATGAAATACATATGAGTGTTGCCTTTCTGTCTGGATTGAAGAATGAATCTTTACAATTGCCACCAATCAGTCATTCCATAGTTTCATTATTTTGCAAACGTGGGCATATTTTGATATTGATATAAAACAGTGTCTATTTGTACGAATTGCATATACATTATTATATTGGGATGTCAAATAACATTGGTAAGCTTAAAATTAATGAGCATTTGTTTAGATGTGTATAAAAGAATTGCACAGTAACTTTGTACTCATGAGACCAGATCAGCCTGTGGACTGAAAGCGAATACTCTGGTCTTAAAAGCTATACCATGTACACAGTAGGCACTGAATAAATTATGTTAGTTATTACCAATACCCAAAAAAACGTCAACGTTTGCTAAACTGTTAATTTTTATTATTATTCTTAATTAAAATGGTTCAAGTTTTTTTCTCTTACATTCGCACATGTGTAAGAGAGAATGATATCTGAAATAAGCATGTGTGACAGATTAATGTGAAGCATTGCCGCAAAACCTTTTTCATAAAAACTTAATCTGAGCTGGAAAAACATTTGTTTAACCTTGTAATGAAACGCATCGACCTTAGGGATTTCCTAAATAGCAAAAAGGAAATTTGAATCAGATTCATTGCATTTCGTTTCCTGTCTTTTGAGATTAAAATTCCTTCAGCATTGAATAACGGACAAAAACCTACACACTCCGACATGTTTTATATATAGTTAAGTGTGTTATTATATTGCTTTTGAAATACAATGAAAGCATGTTTTCTTAACGAATATCTGCATCACACATACTGAAGGATGACAATAATGGACAAGGTAAACAGGATGCAACAACATAAGCCAATCACGGAGAAACCCGAAAAGCTAGACATACTGGAACAGCGACAAAGTTCGAATACCACAACCCGAATGTTCGTCGCAGCCACCATAGTCATGCGCCAAGGAAGTATGTGTACTACTTAATTGATACGTATGAAAAATAATACAATATTTACAATATACGTGTTGTTGTTGAATTCTCAATTATTAAATACATACGTAAAATGACAGATATCAAATTTGTTCATCCGCCCCATTTTACAAGATACATTCGTTGCAATCCAAAAATCACTTTAACTTTTGCAACCTTCGGTGTATCTAATTCGGCGATTTTATTGATCGCTCGATGTCATGTCTACATCATACCAAATGTATTTATATATATGCTCTTTCATTTGTGGGATGTACGTTACCGGTATATATATATATTATACGCGGAAGATCTTCGTTTTATATATATTACATGAGATTCATCCTCATAAATCATTGGTAAGTCAAGTACCTAGACACATATTTCAGATGGTTGAACGAGAATGCAAGCGATTGGACATGGCAGAAGTCCTGCTAAAAATATACTGTATAAAACATCACTTAACTACCAGTAGAACACAGACACTTCCGACATTAATGCATTGCAAGAGTCCGATAAAAGACAATTTATTGACGTCCTATGTCGTCATATGTCAAATATACTAAGCGGGTCTGTGAGAGACAATGCATAATTTGGTAGCTAACACGACAGTTGTTCCTGAGCTTCCTGGATATATTCTTTATCATTAAAAGAAAACATCACACTATTTATGCATTATTTGGACAGACATCATTACGTGAAAAACAACACTGCGAGATGTATGTTACGTGTGTTTGAATGGAGGCTACGTTTCTAATTCTCCCAAGGGACTCTCAATCTTTAGGCGAGTCTAATAAGACTAGAAACTATCCCCATACAATACATTACGCATTTTATGCATTATTTGGACAGACAGTATTACGTAATCATACACTGCAATACGTCCATTACATGAGTGAGTATGGTTTGCATGGAGTTTAGTACTCCCAAGGGACTCGTAATCATTTGTACAATGTTACACGTCTAATTAGACAAGAAACTATCCTCATACAACATATCACACAATTTATGCATTATTTGCACAAACAGTATCACGTGAAAAACACTGCGAGATGCCTGTTACGTGACTTTGTATGGAGACTCGTACTCCTCAGAGTCTCGTAATGTTCTATGGAAATCTTCTAGAAATACAAGAACCTACAAAATAAAATTCGACAGGTTTCTTTTCTCAATTTTGTTTTATGTTTTCCCACTTGTCCAGCCAAATTTCGTTTAACAAGTATCTCCCTCTTACCATCATCATTTAGAGCAACTCATTCGAGTGTTCTTATTCAATTAACACGTATATCCATATAGTATAACGTTAGTGTAACGTAGTTGCTAACATTAATCAGCCTGAAAATGACAATCCCAATAGTGTTCAAAGCCTGGAAATGACAAGACAGTTACAAACCCTTACGAAAGCCCACCTATAGATGGATGTCTTGATATTCACCTCAATAGATACGTATTAAATATTTTCCTTAGGTTCGGCGTTATTCTTATGCGCATAATAAATTCTTTAAAATCAAATTGCCGAACAAATGACGAAATATACGAGGGGTGTTCCAGAAATAATAGGACTTTTCTCATAACTTCTTACTCAACATTTACATTTTAATGAAATTTGTCTCATATGCTTAGCAATGTATGCTCTACATACTGGTAGCACCAGAATTTCGTTGTTGCTGATGATGCTCATACAAAGTGTTGTCATAGAAACCATGTAACACCAAGGCGGGTCACACTATTATTTGTCATTACTATCCTTATTAAAAATGTGAATATCTCAATAACCTCTTAATAAATATTGACGCCTAATTGTATGGCATTACGTGGATGACTTTGACATGCGCATGCAAACTTTCGAAGAAATCGGTCCGTGTTTGTTGTCACAAGTCAGTAATCAAGGGTATGTATGCAAGCGCGTCATGTGTGAAAATGACGTCAACGCAAATAAACAGAAATCGCACGATTGTCAAATGATGGTATACATAGGGAAAACCAACAGTGCTAACCAATGAAATGATGAAATTCATAAAATGTAGTGGCATTAAGCAGTCACTTGTATTCTGTTGGCTCAAACTGTTTACAGATCGCGGATTTACAAACTTACAAGTAAGCACAGGCGAGGAAATAGAAAATTAAGTTGACGTTAATAAACACTGTTTGTACTCTGATAGACGCTCCAAGATTTGAGTAATTTCTAACATCATTGCATGACCTTTTTGTGAACAGGGTTACGGAAATACAGTTAAACACTCGGAACAGTGTTATTATATATCTGTTTAGAAAGTCAGGATGGCTATCAACAAAAAAATTAAAAGTTTCTTTATATCAAAATACTGTGCTTGAATTGCGACGTCATAATAACGTCACGGTGCGACCCGCCTCCTTGATACATAGCATATTTAATGTTTAATAAATTTCTTATTGTTCATCCAATTACTTTGATATTTGGCATATTTGTCAGTGAAAGATAAAAAATTAATTATGTACAATTAGTTTTCTTAATTTCTGATTTGCCGTGCTGCTATGAAAAAAGTCCTATTAATTGTGGAACACCCCACGTAAGTGTGTTCCATTACTTCAAATCGTCTTTACGATTTGCCAATCCTGATAAGTCGGCAATTGTGAAAATATTTCCTTCAAACCAGACAAACAGGCATTAGCTATAGGAAATTACAGTCGTCCCTGAACAATCAGTAGAAAATAACAACGGCCAAAACATCCTAATGACCACTGCAATCGGCCACAAGAGACAGATTGTATAGAAAATACTTTTACTAAACCCAGCGAACGAACTGCTATATTTGTATACACCATGAAGAGGCACAAAGACAAAACGACTCTTCACTCAACTAGTCAGCCGCTGCAGCTTGTCAATTAAAGAAGGAGTAAACGAATGACATACTGAGAATTATTCGATGATAAGAAATACCGAAGACAGTGGGCAAAGTTAGGACATCTTTAGATTAAAGCTCAATAGCTCGGCTGTAGAGGGTTTTTCATGAGAAAGAACTAGAAAGAACGTGTTAAATGTAATTATTTATATACGAGACCGGTAGCTACATTTTGTAAATGAGCCAACTATAAATTCCCAATGGATTCCTGTATTGAGATTTATTACTTGACACTAGTATTATTCAGACACATCCCAAACAGGTTACGGACAATCGTTTAGGTGAATATCACACTAAGACATATACGATTCCTCTGGAAATTTGTTTCAAGTACTATTGATGATACACAACATCGTTCAGACAAAGATGTTGGGCCCACAACAACATTCTCGGTGAAGTATATAAAATGCCCATTACTAGTCATTTTGTTTTCACTTTATTTGTACAGTTATTCACATTTAAGTACAAAATCCATTTAAAGACTGAACTATATCTTTGTAATGGATTAATACTATCATTATGTGTAAACTTATGTAAATGAGATGGAATACTGCAAATTCTGGGTCAGCTAATCAATGCTGTCAAAATAAACAATACACATATGTATCAAGTCGTCAGTTGATATATCTCAAATGTATGTATAATGGGCCAGTGCTTACCAGACTCTCCAAAACTACACGCATTCAATATACAAATCCATTATTTGGTCTGGGAAAAATTGCAATCTGAAATGTTGCCATGCAGAAACTAACTTTCTAAATTGACAAATAATGTGTCTAGAATGCACAATGACCGATGAATCATTGTCACAAAAATAATTGTATAGAGATTAATGTAGAACAGTAACGAAAGTAGACAACCACACGACATTAAATGATGTATAATGCATGGCTAACCATTTTATATATCTATTTTGCAGACTTTGGTATCATCTTCACAACGATTTACGAGGTATCACATTCGATGAGGACCCATGGTAACGGATGTGCGCTAAATACACACACTCACGCGTAGATTTTGCACGCATCTTTGTAGAATTGTCGCAATACATGTATAACACTCAAGTAGCTACCGGTTACAATAGTTAGTGCATAGTTTCTAAATACTCTCAGACTTTCATTTTATCCTTTTCAAACGAGTGCAGTATTAAAACAAAGCTACATACAAAGCTACATACTGTAAATAATTGATTTTCGTTGATTTACGTTGAGGATTACATTTCGTAGATTTCAATAAATTAAATCCAAAATCCCGGAATTGACGTCCCATGTAAATTCTCTTTTTTACCAAACCACGAACTTTATCCCATCGGAACTAAATGCTGTTACAGTACTGGTATATAGTTTTAGTGCGGTGCTGTTGTTTTGTATATAAATACTTTATCACAACTCATTATGCTGTCGCCCATTACAATGTAAAGATAAGAAAGAAATTAAATTTAGATGGAAGCACCACGAGGGAGTTAGAAAGAAGCGATAGTCTGAATTGTCCCATTAAATATTTACACAGATCATAGGCTGTTCATTTTTCTCTACATTTACAAATATGAATGATGATAAATGGCTGGATAGAGGCAAAACCATTACATGCTTATGCGACTCTTACTTTAGGAGCCTGATAATAGCTAATACAGCACCATGTCGTGCAACTAGTTACAAATGTATATATAATGTTTTAATGTATTCATTCATGTACCAAGAACACCATTCCGTTTAATTAAGATGGAACAGTGATAATAACGACCAATTACACGTATTGTAAGAAGGAAATTAAAAGTCACCTAGCACGTTATCCAAAACTATTCGTACTAATTACCTGCATTACTCGTCTCTCAACTAAACAATATGTGTACAAATACCCCACTTCTAGACGGGGAGGCGACCTATATCATTTCACAGCCTGGACTTATATCGACGGTTTTAATGTATTAATGGTAATCTTACAAAGTAACTTTTCAGACAGGTTATCGTTGTGTAAGTGTTGTTTTGTCATTTCGCACTTATAGTTAATTTTGCTTACACATTAAAGGCAACTGATATCAATTAAATATGAGGCACATATAACGTATTGTTAGTATATAATATATGTTTTTATTCGCGTGGTATGTATGACTCATGACTACCAGGTCCCACTACATATACCAAGTAACAGATTACAAGCTTGATATCTTTAGACAAAATGTATTAGTCACCATATTGTTTATCATAGTTGGCCCCACAGTGTACAAAATATCTCTGTGTTTCATCCATATCTACCACTGGAAACGATTAATGTGATCACGATAATATAGTGTCCATTATTTCCCGAAGCCGTGAACGTTCTTAGTAAACATAACAACAGTCAGTAATGGTGATTTAATGCTTTGTTCATATCCCTATGTCTCCCACTACAGCACTTACACGGTATTCGATAAGTCGGCGCCTCGATATATCATATTTCTTAATATATTTTATGTACTATACAATAATGTAACTGTCGGTTTCGAGATGATCGTGTGTTTGAGTTTACATTTGTTCATATTTATTGTTCATTGCATATGTGAGTTTTAGGTCTTAGCTCATTGTTACACAATATGAACACATCGATGAACTACAAGAAAACAGGTTTTCTCCTATATTTTTATCTCGAAGCAAAATGCAATCAAACAAATGCAATCAAACAAATAGTTAAAACATGCATATTGAAGGTACATTATTTCATTAGCAATATAGTGTGTTTCGGGCAAGCTTATGAATAATTTCACACAACTTCGGACTTGCTTGATGAATGAATAACACATTTAACATACTGAATACTATTGAACAAATGTGTGCAGTTGACATATTCGAATATTACGTATTCGCACTGATGGAGGATGTATAGATGTAAATAAATACGATGCATATTTATTACGTCTCAAACAACGGAAATCAGATTGATATATTGATAAGGCCATGGAGAGCAACACTCAAAAGAAAAAGCAGAATACGAAAGGCACCGCTTTGGACATCCAATAAAATCAAGGACGAAACGTTTATGCCACAGTGGCCTACAAAAGCATGCAAACAAATAAAGTACGAAGTCTTCATTTGATTCATACTAAAACATCTTAAAAACAACAGAATGCATGGGGTTGGTAGTGATTTTGTATATTGCCGGTTTATCCTGAAAATCATTCACTCTTAATCGTATTGTGTCAAGCGTCAACAATGAGTGTAAGTGTGTCTTTACGTAACCGCTATCAAAGCATTGCTGAAAATAGTTTGTTGTTTATATTAGTACCGATTAGTATTTCAATTACGTGCTAATTACTAAACGGCTTAACACACTCTACGAATGCAACTCAGAGGGTTACGCGGGAAACATTATTGGCTACACATGAAAAATAAAAAAAGCACAAACTAAAATATCCTTGTGTTTCAAAGCATTGGTGAGCATAGTTCATTCAAATTTTCGTTTATTTCTATTTTAGGATCAATTAGAATTGCCACCTGTGTTAATTACGTTACGGCACGACATACTCCCAGGCTGCATCTCATTATGCTACGCTGGGTCCTTGGTAAATAGTTGGAACCTGAAATCGGCACCACAGGGTGAATTTGATGAGCCTATTTTCACGGAAATCGGCACTTGTCGCGCTGACAAAACTGAAGTTCAAACAGTTTGTTTTACCATTAAGTTAAGAGTAATTTTCGAACATTTTTTGTTGTTTTCTTAAAATATCAATTTTATACTTACGACCCTTTCATTCTAAGCAATTGATATGTGGCTTACTGTATTATGCATTCAAGCAACCATTGTCGATACATTCATACCGTAGTTGCGAGATAAAAAGCAGCCGTAGTGTTATATACATTAACAAGGTTAGTATTTTCTGAAGACTTAACTGAATTCATTTACCGAAATCACATTACCGACAATCGCTTCAAGAATTCTAGTGATATTGGTCATATAAACTCTGCCAATAGATCGGCGTAAAAAGGCTAATGTACATGCGAGGAAAACAGCTCGAAATGTCCCTTAGGTAAAGAAACGTGTTTGTATAATATGTAAATGATATGTCGGATCAGAAAACATTGTATAAACAGCAAAATATGATATCTCAGAATACACATACCAACGGGCGATCAATGAAGAATTGTCACTGAATGATCAACATGTCTCAGTTCCTTGAACAATTAAATACAACAAACTTACACCATTTTGGTCCTCATAATAAAAACATGCATTCAGAAAGTTCATAGTAGATTAAACCGGTACATAATAATATATAATCCGCGCTTAACATTTTGTTCGGATTCGAAGACAATCTAGGGAATCTCCGTCATCTAGTGTCAATAGTGCAAAGGTCAGTGACAGAAGGCGTCTAGTTATCTATCGATGCTGTCGATCACCGTTGTTCATATTTCCAGGATGTATCACCAATATTTTTGACATTATAAGGACAGGTTAAGATGTCTGGCTACGACTACAATTAAGTAGAACAATATCATAATAACAATTTATTGAACTGCGCATTCCAACTCATCGCCAGAATGATCAAACGTTGGCAATTTATTATGTGATCGCATATCTAGTGTATGACGTGTATGAACGTTTATAGCACTTAGCAATCGCAATCATCATATTATTATATGATTTCGCAAATACAATGTAACTAGAAGTAATCGGACTGAAGTTATAACACACAGGGAATAATTTGGGTTACCATAACACTATAGCATGTCAATAAAAGGCCAATATCAACCAATGCGATAAAAAAACAGTTCCTTGTGGGAAACATTTAAGACTAAGGGATAAGGGTTAATTTCCGATTATCACAATATGTACAAATTTCATCTATTACAAATCCAGTTGATTATGACAACTGTAGTACATACTTCTTTGCAAAACATCGACTAAGTACGAAAATCCATTAAATATACATGTGTGTGTAACGAAACACTTGTGCCAATGTTTTTCTCACCAAATGTCACAACAAAACAGTTTGTCCATTGTTGTGCTGGCCAATTATGTTTGTTATACGTTTTCGGAGGCCTGTAATCTTTTCATTATTCCATCTCTCATTTTCTAATCCATTAGGAGAGAAATTTGGTATCTAACATTGGAAGAAAAATGCAAAGAACTCTTCGCAGAGATTACATTGGTCCAGTTTATTTTGTGAAACTGAAAAAGAATGACGTGAAACGCATTCAGCGGATCTCACGAGATTTCAAACCATCAAGTATAAAGAGTTTGACATTTGTAGAAATAAACCATGGCATGAGAAGCAGTAACAATATGCTTTATGCCAGCGTGTTTTGAAAATTCTAGAATCTGAACACAAGAATTTAAGAGTTTTTGCATATCAGAATAATTATCATTCATAAATTTGACAATTGTATTCCATATCATGTATAGGGAGGGTTCGGATTTAAAATGGAAAGCAGAATTTGATAGATATTGTCAAGCAACAAAAACATACAAACTCAAATTTGGGAATTATTATACACTTTATTAAGGATTATAATCGAATGGCGTCGTGAAATCTATGCTTGTATTTTTATACTCAACATATATTGACTTTAGTATTCCTCTGAGCCCAGATAATAACCGGTAATCAACAAGCATTTATAGTTAAGTGGCATTTAGTCTTGGGATGAACCATTACTGTCCTAGCTGTAACTAGATCTAGTTTTATTCTAAAAATATTAAACAAAGAAAGAGATTAATTTGGTGGATCGATCATGATTTGTAACACGATAGGCAGTAAACAGTACCAACACGATATCGTTCCGACAATCAGTCGTCTTGTTGTAAAATTGTGAAAACATAACACGCATTGGGTTATATAGCCAGTCGTCATGTTATTAAATTGAATCAAACGAATTTCAACATACATTGTATCTGCACATTATGTTTTTATTAGGAGAGTTCAAGTTCAATTGTAACTAATTGTTAACATAACGAAACCAATATCCGTAATGAATAATAACAAACAAACTTCATACGACAACGTTTTATTTGGCAGTACTCTAACCTTATACCGGAATGTACATACGATAAAAAAATTTCTATGAACAAAACAATTGCGTTTATCAGAGCGAACATCATATTTTGATGAAGGCGTCTCCTAAAGCATCATTTGTATGCTATACAAACATATTCTGAAACATACTTTATAGACAAGACTGAGCCAAACATTGCAACAATGTATTATGATATATTGAGAGGGACTCTCTAAGGAGTTCTGAAAACCTCTTTTCGTAATGCGATTTTCGTACATAAATTCTATTGAATACCCAATGGTACAGCGGATTGTACGGAGTGTTGAATTCCTCACCAACAACATTATACTAGAAGTCAGGCTTTAACATACACTTTTGTCACTATAATAACTTCGTGAAATCAATAGACCACAGACAAGTATACCTCTCAGTTAAGATGATAAGCGGTTATCAACAAGCATTTATTCTTAAGCGGTATTCAGTAATGGTATGGACAATTATTATCCTAGGTGTAACCAATTTTCATCTTAAAACAATTTAACATAGAGAGATGAATTTGGTGGATCGATCATGATTTGGAAGACGATAGGCAGTAACAGTACCAACAAAATATCGTTCAGATAATCGGTTCAAGTAAGTTGTGGTATTATCGTAAATTGTGAAAACATAACACTCATTTTAACTCTATCGGAACGTGCTTTACTTAAGTTTGACTAGTGTGTCTCTTAACCTCAATGAGAATACACTTATTGCATCAAGTTTGGAATTACTGTAAGATTACTGTCAGATACTGTATACTCATATTCAACTGACGGAGCGTAATCTAATTGTTGAAGCCAATGAAAAATGTTAGTGAGATATCCTGCCAACCAACAAACTGAAATATATTTGATTAGAACGGCAGAGAAAACATGAAATGACTTTACGAGATTGAAATGAGACACTTCACTGACAGGCACATGCTGTCTTACCGTGAACCTTATATTGGTGCTTATTTGACTTGACGTAAACAGTTTTCCAATATATTGGGTTTCATATTTTTAGGCTTACGTTATTTATGAACTGTTGTTCATATATATAAGACGGTCAGTTGATCTAACCGGTCGACATGTTATTGACGTAAATTAACGAATTTCTACATATTTGCACATTATATTTATATTAGGAGAGTTCAAGTTCAATTGTTGCGCTAATTGTTTACATAACAAAACCCATATACGTAATAGATAATAGCAGACAAACTTTATGCTACGACAATGCTTTGTATGGCTGTATGGTAAGTACGTTATATTGGAATGTAAACACAATGGAAAGAATGTTATGATGCGATCATATGCGTCTATTTATGTCAGAGGTAACATCGCTTTCATATGACAGCGTCTCCTGAAGTATCTTATATTCGCGAAACAAACACATTCTGATTTATATTTTCCAGATAAAAGTGAGCCAAACTTTGTAACGATCTATTATGGTACAATGAAGGCGGCTCTCAACGGAGTTCTGGAAACGTCTTTTCGTAATACGAGTTCAGTATATAAATTCTGCAGAATACACTAAGGTACCGTGGATTGCTTTCTACACATAATTTGCTGGCATGCAACACATCCGCCGGTGGTTGGTTGTAAGACAGAACAGAGTATCTAGTCCAGACATCTTAACCTGTCCTGACAATATCGACACTAATGGTAATACATCCTGTTGTTATGATTTTATATGATGAATAATGCAGATTGATAGGATTGACCATGTAAGTTCTGTGGCCGGTATTTGCGTTATTTGCGATAGCCACGTGGTAAAAAGCGTTTACATATTTCATGGATAGGCGATATCATAAAATATTGCCGACGTTAAATCATTCTGGAATGGCAAGTACTTGAATGTGCAGCTCAATAAATTGTTATTAAAGTACTTAATTGTGGTCGTAGAGTATCATAGCCATACATCTAAACATGTCCTTATAATGTAAACAATATTGGTAATACATCCTGGAGTTATAAATAAAGTGGATGGATACATGTACCATCGACTGTTCTGCACAAAATAATATAAAAAGAGGAACAATTGTCTATAAACATTTGCTTGCTGACTACATGTATGTTTAATTTATATCATACTATTATGCGTTTATTGTATTCTATTGTAAAATTATTTTATCACAATGAGACCTTTAATCTTTCCTTGATATTTCTTCACTGATCTACTGTTGGTCACATATTGCTGTTTATATTATACAAACACGTTTATTTACCCAAGGGAGAATATGGTATGTTTTCTGTACAAATGTTTAGACGTGTTACACAGATCTATTTACAGGGCTGATATGACCAATCTCATTCGAATTTTTGAAGCGTTAGTCCGTAATGTGATTGCAGTAAATGAATTCCGTAAAGTCCTCAAGAAAAGATGCGTTTATTGTATTTAATTGTAAAATGGTTAAATCAAAATGAGACCTTTGGACCATTCCATGATATTTCGTCATTGATCACATGTTTGCCATAGATTGCTGTTTACAATGTCATCTAACCCGGCGTATCATTTAAATATCATACAAACACGTCTCTTTTCCTAAGGGAGAATACGGTATGTTTTCTTGACAACTACTCAGACGTTTTTAGGCCAATCTATTGACTGCACTTATATGACCAACCTCACGAGAATTCTAGAAGTGATAGTCCGTAATATGATTTCGGTAAATGAATTCCGCACAGTTCTCGAGAAATGACGAAGCTTATACTGCATTTATCAAACACTGTCATATCTAGTGTCTGGTGAATTTCTTAATAGTGATTGGTGCAAAAAGATAATGTAATATAATGTTTTTTAGTATTGGTGCTTTTAATACATATACAGTACACTGGTACATGTAAAATGTCTCATATACTGATTTATATACTGTAATTACTATGTGTACATTATTGCCGCGTAGCACATTCATGGAAGTTTGACCTACCATTGCACTTGGTTGCAACATCGTAAACGACACGCCGTTACAATGTATGTATACTTAAATGCCTATTGAATGAAATAAACGTTTATTAATAATTCACATAGGTTACATATTGGCAATGTGTTACATTAACTGCTTCTGACACTACTTATACTCGCAACACGGAATGGATATATTTTTTTTGATGCAGGTAAAAACGTATGAAAACATCCACATGCCCCTGACCATTTGACGGACGCCCATTTTGTTTATAGAAAGTTCATTGTTAAATGTAAAGTCTATATTGATCATGCTTTTTTTAATTAAACTAATCGTTTCACAGTAGTAATTATTATTCAGGTCACTATAATTAATCAAGTTTTCTGAGTAACACTCTGAGTTGCAATCTTGGAGCGTGTCATTCCGTTAAGCAATTAGCACATAGTTGGCAGTGGAAATGTTAATTCATCCTCATATAGACTAGAAGAAAATTGGAACGAACTATATTTAGCAATGTTTAGATAGCGGTAAAGCCCAGTAAACATAAATAACTACTTCGCTACTGGTTATCTCTCATGAGTCTAATGTGCATGGCATCCTAGAATTATTAAAATACTCTTATAGGAAACATTTAATACCAAATGTGTTTTTTTTACTATAACTTTTCTACTGGACCGTCTTAAATGCTCAGATAACCGTAAAGTTCAGTAAACACAAGCAAACACGTCGCTTTTAGTCATTCCTTATAACACTTTTGAGCATGATATCCACATCATATGGCAATCAATACAGGAAAGTATAATTACCACAATAAGCATTGTTATTTTTGGGCTATATGTATTGAGAAACTGGACTATCTTTTTCTATTATTGTAAGAGATAAATAACTACCATACTGACCTTGTGGCATGCTTATTATTGCACTTGTAAAGAAGAAATGTAACTTGTATTGAACTTACCTGAAAATAGAAATAATACAAATGATTACATGTAAAGATAAACTATCAGGTGAGAACAAATTAAAAAAGTATCTGCGTAACAAGCATTGTCTAGCTCCTTATGAATAGACATGTACTGCCATATTTATTTAAACATGTGTCTAAGGTTAAATGGGTTTAACTTCAGAGCGCTTATGAGACTCACAATGTAGTCCTTCAATTCATAAATTCAATCTGATTATGTTGCTGTAACATCGATACATCGAATGAAATAACGTAGCATTCTGTTAAGCTAAAATGTGTTGGTACCGCACTCTATCGACAATGGAGCATGTGTCTTTGTCATGCAAATGGCATTCAATTTGTTATTTCTGAACACTTCGAATCAAAATATTATCCCATGAGATACTAAATAATGTAATCAAAGTCGTCAAGCTTGTAAAACATACGTATACCAGTTCTAAAATTACGAATATTGACAAACTCAAAAGGGAGGGCAACACAAGACATGACATAAATTGTAGAGCATAAAATGCAAATACAAACGCATACTCAGATATAACAACTAAAAGTTTCATAGACAAGCACTGTCAATAAACAACCAACTTGGAACTGACAGTTATATTATTGTATGTTACACATAAATCATTTATGATATCTAGAGGTATGCTATATCCAGGCGATGACTTAACGAATACGGAGTAAGTGCTGCTGCTGCAGTAGCAGCTTTATATATCAACAAAACGTTATATCATTATTACTTCAGATACATTTACTACGAACGTACTCAGTTTAAGATAATGGACACTAGGGCATTTTATTATAATCGCATAAATCCTGCAGTAGATATGGATTAAACACAGAGCTGTTTTGTATCCGTTGGGAATATACATTTATTATTCCTTGCCAAATATGGTAATTATGTCAGTGGTTAATACATCTAGTCTAAATATTTCAAGCAGGATATTCTTAATTCATACAAACAAATGAATAAAACAAATTGTTAAATATTTCAGAGATGCCTTGCATTTATAGTGTACTTGAAATAAGGAGCCTATTGGTCATAATTATGCAATTGTTTATCAAGTGTCTACGTGATTTACGACAAGTGCAAAATGGCAATACTATCCTTATAAAACTTTAACCATCCTGATGAATAATTATTAATTATATTGCTTGGTTATATTACTGTTAAATTTGTAAATCTATCGATATAAGTAGTAACGTCGAAATGAGGTAGGTCATCGCCCCTACTAGTAGTACTGTAGGGTAGCTTGATCCGGCAAGTGCAAAAAGATATGGATAGGGTATGAAGCACTTTACTTTACCAGCCGAGCATATAAAAGAGCATCAATTAAACCTAACGAAATTACACTGAGCAAAGCTCACACATATTCCAACGAAATAGTGAAAAGCCCAAGTCACGTTGTAAACATGCGGATGACCTAGTTCCACAGACAAATAATAAAAAGGTGACCCCAAGTAACCGAATGAAAGAAAGAGCTTCAAGATCTGACCTAGTTTCACAAGTCCCAGCTGGAAATGAGCATGATGCCCCAGTTTCAAAAACATATGCCAAAAAGGACAAGTCATAATTTCATGTATGGAAAGTCCTTCAGAGATCATGTAATGGTTTAAGTGCAAACGTTTGAGTACAGCAAAACGCATTCACGTTTGTACGTTTTGTATCCGCATTCATATTTATTCACGTGGAGTGAATTAAACTGCCCATGATGTGTGTAAATATTTGATAGGACAATACAAATTATCGCTTCTTTCCAACTCCCACGTGCTTCCATCTTAATTAAATTTCTTTGTACTGTAATGGATGACAGCATAATGGGTTGTAATCAAGTATTCAGATACTAAAAGAACATCACCACAACAAAACTATTTGTGAAGCTTTGCTTCAATACGAAACTCGTTTTAAGAGGAGCATAGCAGATTGAGTGATTATTCAGATACAAAACAAAGCAACCCAATACGTCTACAAGTGTAGCTGGTAGCTTGGCTACAATACGAAACTCGCTTTCATGTATATCGCTGGCTTAGAACAAGAAGGTCGTAACTATCAAATCGATATATTGAGAAAACAAGAGAAAACTGTCTGTAATATACTCTTAACCTATGGGAAAACACGTTTTTAAAACTTCATTTTGGTCAACATGACAATTTCAGATTTTTATGAAAATTGGCTCATAAGAAGCGCCTTGTAAAGCAGATTTCACATATGTATGAGTCTTATAAAGTCGTAAGAGGTAGTTACGACCTTCTGGTTCTAAGCCATCGATATGGCGCCAAGGGTAACATGAAAAATCGGTAAAATGTAAAATGCACTTATGCGGTTTTACCAAGTGAGTACTAGTAATATTTATCCGTGTTATTTTCGTACAGAATATACCATATGTGTTTATATGTATGGGCGCACTATACTACAATCCAGCTAGGATACAAATACAATGGCGCAGCGATATAATCCACTATAACCAATTATATAGGCTTATACTAAAACATGTGCAGAAAAAGTGCAATACTTGGAATTGTTTTGGAACAGTAAACGGCTTAATTTAGTAAGTAACTTTAAGTGAATGTCAACATTTCGGTTGGCAATTATTTTCCCAGTCCAATTAATGGATTTTTGTATTACAAACTTACGTTTACCTCGACAGCAAGCCTCCCACTGACTCATTAAACAGACTAATGATTCGCTGATAATGAATAATATCATACAAGTGGCGGTTTAATGTACCTGTATACTTATATCGATGGCTTAGTATAAGAAGGTCGTAACTAGCAAATCGATATTTTGAGACGACACGGAAAAACTGTCTGACATTTACTCTTTACTTATGGTAAAACAAACTTTTACAACTTTATTTTGGTCAACATGACAAGTTCAGATTTTTATGAAAATGGGCTCATAAGAAGCGCCCTGTGGTACTTATTCTAAATATGTATGAATGATAAAAGGTCGTAAGTGGCACTTACGACGTTCTAATTCTAAGCCATCGATATGATGATGTATTGTCGTGGTCATTAGTTTCATATTGTCCGGATTTATTTCGTTTTGAGTGTTTAAGAATGTCTGTAATTTTCTTTGCCTGATGCCACTCTGTCTGGCTTGAAGAATATATCTTTTGAATTGCCGACGAATAAAGCATTCCAAATCTTCGGTTTCAGAAACAAAACGAGATTCGATTCTATAATTCTGCAAACGTGGACGTTTATCATTTTTTCAAATATGTTCTAGATATTTACGTTTCATCTTGAAATACATATGATTGCTGCCTCTCTGTCTGGATTTAAGAATATATCTTTACAATAGCCACTAAATCGTATGTTTCAGATATACAACGGATCATATTTCATAATTTTGCAAACGTTGGCATTTCTGATATTGGCAATAAATGTTCTGTACATATCATTAATTCTTACATACGAGGTAAACATATATATTTATATTTGGACGATACATAAAGTTGGCAAGCATAAAATGAATGAACATTTGTTCAGCTGATGTTTTGTATGAAACAATTGTACAGCATAACTAGTACATACTGATGAGACCAGATAAATGTGAAATGTCTGAAAGCGAATTACTATGGTCTGAAATTTTGCATGTAAGAACAGGATATATGATTTCAGTTATTACAAATAGCAAAACTCGTCAACGGTTGCTAATGTATTGAATTGGGTTTCTATATTATTCTTAATTGAAACGGTTTAAGTTTTCTTCTCTTCTATCATACATTTTTAAGCTGTGAATACAGTATGAAATAAGGTTTGTTGCAGATTAATGTAAGGAATTACTGCAAAACCTTTTTCACCAAACGCATAATCTGAGCTGGGAGAACATAAGTCTAACGTTGAAATAAAACGCATCGACCATAGGGATTTCAGAAAATAGCGTAAAAAGGAAAATTGCAAAAAATAGAATTTGAATCAGAAACGTTGCAATCTTAATTATTTCGTTTCCTATCTTTTGAGATTAAAATATCTTCAGCATGGAATAACGGACTATAGCATAATGCAAATGTTTTGTGTTTTATAGATGATTAAGGGTGCTATTATGTTTCTTTTGAAACACAATGAAAACATGGATTTTATTAAAAATCTGCATTAACCATACTGAAGGATTTCACGAAATTGACGTGGGAAAAGCAATATGTAACAACATTAGCCGATCATAGAGAACCCCTAAAACGAATAGTAAAACGAACGGGAACAGCATCAAACGTGTAATGTCACACATCGAATGCTCATTGCAGCCAATATAGCCATGAAAGAAAGTACTACTAATACGTAAAATGATACAATTATTAATAAAAACATATAAATTGGTTCATACTCCACTTTTTATCACCAATATATTATCAACTTCACCATTTGCAACCTTCCGTTGTATCTAATGTTGTGATTTCATTGACCGCTAGATGTTATATAAGTGTTATATGTGGACCATACCAATTTTGTTTAAACGTGTGCGTTTCCCATATGTGGGATGTGCGTCATCGGTGTTCTTTATACGCGGAAGATCTTCGTTGTATTTATTTTATATAAGATTGGACATGACAGAAGTTCTGCTGACAATATACTGTATAAAACATCACTTAACTACCAGAAGAGCACAGACACATTCGATACTTAGGCAACCGATACAAGACAATTTATTCACGGACTATGTTGTCATATGTCAAATATACTAAGCTGGTCTGTGCGATACAATGCATAATTTGGTAGCTAACACGACAATTGTCTTGGTCTTATCGAATACTCTAAAAGAAACAAACAACACATCACACTATTTATGCATTATTTGGACAGACATGATGACGTGAGCAAACATTGCAAGGTGTATGTATCGTGTGTTTGTATAGAAACTATTGCTCCCAAGGGACTCTTCATCTTTTGTATAACGGAACACGACTGAAAAAAACAAGAAATTATCCTGAAATATTTCAATGATACAGCTTTCCCTGAGGACGTTTCTGATCATTTTGTTTTTCTCAATTTTGTAAGTTTCGTCAGTCAAATCAATTTTCCTTAAACAATTTTTTCCATCTAACCATCAACATATAGACCTACTCATTGTTGTGTCCTAATTCAGTTTATTATTCGTTGTGTAACAAAGTCTAACGTCTGTGTTCTACAATACTTATATGATGGTCGATTGTATTCGTCATTAGGTTCTTCTTGTCCGGTGTTATGGTGAATTGATTGATTAAGAATGTCTGCCATTTCCTTTGTCTGATGCCACTCTGTCTGGCTTGAAGAATATATCTTTTGAATTGCCGACTATTGATACATTCCAAATTTTAGGTTTCAGAAATCAAACGGAATCCAATTCCATAGTTTTGCAAAAGTGGACGTTTTCGTTTTTTCTAATATGTTTTATATTATTTACTTTTCATCATGAAATACATATGATTGTTGCCTTTCTTTCCGGATTGAAGAATATATCTTTACAATTGCCACCAATCAGTCATTCCAAAGTTTCATTATTTTGCAAACGTGGGCATATTTTGATATTGATATAAAACAGAGTCTATATGTACGAATTGCATATACAGTACGTACATTATTATATTGGGATGTCAAATAACATTGGTAAGCTTAAAATTAATGAGCATTTTTATTAGATGTGTATGAAAGAATTGCACTGTAACTTCGTACTTATGAGACCAGATCAGCCTGTGGTCTGAAAGCGAATACTCTGGTCTTAAATGCTATATCATGCACAAAGTAGGCATTGGATAAATAATTTTAGTTATTACCAATACCCAAAAACGTCAACGTTTGCTAAACTGTTGAATTGGATTTCTTTATTATTCTTAATTATTATGGTTTACGTTTTCTTCTTACAACGTTTAAAGCTAGAATTATATCTGAAATGAGCTCGTGTGGCAGATGAATGTGAGTAACTGCTGCAATTTTTTTTCATAAAACGCATAATCTGAGCTGGGAGAACATTAGTTTAACGTTGGAATAAAGCACATCAACCTTCGGGATTTCAGAAAAAGTAAACATGTAAATTACAAAACCTATGTAATTTGAATCAGATTCATGGCAATCTTCATAATTTCGCTTCCTGTCTGTTGAGATTAAATTTTCTCCAGCATGAGAGAACGGAAAGCGTAAACAAGTAGTAATTTTTATCAATGATTAAATGTGCTATTACATTTCTTTGAAATAGAATGAAAACATGGAATTTAGTAACGAAAATATGCATTAAACATACTGAAGGATGACAACACATGGACGTGAAAAACTCATGTAACAACATCAGCAGATCATAGAGAATCCTAAACACAAATACAAGTTGTAGTATACAAAACAGGAGCAGCAACACACGTCAAATGTCACACACGCCAATATGGCCATACAAGAACCTAAAAGTAAAACAACTACGTGAAATGACACAACACATGTTAAGTTAGTTTATTAACCTCTAAAACTTATACGTGAAATGACACAATCACTTAATAAAAACATATAAAGTTGGTTCATCAACCACTATTTATCGGATTAATTTGTTGTAATTCATATATCACCAGTATATTATACTTCACCGTTTACAACCTTCGGTAATATCTAATTCTGAGATTCCATTGACCGCTTGATGTCCTGTTAGTTTATGTCTGCATCACAACATTTTAGCTTAGATGCGTGTTTATTCCTTGTGTTGAATGTGCGTTACCGGTGTCCTTTATATGTAAACGTTATTCGTGTTATATATTATACATGAGATTGAGCATGGCGGCTCTAAGTCCTGCTGAAAGTATACTGTACGAAACATCACTTATATACCAGTAGAACACTCACACATCTGGCACTTGTGTATCGTAAAGGACCGATAAAAGACAATTAATCGACGGTTTACGTTGTCATATGTCAAATATACTACGCCAGTCTGTGTGAGCCATTGCATAATTTGGTAGCTAGCACGACACTTTTTCCTCCTCAGTTTCCTCGATATATTTTACACAGGGAAACAACACATCACACTATTAATGCAATATTCGGACAGACATTATTACGTGAAAAACACCACTGCAAGATGTATGTTACGTGTGTGAATGGAAGCTAAGTTTCTAATTCTCACAAAAGACTCTTAATCTTAAGACAAGTCTAATAAGACTAGAAACTATTCCCAAACAAAACATCATACATTTTATGCATTATTTGGACAGACATTATCACGTAAACCAACACTGCAACATGTCCATTACGTGAGTGTGTATGGTTTGTATGGATTCTTGTACTCCCAAGGGACTCGTAATCATTTGAACAATGTTACACGTCTAATTAGACTAGATACTATCCTCGTGCAACACAACACAAAATGTATGCATTATTTGGACAGACAGTATTACGTAAACACACACTGCAATATGACAGTTATATGGGTTTTTATGGAGACTGGCACTCCAAAGGGACTTGTAATCTTTTCTAATATGGAACACCCCTAATGAGACTAGAAACTATCCTTAAACAAAAACACCACACTATGTATGCATTATTTGGACAGACAGTATCATGTGAACAACACTGCGAGATGCCTGTTACTTGAGTTGGTATAGAGATTCGCACTCCCCAGAGTCTCGTAATCTTTAGTTCTATGGAAAACTTCTAGAAAGATCAGAAAATATCTTCAAATTTTCAAACTGTAGAAGGTTCTCATTGAATTGGTTTTGTCAATTTTGTTTTATGTTTTCCCACTGGTCCAGTCAAATATCGGTTTGCAATTTTCTCTTTTTGACCATTAACATTTCGAGCAACTCATTGTTTTTGGCCTAATTCAATTTACACCTATATCCATATAGTATAACGTTAGCATAACGTAGGTTCTAGCATTAATCAGCCTGAAAATGACAATCCCAAGAGTATTCGAAGCCTGGAGATGACAAGACAGTTACAAACCCTTACAAAAGCCCACCTATAGATGGATGTCTTGATATTCACCTAAAAAAATACGTATTTATTATTTTCCTTAGGTTCGGCGTTATCTTTATGCGCATAATAAATTCTTTATTACCAAATTGCCGAATAAATGACGAAATTTAAGTGTGTTACATTACTTGAAATCGTCTTTACGATTTGTCAATCCTGATTAGTCAGCAATTGTGAAAATATTTCCTTCAAACCAGACAGACAGGCATTAAAAGAAATTACAGTTGTCCCTGAACAATCAGTAGAAAATAACAACGGCCAAAACATCCTAATGACCACTACAATCGGCAATCCTATAAGTATTTAACCACAGGGACAGTTAGCTGTTTTTAAAGTCAGCATTAAACCATAGTCAAACATGTTCTTTGTCAGCAATACAATGGTAATGAGATAATACATTTTTATCAGAGCATTTGGGAACAGGAGACTTATCATATTGAAAACATTTTGACAAAACTCGAGCAAACGAACTACGCTATTCGCATATTCGAAAATAGATAATCAGGCATATAAACACGCGTCATGTAACAGAAACGACACATTCCCAAAGAGATACTACATAACAGAACAACGCCAGAGACCGTACACCTGTGTAGAGTGTTTTATCGAAGCATTTACAGAAATCTTAAACTTACGATCAAATTCGAATCCTGTTTAGTACTTTTATATCTATAAAGTGGGGTAAATGGAGCTGCGAGATACTACTTATTATTCACTTTATAAATTACAAACAAACATCTTATATAACTATGTCCCCAGGTAGCAGTTATGACAGATTTATAAAAACAATTGAACCTAAGTTTACAATTGCCGTTAGTGCTTGGATAAAGCAGTACACCTGACAACCATGAAGAGGCACAGAGACGGAAACAACTCTCCACTCAACTAGTCAGCCGCTGCAGCTTATCATTTAAAGAAGGAGTAAATATATGACCAATGCAAAATTATTCGATGATAAAAAAATATGAGGATATCAGACAGGAAAGGCATCACTCAACTGAATCAGCCGCGTACAGAAATCAGTAACATCACAACACAACCTCACTGAGCAATGCCCACACATAAGCCAAAGAAACAATTAAAAGTACAAGTTCCAGCCGAAAACGGCAACTGTCATACTGAAGTCAGTAGGCAAACTAAGGACAGCTTTACAATAAAGCTCCCTAGCTCGGCTGTAAATGGTATCCCATGTAATTCTAGAAAGAACGTGTTAAATTTAATTATGTATATCCGAAACCGGTAGCTACATTTTGTAATTGAGCCAACTATATAATTCCCAATGGATTCCTATATTGTGATTTATTACTTGACACTGCCAATATTCAGGCACAAACCAAACTGGAAACGGACAATCGTTTAAAGGAATATCACACTATGACACATACGATTCCTCTGGAGATTTGTTCCAAGTACTATTGATGATACATAACATCGTTCGGACAAAGTTGTTTAGAACACACAACAACATTATCGGTGAAATATCGCCAGATACTAGTATGCTATAAGACGTCCTCTGTAATTAAATGTCCATTACTAGTAATTTTGTTTTCACTTAAAATTTGTACAGTTGTTCACATTTAAGTACAGTACAAAATCCATTTAAAGACTGAACTTTATCTTTGTAATGAATTAATACTATCATTATATGTAAACTTATGTAAATTAGATGGAATACTCAAAAGTGTGCAAATTCAGGGTCAGAATTTCATGCTGTCAAAATAAACAATACTCATATGTATCAACTTCTCAAATGCATGTATAATGGACCATTGCCTACCAGACTGTGCAAAACTACACGCATTCAATTTACAAATCCATTATTTGGTCTGGGAAAATAATTGCAATCTGAAATGTTGTCATGCAGAAACTAACTTTCTAAATTGACGAATAATGTGTCTAGAGTGAATGCACATTGACCGATGGATCACTGTCAGCCAATAATTGTATAGAGATAAATGTAGAATTGTAACGAAAGTAGCCATGCACACGACGTTAAATGATTAGTAATGCACGGCTACACATTTTATATATATATACTGAGTATTGTACACTTTGGAATCCTCTTCACATTGATTTACGAGGTACTGTAAAATCATTTAATTTCGTTGGGATGAAATTTCGTGGTTTTGGTAAAAAAGACAATTTCGTTGGGACTTGAACTCGTGGATTTGCATTTTAGGTAATAAATCAAGGGTCAAAATCAATGTTCGTTGGGATTACAGTTCGTGGTTGAGGTGAACCACGAAATCCACGAAATTAAATCCCCCACGAAAATTAATGATTTTACAGTATCACATTTCATCAGGGCACACCATCGCTACAGATTTGTACTAAATACTCACTGGTAGACTTTGCTAGTATCTTTGTAGGATTGTCGCATTATAATATACAAGTAGCTATATGTGCCGGTTACACTTGTAAGCGTATCGTTTCTAAATACTCTCAGACTTTCATTTCATCCTCTTAACACGAGTGTGGTAACAAGAAAGCTACTGGGAATCATCATTAATTTTTGTGGGGGGTTAAATTTCGTGGATTTCGCGGTTCATCTACAACCACGAAATCAAATATCATCGAACAATAATTTTGATCCTCCATTTTATTACCTGAAATCCAAAATCCCCGAATTAACGTCCCATCGAAATTTTCTTAATTACCAAACCACGAACTTTGTCCCTTCGGAATTAAATGCTGTTACAGTATTGGTATATAGTTTTAGTGCGGTGCAGTTATTTTATATCTGAATACAACCCATTATGCTGTCGTCCATTACAGTGTAAAGATAAGGAAGAAATTTAATTAAGATGGAAGCACGAGGGAGTTAAATAGCGATAGTCTGAATTGTCCTATCAAATATTTATACAGGCCGTACGATGTTCAATTTACTAGACATAAACAAATATGAATGATGATAAATAGCTAAATATTGCACAACAGTTATTTACAATAACAACCGGCAGTACTTTATCAATTAACGAACATCATTTTGCTTGTTGTAGATACCACATAGATTTGCCGCTTTTATAAAGATACTGTAAGGTTTCTGAACGTACCGGCCTCATCTCTCAAGAAGAGGTAAGAGGTGGCGACTTACACAATGTCAGTGCTTATACAAATGGTTGTGACATATTAATGATAATTTTACCCAGTAATATTAGTAACTTTTAAGGAATGTTATTGTTTCGTTTTGTAAGTATTGAATTGTCATTTCGCACTTGTAGTTAATACTAGCTACATACATGTATTATAGTCAATGGCATACGACCTATGTTACTTTTATCATGTTATTATGAAAGAATTATAGCGCATAGTACAATGCGTATTCATATTGTTTGAGTGAATGGCCAGCTTGATATCTTTAGACTAAGTGTATTAATCACACTCATTATTACCATATTTAACAAGAAATGTAAAACCCCATAGGAACTACCGCTGGAAACGATTTATATGAAAATGATAATATAGTGTCCATTATTTCCCGGTGCCTTCATAGTAAATGTATCCGTCGAGAGTAATGTTGATTTAATGCTCTGTTTATATCCATACGAGGGGTGTTCCAGATATAATAGGACTTTTCTCATAACTTCTTACTCAACATTTACATTTTAATGAAATTTGTGTAATATGCTAAGCAATGTATGCTCTACATTCTGGTAGCACCAGAATTTCGTTGTTGCTGATGATGCTCATACAAAGCGTTGTCATAGAAACCATGTAACACCAAGGCGGGTCACACTATTATTTGTCATTTCCATCCTTATCAAAAATGTGAATATCTCAATAACCTCTTGATAAATATTAAAGCCTAATTGTATGACATTACGTGGATGACTTTGACATGCGCATGCAAACTTTCGAAGAAAGCGGTCCGTGTTTGTTATCACAAGTCAGTAATCAAGGGTATGTATGCAAGCGCGTCATGGGTGAAAATGACGTCAACGCAAATAAACAGAAATCGCACGATTGTCCAATAATGATATACATTGGGAAAACCAACAGTGCTAACCAATGAAATGATGAAATTTATAAAATGTAGTGCCTAGTGGCATTAAGCAGTCACTTGTATTCTGTTGGCTCAAAATGTTTACAGATCGCGGATTTATTAACTTACAAGTAAGATAGGTGAGGTAATAGAAAATTAAGTTGACGTTAATAAACACTGTTTGTATCCTGATAGACGCTCCAATATTTGAGCAATTTCTAACATCATTGCAAGACAGTTTTGTGAACAGGGTTACGGAAACACATCTAAACACTCGGAACAGTGTTATTAGGTCTGTTTAGAAAGTCAGGATGGCTATAAACAGAAATATCAAAAGTTTCTTTATATCAAAATACTGTGCTTGAAATGCGACGTCATAATAACGTCACAGTGCGACCCGCCTCCTTGATACATAGCATATTTAATATTTAATAAATTTCTTATTCTTCTTCCAATTACTTTGATATTTGGCATATTTGTCCGTGAAAGATCAAAATTCAATTATATACATTTAGTTTTCTTAATTTCTGATTTGTCGTGCTGCTATGAAAAAAGTCCTATTAATTGTGGAACACCCCACGTATATGTCCACTACAGCATTTACATTGTATTCAATAAGTCGGCGCCTGGATATATCATATCTCTTAAGATGTCTATCATACTTGTAATATACAATACTTTAAATGTCAGTATCGGGTTTGTCGTCGTGTGTTTTGAATTCGTTTGTATATGTTGTACTTGTCATATTGTTGGATTAGAATGAAAATGTCGTAAGTACAAAATCGAAATTTTGAGAAAACAATGAAACCTGTCCGAAAATTACTCTTTAAGTAGATATATGGTAACACTTCTGTTTGGCCAACTTGATAAGCTCACTTGAAATAGCTATAGGCTCATAAGAAGCGCCTTGTGGTGCTGGTTTTAAATAGGTATCAGTCTTATTCAAAGCCAGCGACATGTGATTATTTGTGATATGAATACAAATACATGATGATAAGTGGCTAGATGTTGCTCAATAGTGAAACAAAAACCATCACACTATATACTGATGCTTGCTTTGGGATCCGGGATTAGTTGGTTTGTAAGTCCACATCATATCACATCACTACTTATATGCAACAACTATTATATCAATTGAAGGACATCATTTCTCTTGATGGAGATACCAAAATACTATACAATCAATCGCATATCTCAACCATCTAATACGGGAACTAGTCGGAGTGGCTACCGAGCCTACTGCTAGTACTTTTATGGAGGGTTTATTGTATTAATTAATAGTAATAGTTTATCGTTTTGTTATTTTGCACATAGAGTTAATCTCGGCTACACTGTAGAGTCAATGGCATACGACTAGTATGTGACTTATACCATGTAATTATGAGGTAACTATAACGCATTCTACTATACATCATTATCCATATGGTTTGAGTAAATCACGAATTGTCAGCTTGATATCTTTAGACTGAGTTTATTTATCACACAAAGCATTACCATATTATTTACCATATTTGGCAAGAAATGAATACTCCCAATTAATACAAAATAGCTCTGTGTTTCTTCCATATCAACTGCAAGCAACGATTTATGCGATAATGAAAATATATAGTGTCCATTATTTAATGGAGCCCCGTACGTTCATAGTTAATATACATTGTATCCACAGACAGTAATGGTGATTTAGTGCTTTGCTTATATCCCTATATCTCCCACTGCAACAATTACACGGTATTCAATAAGTCGACGCCTCGATATATCACATTTCTTGATATAATTTTAATGTATCATATTTGTACTATACAATAATGTAACCGTCAGTTCCAAGATGGTCGTGTGCTTGGGTTTACATTTGTTCATATATATTGTTCATTTTATATGTGAGTTTTAGGTGTAAGCTCATTGTTAATTTGTTACACAATACTATAGTCCTAACACAATACATCGATGAACTACAAGAAAACAGGTTTTCTCCCATCTCGAAACAAAATGCAATCAAACAAATATTTAAAAAACGCATATTGAAGATACATTATTTCCTTAGGGCTACCGTGCGTTTGGTTCAAGCTAATGAATAATTACACACAACTCCGACATGCTTGATGAATGTAGTTGACACGTTTGACATACTTCGTGTACAAATGTGTGCAGTTGACACATTCGATTAATACGTATTCGCATTGATGGAGGATGTCTAGATGTAAATAAAAGCGATGAATATTCATTACGTCTCCAACAACGGAAATCAGATTGATATATTGATTAGGCCATGGTGTTCAACACTCAAAAGCACATCCAAAACAATCATGGTCTACGAAAAGATGAATAAAAACTAACTACGAAGTCTTTATTTCGTTTTTCTTTTAGGCTCACACTAAGACATCTTAAAAACAACCGAGTGCATGGGGGTGGTAGTGATTTTGTATATTGCCGGTTTATCCTGAAAATCATTCACTCTTAATCGTAATGCGCAAGCGTCAACAATGAGTGTAAGTGTGTCTTTACGTAACCGCTATCAAAGCATTGCTGAAAATAGTTTGTTGTTAATATTAGTACCAATTAGCATTTCAATTACCTGCTAATTACTAAACGGCTTACATTATGTAACACACTCTACAAATGCAACTCAGAGGGTTACGCGGGAAACATTATTGGCTACACATGAAAAATAAAAAAGCACAAACTAAAATATCCTTGTGCTTCAAAGCATTGGTGAACATAGTTCATTCAAATTTTCGTTTATTTCTATTTTAGGATCAATTTGAATTTCCACCTGTGTTAATTACTTAACGGCACGACATACTTCCAGGCTGCACCTCATTATGCTACGCTGGGTCCTTGGTAAATAGTTGGAACCTGAAATCGGCACCACAGGGTGAATTTGATGAGCCTATTGTCACGGAAATCGGCACTTGTCGCGCTGACAAAACTGAAGTTAAAACAGTTTGTTTTACCATTAAGTTAAGAGTAATTTTCGAACATTTTTTGTTGTTTTCTTGAAATATCAATTTTATACTAACGACCCTTTTATTCTAAGCAATTGATTTATGGCTTACTGTAAAATGCATTCAGACAACCATTGTCGATACATTCATACCGTAGTTGCGAGATAAAAAGCAGCCGTAGTGTTATATACATTAACAACGTGAATTATTGATAAACATTTATTTCGTTTTTATAGCCATTTAAGTATATACCCTAATGGAAGCGACGGCGTTTTATTTACGGAGGTGCAGCTAAGTGCTACAGGTCAATGCTTCGTGATAGTGCTAGTCAGATATAATGTACACGTCTGGAACAAATATAAAATTTATAAAAAAATATAATTCCCATTCTATAACACCCATTATTGTTAATAAATGTTTGATTTTATTTGGAAATATCTCATTTACTTAAATATAATTTTTGAATTAACTGAATGGTGCGTTAAAAGACGAAATACAATCTAGTGTAATGTGAGACAGCCACTTTAAAATAGAAAACATGAGATCTGTGCACTGTGCAATACATAACATACCATTTTCGTCATTTCTTGAGATCCTTTGCGGAATTCATTTACCAAAATCACATTACAGACTATCGGTTCAAGAATTCCAGTGAGATCGGTCATAAATGCTCGGTCAATAGATCGGTGTAAAATGACTGAAATGATGTCAAGAAAACATATCGTATTCTCTCTAAGGTGAAGAGACGTTTTGGTTCAATATGTAAATGCTACACCGGATTAGATGACATTTGTGTAAACAGCTATCTGTGACAAACATGCGATCAATGCCTAAATATCACGGAATGATCAAAATGTCTCTGATCATTCTTTTTGACCAATTGATTTAACCACCAAATACAATGAAATCATTATAACCCTAAATCAAATACACGGGCAATAAAAACGCCAATGGCTGATTAGAGATTATTTACCTCGTTTTATATTATTTTGGGCGAATATAAAGATAATCCAGACACTTTCCGCAATTGACCGTAGTATCAATGGTGCAAGGGTCAGTGACAGGATCTGTCGATACTTTCAATTACCGTTGTTCATATTTTCAAGATGTATCACCAATAGTATTGATATTATAAGGAAATGTCAAGATGTCTGGACTTGATACTCTACGACCGCAATTAACTACAGTAATGACAATCTATTGAACTGCATAGTTCAAGTCCTCGCCATTCCAAAATGATTCAGTGTTCACTTGGCAATTTTTTGTGGAAGTAAATATATTAATTTGTCAACACGAACGAACTAAACTACAAGTGCACATCTCATCTCATCATTTTATGATGTATACGTTTGCCTACTCGTTTAGTAATTTCGTGCATGTTGATTTATGAAAACACACTGATAAATCACTGCATTGTACTGTAATTAATTAGGCACATCAAAAGGATTTGCTTTCCAGACCAATGACGCTACGCAATGCTATTTGTATTAAGAAAAAAACAAGTATGTTCTTCTTCGTATTTTTTTATTCTATAAAAAGCTATGTAACGCTTAGGTAATAACGCACAATGATTACATAACTGCAAAAAATAGTCAGCACTACACTACAACAACATAGAACAATAATCTGCGAGAAAGAAGAATACCTTTTTTACGACGGATATATACAAACATATAGCATTAGCTATTTTCCGACAAATCATGAGAAAGTGCAAGTGGAAAAGGAGTCAAAGAAATAATTACGTTAAGTGATATCATAACACAACAGTATACAAAGAACCAAGGCCAAACACTACATTAATAACAACCGACCTAAGCGGTAACATCAAGGAAAAAGGGGTAAGGTTAAAGTTCCGATGGTCACATGATTTACAAATTTCATCTATTCAAAATTCAGTCGATTATACAAATGAATTGAAGGTTTCTTAGTAAAACATGGACTAAGTAATAAAATCAGTTAACAAATAGTTGTCTGATGTCATTGGTATGTGTAACGGAACACTTGTGTCAATGTATTTGCTCACAAAATGTCACGATTAAACAGTCTGTCAACTGTTGTGTTGACCAATTATGTTCGTAATACGTTTTGGGGGGACTGTATATTATTTATTATTTCGTCTCTTATTTTCTAATCCATTTAGAAAATGTAAAGAAATCTTCGGAGAGCTTTTTGTGAAACTAAAATAGAATGATGTGAAATGCATTCAGTCGAGATTTCAAACCATCAATTGTAAAGAGTATGGTTGGTTTGACATCTTCAGAAATAAAGTTTGCATGAGAAGCAGTAACAATATGTTTTATGCCAGCGTGGTCTGAAAATCGTAGAATCTGAACAAAAGGAAGATTATTTTGAATATTAGAATTTGAAAATTGTATCAAGTATAGGGAGGGGTTTGGATATAAAAAGAAACTTAATTTGATAGATGTTGTGATGCAACAAAAACATTAAAACTCGAATTGAGGAATTCTTAATATAAACTTCATATAGGATAAGTCGTGAAATCGATGTTTGTATTTTTCTACACAACAAACACGACTTTGGCAAATTCATCGGAGCCAAAATATTTCTTTTAACTGGTAATCAACAAGCATTTATAGTTAAGCGGCATTCAGTCTTGGGAAGTATCATTACTGTCCTATGTGTAACCAGTTTTATTTTATTAAATAGAGAGAGAGATAGAGCGATGAATTTGGTGGATCGATCATGATTTGTAACACGATAGGCAGTAAACAGTACCAACACGATATCATTCCGACAATCGGCTCAAGTAATTGTCGTGTAAACGTAGAATTGTGAAAACATAACACGCATTGGGTTATATAACCAATTGGCATGTTATTAACGTTAATCAAACGAATTTCAACATATCTGCACATTATGTTTATATAAGGGAGTTCAAGTTCAATTGCATATCAGCTTCGTCTTTTCATGGGAACTTTACGGAATACATTTACTGAAATCACATCATGATATATGGTTTGAAGACCTCCAGGGAGATTGGCCATATCATCCCTGTCAATAGGTTGGTGTCAAAACGCCTTAGTAGATGTCAAGAACACACTTCGTATATTCCCTTATGTAAAGAGACGTGTTTGTAGGAAATGCAATCCTTTCCTTGTTTCGACAGTACTAAGACAAAATCTAATATAACCCTTTGTGCATGTTCATGTAAAAACATTACGACAGAACACAAATCTTTTATCTAATGCACCCTTAAATCAGTTTTGAGTATCATGTTTAAACTTTAAAACATTGCATGATGGTTCATATTTATATAAATATATGCTAGTATCTTTGAGTCAGACAATACTCTTTAGCTGGTATCCATTTGTCTGCTCGAGTAACAGTTTTATCGAAAACCTTTGTCTATGTGTCTATGAAAAATATTCCTGACCACATATTGCATCTGCCGATATGCACACAAAGCATAAAACAACGTCTTATAATGCACATTTATGTTCGATTTTAGTACAAGAAAATGGTCAGGCAATGCATAATTGATAGGAATATGTTGTTTGAAATGATTGTATGTTGTCTTGTTTTCTTAAAATATCATTTTTGTTTGTACTTACGACCTTTGTATTCTATGCCAGCGATATGTTGGTTACTCTACAATGTACCTAAGCAACTACTGTTGATATGTTATACCACAGTGCGAGATAAAAAACATTAACAACGTGAATTATTGATCAACAGTTAGTGTGTTTTTAGAGACATTTAAGTATACCCTAATTGATGCGAAAGCGTTTTATTTACGGGTGGTGCAGCTAAGTGCTTTGTCAGGTCAATATTCCGTGATAGAGCTAATGCAATAATGTAAACATACGTCTTGAACACAATAGATCACATGAATCTCCTTGTATACGGGTAAGTATAACCAATACGTATAATCTTATACGTAACGAGTGTAGTATAGTATTTAAATGAGGTCATTTTGTCTCCTAAAAAAATGACACAATTATTTGTTGATAAACTTAAAAGTGTTCGTTAATTTACTGCACCGAGTGTTGAAAGTTGAAATACTGTACTACATACTTTACTTTGATATGAGACAGCCACTTAAATATAGAACATACATAATAAAAAATATAAGAATACATGCATCAGTAGATGAGACACGTTTATCTGTGAGTTGTGCGATACGTAAACCATGAAACGATAATAGCAATATTTGCAACAATAATCACATCGACCACCCACTATGACAAGGACCGAGTCAGCACCAGAGCGCTTTCTGTTGATAAATATCAAGTGCGTCTTTTCTTGAGCACTTTACAGAATTCATTTACCACAATCACATTACTGGCTTTCACTTCTACAAGTTCAATGAGATTGGTATCATCATTACTGTCAATAGATCGATGTAAAAATGCCTGAGTAGATGTCAAGAAAACACATTGTATTCTCCCTAAGGGTGAAAATACGTGTTTGCATAATGTGTAAATGATACGCTAAGTTAGATGACATTGTATAAAAAGCAATATGTGATAGTTTAGAACACACATATAAACAGGCGACCAATGAATCCATATCACTGAATGATCAAGTGTCTCAGGTCATTCTTCTTTATCTAGTTATGTAACAAACATTTAAAAAGACTCGTTCAAATGTAATTTACTTGCAATCAGAAATCAATGTCTGATTTAGAGGTGTTTTTTGTCCGCACTTCATATTATCTTGTGCAGATTTAAAGAGGACCTTGGCACTTCCCGTCACTGACCCTAGTGTCAATGGTGCAAGGGTCAATAATAGAAGGTGTACAGTTATCTGTCGATGCTGTCCATCACTGTTGTTCATATTTCCAGGATGTATCACCACTATTATTGACATTATAAGGACAGGCTAAGACGTCTGACTTTAATACGCTACGACTACAATTAAGTAGATATCTATCATAATAGCAATTTATTGAACCGCACATTCCAAGTCCCCGGAATGATTCAACATTGGCATTTTATTATGAGATCGCCTATGTATAAAAATATGTACGTTTTACTAGCATAACAATGGACAATCCCAATCAGCCTAAATGATTTCGCAAGTACAATTACATCATACCGGAAATAAGTTAATTAAAAAAGCAACACTTTTCTTACCTCATGCCACGACAAAACATTTTATCCACTGTTGTGCTGATCATGTTTGTTCTTAATACGTTTTGGGGTAACTGTATTTTATTTATTATTCCATCTGTCATTTTCTAATCCATTAAATATAATTTATGCTTTCCTTTATTAAAAAGAAAATGTTAAGGAAGCTTTGGAGAGATCACATCGGTTGCTTTTTGTTTCATGAAACCGAAAAAGAATGAAGTAAAACGAATTCATCTGAACTCGCACGACATTTTCAACCATCAATTGCAAAAAGCGATGATGGAGTTTGACATTTGTAGAATTAACCATGACATAAGAAGCAGTAACAATATGTTTTACGCCAGCGTGGTTTGAAAATCGTAGAATCTGAACAATATAATTGAAGATTGTTTGCATATCAGAATAATTATTATTGATGAATTTGAAAATTTATTCCATATCACGTATAGGGAGGGTTCGGATATAAAACGGAAAGCAAAATTTGATATTGTCGAGCAACAAAACATCCAAACTCAAATTTATACACTTTATATAGGATTGGAAACGAATGGCGTCGTGGAATTGATTCTTGTATTTTTCTACACAACATTAACGACTTAAGTATTCCTCTGAGTGAAGATAATAACCAGTAATCAACAAACATTTAAGGTTGATCGGAACTCCGATCTAAAACATTTTTAAACAGGGTGCAAACGCTGTTTTCAGTAGAAAGACATTTTGAGTCTCGCAACTTGATTTTTAGCGCACACACAAAATAAGCTTACACACAAAGAATTAGTTCCCCCAAAGTGCTTCATTGCAAATTTATCTATAGATTGGAACTCAAAATATCGAGTTTTGGTATTTTTCTTTCTCACACACAATACTTTATATTTAGTCTCAGTCAAGATAATAACCAGTAATCAACAACCAATTTTTGTTGATCGGCATTCTATCATACATGTACATGTAGTATGGCCCATTGTAATACAAGCTAGAATCAGGATTTTTTAAAAACTATTAAACAGAGAAAGATGAATTTGGTTTGATCGATCATGATTTGGAAGCTGATTGGCAACACACAGTACCAACACGATATCATTCAGACAATCGGTTCAAGTAAATTGTCTTTTTATCGTTAAATTGTGAAAACATTATAATCATTGTGACTCAATCGGAACATGCTTTACTTAAGTACATGTATGACTAGTGTGTCTCTTAACCTCCATGTCATCACAATGGATGGCATCAAGTCTGGAATTACTGTAAGATTACTGTCAGATAGTATATAATCATATTCAACTGATTGACAGTAATCTAATAACTGAGGCCATTAAAAATGTTAATGAGATATTCTGCCAACCAACAAACTGAAATATATTTTATTCGAACGGCTGAGAGAACATGATAGAACTTTATGAGATTCAAATGAGACGCTTCGCTGACAGGCACATGTTGACTTAAACCACAACGCATAATCGTGCTTATTTGGCTTGGCGTTAACAGTTTTCCAATATACACAAATGTATTGGGTTTCATTTTCTTAATGATTACGTTGTTTCTGAACTGTGGTGCAGCTATATAAGACGGACAGTTTATCTAGACAGTCGACATGTTATTGATGTGAGTCAAACGAATTTCGACATATCTGCACAATCAGAGGGCTAAAGTTAAATAATTAGTGTTGCTAATTGTTTACATAACGTCACAAATACTCGTTACACTAAACAACGACAATGCTTCGAATGGTGGTATGTTATACGTATACACAGGAAAAATTTCTGCGTACGCCTGGCGTACGCTTAGGTCTGGCGTACGCATATCGTACGCGGATCGTACGCTTTTCGTATGCCTTTTTTGTCGTACGAACCGCGTACGCCAAAAAAGCGTACGCCAGGCGTACGATTTTTGACGTACGTCTAAAGTTGGCGTACGAATTTCGTACGCCAAAAATGCGTACGAAAAACGTACGATCCGCGTATGGATTTCGTACGTCAGAATGAAGCGTACGCTTAACGTACGCTCTTATATGTGAAAATGGCGTACGCTTTTCGTACGCTTTTTTGAAGAATGAACCAGGTCGTAATTAAGTTGTCATGCGGGACCATTTCCAAATTTCAAATCTTTTATTTATTTAGTATCATATAATCAGATCAGTATTATAATTTGTAACAACTATTTAAGAATTGAAGGCCAGCTTGGCTATATTATAGTGTAGATCTATTATGATTTGTAGAATCCATGTCCACTTAATCTTTATATAAGGTACAAATTACCTTGCAATGATTTTTCCTTTTTTTAAAAAGTGAACACTAAAGCTTTTAAAGTGTTTTAATGTAGCTTACATGATAATTAAAAAATATATCTACAGCAATTTTATCGACGGCCCGTACTTTTTTTGTCCGGAAAGAACGGGTTTTTGCCGTACTATGACGTAGAGCACGTGAAAATATTCAGTACAAGAACAACAACAATTCAGTCAGTCAGCGTTCCTGGTTGCAGAAGATCGTGTAAAATGCGATGATACAACGTTAAGTCAAATGCATATGTTGGAGAATGATTGTGAAGAAGCAGTTAACTCAGCAGGTAAATATTTCCGACGTTAAAAACGAACCACAAAGGCGTCTGCTGTTGTCGATGTTTTGGATTGGATTCGCACCCACGCCATTTAGTAACAAAGTCTTATTCATAATTTCCTTTTACAAATTGTATTGAACTGTTCAAATTGTGAATGAAATGTAATTATGACCGATTATCTTACATATGCATCAATGAATCGAAATCTCAATGGCCACTCAAAACCTGGGATTGGGATTTTTTGTTTCTGACTCTGAGTCTGAGTTCTCAATGCATGAATCTAAATCCTTCAGGGCTTATGATTTGTCCTCTATACATCATCACATCTACATTTCCCTGCTATCATGGCCTGAATCTGAAGGCTTAATTGTACTCACAGACTCGGGGCAGGGCGGGGACATTAGAAAGGTATTAATTTAGGTAAACACATGGGGCTGTTCCCAAATTAACCTGGATTCTTCTTCTTGGATATGATACATACCGTCTATTTTTCTAACAGTTCGGTATATTTCGGTATGATACAATATTCTCTAGACTAACAGCAGCTTAAATACTTCATGTCTTAAGTGACAATGAATTTGTTGCTTCCATAACAGCAATTTAGATGTGTCTATCAACTACTTCAAATGAATTTTGACAATATGAAGCATATTTTAATACAATTAAAACGACCCGTATAGTAATTGTACCTAATCAGTAGGCTGTCAGATATTTTTGTTGTCTTAATTAATATTATTTTGCTCATAAAAGCGCTTATAAATACTGAAGTAACAGAACCTTACCGAAATTTAGAAGTATTTTACCCTGAACCGTGTGGGATTCAAGTCTGTGGTGTTTCGTGTATCGCGGTATGTTGTTGCAGCCCTAGTACTGAGCTGTGAATTTTAACTAGCGTCTGATTGAAATCTTGCCTGAAATGCATGGTTTATTACCTTGATAGAATGGATTCCCCGATAGATGGAAAATCCCCCCAGATGACAGATGTACCAAAATAGCTAAGCCATTACATTGTATCAGTTTATTGGTGGTTATTATTGCATATATTTAAATAACTTATTTGTTTTCTTTACAGCCATTGTAACAGACAGTGTAACCACCAGAATAAATAGATTGGCTCTACCAGTAAATAGTCAGAGAACTTATTGATCAACATGTATGTCTAATGAGTACTTTGGATGGCAGTGGACATTTTGAACGGGTCAAATGCAGGTAAATTACTTCTTGATTGAATTTGGGTAAAAGAACATTTTTAGAAGTCAAACTGTGATACAATTATATGCCTTCATTCATCACGGAACAATGTTCTATAACATGTTTCATAACAAATGCATCATGTCACCACCAGCTTTCGTTTGCGAAGACCAATTCATACTGACAAGGCAGAAAACCCAGTGATATAGTATCAATAAGACTTAGAATAAGAATTATGTGCCCTTTTTCTGGAACAAGCATTTATTATATTCTATTCTGTCTCCACTAGCATGACTGGATTCAGTTTCAGGAAGAAGTTTCTATATCTTAATACTCGTCATCTACTGATGCAGAGGCATATATCAGTGCACCTGTCCATTCCTTTGTCTGTCTGTTACACAATGTTGCAAATACTGTCCATCTGGCATCAATCCATTGATTTTAAACTTGGGGTACATATTATTATAAACTTACTATCATAAAAACAGAAGACATTATCAAAGCCTGGTAACACTTGAATGGCTTCGCTTTTTGTTATGGACACAGCTTCCGCTGGGCATAACTTGTGTTTATGTCTCCATGTATATTTATTCATTACTAGTATTGTTACATTTCCAGATACTGATAATACCCAACCTGATGGGTCTGCCACCGTCAATGTTCACAGAGAAGAAAGTTAGATGTGGAACATCTACATATATCAACTAACCTACAGAGGAGTGTGAAAGGGCCTGTCTGCTCATCATGTAACATGGTAAGACTATCTTACCAGATTGTCTGTTATAATAAGATATAAAAGAAAAGGTCCTTAGTGATTGCCGCCAACTTGGATCCAGCCCAGCCTCTACTAAAGTGCAATCTGATCAAGATACAAACTTTTTCGTCTCAGCCACAATTAGAATGCAAAGCAAACAAATCTAGGCCAAGTTCAAAACTGGGGTATGTTGGGTCAAAAACTAGGTCATTAAGTCATTCTGAGAAAATCCTGGAGGTCACAGTTTTGATCCAATCTTCGTGAAACTTCTTCAGAATGACATTTTCATTGAATTCTAGGCTAATTTTAAATCTGAGTCTTGTTAGGTAAAAACGAGGTCACTAGGTCAAATCTTAGAAACACCTTGTGTTCACTTTAAATACACAAGTTTTGATTCAATCTTCATGAAACTTAGTCATCATGATCTTGGTCAATGTTCAACTATGTCATGTTCGGTAAAAATTTTGGTCACTTGGTCAAATCTTTGAATATACTCGTATGCATGCACTCTATGTACACTTCCTCAGTTTTGATCCAATATTCAAGACACTTGTCTCTCAGAAGTTGTCAGGTGAGCAACCAAGAAAGGGCTCGGGCCCTCTTGTTTACATATAGGTGATATGGCTGTCAATGACTGCTTTATGTTTATGATAAATTTTGTCTTGAAAAGATTGTGAGAAATATTATCTACTTTCATTTGAAAAATCAAAGCAATTATATTTTGGGCAATTTATAATAATTCTGAATTGACCTTTGGTTATAAATAATGTTTGTAATACATTTATTTATTTGTTACAGACGAGAGAGATGAGCAATTAGTGGAGGGCCGCCAATGATCTGAAGGACTTCTGACCAGAAATAAGGAAATTGTTTGAAGAGGTAAGCATGATGAGCATCTCTGAATCACAGAAACGCACAAGTTTCTACTTATAATAGCTTCTCTTAAGCAAACATTGGCATCGATCGACGATGACTATTCGCGTTTATCCAATATGTTAATAAATATCCGATCGTTATCATTGGTACTGGTCTTTCCCAGGAACAATATTTTATACTCGATTTGGCATGTTTGATTGGCCTTTTGGGCCTACAGGTTTTCGTTTTGTCGTTCAAATTAAAATTTTATCGGCCCATGGCTGGAGGTGCCTGGGCCGATCCGATCTGAAACTAGTTGTACAAAGTACAATTAATTGTATACTGTGTACTATGGAGGGATATAACACCCTTGAGAGACATAGTTTGTATACAATTTTGTCTGGGGATAATTCCTCTAGCTTGTTATACTGCCCTAGTTTCAAACACAATATTTTGTAGCCCATTTCGTTTGAATCAATGAGTTAAACTGGTATGCCATGCTGAAAAAAACAATTCAAGAACCATTACTCAACTTCTGTGATTTTTGAATATTTTCTCAATGATTGGTTTTATCAGTGCATTTCTAGTCTGCAGCATATCTTAGACATTTTACATTTAAGAACCATAACTGTACCTCTTGTGTGATTTTTAAAATATTTCCCTATAATATGAGAGCAGTGCGCAAGAACTGTTAATCTACCTTGCCTAAGTCAACACAGTACTCTCGGAGCTTGTATTCAAACTACCATAAAAAAAAAGTAATCAAATAATCTTTGCTTTTTAAACGAATACATTTCGTCTGTCATTTTATCAACCTAACAAAAGGTCATTAATAATAGGTAATTAAATGCTGTTTTCTTCTGTATTTTCAGATTGTGGCCCGGAGCCTCAAGAGAAGAGATAGAAGAATCATGTGTTTTTGATGTGATATAACTGAAAATAAAATTAAAACTAATATTTGGTTTGTGTATATTTACAATGTATGTCTCAGACTATGGTATAGTATACAGTGCCATGAGATGAAGTATTGGGATCACTTTATCAGTTGCTGTCTGTCACTTTCTTAAACAATGTTTATCAGTTATAGATCATTGTATAGAAGGTGTAATTATCCTGAAAATGGTTTAAAACCAGATTTTCCAGAAGAAAAACAACAGTGTTATTAGAAAGGCGAATTTGGCTGAGGATCATCAGGCGGAGGCATATGGCTACATTAGTGTACAGAAACAGAAGAGTATTGGCGTACGAAAACCATATCACCTAAATGGAGCATGAAATGCGTACGCATAGCGTACGAACGGCGTACGCCAAAGTGAATTTTTATGTATCAACATTACTATATATTTTTGGCGTACGAAAAACGTATATTAAGTCCACGTACGAAAGGCGTACGCGGTGCGTACGATTGGCGTACGCCAAAAAATCACTGTTTACGATCCGCGTACGCCGTTCGTACGTTTCGCGTACGCCAAATGGCGTACGCCAGGCGTACGTGGGCCCTTTTTTACGATCCGCGTACGCCAAATGGCGTACGAAAAACGTACGCGAATCGTACGAACCGCGTACGCAGAAATTTTTCCTGTGTACCGGGTGCATATAATTGTAAGAACAGAGCAAGTGCGTCTATTTATGTCGCAGCGAGCATCATATTTTCTTTTACGGCGACACTAAAGCTTCATCTATATGCTACACAAATCAATTTTGAAACCTATTTTCTGAGCCAAACTTGTAACAATTTATTACGATATATTGAAAGGGACTCTCTTAGGTGTTCTGGAAACCTCTTTTCGTAATACGATTTTCGAATTAAATTCTTTTGAATAACCAACGGTACGGTACGAAATACGATGGTCAACAGCAGGGAAATTGGTTGTATATTCAACCGACCGTTTTGCTGAGTATGTAGTTTCAAAAGTGATATCACCACGAAATCATGCGAAGCGTTCATCAGACTAACGTGCTGAACGCATCAATGATGTACACACATTTGGCGAATAAATATGTTTTGAAACCACATGTCAAAATTTCAAAATATAACTGTCAGAACCATCTCCTAATTTCAGCAGTTAGGCATTATACTCGTAATATATTATACATTCTGTCAACATTAACTTATCCCACAGTGTCCTTGGAGAATAATATTCTAGGATTACATATCACATAAAAATGGTTCTGAAAATGTCTAAAACAAGCATTTGATAGATGAACGTTTGTTGAACAAGAGTACGTCAACTGTTGATGTAATTACATTTTAATAATATTTTGTATATATTCTTGTCTTACTTTAGAAATATCGGTTACAATTATACTTAAATGATGTGATTGACAATACATTTTGTGAATAACTATACATTTACGTCTAACCCTAAGTCGGCAGTTGAATATATTCTACAACATCAATGACTGCAATATTATATAGAATTTTAATTCAGTCACATTGACACGACTTCCCGCGTTAGGGTCATAATGCAATACGATGGAATTACCACAATTATTAAATCGTTCCGATAATTAGCGAAAATTTACCAATTGACCTGCCAATGGCACATTTGAACCTTTGTGACAACGACATTTATGTGGTATGAATATGGTTAGTCTATTTATATATATGTAACACTCAATTAAATCAATATCCCAATAATAAGGAACAAAAACAAAAGTTGGAGGTGTGTTTATGTTTTATAATAACTTTGCCATTAACGCCCGGTACCCACTTTGTACAATAAAATGTCCGACAACTCCGTACATAACATAATACAACATATTTATAGTTTACTCTTGAAAGTTATCAATTAATATAAATTTAAAAAACGACGGATAGGCGATATTTGGGCGCGAGAAAAAGAAGCAATGTGACGAACACAGTTAATATACTTGACAATTATTATAAATTATTTCTATCATAAAATATTTCTAGTCCTAGCATCTACTGTATGATAAGTCACTCACATGTAGTTATTTTCATACACGATTAATATGTGTTGACAGGCGTGTGAGTTTGACACTTCATCGCATGTTAATATACAAAATGTGTTTACGAATAACGCGGTTCCAATGATTACCAGACGCAGGGACACTGTGAACGAGAGAACAATAAGAGAACTTTAGACAATTCAATTAATGTTCACAAACAAAACTTTGGTTTATTAGTGCCTAGAACAAAAGCCACTTGCTTTAGAAGTTGACACATAAAGAACATAAACAGATGTTACATATTTTGATAATGAAGTAGTTAGCTATTATAATCTACACTTTTCAAGGTTTCATTAAGTTGATGAGTCTACTTAGTCTACAAGATAGTGCTATTAGGTACAACATGATTATAAGTATTAACCCAGATGTTCCAGACCGTCAAATTCATCGTTCATTTACATTATACTATCGTCTAATTATCTATATGCTAAAATAGTCTATAACATCGGTAGATTATGCCAATTGGTGATTATGAAGTCACCTTTCTAAATCAAAGATCTACTTTTCCACCTTTCGAATAGATAATTATACTCAATGCGCACAAGCTACATGCAGATTCACTAACATATGTTTTGTCAGTTATAGATTCAAAGGATTAACATCATGGGGAAAAAAGTTATTTTTGCTCCTGGCATTTGATTCACGTAAAATTGTACTTTACTTTGGAAAGTACATCCGTACATTCACATACAAGCCTGTCCAATATAAAAAGGGATTGTCCACAAAATCCTATTTAGAATGGCCATTTTCACCCTAAAAACTTGAAAAAAACAGGTGAAATATGCATGAAAAAAACAAAAGTCGAAACAAAAGTGTAAATTTTACTGTTTTATTTCAATCAAATATATCATTTGTACCGTCAACGGTACAATAAATCATTGAAAATACTTTAAAATGTTCCGTTAACGGACAAAATTTTGAGGTAAAATCATATAAATATTCTCTATGTACAAAATGTTCCGCTAGCGGATCAATTTCAAATATCTTCATGGGGATCAAAATGTTTCTTTGATAGTATTATCAAATTGTTCTATCAACTAAACAACTAGTTATCCACAGTCAGGTATGAAGAAATTGTTCCGTTAACGGACAATTTTTTTAGGTATAATCAAATAAATACAATGAAAACTATGTTCCGCTAGCGGACCAATTTCAAATATCTTAATGGGGATCAAATTGTTTCTTTGACAGTATAAATGTATTATACTATCAACTAAACAACTTGTTATCCACACTCGGGTATGAAGAAATTGTTCCGTTAACGGACAAAAATTAAGTAAAATCATATAAATATTCTCTATATACAAAATGTTCCGCTAGCGGACCAATTTCAAATATCTTCATGGGGATCAAAATGTTTCTTTGATAGTATTATCAAATTGTTCTATCAACTAAACAACTAGTTATCCACAGTCAGGTATGAAGAAATTGTTCCGTTAACGGACAATTTTTTTAGGTATAAATGTATTATACTATCAACTAAACAACTTGTTATCCACACTCGGGTATGAAGAAATTGTTCCGTTAACGGACAAAAAATTTAGGTAAAATCAAATAAATATTCTCTTTATACAATATGTTCCGCTAGCGGACCAATTTCAAATATCTTCATGGGGATCAAAATGTTTCTTTGATAGTATACACTTATTATACTATTAGCTAAACAACTAGTTATCCACAGTCAGGTATGAAGAAATTGTTCCGTTAACGGACAAAAATTTGAGGTAAAATCATATAAATATTCTCTATATATAATATGTTCCGCTAACGGACCAATTTCAAATATCTTGATGGGAATTAAAATGTTTCTTTGATAGTAAACACGTATTATACTATTAACTAAATAACTAGTTATCCACAGTCAGGTGTATGAAGAAATTGTTCCGTTAACGGACAAAAAATTTAGGTGTAATCAAATAAATATTCTCTATATACAATATGTTCCGCTAGCGGACCAATTTCAAATATCTTGATGGGGATCAAAATGTTTCTTTGATAGTATAAACGAATTGTTCTATTAACTAAACAGCTAGTTATCCACAGTCAGGAATGAAGGAATTGTTCCGTTAACGGACAAAAATTAAGTAAAATCATTTAAATATTCCTTATTAATATTTCCCTTTCTAGACATAAATGAAATTGTTACGGACTTATTTTTTACATACAAATAAATACTTAATAAAATGTAAAATGTTCCGCTAGCAGAACAGTTTTAAATTTTTTATGTAAAATCATATCAAAACACAGAATACAAATGTTCCGCTAGCGGAACATTCCAAATATCTAGAAGAGGATCAAAATATTTCTTTTTTAAAAGTTCATCAAGATGTTCCGTTATCGGAACAATTACGCACATTAAGTAGAATATCAATCTATTCTTATATACATATAAATACTACATGAAATGTTCCGCTAGCGGAACAGTTATAAACATCCATAATGATAAACTATACCTTAGATAAACAGCTATCCCTATATCTATATATTAATGAAAAAGGTGCCTTAACAAAACAAAATTCAAAGAAATACTTTAATTTCTTATGATCCGTCAGCGGAACAATTTGAAACAACTTAATGAGGAACCAAATAACAGTAAAGTTCCGCTAATAAGACCACTATGATTATTTTGAAATCATGCAGATTTTTGCCAGTGTAAGGTCCCAAAGTATTACATTAAGAACAAGAAAGGTCCGCTAAAAAGACCGATTTGCTATTAAGACCACCCTTTTTACTGGTCTTATTAGCGGAACTTCACTGTATATAAATGAATTGCACCGTTAGTTGAACAAATACCCTTGTTCCGTTAATGGAACATAATGTTTCATCAATAAATGACTTTTGAATACTTATGGTCCGTCAGCGGAACAATGTGGTAAATCTAAATGAGGATCAAAATGTACAAATGAATTATCAGCTAAACAAATATGTATATTAAATTATTATATTTATCATGGTCTACAGTCGAACAATTCAAAATATACAAATTTATGCAAATTTTCTAGATATGCCATCACTTATTGTTTCATAATTCACGTTTTCTGAGTTACATTTGTATGATTTTGTAGTGGTGGATTTATTTACGCTATTATAAATAAGCATACTGAAAGCTATACGTGTATCAGATCAATAGAGAATCTTACAAAATGTACATGAGTGTCTATTCATATTAGATTTATTAAAAAAGTTGGATAAACGTGATAAAATACGAGGCTCTGTCGAGTACTTTATGCCATTTATCCAAAGAGATAATGAAAGTTCCGTTACATGATTAACTAGATATGACTAATTTATAGCTAACTGAAGACATAACTGTCATTGTTCAAAAAGCCTCCATTTGAGTTGCGTTACTTACCAATAGCTATTAGAATGTATATTCAATTTGCGTAACTTGCGAATGTTTATTAGGATTTATTGCCGTTTAATTATGTGTTATGTTTTATGATGACAATAACTATGATATAATGTTAGTATTGCTTAACTATAATTATGTTGCATGTTGGGTACAGTATTTATGATATATCAGGGTATCGAAGTATTTGTAAAAACGTTATAACAAGAAATAAATATAGTTTAGATACTCAATTACCGGCATTATAGTTTGTATATGCAATAACATAACGGTATTAGGTATTAAAGATAGCGATACTTGGAAAGGAAAAGGATGGAAATGTTTTAAAACACACGAATCATTCGATGATTAGTATGGCGCAGAGGATAAAATCATAGTTATGAACAGAGAATATTCGTCAAATCGTTTCTAAATGATAATTAAGTCAATCTTTACTAAGAAATGCAACTATTACACTCTCCCCAAAATCGTCATTATAGAAAACAAGGTTACGTGTATTTCCTTAAACTTTGAATGCCAATATGACAGGTAGTTCTCACGGTACTTTACGTATATCTATGACATGATCATACATGTACACTGTATAAACAACTTCATTATATAATCGAGTCCGATAAAAATAAGAACCATGACATGCTCTCAAGAGCAATGTGTGAAAGTACAAGAAAAAGCAACATCAAACAGTTGATAACATTGTGTATTCAATAAGTAAATTGAATAAACGTCGCGACAAAGGATTGATGCTAGGTGTCACTTAAAGTCAGAAAGGCACATCATGCACGGACTTCACAGGATATCAACCGCCTCAAAATATGTCAGAATTCCAATGAATTGTTAGTTACATATATAAAGTTCTACATTAGCTAAGTTAGGATGTTTCTTGCGTATACTTATACAGAACTTGTCTTTCTCATTGGATATGACTAGATTATATTGTCTTGTTGGTTACAATGTAACTAGGTTGTGGTGATTGTTGCTTAATGAACTTTCTTCTACTTCAGGAACAAAATGTCTTTCCCATAGGCGACTATTTAGCATTTGTTCATTGCCTTGTCATTCAACAATGCGCGCATGTCATATCGTTTATCTTTCGTATTGCACACATACATGCAAAACACCATTATCATAATAACAAACACATATTTTCCTCTGAACGACCTGTGAAAAGAGTTCCAGTGCACATAGTAGATCGAGTATCAATACGGTGTGCATAAAGCAAAAATGTCCTAGTAATGTAATGAGTTTCACACACTGAGTCGTATATATACTTCATTGTTGAATCGCTTAGTTATGATAAACGTAGAGTGTTGTAGCTAATTGAGTGCTTGCTGAATTCTACCTTTTTCCTTCTTATAGCTTGCGTATTTCGAGCTCGACAGTAACTACCGAGTACTCGAAGTCGATTTGCCTGCGTTTATATACAATGACCCAAAGGACCTATAAATGGGAGCCAATGTCATTTTAACAATAGTGTTAGCTACGTTTCAGCACAAGGCTTGTCTAGATATCGCAATAACAAGGTTTCTGCTAACGTGCATTAAAGTAAATTTCATTTCCTAAGATTGTTTGGAAGTTTTTTGACATTACAACAAAATACAAATGCACTTTCGACAGGAATAATGTCGCCTTATACAATTGAATACAGCGATGGGCAAAACTATTAAATTCGTTAAAATGCAAATATCAAGTTTGAAAGTGGTATTACACAGGAAGTGTTTTTTGTTTTACAAGCGGGATTCTAAAGCTGATTATTGGCAAAAATGTTCCAACTAATATAAATTCTTCAAAACTTATATACTAGTATACGTGTATTTGCAAAGTGCATATGTCATGTAAGGAATGGAATTATGTAAAGCAATATATGCCATTAACCTTGATCTGAGTTTATTGAATTTGCAAAAAAGCAGGAAAGATGCTAGTAATATGCACAACTGTATATGTATCTAAAATAAAGCGCTGTGATCCATACATTTGCATTCACTGTTTCCACCAGTCTTGCCCTTGTTGGCAAATCTATCCCGAAAAGTTATGGTAACAAGCGATGTTTTGCACACAGGTAACAGTATCGTTAAAAAAGAAATTTAAAAAAAAATTGAAAAACATTTTTTTTCTCGAAATTTAGGTATTATATACAAGGTATATTTGCAAGGAAATTGAGAGCAAAATCGAAAGAGTGCAATTTGTTTTCATAGACTACGGCATTTACGTGAGTTGATCATGTACAAAAAGGCTGTGTGGGGGACAAATACAACATAATGCCTTGCAAACATTTGAAATCATGCTTTACATTTACCTCAAAACGATCAAATGCATCGTTTAAACTTTTATTTTAACTCTCGATGGCGTAATTCGAATTACGCTGTAAGGACGACCGGTGTGGTTTTTAGAGTGTCCGACGACTAGAGATATTCCGAATATATTTTTATAACCAATGAAAGTCGTTGTCACAAACTGGAAATCATTCGCAACTTTCGGACAAACATGGTGAAAATAAAAACATTTTGACTAAATAAAATGTGCAGACGATTTGTTTCGTGGCTAATACGGAAGCTCGCATATTTCACCACGGTAAATTTGTTCAAACTGTTGCGTCCTTCAATTCTACCGCATTACTATGCTTATTCATGACGATAAATACAAAATATGAAGGTTTTTATCCTCTAAATGTGTATTTTTGGTTATATTGGAATGCACCTTTCGAACCGGCTGGACACAGGGATCTAAACTTTATGGCATAACTTTTTAATAAGTTGATCAATTTCGATGGAATTTTGCATGCAAGTAGTTTTAACAATGTTGCGTAAGAAAATAATTAGTTATTGAATGTATCGAAAGCTAATTTTTGTTTTTTGATACTGTGAAAAAAAAATTTTTTCAATATCTTTTTCAACGATGCTGTTACCTGTGGTTTTGCACAGCTCTTTTCTCCGTATACAAAATAACAACAAATTGCAGAACACGTCCTTAAACCCAAATGGTATTGATCTCTGTGTTATATCATGTTAACTTAATTCAAATGGATAGTTTCATCTTTACGGATTTAATAGTTTTGCCCAACTCTGTTCGTCATTGTATAACGAGGCATTATGCCTGTCGAAAGAGTATTTGTATTACTTTGCAAAGTCAGTTACCCTTCCAACAAGCTCATGCGGTGGAAATCAATTTAATGCATGGAAATTGTAACCTTCTTATCGTGATATATCGATCAGCATTGTGCTGAAACTTATCTTATTAGAGCAAAATGAAGGGCATGATTGCTTTTTTCCTTCAAGCATTTGAGATTCGATTTGAATAAAGTATTGACCGGACAAAGAAAATATGTTCTCAGCGAAACAAAACAGGACTCATATATTGCAGTGTACACGTAGGGAGATAATATGTCATGCATTTTAAAACTTTTGTTTATCCAGATGGGCATAAGCAACGTGATGCGAACCGGGTCAAATTAATAAATTTAAGAATCGGCTGTAGTATCAGCAAAGTCGTCGTTTTTGTCAATAACCATCATCGGAACACATTCCTAACACATCAATTTGGTAAATGATCGCTTTGACAGTAGACACCATTTCTATATTACAAAGTGCTTCTTATCTCTTGGGAATTGTCTCTTCCTGGCGTCTAGTGCTTCCTTACACCAATCCATTGTGGCAACACGGTTGATCTTATTTCAGGGGAATTCTAGATACGTATTTCCGTAATTGTAACCATAACTTCGTAAGTAAATGCTGCTACTCCCCTTTGACAGCAGTGACACATCAATATTTACATTCAATCGATCTGTAATGATACTGACACCAAGAGGTTGCGGGAGGATACCTTTGTCTCTTTAAATATTGTATTCGTTTCGAAAATGGGGAACCATTGTTTGTAAACACTCTCCAGACCGACTTTTCGGAGCATAAGTAGCTTGAGCTACCCACTGCCGTCGGTGCCGATGGTTGTCTCGTCGTCGGCGTCTACACGATACACTGTTTCGGCAAGATTATACTTTGTGTATATTCGAATGCTAAACTAGTCCATGATTAAAAAATTCTACTTTGGTATTCAATTGCTCAGTGTCATGCAATGAAACTGCACTTACATAATCGAATACATATAACTCAAGGATGCAGTCTAGCAAGTTTAATCAATGTGATATAGTGTTTACTGATGAAAATTGTCTACATAAATGGTACAGATATAAATACAGTACAAGTTACCAATATGCAATAATACTAAACTGATTATATGTACATGTATCAGTGACTTAGGAATATAACCCGCAAATTTGTTGTGGGAAATACATTAGATCCACATCATAATCGTCATTCATAGGAACTTAACAGCCTCAGAATATGTCTGGAGTCGACTGTATTGTTAGTTATAGTTATGTACATACGTAGGTAAGGAAACTGTTTTTCACATCGGCAACTATTTAGCATTTATTAGCTTGTCATTCAACAATGAGAGCATGTCATATCGTTCATCTTGTGCATTGCATACATACGTGCAAAACACGATTATAGTAATATCAAAAACATAGTTTGCTCTGAACGATCTTTGAAAATGCTTCAAGTGCAAAAAGTAGACTGGGTATCATTACTTTCTGCAAACAATGTAATAGTTATGTAATGTGTTTCCCACACTGAGACGTTTATTCTTCATTGTTGAATCGCTTAGTAATTATTAGTATAGTGCTTGGTAACAGAGTTGCCCTATGCTGAATACTATAATGTTGTCTTCCAATATATTGCGTATTTCGTGATAGACAATTACTACCGAGAACTGCATTCTGATTTGCATAAAAATTTATACAATGATCCATCGGACCTATAAAGGGAGCCAATGTCAATAGTGTTGGCTACGTTTCAGCACAGGGCTTGTCAAGATATCGGAATAACAAGGTTACTGCTAACGTGCATTAAATTGAATTTCATTCCCTAAGATTGTTTGAAACTTTTTTTGACATTACAGAAACATACAAATGCACTTTCGACAAGCATGTTGTCGTCTTATACAATTGAAAACAGCCATGGGCAAAAATATTAAATTCGTTAAAATGCAAATATAAAGTTTGAACATGGTATTACAGTGCACAGAACGTATATTTTTGTTCATCAAGCAGGATTCTAATTTTAAATGTTGATAACGGGATAATGCACGTACAAATGCATGCTGCAGGGTATTGGCACAAAATTTCCGAGCAATATCAATCATGAAGATGCTGTAAAATTTGATATAGATAAAATTGTGCGAAACGTTTGTCCACATTTCTAAAACGTGTCTTCATATACGGAAATAATAAACAAGTGTGTATTATATTTGAATACTCCGAGGAAATACATACGTTGATTGTTCGTGACATATCTCTTATATAAACCTGCATTCGAAAAATAGGTCTTGCTGTCGGAGACAAGTGGTTACCTTTGCTAACTAAATGTACGTGGGTAGCAATATAATTCGTGGGTGCATTGTAATTATACGTCAATGCAATACATTAGACATGCGATATGTATCAATCTCAATGAACAAGCACAGTTATTTTTCTATTGGATATTTGTGTGTGCAGTAAATTAGTATTGTCTTTTGTTGGTCTGTTCTACTTCATTTTATGGTTTGTAAGTGTAGTGCGTGTGAGGTGGGTGGTGATTTACATTTTCATGTTGTAACTTAACCGATTCCAAAGCTCAGGGTAGTTGTGTCGTGGTGTTTCTGATTTCTGTGCTCGGCTGGTTGGGTTGAGTGCTACCTTCCCTGTAGGATTTTCCCATACCTTTTTGTCATTTTGATGGCATAATTGTTATAGAGTATAGATGTAACACATTTACTGAGCTTAAGTACTAGGCCAACATGTATTCCACATTTCACTGATTGTGTTTAGTACTATTTTTGATTAACTAGTTCGTGTCTATCTTATTGTTCTGGGAAACAAATCTCTTTGATCTGGCAAAATAATTACACTTATACAATGTGTTTAAACGCCTACTTCACGCGAGGTGTCACTATAGTGCCTCTACACTATCCTTCATATTTGCAGGATGTTGTACTTACACGAGACTATTACTAAACCCCGATCGTATTCAATGATACAGTATTGAAATTATGAGGCGATGCAATGCATACTTAATTATTGTGTTATCTAATTTTTTATTTAAAACGAATGTGTTTAGATTATAAGTGCATGTCAAATAATCGGGATCGTCGAAGCAACATCTATTACATTAATAACTACGAAATATCAGCAACATTAGGTATATCTTTCGTGTGTTCCCCTAGATATGTTTCAGTAGTTCATTTATGATTTATTAATGGTGTTTTGCTTTCTGCAATTATTTGTACCATTACTCACAGAGAAATACCCATAACAAATTGGTAGTTAAAGTAACTATATACATACAAAATGTACCAACCAGGCGTTATACATGTATCAGTTAAATAAAAATTGAGTCCAATCCCTTGTTTACAATTACTTTTCTCATATGGAGTTATAATTACATACTGGAACCTTGTATCTGTGTAAGAAAATTAAATTATCAATGAAGCAAATACTTTTAATTTTGCATCGCGCGCTTTAATAATAAAGTAGAATTTCTCAATACGACACTTGTATCTATGACTGAATCATATCAGTTACGTTGCATAATTGTGTTTGATTAATGTGCATTCTCGCTTTATTTGAGAGCTATAATATAATATATTTGATAATATGCTTAATTAGTTTACATATTACATTACTGGAGATAAATAAATAGTTATAAATAAACATTTATGGTTCCCGCCATTATCTCCAGAGACAACACTGTTTGACAAGATAATGCTTTTTGCGAATACAATAACAACGTCATATATACATTGTATCAATGTCTTTCTATAGAAACTACTACGCATGTATAGCTTGCCCACATTGACATGAGCCTGACCTATTGATTACCATAATTTAACGGTCGATATATTGCCAACGTTTACAACTCCGATTGTATGTTTTAATGATCGGTAAGTATCACGATGACGCTCGAGATGTAATACAAACACAAATCTTAAATACCGATAGTGCACGATTTACTAGCGGAAATTGATATATTTAAAGCAAGAACCTTGTAATATATTCTTGCATAAAGGTCAGGTTCAGGTCAAAATAGCCAAGCAATGCAGTCGACACTAAGCTTTATAGAAACGCCGTGGCACCTACAATGTTAGGCAAAGTAGATTTTAAGTTTCAGGGGTGTCAGACCTTTCGCACAATGTAACAATTGCGAAAAGTGTATGTAAACGAGGGTCACTGCGATTTATTTTGTATCTCCATCTGTCCATCAAACAAGAATCATTCTGATATTCAATTGAAAATTGATCCCGAAAAGGCATGGTGATATACGAGGTTTTGCATAGCTATTTCCCATATACAAAACTTAATGAAATTATACTATCGGGAGCCATAAAAAGCAGAATACGTCCTTAAACCCAACTGGTATTAATGGTCTTCCTCATTGGATATGTCTAGTTTATATTGTACTTTTGGTTATAACGTTACATGTAAACACGGCTAGATTAAGATGATGGTTGCTTAATCTAATGTCGGACAATAGCTATACATAGCTAGTGTAATATGGTTGTAAATGAAATCCGACATAAAATAAATTGTATGTTATTGTCTTCTTATGACTAGGTAGTATTTCACATCGGTAACTTTTAGCATTTAGCATTTATCCAATAGCTTGTCTTTAACAGTACGCGAATATCATATAGTTCATCATTTGCACTCAACACATACGCGTAAACCATCATTGTAGTAATATCAAACACATATTTTCCTCTGAACGACCTGTGAAAAAAGTTTCAGTGCAATAATAGGGGGAGTATTATTACCTTGTGCATCAGGCAAATGTCATAGTTATGTAATGTGTTTCCCACACTGAGACTTTTATACTGCATTGTTGAATCGCCTAGTTATTATTAGTGCAGTTTTGTAGAAGTGTTTGTTGTTGTGTTGCTGAATACCAAACTACCTATGATGTTTTCACTTTTTATGTATTTCTTGCACGACTTTGTTACTCTTGAATACTGCATTCAAACACTATTAGTGAGAGTCGTGTTGACGCAATCCAAGGGGTTTATACTTGACGACATATAAAGGGGTTTAAAAACATTAACCATATTTCAATTCCTAAGTAATACATGTATAAACGATGCATGTGTTTAAATTGGGTCATAATACTAAAGTTACCACCAAGATGCTTTGTAAATACCAACCCTTTGCAACACGCAGTTTGAATCTTTGACATGCTCATTTCGGTTATATAGAGGATATTTGTATTTTTCCGTGTATGATCGGCTGATAATTCACCGAGTGAGCAGCTGATGTAATATTTTCACGAGTGGCGTAGCTCTATTTATTTCATGCTTCAAATAGCTTAAATCATGGAAATACTCCACTATATACGTCAAATGTTTTGCGTGACGTCGTTTTCCCGCCATGCACGCGTCGAGTTGCAATCAAATAGTTCTTCTGCAATGGCGTCAATTTCGTCCATTTGTTTTACATTTATGTATATATTATGTAGTGTTATTTGTTAAAGATTAAGAGAGCAAGTGAAAATGCTTCTTATTTTATTTTTGACGGCGAGGAAATTTGATTTTAAAAAATAGTCCGTTTGTCGTGAAATTATGAACAGTGAAATTATGAACATTGAAATTATCGGGGAATAATCCACCGTTATTTCGCCGTAAACCACCGGTAAGCATGAAATAAACTATAATACTTTTAATTCGATGTTCTTGGTAGCTTTATTTGAAGGATACAAGAGAAGATATTTGCGAAGAAACTTAATTAGTTTACATAATACATTAATATACACAAATAAATTGTCTAACGATAAACATTTATTGTTCCCGCAGTAATCAACAGAGTAAACATTGTTTGATAAGACAATATTATCAGCATATAAAATACCAACGTCACTACGTCTATCGATGTTTTTCTATGGAAAATACTTTTAATGTACAGTCGACTCGACAGCATACAGAAACTGCGGTATCGCCTAACCATTCAGATTATTATGCACATTTGTTTTAAATATACAATAGAGATAATATTTTGAGAAATTTAACTTGTTTAAACGTGTTATACACTTAGCGGCACTTCTAACGCTGCCACTTATATATTTCAGTTTTCTTTAAAAATCCTCAATGAATTGTAATAAAATTTGGCACACTTGAACATCAATATTGGACACAGGTTCTGGCGAATTTTCTGCTCGATTCGACAATAGACTATTGCACGACACGTCTTCACCTGACTGAATACTTATATTGTAAGTCGCAATTTATCACGCAATAATGGTCGTCTGATTGTTATGTATGCGTGTAGATGTCCCATTTCCTACAAGGGTTGTGTTTATCATAAATATATTCGCTCATGGTATTTAATAGTTATTACATGTAACAAAATGCTAGTAAACGGAAAATGTTGGTTTTCCTGCAAAATACAGTGCTTTCCATACCCATAGCGAGTCTGTTGAGAAAATATACGATTTCTGCGAGTAACGCGGGTTGCGCCCAACTTGAAATTTAAATTTGTGGTTACAAATTATTATATCAAACAGAATAAATTCAACTCTACTGCATACTATTAACATTCATTATTCAGAAGAAATGTGAATTTTACAATTCAAGTAGCCTTATTTGAGGTTTAACGTTTATTTTAAACGCATCTGTTTTATATTCAGATTATGTGCTGATTTTGTGGCGGTCTATGCTTACCAACGGCTTTTCCGTTACCTAAAAAATTGTAACGTAGATGAATTGTATTGATATTTTTATTGTGTACACTTATTACATAACACTTGAAGCTGTAAAGAAATAAAATATTAAAAATACTCAATTGACCCCTAATAAATACGCTCTTTAATTTTGTGACTTTGTAATTCCGGGTGACGTAAATTACGCTTTTACTTCGAATTTCATACACATCAATTTCTTAATTAACAAGTGCAGCAATAGGCACATGTCTTGAACTAAAACTGGTGAAAATTTGATAAAGTTATCTCAAACGATTTTTAAGATATTGAGAATAATCAAGTGGCAGCGTTAGAAGTGCCGCTAAGTGTATACTAGTATCTACTTTGATATCTTATCTAAATATGGACAATCTAGCTTTATTTTAGAAACATCTGCCCACAAATTATACACCTAAACAACTGATTTAGGATATGAAAACTATTGCTAGTAAATTCAATGATTATACACCTAAACAACTGATTTAGGATATGAAAACTATTGCTAGTAAATTCAATGATTATACACCTAATCGACTGATTTAGGATATGAAAACTATTGCTAGTAAATTCAATTATTACACACCGAAACAACTGATTTAGGATATGAAAACTATTGCTAGTAAATTCAATGATTATACACCTAATCGACTGATTTAGGATATGAAAACTATTGCTAGTAAATTCAATTATTACACACCTAAACATCTGATTTAGGATATGAAAACAGTTACTTGTAAATTCAAGTAGTATACACCTAAACATCTGATTTAGGTGGCTATATGAAATCTATAACATGTAAATTTAATTATGCATTGATGTAAATATTGTTTGTGCTTATATAATGTTCTTGTTCATTGTACATTGCTGTATATATATTATGTTAATGTGGACCATATTGAAAATTGGTCTAGAACCAAATATGTTATCCACTATAAATAAAGTCGTTATTATTATTATTATTATTATAAAACTAGAATATTTCTGGTTTTTCTTTGCAATACAATTTTCTAAAGATACAAATTTTGTAAAGTGTTGCCCAATAAGATGCAGCTTTCGTATGTCCTCAAACCCTGTCAGTTGTATAGAATCATGTTGGCAAAACTGAACCGATTTGCAATGTCATGATCACGTTATTATAACTAGACTAACTGTTGCATTTTTACGGATTTAAAATGTTTTGCACATCTCTGTTCACAAATGTATAAGGTGACATTCCGCTTATCGAAAGTGCATTAATTTTGTTTTATTTTGTTACAATGTCAGTTACCCTCAAGCGATGTGAGCCAATTTAATACATGAAAACATCTTGTTATTGTGATATCTAGGCAATCACTGTGCGGAAACATATTTGATTAGGGCAGAACGATGTGCACTCTAGTTTTCTTCTGACATTTTTTATTCGATTTGTATAAAATGTTGACCTAGCAAAAACAATGCGTGTCATTGCAAAAACAATGCATTCGAACTACTTGTTTGTTTTTCAGTAGTTCGGGTTGCCTAAAATAATGACCGTGCAATTGCAAAACCAGCGGAATTTAATCATTACAGAAAACAGTAAAAGACGTTATCCAAAGACAGTCATGAATGCAGGATGCCGAGTCCGAGGAGCATATTCAACTCGATTATAATTAGTAACGAGTTCAGGAGGCATTCACTCAATAGTCAACACCATTTGGAGACATGGATTCAACATCTCCGTTTGTACGGGTAACATCAACTGTGTTACATTTGTAAAAAATCGGTATTGCAGTAGACAATTCACCATTTGCACATTAAACAAAAGGTTTCTATTTCATCTGGGAATCGCGCCTTCCTGAATTTTAGTGCCACCCTACACCAATCCATTGTCGCGACGGTTGATCCAGTTGCGCGAGGAATTCTAGACAAGTACTTCCGTAATAATGTTTGTAGTCATATCTCAGTAAGTAAATGTTGCATTATCATAGAATTAGGCAAATACATTTGGTCTGTAGATCGTGCAATGCCACTGTCACTAAAAAGATGTAGAAGTGATATTTGTATGTCTGAAAACCTCAATAAGAAAACGGTCATGTTAGCTACCAAATTATGCATTGTCTCGCACAAGCCGGCTTGGTATATTTGACATATGACAACATAGACCGTCAATAAATTGTCTTTTATCGGACGCTTACGATGCATTAGTGTCGGATGTGTCTGTGTTCTACTTGCCGAGTTCTCTGTTATATAACATACACGTTAATTCACCCATTGGAACTTAGTATTTCGTATTGTTTAATTATTTTTACTCGTGGTATGTGATGTTTTCTTTGAGTGCTTCCTACCTGTACGTTTTTGTCTTTTCTTTTACAGACATTACAGACATGTCCTTCCTAGGTTAACTGATTTGAGTGTGATAATTCTATCCCGTATTTTTAAATAACACAGTTGTTCGCTCAGTCAGAATTGTATTCGAATCGAATCTAGTATGTCAGATGAAAAGGCAAATGTCCGTCTTTCTACCATAATCAAATATGTTTGAGCACCATGCAAGTCTAGATATCACAATAACAAGGTTACTGCTCGCAAACATGAAATTGAATTACATTACATGAGCTTGGTTTGGAGGATAATATGCCATTACAACAGACCATACTACAGGCAATTTTAACAATTCCGTCAAACATTATGTCGCCTTACACAATTACGAACAGACATTGGCAAAAAGTATTAAATCTGTTAAAATGCAAATATACAGTTTGAATAACGTGAACATACATTGCAAATACATTGCGTTTGTTTACCAAAATTACTTTTATAAATCTGATACATTTTGTATTGAGTTAAAGAGCGTAGGGCTGCACCTAATTGGCCACCCTGTCTAGAAATATACAATTTATTCGAACTGTGTATCATGTCCTGTTGTGAATAGAATTATGCAAAATAAGGGATGACACCCAATTTATTCGGAATTTGTTTGGCACACTATTGCATAAATATTTCAAGATTTTGTTCATACATGCGAATTGTGTATAACAAATAAAGCACGATGACCAACATGTATTTGTAATAATGGTTATAACAACCATTTAACTGCATGATATATTTTTAAAAAAATGTGCCTGCTAATCTCGACTGGTTGGCGACAATGCCGTATCTGTATGCATTTAAGTTGATTGTATAGCTTGGCGAATTGGACACGAACTTGACCTTTATGCATGAATATATAACAAGGCTCTTCCTTTGAATATACATTTTATCAATTTCCGCAAGCACATTGTGCAATACAAAAATGTATCTGTATTTCAAATTCATATTTGTATCAAATCTCGAACATCTTCGTGATATGCCGACTATGAAAACATACAATCAATGGTAAAACTACAGCCACGATATCGACTTTTAAATTATGCTAATCAAAAGGTCAGGTTCGTGTCAAATTCGCCAAGTTATACATTCCATTGTAACAGTATTTTCCAGAGAACGAAAGTGCTGTACGCTACTATTGTGTTTGCAGCTAACATTATCTTGTCAAACAGTGTTAGCTCTGTTCATTACGACTTGAACCTTAAATGTGTATCGTGTGACCCTTGGCTTGCGTCAAAAAGAAAAAAGTGAAGTAGTATGGAACATAAATAGTCGAGCACGAAAACACAAAAATGTTAAAGGACAACATGTAGTATTCAGCAAACAGTAAATCTGCTACAAAACTCTGCACTAATCATAACTAAGCGATTCAACAATGAAGTATAAACGTCTCAGTGTGGGAAACACATTACATAACTATGACATTGTTGCGTAATGCACATGGTAATTATACACAATCTACTATTCGCACTGAAACTTTTTTCTGAGGTTGTGCAAAGGAAAATTTGTTTTAGATATTACTGTTACAATGATTTACACTTAAGTAGGTGTACAATGCAAAGATGAACAATATGTAATGCTCTCATTGTCGAATGACATGTTGATAAGTAATTGCTAAATAGTTGCCTATGCGAACGACTGCTTGGCGTTCTGTTGGGGACATAGCAATAAAAGAACGACCACTTAAACCTAGCTATGTATACATGTTACGTTCAAACTAACAGTACATTGGAATCCATACATATTCTGAGACGTTTTAGTTCCTATGAATAGCCATTTTGGCATTTTTATAACGCATTACCCACGAAATAGTCTGGTTCTTTTCTAAGCCACTGGTCCATGAAAGTATTTTAGTCTTGCTTCATACTGTTAACGTATATTATCGATCATTCAAGTTGACAATTGTCATAAGAAAACACTTTATAACATTAATTGAATGTGTCAACAGCTAGACTAACTATTGTTCTAAGCCAATACGTATATTGATGAGTTGTTATTTTGACCATTGACTAATTCAGTATTCGGATTTACTTCAATATAGAAACCTGTTACTGAAACAACTTTACTTGGAGACGCAAATGCGAGAGAAACATGTAGTACAATAACTCGAATCGAAAAAAGAGTATATAACAGCCGAGTGTATACTCGACACAATAAACAAGTCTAAATTAGGAATAACAAAGTTACCTTAACATACAAATACAGTTTTTTTCTAGAGCCAAAGATCGCAACCCCAAATCGCTACCATACATGTAGCACGAGCTACATATAGAACGTTAATATCGACACACCATAATCCAGGACGATGCAGCATTTATTTTTCAGTGCCATATGATTACTATTACGTTAGACATATCTAGAATTCCCCAGAAATACGATCAACCGTCGCGACAATGGAATGATATTAGGTGTCACTATAAGTCAGGAAGACACAATTCCCAGGAGAATAGAAACACTTTTGGTAATATGTAAATGATGCTTCATGTCTACTGATACAGCGATCATTTTATAGTGACAATCCATTGGATGATATGAATACGGAAACTGTGCTAGCATACGTGTGTATGTGTTCCAATGGTTGCGACTGCTTAACTTGGCTTTAGAAGAATACGATAGTTCAGATTCAAACCAATACAGATACAGTAGTATCGCTTAGTCAAACAGAAGGTAGGCAGATGGGGAACCAATAATTTATATGCATGTGGAATATACGATCATTGGGCGGAGCCAATCGTCATGACATACATGTTACATCCATCGACGTTATTCTCGAACATTGCCTAGGAAATTCGAAATGCAAGGTTTTGAATTTCCTATGGTTTTACAGTAACAAATAGTTCCCCCTTATGCAACAAGCACGTTGTTCATTCGGTCAACGATGTATTAAATTCGATTCCAATATGTCAGAAGATAACAAACATGCCCTTCTTTCTGTCATAATCAGATATGTTTAAGCACAGGGCATTTTTAGATATCGCAATAACACGGTTACTGCTAAGGTGAATACAATTGAATTCCATTCCCTGAGCTTGTTTGTAGGGTAAATTACATTACACCAAAACACAAATGCCTTTTCGACAGGCAGAATGTCGCCTTATACAAGTATGAACAGATTTGTGCAAAAAATTAAATCTGTTAAAATGCAAATATAACGTTTGAATTAAGTTATCGTTGCATTCGCAAAGAAATTAATACCATTTGGGCAAAACAACGTACAAAACGTATTCATCAATTTGCGGCTACGTTTTCCCCATTGTGGGATGCCATTAAGTTATGTATATGGAGTAACAGCTATGTAAAATAGCATATAATCCAAATGTGGCATTCTTTGCGGGATTGATTTGCCATTGAATATGCATATTTTCAGAAAGATTTTAGTTTTATGGACATACGTTGTTACAAAAAAAAGCGCGATGACTCCCATCTGTTTGCATTACAAACAGCCGTTTCTCTAAGGCTTCGAGTCAATTGTACATGTGTAGTATTTTCCAGAGAAGGACATCTATATACGTAGTGAAGCTGATATTTTATATGAAGGTAGTATTGTCTTCTCAAACAGTGTCGTCTCTTGAGATTACGACAGAAACTAAACATGTTTACCGCGGGATCATTTATGTATCTCTTTTAATGTATAATGTACACTAATTAAGTTTCTTCCCAAATATCTCATTCATTATCTTTCCAATAAACGACCATGCATATTGATCAAGCACAATTATGTTAGGTAACCGAAATGATCTGGTCTCAGATACAACGAAATTGCCGTATTGATTTGGGCTGGTTTTTATAGAGTATCTCATTCGACAATGTAAGTTAAAAAGTTAATTATATGTGTCATTTTTTTTACCTGCAAAGGGAGGAATAATACGCATTTACTAAGTGACTATAATAATAATAGCAATTTATTAGTACAGCTGTCTTGTTTAAATTTAAACGTCAGTGGCATAATGCATTGAAAAAAACTAAAATTGGATGGTTGTATTGGTAAACTAGTATACATAATGTACATTTCAATATTTCAGAACACTTTATGGTGTTTTCCTCATTCATTCAATTGCATGTAATGGGCTTAAATTCCATCATTCTACAGAGGATTACCAAGTTATAGCTTATTAAATATAGCAGTTTGGGGCTTAATGTGGCTTTAAATTATGTTCAAGGTGTGTATTTCGTCGGGATGGTATATCGTTAGGTTTGTGTTATGTGTTATGTTTTTCACTGGGTAACGGTACATGTAATTGCAGTAAGCAAAGGACAATTAATAAATCATACCTGAACCACAGACACATATCTAGGGGAACACATGGAAGATATGCCTAGTGTTTGCCGACATTTCATCTATCTAATGGTTTTGATGCTGTATGTGATGTTGCTATGATGAACCATACTTTTTACATGCGCTAATAATCTATACATATTCATTTTAAGTAAAACATACAAATGACTAAAGTATGCAAGGCACTTGCTCCTAATTTCAAAGCCTTGAATACCATTGTTATTTTGTGTTCGCCTTGTGTAAGTATTGTATCATCTTACAAAGCAAGGAAGAAGAATAGTGTAAGAAACGTGCCGTGCAGTAGGCGTTTAAACGCACCGTGTCAGTGTTATCATTTCGACAGATCAGAAGAGATTTGCTTTCCGAAACGATAAGAAAAGCAAGTAATGGTAAATATAAATTAGTACTTAACACGATCAGTATAATGTGGATTACATGATGTCCTAGTAATTAAGCTTAGTAATAGTGTTAGATATATACTTTATGACAGATATGCATTTAAAATAACAAGCTAGGGAATGGAATCAGTTTTATTACAAAATCACCCTTACCTGACAAAAAACAACCCGTCCAATGTGTTATATGTACATACAATATAACACGCCCGTAAACCATACGTTGAAGTAGAAAACACCAACAATAGTTTTCACGAGATATGTTCGACACTCAAGCCGAGAATGAGCACTACTTATGCAACTTAATTCGTTTCAACAGCATGTCACATATTTTGTCCGAAACCGGCTCAACTACTTTTCATTCAGTTGAACAGGTTTCGAGCAAAAATGTTGATCTGTTTCAAAAAACTACTAGGCTGTGTTGGGTGTACTCATTCCTTGTTTCAGCGTCAAACAAGTCTCGTGAAAATAAGTCAACATATCAGATATGTACTTTTTGTTGGCTTTTGACTCAGACAAAGATTATCTTCGAAATTAGAAAATATTGGTATGGTATCACAATAACAAAATGTCATGGTGCGCCAACAGTGAACACATGATGTAAAACTTACTATCAATACAGATAAATGTGTTTGTGAAATGAACATGCGACCTTCATAGGTCCTGTATAACCCATTGGAGCGCATCAAACAGACCCACGAAATACGGCCAAAATATCATTATTAGACTAAAACAGCGGAGCTAGAAATACACAAAACAGTTACGAAGACCAATAATTGTAGTATTCAGCAAATGGCAAATGGCAGGAAAACTCCACGCCAATCGTGAATAAGCGATTCAACAATAAAGAATAAACGTCTCAGTGTGGGAAACATATAACATAACTATGACATTTCTGTGTTATACACAATGTAATGTTACTCCACGAATTACTGCACTGGAACTTTTTAACAGGTCGTTCAAAGGAAAATATGATTCTGATTTTACTAAAAACGTTCATGTATAGGTATGCGTGCAATACAATGATCGGCGATCTATAATGCGCCCCCTGTCAATTGACAAGCTAATTGATAAATGCTAAATAGTTGACAGTGACCTACGAGATAGATATTTTTCACTAGAAGTACAAACAGTGGTAAACCTATCAGCGCATAGGCAACAATCATTCTAACTTTGGTATGCACAACACTATAATCAACTATACAATGGATGCCAGACATATCGACGGCTTAGAATTAGAAGGTCGTAAGTGTTACTTACGACATATTAAGATTCATCCATATTTGGAATAAGCATTACAAGGCGCTTCTTATGAGCCCTTTTTCATAAAAATCTGAATTTGTCATGTTGACCAAATTGAAGTTGTTTAAGTTTGTTTTATCATAAATAAAGAGTAAATGTCGGACAGTTTTCTCAATATATCTCAATATATCGATTTGGTAGTTACAACCTTCTTGTTCTTAGCCATCCATGTTCTGAGGCGATCCAATGAATGAGGAATATGATGTGTATCTAATGCATTTCCCACGAACGCTTATTCTTCTTTGTCACTGAGTGATGCATGTAATCAGTTTGGTATAATCGCATATTGGTAACAAATACTATATAAAAATGTTTAATTATGCTGAAGAGCTTATACTCAGAACGATACGTGTATGTCCGTCTTCGATACGAATAAAATATTTAAAGAAATAAAGGTCTCCTCTCGAAATGACTTTGTGTCTGTATCAATTACATAGTCAGGGAGGCACATCTCCCAGAAGAATAGAAACACTTTGGGTAATATGTAAATGGTGTTTCGTGCCTACTGATATAGCGATCATTTTACGAAGGTAACACATTTGATGTAACAAAAAATAAAGGTGGTGTTGAATCAATGTCTACCAAGGGTAGTGACAGTTGAGTGAATGGCTTTATTATATAAATGCTGTATGTGACTAAAACGATGACTAATCTGATTTGTTAGTTGTTCCATTTTAGCAGCTGCTTTCGTCGATGTGAATTCGTTACTGTTTCTAATCCAGTTGACTTTGCCCATCTGATATGGCGTCTTCGGATAACTTCTCTTACTGTTTACTCTAATAATTAATTTCCGATTGTTTTGCAATGACATGCATTGTTTTTGCTCGGTCAATATTTTATTCTTATCGAATCTTAAATGTCAGAAGAAAGCTAGAATGCACATCGTTCTGCCCTAATCAAATATGTTACCACACAGTTCTTTCCTAGATATCACACTAACACGATTACTGTGTTCACGTATTAAATTAGTTCACATTGAAAAGCTTGTTTGAAGGGTAACTGACATTGCAAAAAATAAAAACAAAAATAATGCACTTTCGATAGGCATAATATCACATTCAATTTTGAAGAGAGATAGGCAAAACATCTTAAATCCCTTACAATGTAACTCTAAAGTTTGACATACGTGATCATGACGTTACAAAACAATCGGTTCAGTTTTGAGAACTTAATTCTATACAACTGATACTGGGATTGAGGACATACGAGAGCTGCAGCTTATTGGGCAACACATTTCCAAAAATGTTATTTCTTAGTAACTTTGTATTTTTGCAATGTTGTTAGATAGGGTAATAAAGAACTCTAGAAATATTCTAGTTTCACGGGCATATATTTCTAAAATAAAGCGAGAGTGTCTATATTTGTATAAGATATCGAAGAAGATATATAAAACATTTAAACAAGTTAAATTTCTCAAACAATTAACTCTACTGTATATTTAATAAATGTGCCTTATAATTAGCGATATCACAGTGTCTGTCTGACTTTGAGTCGACTGAATATTAACCACATTTTCCATATAATAACGATGCTATACGTAGTGACGCTGGTATTTTGTATGCAGATAATATTATCATGTCAAACAGTATCGTCCCTGTTGATTACTGCGGGAACCATAAATGATTACGACATAACTATTTATTTGTCTCTGTTAATGTATTGTGTACACTAATTAAGTTTCTTCGCAAATATCTTATTTAGTATCATTTAAATAAAGCGACCATGAACATTGATCAAGCACAACTATATTACGTAACCGTAATATTCCTGTCGTATGGCTAATGTCTTATATTCACAATATACCTTATGTGACAATTCGACAAGTTTTTTTGTCATATTTAGTACCTGAAATATGAAGACTAACACAAGTGTACGTATACTTCTTGATTGTAACAATATAGATTTATACATAGGAATTATTCAATTCCGCTTATATCAATAAAGCTCATTAAAGACCATTACATAATGCATAGAAAACACGAAAAATATTACTCATAATGAATGAATTGTTTAGCTGATATACAAATTGTAAGTATATTCCAATATTGCATTACAATCGTAATTTCCTACTAACTTAAATGATGCTTATGAATATTAGTATAAATTCATATGATAAAGTAAACAAGGCATTTGAGTGTTTTATTGCTAATAGACTTATACATCTATCATACCAGCATGGTATATCGTCACTTTTACTATTAATTTAAAACATGTTTTCTCTGTGAGTATTGGAACATGTAATTGCAGAAAGCAAAACACCATTAATAAATCATAACTGAACTACAGAAACATATCAAGGGGAAGATATTGCCCGAGCTTGTTTAAAGGGTAACTGACATTACAACAAAAATAAATCCACTTTCGACATGTGGGCTGATATCATTACGCACGGAGAATGTTAAAATATTGTTTCTGTTCAAATGCAAATAACGTTTGATTTAACTTAACGTGGCATTGCAAAGACATTCATACCAGTTGGAAATATGGACGTACTCTTCAATTTGTGGCTACGTTTCTCCATAGTATAAATGCATTAAGTTTTGTTTTTGGAGAAAGATGCAAAACGTCGTATGCTACCATGCCTTTTCCGGGATTGATTTGCCATTTAATATGTAAATATTTAGAAAGATTCTTGTTTTATTGGTAAATGTAATTGCAACACATAGCTCAGTGATCCACATCTATTTGTTTTCACTTTTTACAATTGTGACATTGTGCGAAATATTTCCCATCTTGTTTATACAATCTACTGCATTATATTTTTTTAAATATTTGTGCCTGATAATTTAGGTGGTTAGGAAAAAAGGTCGATTTTGTAGGACTTTGAGCCGACTGTGCATGCACAATATCTTTTAGATGAAGACATCGACGTACATAGTGACGCTTGTATTCTATATGCAGATAGAACTATCTTGTCAAATATATCTCTGTTGATTACGACGGGAACCAATAACGTTATAACGTACCATCTATTTGTCTCCATTAATGTATTGTGTAAACCAATTAAGTTTCATTGCAAATATCTGATTTAGTATCTTTCAAATAAAGCGATCATACAAATTATTCAAACACAAATATGTTACGTAACCGTAATGGTCCTGTCTAAGGGAATATCTCAGTTGACTGTTAAAGTTAAATGTCAATATGTGTGTCATACATATTACCTGCATAATGAAGAATAACACAAGATTACATGTACTTGGTGATTATAAAAATATAGGTATATACTTAGGAATAATTATCTGCATTATTGTTTAAGATCAAAGGTCCATTACATATTGCATAGCAAACCCGAAATATATTACTCATAATGAATGTATTGTTTAGCTGATATACAAATTGTTAGTACATTCCATATATTGCATGGCAAACTTAATTTTCTACTAACTTAAATGATGGTCTAAGAATAGTAATACATTTTGTATAAATCCATATTATAAAGTAAACAAGACATTTTGTGTGTTTTTTTGCTAATTGACTAATACATCTACATGTATCATACCACCATGGTATATCGTCACGTTTACTATTAATTTACATCGTGTTTTCTCTGTCAGTAATGATACATGTAATTGCAGTAAGCAAAACGTCATTAATAAATCATTACTGAACTACAGCAACATTTCTAGGGGAACACATGCCTAGTGTTACTGACATTTTGTGAGCACATGTCATGTATGTGAGGTTGCTACAATAAGCCCGATTAATCGACATGTACTACCGGTAATACAAGTAATATGAATACGTTCGCTTTAAATAAACAGATAATAAATGATCTCCTACTTTCCATAGCCTTGAATACGATTGGGATTTTGTGCCAGGGTAATTATTTCGCCAGATTTGCTTTCCAGTACAATAAGAAAGGCAAGTAATCGTTAATCGAAAAGTACTATTGAAATGTGTAATACATGTTGTCCTAGTACATAATCTTAGTAAATACGTTAGTTCTATACTTTATTATTAATATGCCATCATATGAATAAGCTGTTGAATCTGTTGTAACACTAAATCACCACCCACACCATGAACTACCGTCCCAACTCTTTGTATGTACATGTAATGTAACATACCCACAAACCATAAGTTGCAGTGCAGCATTTATTTATGGAACTATGGTTACAATTAAGGTTATTAGAATTCCCCGAGAAATAGGATCAAACGCCGCCGCTGTGGTGTTTCACTTCTATTGAGGAAGGCACGATTCCAAAAGGATTTGAAACACTTTGTGTAATAAACAAATAATGTTTCCTGTCTAATGACATAGCGATCATTTTACAAAGGTAACAAATTTGATGTTATAAATACGAAAATGTAGTGTTGAATACACGTTTCTCAATGGTAGTGACTAGCTTTATTATATAATGATGTTGTATGTGACAAAAATGACGACCAGTCGGATTCGTTTGTTTTAACATTTCGTAGCTGCTTTCGTTAATGTGAACTTGTTACTTATCACTACAGCAGGTGTTAAAGTGCTGTTTGGCGGCTGTAAAAAGTCGCCCCGTACATGACTCCATTGTAGTTATCACTTATAATTACGTCCCTTTATGGCTAATATTGCACAAAATTCGAAGTCCACAGTATGTCATTCATTGCGGAGTGAGACTATAAGGCTCACTTGAAGCATCCATGTTTTGGGAATGTGGATAGTTTGTACTATGTCTGACTCTTGCGTGTGTGGCTAGGCGCTGCCGCCGTAGCTGTGTGTTTTTGGTTTGTGCCCAACTATTTGTTACTGATTCTAATCGAGTTGAATTTGCTCATCTGATTCGGTGTCCTGCATGCATGACCGTCTTCGGATAATTTCTCATACAGTTCATTGTGTTTATTAAATTCCATTTGTTTTGCAATGGCAGTGACTTTATTTTAGGTTAACCAAATTACTGGAAAAAAAACAATTAGTCCTATCGCGTTTTTTGCAATGACATGAATTGCTTTCCTTCGGTCAAAATCTTATTGAAATCGAATCTAAAATGTCAGAAGAAAACTAGAGTGCACATCGCTCTGCCCTAATCAAATATGTTTCGGCACAGTGCTTGCCTAGATAATTATATCAATAACACGATTACTGCTTTCATGTATTAAATTGGTTCACATCGCTTGAGCTTGTTTGAAGGGTAACTGACATTACAAAAACAATAAATGCACTTTAGACAGGCATGATGTGGGCTGATATCATTACAAACGGAGAAGGTTAAAATATTGTTTCTGTTCAAATGCAAATAACGTTTGATTTAACTTAACGTGGCATTGCAAAGACATTCATACCAGTAGGGAATATGGACGTACTCTTCAATTTGTGGCTACGTTTCTCCATAGTATAAATGCATTAAGTTTTGTTTTTGGAGAAAGATGCAAAACGTCGTATGCTACCATTCCTTTTCCGGAATTGATTTGCCATTAAATATGCAAATGTTTAGAAAGATCCTTGTTCTATTGGTAAATGTGATTGCAACACATAGCTCAGTGATCCATATCTATTTGTTTTCACTTTTTGAAATTGTGACATTGTGCGAAAGATTGTCCCATCTTGTTTTACAATCTACTGCATTGTATCTTTTAAATAATTGTGCCTGGTAATTTAGGTGGCTAGGCATAGAGGTCGATTTTGTAGGAGTTTGAGCCGAATGCACATGCGCAATATCTTAAAAGTAACACATCGATGTACATAGTGACGCTTGTATTGTATTTGCAGATAGTTTTATCTTGCCAAACAGTGTTATCTCTGTTGATTACGACGGGAACCAATAACGTTATCACGGGACCATTTTCATGTCTCCATTAATGTTTAATGTAAACCAGTTAAGTTTCTTTGTAAATATCTGATTTAGTATCTTTCAAATAAAGCGATCATGCACATTGATCAAGCACAAATATGTTATGTAACCGTAATTGTCCAGTCTAAGAGAGTATCTCAGTTGACTGTTAAAGTCATTGGCGTAAGAGCAGGGGGCAGGGGGGGACAGGGGGCCTGATACGTTACTGACACTTATTATATAGACATGGTATGGAGGTTGACATATATTGTTATTTTGAAGTACATTTGCGAGCGGAGCGAGCAAAAAAACGTCCATTACATAGAGCATAGCAAACCCGATATATATTACTCATAATGAATGTATTGTTTAGCTGATTTACAAATTGTTAGTACATTCCATATTTTGCATGACAGTCGTAATTTCCTACAAACTTGAATGATGCTGATGAATAGTAGTATAAATCCATATTATTAAGTAAACAAGGCATTTGGGTGTTTCTTTGCTAATATTCTTATACATCTATCATACCAGCATGGTATATCGTTACTTTAACTATTAATTTACAACGTGTTTTCTCTGTCAGTAATGATACATGCAATTGCAGAAAGCAAAACACCATTAATAAATCATAACTGAACTACAGCAGCATTTCTAGGGGAACATATCAAAGATATGCTTAGTGTTGCTGACATTTCGTCGTACATAATGTATGTGATGTTGCGATACATACGAATTACCCGATTTTTTGACATGCACTAATAATTTCAACAGATAACTGATGACTAAAGTATGCCAGCCATTACCACATAAAAGCCTTAGATACGGTCGAGATTTGGTATTCGTCTCGTGCAAAAACATCGTTTTTTAAACACATTGTATCAGTGTAATTATTTTGACGGATCAAAGAGATTTGCTTTCCAGAACATTAAGAAAGGCAATTAATCGTTAATCAAAAATAGTACTAAACACTACCAGTGAAATGTGGATTATATGTTGTCCTAGTACTTGGGCTCAGTAAATGTGTTAAATATATACTTTATGACAAAGATGCCATCAAAAGAAAACGCTGTGGAATCTGTTTTATTACTAAATCGCCATCCACCTCACAAAAACTACCCTCCCAACTCGCTGTGTGTAAATGTAATATAATATACATGTACCCACAAACCATAAGTTGAAGTGGATAAGACAATATTACTACATACATAAAAAACATTCGATATAAAATGGCTAATGTCGAATACAAGCGTGTAGCTTATGTTTTATATGATAATCAAAATCGACGTTAAATATCGTTCATCTTATCTTATCTTATGCTTGTATGGGGTGATTGATACATATCGCATGGCTAATGAATTGCATTGAACGAAGAATACAGAATCAATAATATCCTAAAAATTACAAAGCGAAACACGTAGTTACAATGTAGAAGTAGGTTACCAATTGTCTCTGACAGCCAGACGTAATCGTAGATTATACGGTCTATTTAAGACGATCTGCCACGGTTAATCAACGTTATATATTTCCTTGGAGAATGACTTGAGTGCTTTTAAAATGTAGGAAGTAAATTATTGCATTGTCCGTATATTCATCATTGGAAATATATTTTGTTTTATTTTAACACATGTTCCGTAATTACTGTGTGTGTATCATATTGGGTTTCAATTGTCGAGTCCATTATGTGGTAAAATGTAAACTAAAACTGTTTATACCCAATCAGGAGATGATTCGATCGCAAATGAAACACATGATTATACAAAGTTTCGTTACGATTGCTTACTTTACCAGCTATGTCAATAGTTCTCTGATATTTGTTTTATCGCGATCTGAGAAAAGGGCCCTTAATGAAACATTTTCGATTTTCATTTTTTTGCATTTTCCGAAGAATCTATCTTTCTTGTGTACACGAAAGAAAATAAATTGTCAAAATTTCAAATATTAACAATTTTATGACCTTTTAAAGGTACATCTGAAAGTAAATTTATTTTAACAAAGAATGGGTTGCTATGGATACCGCAATATTGAAAGTACTTAAAAATCTGGAATTCTGTCATAACTCAAAGAATTTCAAATGTATGTGTATGAAATTTTGTATATGGAATGTGAAGGGAAAAACATATAATGCTAACATTTACGCTTAAATATTGTTTTATTCTGACAAATATAGTGGTTGTCATGGCAACATAGATGTAAAATATAATACAAAGGGTCGTAGATTTAAACATGTAGGCCTCTGTCTTGCTTGCATTTTTTTAGTGTCGTGTTTATGTTAAACTTCATGTTCTTCATTGTCTGGTTTTCTCAAAAAGTTTTACATATATAAACCAATTCCGGCATACGATGATATATGATGGCAAATTGATTCCAAAATTATTGATATTTATTTCATAACATCATTAATGGCAGCACAGTTCCAAAAATATATTACGTTAGGAAAAACATAAACATATTGACTTTTCAATACTACATTTCTATGAAATGAAGATATTTTATGTTTTTATACCCCCGCAAACAAAGTTTGAAGGGAATATACTGGAGTCACCATGTTGGTCTGTTGGTCTGTCGGTCTGTTGGTCTGTCGGTCTGTTGGTATGTTAGCATCGTGTCCGCTCTGTAACTTTGTCATTTCTTACTTGATTTTAAAATTGCTTGGGACAAATGTGCACCAAATCAAGACGGTGTGTCATGCGCAAGACCCAGGTCCCTATCTCAAAGGTCAAGGTCACACTTACAGGTCAAATGTTATATAGTCATGCAAATCGTGTGCTCTGTAACTTTGTGATTTCTTTCTGGATTTTAAAATTGCTTGGTACAAATGTTCACAACATCAAGACGGTGTGTCATGCGCAAGACACAGGTCCCTATCTCTAAGGCCAAGGTCACACTTAGAGGTCAAAGGTTATATAGTCATGCAAATCGTGTCCGCTCTGTATTTTTGTCATTTCTTACTGGATTTAAAAATTGCTTGGTACAAATGTTCACCACATCAAGACGGTGTGTCATGCACAAGACCCAGGTCCCAACCTCAAAGGTCAAGGTCACACTTACAGGTCAAAGGTTATAGTCATGCAAATCGTGTCCGCTCCGTAACTTTCAAATGTGTTGTTTAGACTATCATTTTAAATATTATTTCTGTGTCAAGGCGGTGCTGCGGGGGTATGATTCATCACTCCTGTGATAGCTCTAGTTATATATCTTATTCAAAAATGTACTTCAAGAGACTGCTTACTCATTACATTGCTATTAATCACCCATAATACTTAATGGTTTTGTGGTCTGTCGATTCCAAAATTCCTCATTTTTTGTTTATATCTGACTTAGTTTAACACCCAAAAGTCGTATTGTCTTGACTATCTGTCACTAAAGTTCCAATGATGTAAATGCCAATCAGTATGTACCTATTACAGGCTTTATATCGAAATTAAATTAGTAACAACATTGTAGTAAGCAGATTCCAATAAAAAGGTTTTTTATTTACATTTTTAGTGTTTTATTCCGAAATATCGTATTTCTCACATGTTACTCACTTTATACTGAAATGTTTTGATGTATTAAGCAAATTGTTACCACCAACCTAACACAGTAAGTTATTATTAAATGCCATGATTAATAATTATGTGGTCTTCTGATTCAAAATTACTTAACTTAATAGGTTTATATTTTGTAATGTTTTACCCCAAAAATATCACACAATGAGCAACTTTTTAGTATATATTATTAATATTTGTGCAGAATGACAACATGTGCCTATTCATATTGTTTAATTATCAACTAGAAGAGTATGTGGTGATATGTTTAAACCGATTCAAGAAATCCCCAATTAAGTTTGTAGTTTGTAACATTTTACCCCAACACATGGTACCTTCAACAAAAGCTTTAAGTTATCAATTTCTTACTATATATTATACACTTAGCGGCACTTCTAACGCTTCCATTTATATATTTCAGTTTTCTCAAAAGTCCTCAATGAATTGTAATGAAATTTGGTATACTTGAACATCAATATTAGACACAGCTTCTGGTGAATTTGCTGCTCGATTCGTCAATAGACTATTGCACAATACGTCTTCAACTGACTGAATGCTTATATTGAAAGTCGCATTTTTATCACTCAATATCGGCCATCTGATTGTTGTGAATGCGTGTAGATGTCCCTATTTCCTATAATGGTTTTGCATATCAACATTTTATTCGCTCATGGTTTCTAATAGTTATTAACACTATTTACCAAAATGCTAGAAAATAAAAATTGTTAGTTTTGCTGCAAAATATAGTGTTTTCCGTACCCATAGCGTGTCTGTTGAGTAACTACTATTTTTGCGAGTAATGCAGGTTGCGCTCAATTTGAAATTTAATTTTAGGGTGACTAATTATTATATTAAACTGAATAAATTCAATTCTACTGCGTACTATTAGCATTCGTTATTCAGAAGAAATGTGAATTTTACCATTCAAGTAGCATTATTTGAGGTTAAACGTTTATTTTAAGCGCATCGGCTTTCTATTCAGATTATGGGTTGATGAGGCGGTCTAAGCTTACCAACTGCTATTTGGTTACCTAGGAAATTGTAACGTAGATGAAATTTATGAATACTTTTATTGTGTACACTCATTACATTATACTTGAAGCTACGAAGAAATAAAATATTGAAAATATTCAATTGACCCCTAATAAATACGCTGTTTAATTTTGTGACTTTGTAATTCCGGGTGACGTAAATTACGCTTTTACCACGCATTTTCATACACACCAATTTCTGAATTAACATGTGCAGCAATAGGCACATGCCTTAAACTAAAACAGGTGGAAATTTGATAAAGTCATCTCAAACGATTTTCGAGATATCAAGAATACTAAAATGGCAGCGTTAGAAGTGCCGCCGAGTGTACTAAAAGTTATTACAAACCAATTGCAGTTATTTGGGATAAAATATGATTATGAATAACATTGTGATCAATTAATTCCAAAAATCCTGAGTTTTGTTATTATATTGGACTGTTTTACCCCAAAAGTAGGTCAAGACAGTATCACTTTGAAACTAGATTATAAATATCTTCAGCGGAAAGACATCATGTGACTATCTAAGTGCTTTTTTACTAAATAATGTGATTAATGGCATTGTACTAAACCGATTCCAAAAATCACCATTTTAGTTTATAATTTGTACGATTTTACCCCAAAATAGCATATTAGTGATCCAAATGGATCTGTTATATTTGATATATTAAACTTTAACTTACTTTAAACTAATTGTAGTTGTTTTAGATATAATACGATTATAAATTTCAATGTGGTCAATCAATTCCAAAAATCCTCACATTTGTTTAATTTTACAATGTTTTTGCCCCAAAATGCCTGAGAATGGACAATATTTAAGAAATCAGATTATCATTATCTTATGCAAGCATACAACATGTGTCCATCATACTGATTTATAATCAAATAACATAACAAATGGCATTACAGTAAACCGATTCCAAAAATCACTATTTGTGTTTATATTTTGAAAGATTTTACCCCAAAATATCGTATCTTAATCAATAACTGATAATTTCAAATGCTTTATAGCACTACAAGATACTACACTCATATCACAGTGGTTTTCAATAAAATACGACTATAAATGAACATGAGGTCAATCGATTCCAAACATTCCTCACTTTTGTTTAATTTTCAATGTTTTTGCCTCAAAAATGTCTGAAAATGGACAATATTTGAGCGATCAGATTAGCAATATCTTATGCAGGCAGACAACATGTGTCCATCAAACTGTTTTATAATCAAATAACATAAAAAATGGCATTACAGTAAACCGATTCCAAAAATCACCATTTGTGTTTATATTTTGAAGGATTTCACATCAAAATATCGTATCTTGATCAATAACTGATAATTTCAAATGCTATATATATGCTATGATATTGAGGTGGTTTTCAATAAAATATGACTATAAATGACCATGTGGTCTGCCGATTCCAAAAATCCTCACTTTTGTTTGTAATTTGTCATGTTTTAACCCAAAAATATAGGTGTCATGTGTTAGTATAGAACTCCATATTAAGAATGTTACAAGGCAACAATTATGTGGCAGGATACAACATAAAACATTTTTGTGCATTTTTTGCCTTGTTCTGAAATTCGCAGAAAATGATGTCGTAACTTTAAACTCCATTTTTTCAAATTGATGTCAATGTCATTAAGGGCCCTTTTCTCAGATCGCGGCTCATATATATTTTATGCATTTACGACATTCTTAATTTTGGTTGGCTTTTGAATCAAACAATTCTTAACCTCAGAATTAGAAAAGTAACAAAATACTATAACTAAATAACAAAAACGCAATTGGATTGCATGATGTTAAAATAACTAACAATACAGAAATATAAAACTATTCTACATGTATTAGCTCCCTTAATAGACCATGTGTACCCCCTTGTGGAACGTCAAATAGACCCATACAATGCGGACAAGAATACGATTATTCGACTAAAATAACAACGATTTCCAAGACGAAGTATTGTTTTCAGCGAACACTATATCAGCTACAAAACTCTATACTAAGCATAACTAAGCAATTCGACAATGAGGTATAAACGTCTCAGTGTGGGAAACACATTATATCACTATGACATTTTTGCGTTCTTCAAACTGTAGTAATACTCAATCTACTATTTGCACTGAAAGATTTTCACGCAAGTCGCGCAAAGGAAAATATGTTTTTATTTTTCACAATGATGTACTCAAATGTGTGCAATGCAAAATATGAACAATACGATATTCTCTCATTGTCGAATGACAAGCAAAAGGATGGATCGCTGGCTTTGAATAAGAAGGTCGTAACTACAAAATCGATATATGGTGAAAACAAGAAAAACTGTCTGTAATTTACTCTTTAAGTATTGGAAAACAAGTTTTTAAAACTTCATTTTGGTCATCATGACAATTGCCGATTTTCGTGACAAAAGGCTCATAAGAAGCTCCTTGTGATGCAGATTTCAAATACGTAATAGTCTTATAAGGTCTAAGTAGTAGTTACGACCTTCTCATTCTAAGCCATCGTGATGTTTTAAAAATAGTTGCCTACGAGAAACCAGCATTTTCAGTAGAAGTACAAGCGATGGATAATAATGGAAACACTATAACCAACGTGACATCGCAATCTAGGCAAGTCATACGAGAAAGTCCGCTTTTATGGAAGCATTAGTAACACAATCATTCTAGCCTATATATGTATAATACTCTAACTCACAATACTTTGGAATTCAGACATATTGTGTGGCGTTTCAGATCTTATAAATACCGATTTTGACGTGTAACTTATGTTTACCCCACGAATAATAACATATTACATTACTAAGTCACTAAGACATGAAATAGGTTTAGTTTAATTATACTGGAAAAATATCATATATTTCATTCATGTTGACACTTTTCATAAATAAACCCTTTCTCACAGTGATTGAATGTGACAAATGCTAGTATAGACAATACATTTGTAACTACGCATTGCTTGAATGTAATTGCGGTTCATTACGTGGCTCTAGTGAAGAAATTGAAAATACATTGCGCTATTTTATCCAGTTGACTTGTTTAGTATTTGGATATACACAAAATGAAACTTGCAAACTAACAACCTTTATTGTTGAAACGCTTACGTCGAGTCAACCATCGAAGACGATCGCAGAGGGTAGTGCGATATCTCTGCTTATGCTTAGAGAAGTTGGACTGAAAAGTGTATACTCAGAACAGTGTAATACGTATATGTCTTTGATAGGAATGCAATATTTAAAGAGACAGAGGTCTCTTCCCGCAACAACTTTCTGAATCATTAGATCGATTGAATGTAAATATTGATAGGTCGCTGCTCTGACAGGAGGTAGCAGCATTTACTTACGAAGCTATGGCTACAATTACGAAAGTATCTATTTCGAATTCCCCAAAGAAGGGATCAACGTCGCGACAGTGGATTGGTGTAGTGTTGCTTTTAAAGTCAGGAAGGCATAATTCCCAGACGATTCAGAAACACTTTATGTAATATGTAAATAGTGTTTCGTGTCTATCGAAATAACGTTCATCTTATAGAAGCTATCCATTATATGATATACATACGGAAATTGTGATGGTGTATACATATGCTCCGACTGTTGATTTTATCCTTATACAATGTAAGCGAAGTCGGCAGTCCAAAGCCACATACAAACGGCAAATGCCACCAACACACTAGTGAGTTGTATAATAAACCAATGCTGCATGTGGTGACTACGATGGTGCCGTTCGTCAAAACATACATGCAGCATTCATCGATTCGATCATGTAAGTGATTCGTATCGTTTGACATTTACTCATTGCTTAATAGATTAACTGCGTATTTTCCCTTTCACTGCATAATCGTATCATGTTCTTTTCACAGAAACGTATTGTGTTCGTTCGGTTAATATTTCATTCAAACCGAATATTTTTAAATGAAACGAAGATAACAAACATGCTCGTCGTTCTGTCATAATCAAATATTTTTCAACACAGTGACTACGTTGATATCACAATAGCAGGATGACTACTATCATGCATTAAATTTATTTCCACTGCCTGAATTTGTTTGGAGGGTAATTGACATTGCAAAAACATACAAATGCACTTTTGACAGGCAGAATGTCCCTTATGCAATTAAGTACAGGACAAAAAGTACCTACATTTGTAATCTGTTAAAATGCAAACGTAGTGTTTGAATTAAGTGAACGTGGCATTGCAAAGAAAATGCCTTTGTTTAGCAAATATTCTTTTTTATTATTAGCTTTCAATGAATTATGGTGATTTTCAGTGAAAATAACAATGACAATATCGTTTGTTATTTTCACTGTTTTTGAGCTGGTTCCAGTATCGTGTAGAAAAAGAAACGCAACGTCAACAGCGTTACGTCATTGTGACGTCATATTTGTCACGTCGCGACGTTCTAATTTCAACTTAATTTTTCCAATTTAGTCCAATACTGTACCGTTTTACAAGAAAATGAAGCAAATAATAAACAGAAAATCTGTTGATTTGTGGTGAAATATTTTATTTTATTTCACTCGTCATCACAGAAAATTATATTTTCACTCGTGGCTACGCCACTCGTGACAATTCTGAGTCCTGTGATCACTCGGTGAAATAAAATTCAATCTTACACCAAAATCAACAAATATATAAATCTGACATTTGGTTTAATGACGTAAGATTTGCAACAATTTCCAAAAACAAATAAACGTCTTCCGACTTTGTATATTTCATGTAACATAGAATGATACATGACAGTCTCCTACGTTATATTAAATACAGCTTTAAAGTAGAATCATAAGCGATACTCAACCAAATCTAGCTGTTTATAACATTTTAACTAGCAATACATTGTTAAAAAGAAATGAGGAGATCGGACAGGGAAGGGGCACTCAACCTAACCAGCCGAACAGAGCAAACAGTAGCCACACAACACAACTACACGGGGCAATGACCACGCGCCACCCAAATAAAATATTAAATGCCCAAGTCCACAGCGCAAAAAACAAAGAATGACCCAATTACACCAGGAAAAATAAAATGATCAATTATAGCGTATTTATAAGATGTGAACTACTTCCCGAAGCCCCAGCTACAGGACGATGTAGTTTCACAAATATATCTCACAACGGTGACACAAGCGACCATGCGTGATATTTTTTGAGACAGTTTAAGTTACTATGAATGACGAATATGACCAATATCTACGAATTGTCATTGTTCTTTTCTAGCCTTGCCGCATAGTGCTAACGTACAATATCGATTATTCAAGTAGGCAATATTTACAAGTATAAGAGCACACAATATCAGACTGATTGACTATGACAACTGCTAGACTATATTAATAATAAGCTTTAATTGATTACGTCAAGTTTGTTGTGTTGCTCTAGGCAAGTAAGTGAATTGATGAGTTGTTATTATTGACCATTGACAACCTCAATATTCGGATATTGACCAGTATACATGTAGTTACCCACCAAACAACTTTACCTGGAGACGTAAACGCTACAATCTACAACAACGCTATGGTTACATCTAGTACAATAACACAACACGAAAAGTTGGGATTTAAAAGACGAGCATATACTCTGAACAATATATAAGTCTAAAGTACAAGAAGGAATACAAATACAAATTTACCAGAATATAGTTTATTTCTTGAGTCAAAGATCGCCAACCACAATCGCTTAGTATCTACAGGTTGAAAGAAAATGACGATATATTTAAATTCAGGAAGATGCATCATGTATTAAGGTTTCATTTGATAACTATAACGGACGTAGCATCTAGAATTCCCCCAGAAATTGGATCAACTGTCGCGAAAGTGGAATGGTTAAAGGTGGAACTAAAAGCCAGGAAGGCAAATGTCCCAGAAGATTAGAAACACATTGTATAATATGTAAATGAGGTTTCGTGTTTACTGATATAGGGATCTTTTTATACTGACAACCAATTTAATGTTGTATGAATGCGGAAAATGTGATACTGTATTCATGTACAATGTGTAGTAATGTGTACAGTGTCAAACTATGTGCATATTTTCATTACGATAGCAGAACATATAGCTGTGATTAAAGTACACCGAAACTTTACAAGAGACGAATACAACACTTTTTAAAGAGCCGTTATTTTTAACGATCGTGTAGTATTCATCGTTATATCGAAATACTTTAAGTGCAACATGCATGACCTTCAAAGGTTGATTGTACTTAACTGCAATAATCTGAATGTAACTGTTGTTCGGCCAAAAGGTTTTTCAAATTAAATCTAAAATATCAATATAAAAAAACTTTACCATTTTCTGCCCTAATCAAATACTAATGCTTCTGCACGGCGCTTGTCTAGATCTCCCAATAACAAGGTTACTGATCGCATACATAAAATTGAATAACATTGCCTGAGCTTGTTTGAAGAGTAACTGACATTACACAAATGTACAACAAAACACAAATGCACTTTCGACAGGCAGAATGTCGCCTTATACAATTATGAATCGTGATGGGCTAAATATCAAATATGTTAAAATGCAAAAATAATGTTTTAATTATGTTAACATGGCATTGCAAAGAAATTAATACCGGTTGGGCATTGTACATATTCTGCAATTTGTTTCTACGTTTTCCGCAAGGTATATTTTCATTACGTTTCTATATGCAAATGCGCTGTGCAAAAACATAGTACGTTTTTCGGTATTGATTTGCCATTTAATATGCAAATTTTCAAAAATATCTTAGTTTTACTTCGTTGTGCTGTTACGAAATAGTGCGCGGAGAGCCACACCTATTTGCATTCACTTGCGAAAGTTGTGCATCATTCTTTCTCAAACTGCATTGCATTTCAATTGATTGTGTCTAATAACTTAAGGTGCAAGACATAAACGCCAAAAGAGTTTGTCTTTGGGTCAACCTTATATGTATAGTAATTTCTGATGAAGCCGTTAAGGCGACACTTCGTCAAGTAAATAAATTAACGATACATCTTAATTTATACATGTTTTGTGGTTAATTTTCTTATTCATGGTAATATCTTTATACAATACATTGATATATCGATGGCTCAGAATGAGAAGGTCGTAACTACAAAATCGATATTTTGAGAAAACAAAAAAGAATGCCTGTAATTTACTCTTGGGAGTACTATGGGAAAACACGTTTTTAAAACTTCATTTTGGTCAACATGACAATTTTAGATTTTCATAAAAATAGACTCATAAGAAGCGCCTTGTGAAGCAGATGTTAAATATGTATGAGTCTTATAAGGTCGTAAGTAGTAGTTACGACTTTCTAGTTCTAAGCCATCAAAATGCAGCTAGTATTATCTTGTCAAACAGTGTTGTCTCTTAAGATTTTGACAGGAACCATTAATGTTAATCGTAGAACCATTTATCTGTGTCCATTAATGCAACATGTAAACTAACTAAGTTTCTTCGCAAATATCTTATTTTGTACCTTTCAAATAAAGCGACATTGCAAATTGATCAAGCACAAATTCGAGAGTATGATACATAGCCGAAATTAGTGTGCCTTTAAAATATGTTTATTGATCAGGACTGGTATTCACAAAGTTTCTTAGCGGACAATTTAAGTAAAAACGCTAATACTTTGTGTCATTCATATAACCTCCAAAGTGAAAAATAACCCCTCTTAAAGATATATTCCAATCAATCCTACATATAGTATCAAAAATGTTTTTAGCTGAAAAGTCCAAACTACCATGCATAGAAACTAACTTGACATACTTTGTTATGAATAGTAGTACAAATCCATATTATAAAGTAAACAAGGTATTGTATGTGTTTTGCTTATAGACTTAGACATCAATCATACCCGCATGGTAAATCGTTTCTTTTACTACTAATTTACAATGTGTTTTCTCTGTCAGTAATGGTACATGTAATTGCAGAAAACAAGACACCATTAATTATTCATAACTGAACTACAGATTATATCTATGGGAATAAACCGAATATACGGCTAGTGTTGCTGACATATCGTAGTTAAAGTGTATAGAGCTATATCGGACGATAATTTTTAAAAAGTTTCAAAAAGTGAAAAATAATTATGCTTTCCTATCCATTAGATAAATTTTCGCTTCAGTTTTAACAGAAACTCTCGCTGTGATTTATTGGACATGCAAACTGTCCATTTTCATACGAAAGTGTTCTAGAACACCGTATGAAATTATAAGAATCGTCTATTTTTCGACGATTGAATCAAAGTACACGGAAACCATCCAAAGTTTTTATTTGCAATTAAGATAGTCTAGTATCATACTAAAAATGATGCAAGTAATTATTTTGACATTGAGTGACTGTCAAAATATAGCTTTATACACTTTAATAATGTATGTATTGTTGCTACGATAATGCCGATTATTTGAAATGTACTAATAATCTTGACACATTTGTTTTTAATAGAACATATCGATGGCTTAGAATAAGAAGGTCGTTAGTGCCACTTACGACCTTTTAAGATTCATACATATTTAGAATAAGCATCACAAGGCGCTTCTTATGAGCCCATTTTCATAAAAAAATCTGACAGTGACCAAAATGAAGTTTTATAAACGTGTTTTCCCATAGGTAAAGAGTAAATTACAGACAGTTTTCTCTTGTTTTCTCAATATATCGATTTGGTAGTTACGACCTTCTTGTTCTAAGCCATCGATATATCAAATGATTTATGTATGTAAGGCAGCGCCCCCTTATGTTCAAAGCCTTGAAAACGATCGGGATGCTATATTCGCTTTATGTAAGTATAACATCATCTTACAACTCAACGATGAAGGATGAACGACAATGTGCTTACAGTAGGTGATTAAATACACCGTGTCGTGTAATTGTTTCGCCGGATCAAAGAGATATGCTTTCCAGAACATTAAGAAAGGCAATTAATCGTTCATAAAAATCGTACTAAGCACAATCAGTAAAATGTGGATTACATCTAAGCCCAGTAAATGAGTTAAAGCTATACTTTATGACAATGCTGCTATCAAAATAACTAACTTAGGAATCTATTTCATCGCCACTCACCACTTAAAAGCTACCCTTCCAACTCGTTGTATCTATATGCAATAGAACATACCCACACACCATAGATTGAACAAGAAAACACCAACAGAAGATAATATTACTGCATACATACACAAACATCCAATAGAAAACCTGACTATGCTTAAACTCTGTGATTGATACATAAAAACAAATGAGGAAATCGGACAGGGAAGGCACCACTCAACTTTACCAGCCCATCACAAAACAGCAACATCACACAACATCTGCACGGAGGAATGCCCATACACAACCCAAAGAAATTACTAAAAGTCCCTTCCTCAAAAATGCAGGATGACCCAATTTCAGACCTAATGTGTTGCATTGACGTATAATGACAAAGCGACCCACGTAGTTAGAAGTAGGTTACCAATAATTGTCTGTGACATTCAGATATAATATAAGAATATACCTTTCTATATCAGACAATATGTTATGGACAATCAACGTATATATTTCCATGGAGAGTGATACAATATGTACGAATGTATTCCAAATATAATTGGCAAAGTAATACGTTGTCCGCATATTACTGTTCGTTTTTTGCCATTGTTTTATTTTAAGAATGTCATACTTTCAGCAAACTCTTGATCTGTTATAATTGTTTGTGTATTTCACATGAACATTTGTTGCATTTAGATTGACTTCCAGATAGTTTGGGGGAACTAAAGTAATTACGATGTTTAAAACATGTGTGTCCACTGATTAAACACATCAAGTTCAACGTTCGAATGAATAATTATCTTTTAAATTGAAAACATTTCTTGGAGTGGGTTACAGCCCATCAAACAAGGGATGGTTAGGACCATACAAATGTCACTAGCAAACAAACACAACTGATCATTTATATGGCGAGTTAACTGGTGCGCAATAAAAATGTGTTTGATTACGCTGATGAATAATAAATGGCTTTTAATTCCACTCGTTATTTGCTTAAATGGAAGAAGTCTGTAGCTGTAGGTATACGAAGTAATTCTGGAAGCATATCATCATGAAATACTATAATGCAATGTGTATATTAATGTGCCTATTTTACTAGTCATTCATTCTCAAATATACATAAAATTATGATATAAATAAATACTTTATTGTTTCTTTTTAACAACTGTGTGTTACTATGTTTCTGAACTATCTAAAGCGTTTTACGAACCTCTGTTATATTGTTGAATCAATTTTGTGGTAAGTGGTGGTTTTTTATATACTAAATCAAGAGATAAATTGATCGCAAACACAACATATGTTGACACTTAATAAGGAATATAAATACAAATTATATCATGAATATTAGCTCTGTCTCAATTTACAATATACAGCTTCGTCATTATTGCAACACATTTCCACGTAATATGTTACATAATACTAGTAATGAATACTACGCTGATTATACTGTAAAATCATTGAATTTCGTTGGGACTTGAATTCGTGGATTTTGCATTTTATGTTATAAAACAAGGGTCAATATAAATATTCATTGGATTAAAGTTCGTGGTTGAGGTGAACCATGGAATTCACGAAATTTAATCCCCGCGAAAATTAATGATTTTACAGTAAACAATTTGAAGACATTTCAGAATACAGCTTATTCCAAATATGTTTTGCCTTACATGTCTTTGCTAGTTTCAATTTAAATGTGAAATATTTAACCATTATACATTAATTTCATGAACAAGGTATGCATTGCATTTTCTTTTATTTACAGCGTTGTCAATTTCCTTGAATATTGTGACAGAACGCGAATATGTCCATTGTCGACTAACAGTAATAACAAAATATAAGAAGTAACTAACACTATTGATAACACATAACATTAGTAACTAAATCCTAACCTAAAGACTTCATAGGTCATAGAAGTGAAGTGTGTGAACAACTTAAGCAATTACAGTAGTATTCAGAAAACACTAGATCTGCTACAAAACTCTATACTAATATCAACTCAGCGATTCAATAATGACGTATAAACGTCTGAGTGTGGGAAACACATTATATAACTATGACATGTTTGCGTTACGCACAGGGTAATAATACTCTACTATTTGCACTGGAACTTTTTTCACTGGTCATGTAAAGGAAAATATGGTTTTGTTATAACTAGAACGATGGTTGATACGTATTTGTGCAATGTGAAACGATGAACGATCAGTATCGTAATGCGCTCACTGCTGAATGACAAGCTAATAGATGGATAAATGCTACATGTAAATAGTTGCCTCTGTATTTGTGTTATATTACACCCAACGATACATTGGAAACTAAACATACTTAGTACATGTATCGTAGGCAAAAGAAACATAAGCAAGGATCAGCCTAACCTAGCTATGTATACCATAGGAACTAACAAAAAACTTACGACTTAAAACAGTGAATTTGTTTTACATTAAAAACGAACATTAAGGAAGGAATGTGCAATTTGTAAGTAACATTAAGTACCCGATTGCTGATTAAAAGTAACAGCCTTGTAAATGCAAAAGCCGGTTTTTGATTGGCCGATAGAAATTCGCGTAAACACATGACGTCGTTTGTTAAGAAGACATTTGAATGAGTGCATGAGTGAATGAGTGAATGAGTAAGTGAATGAATGAATGAAGGAAATATTGAATGAAGGAAGGAAGGACGGAAGGAAGGAAGAAATGAAGGAGGGAAGGACAGATTGAATGAATGAAGGAAGGAATGAAAGAAGGAGGGAAGGAAAGATTTAATGGATGAATGAAGGAAGGAAGGAAGGAAGGACGGAAGGAAGGAAGGAAGGATTGAATGAATGAATGAATGGAGGAAGGAAGGAAGGAAGGATGGACGGAAGGAAGGAAGAAATAAATGAATGAATGAATGAATGAATGAAGAAACCTAGCATTTAGCCGAAACAAATTCGTCGTTGTCATTGGCATTAAATGACGATCATATAGTTTACAAAGTTGATATGAAATCGATATATACGGCGATAATATCAACATCATTAGTCAACGAAGGTTTCCACTCAATTACCTCGGTTTAATCATAATATTGTTTCATATAATGACTGAGAGCGAACAGCTAAAATTGGATGCTACAAGAAGATCCGTAAATGCGCTTATACAAATCATAGGATTTAACTTTTAAACTCTATTGTATTGCTTTTAACGATGTTCAATAAGTTTCTAATTGATCATCAAGGTCAACATTACGTGCTCTGAAAATGGATGCTCCAAGAGAATCCGTATAATTTCATTGTTAAGATTAAAAGGATTCAACTTTCATGTCATATAGTATTACGCGTACTACTTTTTCACTTTTTGTTTAATTTTTCTGGCGTTAATTGGTCATCAATTGTCAATAGATTGTGCTCTGGTATTTGATGAAGTTGGGCGTTCCGCATATGCGATTGTAAAAATTAAAAGGATTAAACTTTCAAATCATATTGTATTACGCGTATTACTTTTTATGCTTTTGTTGAATATTTCTGGCTTTAATTGGTCATCAAGTCAATACACTGTGCTCTGATAGTCGATGCTACGGGAATCATATCCAGCTGAGCTATTATAAAATCGAAGGACTGAACTTTTAAACGCTATTGCATCGCTTAATATCACATAACTTTTCTGGTATCCAGGTTAGTATAGCGAGTACGTATAACTTTTACGTACCACGTGTAGTATAAACAATTCAGTTTTTCCAATAAATCAATGCGTACTTTGCATTTTTAGTGTCATATGATATAAAGAATGTATCACTCGTTGTTAATCGATATATTTATATTAAACTCCTTCAGGAAATATTATTAAGCTCGCCAGAGGCTCGATTAATAAAGTTTAAAAAACTCGTTTAATATAAATTTATATCAATTGACAACTCGTGATAGATCCTCTATTTAACGATGTTTAATATTTCTGGCATTAATTGGACATAAACAGACACATATGATATCCGATTGTTATATACGTTACTTTACAGAAAATTGGTTATTGAGTTAAATATGGTCATTTTTATTGTTTCTTCATTCTTATATTTTGCCAGGTATGATGTTTATTCAGGCATTACAGAAATAGAAAACAAAAGCTGGGAAAATGTGAAAATAGTTTGTCTCTAAACATAGGTACAGCAAAAGAAATATTGTCATACTACATAGATTACATAAAGGTGGTGCACCATGTTATTATTTTTGTCACTCTTCGACGGAAATGGTCCAAAGCCCCTTCTATTGTCCCCTAAATTGCATTGTTTTTAATGACTTCCTTCATTGTATCGTTGTATTTATTGTTTAATTATGCTGTTGAATATTGTAAGGTTTGTGGGGGATGATTCTCTAACCCCCACAAAACCAACAGACGGGGACAATAAATGGGGTTTACCCTTGTGGGCCCGAAACGTGAAACAAAAGTTATGTTAACACATTGTACGAAACATTACATTATACTATTAAACTTTCATGTTAACATAAACACAGTATAGTGGCATTACATTACTCATTTAAAGATGAACATTTTTAAAGTGTATAGATCTATATTCTAACAGTCATTTAATGTCAAAATAATTACTTGCATTGTTTTTTTGCATGATACTAGACTACCTTAATTGCAAATTAAAACTTTGGATGGGTTCCATGTACTTTGATTCAATCGTCGAAAAATAGACGATTCTTATAGTGTGTTCTAAAACACTTTCGTATGAAAATGGACAGTTTGCATGTCCAATAAATTACAGAGAGACTTTCTGTTAAAATTGAAGCGAAAAATGATCAAATTGATATGAAAGTATAATTGTTTTTTAGTTTTTGAAACTTTTAAAAATAATATCGTCAGATATAGCTCTATACACTTTAACATCCTTACAGCATCGTACAATTAAATAGCATGGGAAAAAAATAATACTACTGTAGTTGAATAAAAGTATCGATTATTCGGAATACAAGTAGAGGAATTGATTATTTAGTGAAACGTTTATGCATCAATAGTTACGTATTCCGTCATTCTAAATTATTAATGCTAATAGTTTCGTTATGGTAAAGTGTATTTTAAAAGTTAATGTTTGCGTATTTGATCGTGACCAGCGCTGTTCGTTTTACTATGTCTCAGACAAATGCGTCGATTTGTTTACCTTTTTAATTTGCCTTGAACGAAATATTGATCAATCAGTGTTAATAGTAACTATAAATTGATACAATATCCATTAATAAAAGTACCATGTAACAATAAAAATGTATCTGACCACGTATCATTTCATACCAAGGTGCACAGGCCAGTTGGGTGATTTTATCATCTATATCATAGAACTATATCATATATCTATAGTTGTCAAATACAAATAACACTACTTCCCTATAAACACAAAATATATGTAGCGATCATATTCCATTAAATTTAATCTGCTGAATATGTTCATGGAATTGAAGCATACTGCGTTTAATCAACCATGAATGCACATTTTGTATTGGTATTGTATTCTACACTACATCATTCATGCGCCATGAAATTAAACGCATTCATTTTTAAGGACGGTTTATTAAACAAAACAGCTTCACATAGAATATTGGTGGGGTTTACACAATGCATTTGTTCTAGTCAAAAACATGGGATAATGAAGTGGCCTGTAAAAGAGTTGAATTTAATGGGAAGTTATTTCCCCATTTCATAACACCTACACTGTATTTAAATATTGAACACGATATGAAAGCGGGGTGGGAATATATTTTCATTTTTAGTTGGGTGCATACTTGTAAGGAGGCAAGAACGGTGGTCCCAACCACCCCCGCCTATAAATAAATTGGCTACCTGACTTGGTGGGAAAATAAAAAAAAATCGCTAACTTACCTCTAAATCTGGTTGCTGTCCTGGTCGTCGTTTTCGGTTCCTACCGGGCGATTGCTTCACGGATACCGATGTCGAAGCATTCATCTTTCTTTTGAGTACTCCTTCCCAGAATATAAACCACACAAACACAAATATATCCTCCGTATTTTTCAAATGAATTTTGAATGTGCACAAGTCACAGAGTATATATATTTATTCCACAAGTGCAACTAGCACTCGAATAAACACACGTTTAGGTTGCACTTAATCCACTTAATGAGTATTTAAGAGTGATTCTCTGTAACCACCAAAAAAACTTGGCCAGGCATAGTCATGGATTCTAATGATTTTTATTCCACACATACATGTCATCATCCTGTTCATGAAAATAAATTTTGAATTCCAAAATGTTGCTTGGTTGCTATGGAAATTGACTTTGAATTTCGAGAAAAATGCAATTTTGGTCAAATTAGGGTGGTTGATTTAAATTTCCAATTTAATCTCTACAAACATTTCTGAGTGAACAAACTGATATACCAAACTACAGATGAATAAATTATCTTCCTAAAAAGTACAAACATCAACTGAATGGATACGTTGTAGAATATTTATACCAGTTTAAAGTTGATGTTAATCCTAATTTTAGACTGAAAACAAGGCTTATTTTACAACCGTTTACCAGAAAAGCCGGGCACTTTGAATGTGATGCTTAACTGTATTAATTAACGAGATGTTGAATATCTAAAATGAATAAAAATTTGAGTGGGGCTACTCGATCTGACCGATTTATCAATCATCAATTTTTACCGAAATGTCTATTTTCGCATATTTTCACGGAATTGTACGGATTTACGAGGTTTTATAACTACGATCTCCATAACGACCATTCTGATCACCTCGGTTTTTATCCAATGGAAAATATTTAACATTCGCGGAATATTGTAAATGCTTGCATTTTTACCCTGTTTCTGGTGTTAGAATGATACATGTATGCTTGAAAGGTGTTTAGATAAAGGGAACAGTCCTCTGACCAAAGACATATGCTGTATAAACGAATTTGTGTAAGATATGGAGGATAATTTATCAGCTGATCTGTGTCGGGCCAGTTCATCATCACCGACGTGGACAGTCAGTTCAGAAACTTGAGAAAGTCATAGGCTGACATTGATTTGAACGTAAGTGAAGTGCTATCCCGCTTTGGTTTTTATTTACCTTTGAGTTCATAAACAGTAACACTTCTGCTAATTGACTAATATTCGCCTATGTTATGCAATTCGGACAGTCAGATTTCGTCTAGATAAGACTACATTCAGACAGTTGGCCCTAGATTCATGTAGGTGATGATTTTTTAGTAACATGCGATTGGCACTCTGCATTAAAACAAAAATATACTTATTCTAGATTTTTAAACTTTTATTTATGATATCACTGTTGTAAAATAAAATCAGGAAAAAGAATCTGTAGATTAGAGTAGTGCTACAGAGCGGTCGCTTTGCTTAGGCAATGGGTCCTGTATTTTAACCCTGTGATGAAATGTCTTTTCCGGGTCACCGCAGGTTGAGGGCATGATATTCCAGCACTGGATATTCCATGAAAATTTTAAAGCAATATTGGTTTTTATCCACATGTGGAGAAGTTGTGAGGTCCTTGTGGAAGGGTTAATGTTTTTGAGAACCAGCATTTTACCAGACTATTTAGAAAGAATAAGGTTGCTAAAGTCTGATCTGCTGACCTGTATTTGTAATCAGATGTCTTTTCTCAGTTGCGACAATTGATACCATCGATCCGCAGTCTAATTACAAGGAGTCATTTTTAAAATAAATTCATTTTAATACACTTCAATATTTTATCTTTTCAGATTTCACTATGGATCAACATGATACCACAGCCTATGCTAATTAAATACAGTCTTTCTTGATTCTATTCATGGTGTCGTGACTAGGTGACAAAGGGCCATATCAACAGCTAGCAATGCATCAATCTCCAAGATATCAAGGTACTTCATTGCACACAATCATAAATGCACATTTTACTAAGATGGCAAGAATTGGCTATTCTGAGTTATAATCCGTACTGACAGGCCTATTCAACATCTATTTATTTTTATTAAACACAGTATGTTGAATCATCAACTTCTTTTGAAATTATCATCACTCAAACGTTTTAAAAAGTACTTCATCTACAGAGCAGCCCTTTGTCAGAAAGTAACCTCTGTATAGCAACACTTAAAAATTGTCCTTTTAGAGTTGTAATTTATTTGTAAATTTAATCTATTGTACAGCACCAACCTATAAACAATGACCAATATAAAGGCTAGCTACAATTGTTGTTATTCTACAGAGCTTGTACTGCACATGTTGCATAATCAGTCATTCAGTGTATTTATATTTTCAGATTCTACAAATACAGCTGATTAAGAAACCAAAGTACACATAGTGTTTAGTGAAGGTGCAATCAAACAATGGACTCATAATGTGCAGTGTTGACAGCAAGATTCAACAAAATCTGAACACAAATATTCTTTTTTTTTCTAAGAACTCTTCTGTGCTTTTAATTGAAACTATTATTGTTTTAGCATTGAAACTATTGCCTTTCTTTCCTTAAAATATGAATCTAATATATCATATGTATCAGTCAATAGTGTTTAAAATAAATAGTTTCTGATCATAGTAAACATTGTGTTAATTAAAATTATAATATATAATATTTTATTACCCAGTGTGATCAATTAATATTAAACAATGAGGCAATAAATAAATGCATACACTAGTTATTTTAAATTATTTATCTGAAGTTCCAAAATGTATTCGTACAGTATTCACAAATATTTGAATGTATTGTCTCTATAATAAATTATTGTGTATGAATCTTTATATTTGGTATAAATTATTCCATTTCATGTCTAGCCTAAAATGCATGATGCCATATTTCAGTCTGACTGGCTGTGATGTAATTGGTAATTTTGGGTAATTTGCAGTTAAAATTTTAGGTCATCACTAGTCATTTTATATGACAGTCACATGCAAGATGGTAACTACCGGTAGTTTGTAAATTTATGTAAAAATACTTGAATTGCTTATTTATGTAATAAGTAGGTAGTTATAACTTTGTTAGTATAGTCATTGAAAAAGCCACTGAGCTTGTATGTAGATATAAAAATGAGCTATGTCAAATAAAAGTTACCAAAACCTCAATAAATTTATTTATTATTGTCATTGTTAGCAAAACACAGTTTTTGCATGCAAACCAATATGCATGGAATGGCAAATTATTTCATAGTCTATATTTCTGTTGTGCTATGATCTACCAAACTAGAGAGTCATTTGAAATGTGTGTAAATGTATAAATAGTTTAAAAGACTCAATTCTGAAAAAAAATGTTTGTGTAAGTAATTGTTATAAATGTATCTAAGTTCAAGGGACCATTTCTTTAAGTCTATTTAATGCAAGTTTTAACTCTTTTGGCATTAACATGTAGTTTGATGATATTTGTCAATTGTTAAAACTTCATGTATGTTTGTTGATCATGCACAATCAAAATTCAGGCTTATAATACATTAAAAAACCCCGAGGCCCTTTTCTGCATGAAAATTTGCACACATCCTACTTCTCACATGAAAAATCTCATTATCTGGATTTCACCAGAGCCAAAATCATATTGTCCATGGAATAATTGTCTTGTCTGTTTATCCGGGTTAAATGCCATTTCACAACCATTTTCAGTTATACAGTATATAGTAGCTGATAAACCGTACAAGTTTTCCTGAACTGTATTCTAACCAGTACTGCTATACCAACCCTTCCAACAGGAAGCAGCAAATCCACAGGTGGATAAACATCATCTTGTCCAATTTTCATGTACAGACTTTTATGACCTGCATCGATTGGGAAACAAACACGGAATGTCCTGTTACAAATCCAGTGCAGTTGCCCACTGAACCATATGGCCATGACACATCCCATCTGAAATCTACTGTATTCCTAAACTCCCCCCCCCCCAACCCTGGAATGGGTATTACTATAAACATGTTCCTCACAGAATTACACATTTTTGTATAGAGGGCTATATAAGATACACATGTATCATGTTGATACCAGATAGCAGCAAAAGTATGAACTTTCTGTACTTTCTTTCAAATTAACTGGAAAGTTTGAGTTTTGTTGCCATGGCAACAAATGAAGACATGAGTGTATGTTGTATAATTGATGATCAAAACTATTTAATAGGGTGTTGTTTAGGTAGTCTGACATATATTATCCCTCATGTACCTCATAATATTTAAGAAAAATGTGTATACTGATATCCCTGTTATCAAAGTGGGTGGGGTACTAATTAAATACCCACACAATCCAAAAATATTGATTTTTGGACTTACTTCAGACAATTTAAGTGTTGTTTTGACAATATGTATTGTGAATAACTCCAGCTTTTACCTACCAAGACTTATTCTGAATGCAATTAAACTAAAAATAGCGAAAATAGGAAAATTAAAGAAATACGTAAGTCGCCATTTTCGACATTTTTAAACAAAATTTTCAAAAAAATTTCCCATAGCCCCACCGAGATTTTTCTAAATTGATTTGTACCAGTCTGTCGTCTTTGCTTGCATGGCAACAAGCATGTGGTATGTGCCCGGCTTTTTTAGCAAATTTAATTTGAAAAACACATGAAAAATATAAATTTGATAAAATATCAATATATGAAAACCATGGTCATCTAAAATGCATGCCATATACTTAGCATTTGTATATTTCCGTGGCTTTTAACGTTTATATAACCACTTTTCCAAGAACTTATCTAATTCAAAACTCAAAATCATGTAAGTGGCTTAGTAAAGAGTACAGGAGATGGTTAAATAACGCATTTTGGCTGTAAAATGAATAAGGAAAAGTGGCAAAAAATGCCAAAATCACAAAAACCCGGTTTCCATGGCAACGGTACCCGATATCATTGATATGAACCCTGGTTTGTTGTTAGTGGGTGGTATGTTTAAAAGGGTGCAAGTTTCAGCAAAATCGGTGACTATGCCTGCCGGACCCCTTCTTTAATTTTTTGGTTTTTACAGAGAATTGCTCTTAAATCCACTTATCATATATCAATTGCACAAGCGCACCTAGCACCTATTGTTGTTATATAAATTGATTTAATTACTAATCAAAATCACTAGTCATTGGTTGTACTTATTATACAAATACAACTACATGTGCGTAGCATTAGAATAAACACATGTCTTTGGTTTTACTAAATTTATTCCAAACTTATTCACTTACACTAGTCACAGATTAATTGAACGACGAGATCTAGCGCTACAATAAAATAATGTATTTAGTTTCATTAATTTGAATTTTTATCTTCCAAATTCAGCAGCAGTTAACACTAGTATTAGTAGATGAATGTTGATGTATTTTGCAATGATATTTTTTTACGTTTGGAATATTCACAATGTGTGATACAAATATCCACAGTGATGATAAAACGCTTTTTTCTATTAAGTAATAAGCATTCAATTTTTCGAAAGGAATAAAAGAATATGACAATATGCTTACGTAGTATAAAATGGATATAAAGTAAGCCTTCAATATTATATTTTCACCAGGCAAACGATTATCCCTGTCAGAAACGGGTGCCTCGTATAATGTAAAATTCACAGCCGTCAGATATGTAATATATACCAATATATCAGACACAATTTGTCACGAACACTGTTCGTATTCAAACCATACTCGTATTTTCTCCTGTAATTCCCAAATTCCCCGAGCAATTCAAAATCCGAGAATGCACACACAGGAAAAGCAAACTGATATTTTCACAAAATATTGCAACACAAACACGCACCAAGTATGGGTTTTATTTCAATCAGCAGTCCACAATTGCTGAACTTTCAGACTTCTAAATATGTATTGTTATGTGTTCACTGAAATAAACGAAAGTAGACACAATGCTTAGAATTGTTTTTGTTTTAAACTAATCTAATTCCAAACTCACTTCGAATGAATTTGAGTTCAAGGTAATTCTTTATAAAACAATTACAACATCCTATTCCAAATTCGCAATGAATGATTTAAATCCAAGATAAGTATTCCGCAAACCACAACACATGAAAATATTCAATAAATCAATTCGCTATTTTCACCTGTGACACCTACAACAACATGTATGTGTCGAGCAATTAAGCACTTCAGTGAAGGTTTTTTGTGTCTTACATCACATTGACTCGTATTGTATTCTACTTACTGTTACTCTGTTACTTTACGACTCGTTTTAGTATTGATACAATGTAGCTTACAAGACTATAGAGAAAAAACACCACACAGATGTCTGTTCAACATTTCTCCCCCACAACGATATACGAGAGTCGTTAGTAACCATTCAGAGACCAATAAATGCTGAACTGGAAAAGTGCTCGTTTTCAATTATCGATATTAAATTTGAAACCAATGCCGATGCCAATGCTTACAATTACTATAATATTTATCCAGTCGAATCGGAAATACTATTACTTTACTGATGATTGTATTGTGTTAACAATTATACGTAGACAATAGCGCTTACAGGATGGAAAGTGTCACTGCCGACTGACTCTCTGCTGTGTAATATTAATGGCAGTCAATTAAGCATCACATTCCCCTATTACTATCGGAATTATGTTCGCTGTTACTTCACTAGGTGAGGGGAAAATGATTCAATACATACGATGATTCCACCCGATCACTTAAGGCGTGAACTGTTGCCCGTTGTCTAAGCAAAGTGCTGGGTAGCGCTTTTTATGAGAGGTACCTTTTCCCGATCAATTAGTGCGTGAACTGTTGCCCGTTGTCTAAGCAAAGCGCTACGTAGCACTTTTTATGAGAGGTACCTTTTCCCGATCAATAAGTACGTGAACTGTTGCCAGTTGTCTAATCAAAGCGCTGCGTAGCGCTTTTTATGAGAGGTACTTTTTAAGTAATTCACGCCGTATATATTTAATTGAACGAGTGGTTACTAAATGAATACGCACGGTAGTGCGTGAACTGTTGCCCGTTGCCTAAGCAAAGCGCTACGTAGCGCTTTCTATGGGAGGTACTCCATACCGTATTTAGTTAATTGAACGAGTAGTTACTGCATTAATGCGCTCCGTAGCACTTTGCTTAGGCTAAAGGCACTTGACTAGTATTTTTTATTGACCTTGTTTATTATTCTTGTAATGAATAAAATATCAAAGCTGTGTTCATTCCTACGACTTCTAACGGATCAAGCAAAAACTAAGTACAACACTGGAATTAATAAAATACTGACTGGGTTCTAGTGTTTCAATGTAAAAAGAAAATACTTCAGTAAGTGCTCCAACCGTCAGCATACTTAATTCCCTAGGTAATACCCACACACACTTGGTGTTAATTCGGATGATTTATGTGCCTACACATAATCAATTGCAAACATGAAAGAATACTAAAATACTAACAGAGCAATATATTAATTATAAAATTAAAATGTCACTAGTAACTAGGTCGAGAACACTTGGGCAACAATAAAACGTTACTTAAAAGTGCTTAAATACAATTGTCGAAATAACAATCAGCACATGTTTCAATTATTAGGTTACCACCGTGTTGAAATAATTTAATTTAAAGCATACATTTTCGTACATTTGAAAATTGAGCATTATTATTATTAAATGAAATTAAAGCATGTTATCTATACAAGTATGTATCGCATGTCTTTGCTGAATAAACCATTTTCATCCCAACTTGAAATATGACGTTATACTTGTATGTCATAGATTTGGCACTGAGGTTTCCCAAATGATATACTAACAATAAATCTCAGAGTCACTTAGTATTAACAGTGTTGGTACCTTGTTTTATTTACATTTCTGTTAGTAGAAGAAACATTAGTGGGAAATAAAACATTGATACTGTTTATAATCAGCGAAGGTTCAGCACCTCTTAGTGAAGGTAAACACCTTACTATTTTGACTAAGTGTAGTGTGTACAGATATACGATATGTAACAATTGAATGAGCAGTGGGAAAGTAGTAAGTGACGACGAATAAACGGCGTTCAATTTTGTCAGTATACAAGCATGTATCGAATGGCTTAGAATGAGAAGGTCGTAACTACAAAATCAATATTTTGAGAAAACAAGAAAACTGTCTAACAGTCACTATTTTACACTATGTTATAACCAAGCTTAGTCCAGCGACATGTAAGTACGTAATGATAAAAATGAATACGTTTTGGTCGATAAAGAATGGTGACTGTACTCTAATTACAATGTACAGGGTTCATTTGAATTGCGTGCTAGCCGAATTGGGTATATAATAACTGTCATTTTATAAGAAAGTAATTTTATCTTTTTGTGCATTGTTGGTTTTATTATAAAAATTAAAAAGTGTCATTGGTATTAGTCATAGGGTTGGCAGAATCTAGTTTTGGAATGGAAAGATATATTAATAAACGTTTTTGCAAGTGATGTTTTGTTGATTTCCTTGATCAATCAGTCTGTTCACCCACAATATAAAGTTCACAAAAATCGAATCCACAAATGTGAAACTATATAAATATGTATAATGATAAACCATTATAGACAATGAAATACAATCTGTTGCATATGTTGCCTGTAGTATTCAATGGGTGATATATTGTTCTATACCACACACGTAACATTAATATACACACAATGTGATCGCTGGCTTAGAACCAGAAGGTCGTAACTACCAAATCGATCTATTGAGAAAACAAGAGAAAACTGTCTGTAATTTACTCTTTACCTTTGAGAAAACACGTTTTAAAACTTCATTTTGGTCAACATGACAATTTCTAGTTCTAAGCCATCGACTGATGGAGATGCTATATAGAACAATACTAATCAAAGGGACTTCCACGATAGCATAATAGAGATCTGGCAAATTGCAAAATAATGTTAGGTTAATGTACATGGCTATATTGAAAATGAACCTAACAGTGTGTAACCGTATCAGAAAAGAATTTAAGTTTGCAGCATTTTTGTTACCAAATTGTTCATGCTAAATTGAAATTATACAAATGCGTTTATGATATTCATATAAAAAATACGATTTATTTTATTAAAACGTTATTTATTGAAATTTGTCATTTTTGTGACAAAATCATGTAAAAGATACTCACACTAATTCAATATTGTTGTGGTCTTCAATATATTATCCAGGTGATTATTAATGACATTGCTCATATCAAATCAAGCATTAAGTCACTTTATTACAAAATTTGTCAAATATCATTTGCACACAGCTTGTTATTTCAATGTGTAATGTATGTGTATTGTATTGGTTTTTCTAACAGAATACACAGAAGGATGACCGTATAATTTAAAGAGATTTGACCGGGACTTGTTATGATGGCAACTTTAGTGCGCCCAGGAAAACGTGAAACGCGTGAAAATTTGGATTATCCATGCAAAAAGCAAGCGTGCACGATTTATCTGTGCAGTGTTATTTTAGTATAAACTTGACCATATGTGTTTATTCAAGCAACGAATTCTGTAACAGTAAACCAATCCAGCCAATGTTTGTAAATATCACCTTATCCTGTGCGCATTTTAATCACATGAATAAAAATTGCCGACACATTTTCAAATTTAATGTTAAATACAAAACAGAGTTATACGTTTTACATGGTTAACTATTTAGTGATTTATAGATAAAATATAAATAATATACAATTATTCTATATAGCCTATCACCTTAAACTAGACAGGAAAATGGCAATGTTCAATGAGTTAAAAAAAACTCTGTTTTAAAAATTTTACAAATTCCATTTTAATTCAAGTCTTGATACAAAAATTCATTATATATGTAAATGTCTTAATGTAGTATGATTTGAGCATAAAATTATATTGCAGACTTAAATTATCAAATCGTTTCTAACACATGTAATCGTTTCCAACGCATTTACACTCTAGTGACTTCAATTTCAGCCCACATCCCAACATTACCTTATAGGCCAGTAGAATAAGACCAAAAAGGGGTGACCTGGGGAAAAAATTCAGATGTTATCAAACTCTTCGATTTTGTACTCTACATGGTCCTTGGTATCACAGAAAAAAAGTCCCAACGAATCCCTTTTGGGGAAACTTTTTTATGATGCTTTGAAGTTTGGCATGTAAACCCTATTGCCGAGAAATTTGGAAACTTTTTTGAAAATGATAAAATGTTCATAAGGTATGGCATGTGACATATCAAACTGACCGGAATGATGTCAGAAACCCAAATCAGATATAAATATTGTTGTTTATTACATATTGGGAGCGAAATGGGCTATTTTTGGGTCAAATTTTACAAAATATAAGCTAATATTGTGAAATTTGGAATTGATGGACTACAGCACTATTAATAATTTGATTTGAAAATAAATAACTACAATATGCATATAGTACTTTACAGGATTCCTAGTATCACAGAAAAATAGTGCTAATGAATCCCTTTTGAGGAAACTTTTTTATGATGCTTTGAAGTTTGGCGTGTATATCCATTGTCAAGAAATTTAGGATCATTTTTGAAAAAGATAAAACATTCCTAAAATATGGCTTTTGACATATGAAACTGACACGAAGGATATCAGAAACACAAATCAGATAAGTATTGTTTTTCATTGCATATCGAGGGCGATATAGGCCATTTTGGGGTAAAAAACTCAAAATATAAGCCAATAGTGTGAATTTTTGAAATTGATGGAATACAATCAAATAATCTGATTTGGAAATAGGTCACTACAATATGAATATGCAGTGTAATATATCAGAATGGAGTATCAAAATGTTATGAAAATAATGAGCTATTTAAGGTAAAACATAACAATTTCTCAAATTAAGAAAAGTATGTTTTGGGGGATTTGGCAAAATACATCGCTAAATCTCGTGCTTAGCTATTGCGAAAAAATGTTAGTGTTTTGTGTAAAACAATACACATTAAGATATACATGTACTAGAACCAAAGGTGTGTTTTAAAGTGTCTAACTATTAACTCAAAACAGTTATTATTGATTTTGATATTCAATGATGATGAAACATAATAACTTTCTCTGCTATGTACTTCTCATGGTATGAATAAGAGCTTCAAATATTTCGCAATATACATTTCTGTATCTAGCTGTGGTAGGTACCCCTAAATAAAATAATGCTGAACCTGGCAGTGGTTATTACCTTAGAAATCCGGAAATTGCTGTATCCCGCTGAGGTATATACCTCAGAAAGCTGGAAATTGCTGTATCTCGCGGAGGTATGTACCCAAGAAAGCCAGAAATGGCTGTATCCCACTGAGATATGTACCTCCGAAAGACAGAAATGGCTGTATCCCACTGAGATATGTACCTCAGAAATCCTGAAATGGCTGTATCCCGCTAAGGTATGTACCTAAGAAACCCAATAATGGATGTATCCCGCTGAGATATGTACCTCAGAAAGCCAGAAAGCCAGAAATGGCGGTATCCCGCTGAGGTATGTACCTCCGAAAGCCAGAAATGGCTGTATCTCACTGAGGTGTGTACCTAAAAAGCCAGAAGTGGCTGTATCCCGCTGAGGTATGTACCTCAGAAAGCCTGCAAGTGTTGTATCTGGCTATGCACGTGGTGAGTATCCCTGCAACCTAGAAACAGCTGTTGGTACCTCAGGAAGCCACATACAGCGGTGTCTGACTTTATTAGGCACCTCAACAAGCCAAAAATGGCTGTTTTGACTGTGGTAGAAATCATACAAAGTCAAGAATGACTGTTTTCAACTGAGGTAGGTAGATACTACACAGAAGGTTTGAAACTGCTGTTACAATCTTTCTTGTACACAAGAAAGCCAGGGTTATGAGTATTAGGTAGTATTCCATACTCAGTAGAGCCAGAAAATACATTACCTAGCAGTGAAATGTACACCATAGAGCCAGAATGGTTTGACATTGATTTTTTAGGAAACTTGTAGAGCCAGAAAAAGCTGTGTCAGATTGATGTAGATATCTCAAAAGCTTGAAATGGCTGTATCGGTCTGTGTTAGTTACAGTAGAAAAGGCAAAAACAGATATATATTCGATTATATGCAGTGACAGTGATGCAGACATCCTAATCGTATCGACGGCTCTGACATACTCACAAAATGGCCACCTTGGTAGTTGTTGCTGAAGACACTTGCATTGTCATAATGCTACTACACCACTGGATGACCGACATTGCTAATATCCACATAAGGAAAGAAAATAAGCAAAGTTTGAAAGCTGCAGAAATCCATGGCATCAGAGAAACTCATGCTGTAATGGACCCTATAATTGTGAATACGAATATACTTTGTAGCTATGCTTGTAGTAGTTGCGACACCCCTACATCTACATTTGGACTGTGATATAAGATATATATATATATATATAGGAGAAGAGTACATTTACAGACTAGTAATGAAAGAAATAAAACTCATTTCAGTGACTTTCTTCGGCGAGTAACGTGTCGATTGAGCGATGAATTTGTTAACTTTCTTGGTTATAACATGTTTATTCCATATTTGTGTTGTTTTGTACTATACGTTCGACTTAATGTTTCACTCCAGGATTCCTAGCAGTTGGATATATAAAATTGTTGGAGTGTTCTAGGCAATTATCGTCATTCGTCTAAGGATTTTCGCGTGTTTTTTCTTAGCTTCCGTGCTGTTTGAGACACTACGGCCTTTGACGGTAATAATAGTCACAAATGTATTATTATATTTAATGGTAAAAGTGGTTTATCGATTTCTAGATAACTAGTATATAGCCCGTTATCGGAATATGTATACATTTCGCTGGCTTAGAAGGAGAAAGGCGTAAGTGCAAATTACGACCTTATAAGACTAATGCATATTTGAAATCTACTCCACAAGGCGCTTCTTATGAGCCTATTTTCATGAAAATCAGAACTTGTCATTTCGACCAAACTGGATTTGAAAAAGCTTGTTTCACCATAAGTACAGCGTGGTTTTCTGATACATTTTCTTGTTTTCTCAAAATATTGATTATGTACTTACGACCTTTTTTGTAGAACTCATTCTAAGCCAGCGATTTCTATAAGGATGACAGCGTTTAATAGTAATAACATAGTACGAACGGTACACAGTGGAACAAACAAATATTAAAATAACAAGTATTAATATAATACGTCTGTCGCTCGGAAGCCTAACGGTGATTTTATTATTTCTGTTCTTCGTTTTTAAAAGGAAGACACACAGAGGATGCGATATTGAGAGTGAATTAAATCGAGTATTTGATATTATTCTTTCTATTCTAATAATACTTGATTTGGTATGAAAATTTGTATTTTCAAATGTCTCGTTTCATCTGTGAGGCAGTCCATATAAAGCTCAGTACTGCCTTCCCTGTCCGATCGTATCTTATAATTCTTCGTGCACTGCATAACGCTATGTGTTATAACTTACGATGACCGTCATCTCTCGGAGCTCAATGTATTCAGACATAGGCCGTCTGATACTGACAACGTGAGGGGGTTGTTGCTAAGTCATCACCCTTTGGATATATTGCGTGAGAGAAGTATTCTCTAAAGTTACATCCCCAGCATAATTGGAAATATTGCTATGCTAAATATTTTAAAGTTGATACTAGACAGACCACATACATGCACTTAGATAAAAGGCGTGCAATCCAACACATACGTACATATGCTAACATTCATACTAATTGATCGCTACAGTAATTCCACAAAGCGGATATTTCTTAAGTAATATACAAGTTTAATTAAACATAGATATAACGCTCACAGACCTACTCAATTGCAATGAACGGTCATCGGACTACTTTCGTGTCGGATAGACTATTTCGTATTAAAAACTAAGTAAAACGAATACGTGTATGTAAAACATAATGTGTTGTTAATGTACATGTATATAATTTATTGATTCTTTTCCTTGCATGTAGCACAGAACCGATATCTAAACATACATTTTCACAACAACAATGTTTTTGCTTGTAAAAATTTGCCATGCATATTTGGATCTCATTGCATACAAAGTATGTTAATGATATATTGGTTTTAGCATAAAAAGGCGGACAATTGTTGATCAGCACTTCATAATTAAGAACGCGTGTTGATAAAGATCTATAAATCAATATTGAGCCGCTTTAAACTCATTAGAACAATGAGTTATGGTATAATTATGCTCTCAGAAACTAATCGGAAGTTATAAAGTTAAAGCGAATATGTTTAACATCAAAGAAGCATGAATTGTGATTATAGAGAAACATATTGAATAATTGATGCAAAACAAACATTCGGAAAGTGAACACGTCACTGATAACTGCGCACGTAGCACATTGACAGCAGGGCACTGTTTTATCAAAGCATTTACGGAAATTTTTAACTTACGATCAAATTTAAATTCTTTATAATACTGGTATAACTGTAAAATATGGAATTTCAAGCTGCAATACTAATCAAGATGAAGCTCATGAAGTCTTACAAACAATATCTGTCCCCAATGCACAGCTGTTAAAAAATAATACTGAATTTAAATTTGAACGTAAGTTTACGATTTCCGTAAGTACGTTGATAAAACGGTGAATATGTGATAAGGTGATTTTCCATAGTAAACACTTTGTCATGACACCGTTCAGTTGTGCGCACATATATCAAATTATGATTATTCCCTTTATGGTATTATGCTAATATCAAAAGCCAAGTAATGTGTATTGTATCGGGTAGGCCGGTGTCTGCTTCTTGCGTTGGTGGCTATGGTAATCTGTTAGATTTATCATGCATGTGTAGTTTATTAACCTGCGGCCTTGAGCGGCAGGTTATATTTGTAAGCAGCAAGAAAAATGTTCATGTAGGGGCACGTGACCTGTTCTGGATGGTTTACCATTTCAAAAATTTTTTTTAAAAAAATCAGCATTTTTTAAGAATGTCGTGAACCAGACTTACACAATTTTTTTTCTATTTGTAATTTTAAAACAAAGTAATGTGAGTTAATAACTATAATTATTTCTTTTACCCCTTTAAGTAATTAAAAATATGAAAAAAATGATTTTCGATATGTGTTTTGACGTGCACCTGCAGTCTGGATTACCTCCCCTAGATCACTACGTTAACTAGGTCAAACACCCAAATCTTACCCAAATAGTAACGTTTTTAACCAAATGCTTGTAGTTAACTAACAATATGGGATTGATTAACTATATTACGCATTTTAATGACCAGTGATGACTAAATAAACGTAAACTAGCAAGTTTTTCGGCAAGACTCGGCCCAGTATCATTTCGAACAGGCGTTTGTCCATAATATTTGCACGTCGTGAGAATCGCTTTAATTTACTTTCTGACTCTTCGTGCGCCGATATCCAAATATACAAAAGTATGAACGTTTTTTTACCCAAATACATGTATTTAATAAACGTATTGTCGTAAATAAACTATATTACGCATTTAAATAACTAATAATGAAAATAGCACCATTTTCCGGTCAATTATGCTAGGTAAATATACCCAAACACACATAGCATAAAATCGGCCGGGACTTGGACTTTTAATTGTTTCTTTGGCTTACGTGTTGACACCGCTCATTGTACATGTGTTGTGGCGTTACTGATGCGAGTCTTTGCTCAGCTGGTAAAGTGTGCTGCCTCCCCTGTCCGATTTCTCATACCTTTATATATATAACACTTTAAAAAGTTCTAGCTTCTAAAATTATAAAAAAATGACTCTCACAATACTGGTCTGTAAAACAATTGGCCGCAGGAACTATTTAACTTGCTTTAACAATGCTGAGCAGCAACGCATCAATTTCATTACATAAAGCATGTCCGTGTTATTACGTTCACATTTAATTACAAAAGGTTGTAGCATTTTAATGCTCTTACAAGTATGGCTCTGTGGCATTGTTTATTTCTAATGTACGAGAGGTTCAGTGTATTCATATCGGAATTCAATACCGTTACTTGTAATTTGATTTCCGATAATCCTTCCTGAAATGTAATTTCATTATTTCAAATGCATTAGTTTAATCGTATATAACCCCGGTCACATTATTTAAACTACAGTAGAGCGTTACTTCTATGAACTATGTGTCGGTGATTGGAACCTGAATAATAAGCAATCGAAGACTTGTGTTACGGTTCACTAATAATTCATTGATTACCATTTGATTTGATTAATACTTGACAATTTGATTCCGTTTCATCAATATGTATTACGGATGTGTAGGTGAGGCCATGTCGAACAGCTAAATTAATGGAACTGTCTTTACGAAGGATAGAGGGTTATTTAAAACATCAGACATAGGGCACGAAGTTTTAATGCGATATTTTGTATGTCCTATCACAATCTCTGTGTCTTGATTAAAGGTGACTTTGCTTCACTCTTAATTACGTCATATGTCACACTTAATTACTTGCGGCGTTTATTTCCCAAATGGGAATGCTTTTACGCCGCTTGCTATATTCACGTATTATACAATTCGAGGACACATTTAATGTAAGCACTAATGGGTTCAAATCGATATCAATATTTGAATTTAACGCAGGACGTAAACAGAGTCATAAACTACCATTGGATATGAGTTTTACGTGTCCTGATTGTGTTGCTTGGAAAATGTAATGAGAGGACTAGACAAAAAATGTTTTGAATTTTTTATACCCGATAACGTGGTTGTATTGGCTCGAGCATGTTAATGTGGACCATTGTGTAATAAAACCATTAACGGCAAATACATGTAAACATAACAATTGTAAAATAACTTACAAAGGACCAATTGTTTTAATTATGGTCGATTTAAGTGCAAATAGCGATAATGTTCATAATTTCCTAATTGATATTATTTTTATTGACCTTAAGTCTATCCAAAACCATGTCTTTCAACGCTCGCATGTGAATATCTTGCTGATACATGCAAATAAACGAGTCTATATGCTGAAGTTCCTAATTTATACAGTTAACGATTGCGAGTTTGTGGGATCCCCATACCATGTAATTAAGAATATCTTAAAACTCCATACAGTTTTACTCAAGCGATACAACGATACAACGATACAGCGATACAGCGATACAGCGATACAGCGATACAGCGATACAGCGATACAGCGATACAACGATACAACGATACAACGATACATGGTGTTCAGAAAACATTCAGTCATAGCATATTCAGTGTTCACATTTTATATAAAAAAATAGCGGAATATCAAACAGTTTGTACTGAAAATTCAATGATAATAAAAATGCTTTAGAGCCAACTTGACTGGAAATGAAATGTAACCAATTATATGAGTATGTCGGGAGAAATCATTGTTCAACGATGCATCTGTGTCTTTTGGGGAGACAATTCGTCCTGCAAGCTTCTAAAATGTTATCCGAACCCAACAACGTGTAGTCAAGGGACTTCAAAGTAATCATGTATGATTATGATACCTTCACTGGCATTAATCTTACTCTATTACATAGCTGGCATACGTATTGTGACAAGGGAATATGTTACACAATGTAGAACTTTCACTTTGTATTTTTCTTCTTCCAGTTTCGCAGTTGTGATATCATCGCGCCATCGTCTTCAAAGTATTTCCCCAAAGATAGAAATGAGAAACACTTTAAGACCAGTTAGAACACACGATACATTTCGCTGACTGAAAAAAGTCATTCGATGTCTAGGATAAGATAAGATAAGATAATGTCGGCGGAGTAACTTATCACCGGCGGTTAAAAGGGTAGGAGTGGTACTTTAGGATCAAGTTTGGACAATAAATGTACAACTGTTTCAGATAAAGACAATTTAGTTTGTCTGGTAGCTTCATCATCATGTTTGTAATTCGTTGTTCGATTGGCTTGGTCATTCATACATGTAATGAGGGGCATCATTTAACCGAGCCTCGTTTTCAGCAGCCAGTCTGCATGTATCTTGTCACTGCTCCTCCATGACAAGAAAATAGTCAGTTTCACTCGTACATTAGCGATACAAGTCTAAACAGCAGTGAACCAACAATAAAACCCGGGCACGACGGACAAGAAATTCATCGATCAATCTACCAGCAGAGAACGAAATCTTAAAATTCCACAGAAATCAACACTTTAGTTTAATAAACATCGCTGAGACAGAATCCCGTTTCTTGAATATGCATTAAAATTCATTAATATTTGCTTTCTTTTACACTTACATGGTATTAGTTGTAGAATCAGTTTCGTACAGGTACCACCAACGAGGCTGTATCTGAATGCTATGTATTAAATGTTACGTCGTAATTCTAATCAACGCTTCGTTCAATTTAAAAGTGCAATACTGCGAAATAATTTTTTTTATATATGCTTCAGTTCTTAAGGCTCTTTGTACCCAGTGGAATAGACATGCTAATCAGTTAACGATGTTTTGACAAGTCTAGATAAAATTTCCTTATCGCAAATCGTTTAATCAACACTCTCACTGGAATAGAAATAACCATATGATGGTATCAATATTTTAACCCTAACATGTCATGATTATGCTGATAATCACATAGTTATCTCAATGGGTTTATATGGGTAACCTAGTAGGCCCATCCAGCGGTAAAATGTGGTAATTTAGTTAATACAAAAATGTATGTCATTCATTCCTCATCGAAAAGCGCTACGTAATCGTTATACTACACTTTCATAATATAATTATGTATATCTACTTCTGACGAACTGGTGAAGAAAACAGGTTATAACCGCCTACCGATCACAGATGGTGTAATTGATTATCTCAAATGATAAATATGTCATAAAATACATATTGACAGCTTATGACTGTTCTGCAAGTCGGGTGAAGCTTTGGAGCTTGGTATATCATTAATAAGTACAGGTGAATTAATTTGATCATGGAAATAGTCTGTTTTATGTTTCAGTTGATAGTGCTCTACTAACTCTTGCATTGTGATGATCTGTACCTGAATTATTAAGAATGCTGATAATATAACATCTATATAACATGCGTTAAAATACAATAATTAGTGCAGGTATCAGTGCAATTTTAGATACAATAATTAGTTCAGGTCGACTCCATCGAGGCAAACTGTATAAAAGAGTATAAGAAAGGATCGAGGACGTCATGAATACATATCTTGAATTTGAAAATGAATTTGCTATGTACTTTGTATGTGTATTCAATTAACTTGACACTTTAAAGTGTATGCATGTCTTGCCCTTGAACCGAAGTTCAATAGTCAGTCGCAGGAATTCAATTGGCTAGGAGCATTTTCTTCTTATTTCATTAGTGATTAATTTTCATAATTGAATCAACATAAGTGGTATCGTTAAAGCATAATTCAATCACAGTATTATGGCTTAGCTTGTCTACCAGAACAAGTCTAGATTATATCCGGAGGCTCTGATTTGGTTGATATATTGTTAACTTTGAAATGAGTCAACAATAATTCCCTCCGCTTGTTATACAAACAGTATGTCGATCGCGTAAGATTGTATCATATATACAGGGAAGACGAACGCCTTAAATAGAAATAAAACATTAAACATAATATTATATATTACTGCAGTGGAAACTTACTCGTAATATAATGTTTATTGGAAAACATACGTCACCTATTGGTCAAGCTGTTTCAGCGAATTTGTCTGAGAATTGCAGCGACTTGAATAAGCATTATAAGCATTATGTTGTCCATCATTTTTGTCTAATGACTTGGCATCAGTTGTATAATTACCCCAGACAGTGTGGTTAGTGTTGCAAACCAATCCAATCAGAGGGGAAAATGAAACTACATTCGGAATGCGCGCTTGAATTTATTTGTCTCATCTTGCTGTAGCTGAATCATTGAATTGTCTTGACATTGTGTAACGACTTGAGATTGTGCTATTAGGTCCATACATTTTCTTGTTATGACTTAGTGTCTGTGTTATAATTGCTTTCGCGTTTGTGGTATGCGTAGCAAAGTAATCCAATCAAAGGAAATATGCCATAATTTGTCTGTCAGAAGATGTCTTCAAATAACACTAAGACCAATAAATGATTGACTTCAAACTCCTTAAGTGTACACTTGTCTGTGCTTTATTCATCAATAAAACGGACGCGCCAATAAAATATCAAATACTTTGCCAAGAAAGGAATCTCGCTTGATATAGGATGGCAACTTGTAAAACGCCTTGATATCAAATTACATCAGATCGTTACAATGCTTTCATAAACTGTCTGGATCACCCGGACACTGATGCTCTGTCAAATAGTAATTCCCGTTACTTGTAACCACGTCAAACTCTAGATGCTTTACATAAAAACAAATATTTTCCCTTATGGAATTGAACTGTTTGTTATGTTGATTTAAAACTGACACTCTGATAACAAACTTTATCAATAATACAATTTTATTAACAGTATGAACGATTGCTAATGATCATGATAATGAATGGTCTCCATCGATACGTGTCATTCTAGGAAACAAGCTATAAACAGTTTATATGATATTTCGTCAATGTTATCGAGCAAACACATAAACAGATAATGAAATATCCGACATGGAAGCGACAATACACAACGATGCCAAACACTCATTTTAAAGCTGCCAAACACCTTCTATCTATCACTCAAATAATATATTATTTTACTGCGCTATCGTTGAAATATTTTATTTACATATCATACAGTCTTATAGCAGAGAAGATATCACAACACTTGGAAAATGTGTCAAAATGTTCACACAAAACATTTTAAATCCTGATATACATGTACTATTTTACTGTGTTATCGTTGTAATATGTTATTTAAATGCAATACAGTCTTATAGGAGGGGAAACATCACAATAAGAGAACAATTGTAAATACTAGAAATACATTTTGAATGAGATTGGATTTGGCGTGGATGTTTCACACATTAGATTATGTTCCATGTTTATTTCCCAAATGCATCCACATTTCAACGGCTGCTTTACCTCAAATATTTTATATCACGATGCACATTTAATATCACGGATGGATGACATTCTTAATATTTTCCACATCAAATGATTGAACATGGAAAGGACAGTGATATAATGAAGCATGTAGAAACCAAGTCATTGCGAGATGCAAGCATCCTATACACATAGCAAAATTTCTAATTTGTCACTGTTTAAACGCATATATTTTTGTACATAACAATTGAGAAATATGTTAAGTGTACGTAACTCATTTGGCCTTAAGTTCCTAATCAAATTCAGTTCGTGTTTTACAAAGCCTCGCAACCTGTTCTGTTATGGCCCATTGTGTACGAAACATTGAGCATCAGAGACTGAACCATTGAGGTTTGGTGTTCCACAGGGTTCTTGTTCTGGACCAGTGATATTTACTCTCTATATATCGCCTCTCAATCGGGTTGTCCAGAAGTATCCAGTCGATCTCTATGGATACGCAGATGACCATAAGATTGCTTTTAAATTACATTCAGGAAATTCGCAGGTAGAGAAACAACTTAACAGATGCCTCATTGATATCATACAATGGATGACAACATTCAAACTGAAAATGAATCAGTCTAAAACTGAAATAATCATGTATGGAACCAGACAACCGTTAGCTAAACTGAACATCACAAGTGTCAATGTTGGTGGATGTGATGTAAAATGTGTGAATCAGGTTAGAGATCTTGGTGTAATCATGACCAGTACACTTAATTTTGACTGTCACATTCAGACAAAATGCCAGATAGCTCATGTGCAGCTACGGAATCTTCAAGCTATACGTAAACATCTCACACAAAAGTCTACTGAAACATTAGTGCATGGACTGGTTCATTCCCATATTGACTTCTGAAATTGGTAATAGGAGAAAATTATTCGGATAAAATTGACACACTAGATAGTAGGAAGTCCAAAACGAACACTGATCCCATGCTTTTTGATCTTACCTTACGTTATTAACCAAACCAATGACAAAACATCAATAAGAAACAAGGGATTAAATACACTTACATCAAAATGTGTTATAGCTGTCGACAACATTATTTGTAGCAAGAAGACTGAAAACATGATTACATAAAATGAATGCATTATAAGGAAATTTAACATTTAGGATATTCTGCACTTTGTAACATTGTATCTTGACTGAAGTTGATAAAAGTTGACTTTACTTCGCTTTTAATTACCACCAACTTCACACTTAATTAGTTGTGGCGTAATTGCCCACATGGGTACGTGTATGATTTTACGGCTTTGTCTATATTCACCCATTATACAATTCAAGGACACATTTAATGTAAGCACTAATGGGTTTAAATCGATATAAGTTCTAATATTTGAATCTAATGCATGGTGAAAACAGAACAATAACCTTCCATTGTTTAAACATAAGAAATATGAGTTTTACGTGTCCTGCTTAATATGTTGCTTGGAAAATATTATGAGAGGACTAGACAAAAATGTTGATTCTGGCTCGAGCATTTCTAATATTGACCATTGTGTGATAAAACCATTAACGGCAAATACTGGTAAAACACAACGCTTGACAAAATTACCAGTTATAATTTGTTTTACTCATTGTCGATTTATGTGCAAATAGCGATAATGTTCATAATTTCCTAATTGATATTATTTTTATTGACCTTAAGTCTATCCAAAACCATGTCTTTCAACGCTCGCATGTGAATATCTTGCTGATACATGCAAATAAACAAGCCTATATGCTGAAGTTACTAATCTATACAGTTAACGATTGCGAGTTTGTGGGATCCCCATACCATGTAATGAAGAATATCTTAAAACTCCATCAAGTTTTACTCAAGCGATACAACGATACAACGATACAGCGATACAGCGATACAGCGATACAACGATACAACGATACAACGATACAACTATACAACGATACATGGTGTCCAGAAAACACTCAATCATAGCATATTCAGTGTTCACATTTTATATAAAAATAAATTGCGAAATATGAAACAATGCACAGATGTAATGAAAATTCAATGATAATAAAACAATGCTTCAGAGCCATCTTGTCTGGAAATAAAATGTAACCAATTATATGAGTGGGTCGGGAGAAATCATTGTTAAACGATGAGTTCGTGTCGTTTTGGGAGACAATTTGTCCTAGTAGCTTCTAAAATGTTACCCGAACACAAACACGTGTAGTCAAGGGACATCAAAATAATCATGAATTATAATGATACCTTAACTTGCATTCATTGAATCGGATACAACGTAAACACACATGACAACACTGTGTATGCAATTAATATTATTTTATTACTGAGTTGACACATGTAATGTGACTAGAAAATGGGCTACACAATGTATATCTTTCACGTTTTCTTAAAAATTAATTCCCTAGAGAAAAATTAGCATTATTGGAACACACGATACATTTCGCTGACTGGAAAAAAGTCATTCGATGTCTAGGATGATGTCGGCGGAGCGATTTATCACCGGCGGTTAAAAGGGACTGGATTGGTGCATTAGATCATGTTGGGGCAATAAATGAACAACTGTTTCAAGATAACGACACTTTAGAATGTCTGGTAGCTTCAGCATCATGTTTGTAATTCGTTGTTCGATTGGTTGGTCATTCATACATGTAATGAGGGGCATCATTTAGTTATCCTAGTTACATGTATCAGCCCCTCGCTATGTTATGGTACAACTGTACTTGTATAAGTCAGTTTCTTATATTAAATTAACGATGCTGTCTAAACAACAGTGGACCAATAATAAAACCCGGGCACGACAAACAAGAAATACATCGACCATGCTATCAACAGAGAACGAAATATTAACATTCCACATAAATAAATACTTCAATTTAATAAACAACGCTAGGACAGAAATACAGTATTTGTGTGCTCAACAAGAGTACATGTGCGATTCGTGTCTGCAGTGTCAAACAAATGTGAGCAATGCAATGTAACGAACTACTCTGGAACTTTTGCTGAAGTGTGTTACTATAAATTGGCAAGGTCTTTATCCCATTTCTTGAATATGCATTACAAAACATTAATATTTGCTTTAATTTACATTTACATGGTATTAGTTGTAGAATAAGTTTCGTACGGGTACCACCAACGAGGCTGTATCTGAATGTTATACATTAAATGTTACGTCGTAATTCTAAACAACGCTTCGTTCAATTTAAAAGAGCATTACTGCGAAATAAATTTTATATATGCTTCAGTTCTTAAGGCTCTTTGTACCCAGAGGAATAGACATGATAATCAGTTAACGATGTTTTGACAAGTGTAGATAATGATTCCTTATCGCAAATCGTTTAATCAACGGTCTCACTGGAATAGAAATAACAATATGATGATCAATATTTTAACCCAAACATATCACGATTATGCTGATAATCACATAGTTATCTCAATGGGTTTATATGGGTAACCTAGTAGGCCCATACAGCGGTACAATGTGGTAATTTAGTTAATACAAAATGTATGTCATTCATTCCTCAACGAAAAGCGCTACGAAATCGTTATGCATTAACCACACTTTCATAATATAAGTATTTATATCTACTTCTGACGAACTACATTGTGACGAAAACAGGTTAACGCCCACCGATCACAGATGGTGTAATTGATTGTCTCCATGATGAATAAGTCATAAAATACATATTGACAGCGTGTGACTGTTCTGCATGTCGAGTGATGCTTTGAAGCTTGGTATATCATTAATTAGTACAGGTGAATCAATTTGATCAAGGTAATAGTCTGTTTTATGTATCAGTTGATAGTGCAATACTAACTCTTGCATTGTGATGATCTGTACCTGAATTATTAAGAATGCCGGTAAATGACTTATCTATGATATAACATCTATATAACATGCGTTAAAATATATTAATTAGTGCAGGTGTCAGTGCAATTTTAGATACATTACTTAGTTAAGGTCGACTCCATCGACCGTCGACTCCAACCTATATAATAGAGTATAAGAAAGGATCGAGGACGTCATGAATACAAATATCTTGAATTTGAAAATGAATTTGTTATGTAATTTGTATGTGTATTCAATTAATTCGACACTTTAAAGTGTATGCATGTCTTGCTCTTGAACCGAAGTTCAATAGTCTGTCGCTGGAATTCAATTGGCTAGGAGCATATTCTTCTTATTTGCTTAGTGGTTTATTTTCATAATTGAATCAACATAAGTGGTATCGTTGCAGCATAATTCAATCACAGTATTATGGCTCAGCTTGTCTACCAGAAACAATCTAGATTATATCCGGAGGCTCTGCTTTGAATGATATATTGTTAACTTTGAAATGAGTCAACAATAATTCCCTCCGCTTTTTATACAGACAGTATGTCGATCGCGTATGATTGTATCAAATAAACAGGGAAGACGACGAACGCCTTAAATAGAAAGAAAACATTAAACATAATATCATATAGTACTGCAGTGGAAACTAACTCGTAATATAATGTTTAAAATGGATGTTTATTGGAATACATACGTCACCTATTGGTCAAGCTGTTTCAGCGAATTTGTCTGACAATTGCAGCGACTTGAATAAGCATTATGCAGTCCATCCATTGTTGACTAATGACTTGGCATCAGTTTTATAATTGCCCCAGACAGTGTACATTGTAGTATGTGTTGCAAACCAATCCAATCAGAGTGGAAACTGAAACCATATTCGGAATGCGCGCTTGAATTTATTTGTCTCATCTTGTGGTAGCTGAACCATTGAATTGTCATGACATTGCAACGACTTAACATTGCACTATTAGGTCCCTACATTTTCTTGTTATGACTTAGTGTCTGTGTTATAATTGCTTTAACTTTTGTGGTATGCGTAGCAATGTAATCCAATCAAAGGAAATATGCCATAATTTGTCTGCCAGAAGATGTCTTCAAATAATACTTAGACCAATTAATGATTGACTTCAAACTCCTTAAGTGTGCACATGTCTGTGCTTTATTCATCAATAAAACGGACGCGCCAATAAAATATCAAATTCTTTGCCAAGAAATAGGGCTGTAACGGTATACCTCGGTACACGAAAGACCGCGGACTTCAGTTCAACACGGTTCACGGTACAAGAATTGCAAATTTCGGTACGGTTCGGTTTAAGTTTTTCTATGAGCAAAATAATAGTCAGAGAACAAAAATGTCTGAAAGCCCTCTGATTATGTATAATAACCATGCATCACTCGTTTTAATTGCATTTAGATATGTCTCATATTGTCGAAATTCATTGAAAATAGTTGATAGCCACATAATAATTGCTGTTATAGAATCAACAAATGCATTGTCACTTAAAAATTGTAATATTTAAGCTGCTGTTAGAGTATATTGTATCATACCAAAAAAACCGAACCGGTAGAAAAATTGACGGTACGTATCGTATCGTGAGGTGAGCGTACCGTTACAGCCCTACTAGGAAAGGAATATTGTGTTTGATATAGGTACATTTCAAAAGGCTTCATATTAAATTACATTAAATCGTTATAGTGCCAGCATAAACAATCTCGAGCACCCGGACGATAAACGCTAAATCAACAATTAGATTTTGCCAATATTTGTAAGTGTAAGCTTAACACCGCCGATCTCTATACATTTTATTTCCAAATGTTGATAGTATGGAACTGAAGGTTTGATATTAATTCGACACTGATACTTTGATGGTCCAATAATGATATCAGTAATAAAATATAAACACTCTAAACCACTGTTATTTATCATACTCGAATCATCCAAAGGGTATCCATTGATACTTGTTATTCTACGCCACAAAATTAATACCATTCTATTTATATACTATTTCACCTTTGATATCGAGCGAACCCTTACATCTTACGCGGAGCAAACACTATATCACAAGGTTTTGGACATTTGGAACTGTAATCGAGCGAAACAGAGAATGGAAAATCGGACAGGGAAGGTACAATACACAACTATGCCAAATATTCAACTTAAAACTGTCAAAAACCGGATATCTTGCATTCTTATAATATACTAATTTGTGGTGTAATCGTTGTTATATATAATTTATACGTAATACAGTCTTTTAGCGGAGAAAATATCACAAGACAAGGTAAAATAAGAGAGCAATTTTAAATACTAGTAGTACATTTTGAATAAAATTGGATTTGGCGTGGACGTTTCAGACATTAGATATTTCCCAGATGACTCCACATTACAGCGGCATGAAAACGCTTGAACACGAACTACGGCACGTGCCTACACATAATCGGTTTATGTTTTTATGTCATGTAAGCGTTATCTCGTACCAGTAGTTATAATCAAAACAGGTTATGTTCTGTCTGTTTAGTGGTTCTATGTGGAAAGTAGGTCACTTTCAATCAGGTCAAAGGTTTCACTTCATGTACGTAATGATAAGACCAAACTGTCATGGAACGATTGTCATGTACATGTCACTATTTGTTCTATAACAAATGGCGTAGTAGAGACAAACATGTTCTCTAATTTTATCAAAACAGGCCGTGATATGTGTCAGGAATGACATCAAGTGTGATTAAGGAGTCAAAGGACAAACTAAATATAAGACTTTAAGCAGATGGCACCGCGCTCACACTGACTACATAAACAACAAAGATAGGTCGTACAGTGTACGCGTATATATAGTCTTGATAAGTTTTCATTTAAACAAATTCAAACATTGCGTTAAGTCATTCATACCACTTAACAATGATATTTACATTAGTGTTTGTGTGTTTCGGTCTTGCTATCGGTACCGTTGCTTCTGATAGCCAGACCGAAGTCCAAAAACGGATTTTACTGAACGATAATATCGAGTCGCTTATAGCGAAGGTCGATGCACTGGAGAAAGACTTTGCTGCACTGAAAACAAAGACAGGTGAAAAACGTGTTTGTTTGGTTGTTTTATTTGGCTCAGAGTTTCGTAATTAGTCCGTGGCCTTCCAAAATTTTCCTTACCATAATGGAAATGAGTCCCGTTTGGTGAGAAGAAATAGGGCCAAATGATAGAAATATGAGTGCGTAACATCAGTTCTGTCCGAAGCGACTCCTTGTGTTTTTAATTTGCTCTGTGTATATTTTGTATGATACCCCGATATATATGTATTTAAATATAATCCAGCGTATATCCGACATACCTGAAGCTTATATCAACTTTAGTGAATCACTGTTTCAAAAATGATCGGTCAAGTGCCCCGGTCGAGATTCGGACAAGTCATTTCTTGTTCCGTAATCAAGAATGATATCCCTATTAACTACATTGCGCATGTAACAAAAGTGGACCTTATAGAGCACCTTTATCTTTTATCTGGCAACCTGGATTCAAATAAGATTCGACACATCCACATGCCTACCGTATTAAAACCGAAATATGCCTGGTAAATATTTCAAAGAGTTCCATGTAGGATCCCGCTGGCAAATCGTAAACTACACAATGTTCAGTGACTCAGATGGTACAACAAGGTTCTTTCACATTATTACGAAGGTGATATGCATGTTGATGTTGTTGTAATACTCCCGAATGGTAGGTGTACAACTTCTCTACACTGCGCTAATCAAACTAACTTCATTTTATTTAACTCCTTAAAATTATATGTTTCTCTTTTAAAGCTCAGCCGGCAGTGGCGTGTATGGCACAACTAACAACTACAGTCACCGGTAAGGGTCATCATATCTACTTTGACGACGTCCAGTTGAACCTTGGGAATGCCTACAACCCGCATCACGGTATGTTCGTACCTCCAGTGAATGGTCTATACCAAGTATCAGTCACAGCTTGCTCACATATGGGCCATTTTATCGTTTTACAAGTTAACGTTAACAATGAAATACTCGGCAAATTGTTGGCGGGGGATAGCGGACTCGACGAATGTTCGTCCAAAGTTTTTCTGGGACATTTCAACGCTGGGGACGATGTCTTCGTGCAACATGTGTCTGCTGGAGATTACTTATTGGCATCAAGTGGTTATGGTTACCCAACATTCAGTGTGGCCCTACTACAAGCCGACTAGAAACGTCTATCTTCATTGTACATTGCATGAATTGGCCAAATAGACATCACGAGTATTTTCAAAAACAAAAACACAACAAAGTGCCCGGTTTTTGGTAATGTTAGCATTAATGTGATAATAAGAACTTCTTGAAAATATATTTCCGTAACGAGCCAAAATAGTCACAAGTTGTTTCCCTTTGACTACATAATATTAAATCCCTGGAAGCGATAAATCATTATAGATTATTTGAATATATTTTTGACATTATAGAGACATATTTGCGCACACTTTCTTCTGACAAATTGTGTGAATTGATAGTGCTGTGTACATTTAGCTCATTAAATGTGATAGTAGAGAAAATATGCCAGTTATAGGGAATGCCTCTTTAAGAAAAACTGGTTAGGTAATCTGACAGAATAAAGTCAGATTTAAAGAGTACATGTACGCTGAGACTTTGTTGAAATGCTATATACAGTGCACACCAAAAATATGAACACACGTTTTGTCAGATGCAGAATTATAATTGGTTAAAATATTCAATATCTGTTAATCAGGCAACAATTCCTGAAACTACAATAAGTAAACAAGTAAAAAATGGGATAGAAATAAAAATGGAATTGTTTTGACTTAAAATAACCATGGGGTCCAAGGGGCTGCACTTTCCGTCTTTTTCAGACCAATTGCCTTTCAACCAAGGCAAAGAAACTTAATATTTTACATCTAGTGTAGCAGTTAATCTATTGTCTTTACACTTGATCAACAAAAAATATTCATAATCTTCAAACACATTGGTGCTTCTCTGTTCTGCAAATAGTGTTATACAGGCAAGTACATGGGGGAATAACATATGTATCCATATTGTTGGTGGGCACTGTATATATTGTGTTGGTTGGAAATCGAGCAAAAATAGATAAGAGACAATCGGACGTGGAAGGTGCGAGACGCGCAACATCAAGACAAACAACCAAAACACACAATTAAACAGGAACAATAAAGTAAAGGTAAGCTGTCAAAAGGCTGAAATCTTGCACTCAAAGGACGAAATATTTTACTAGTAGTAGCTCAGTTGTTAGTGCGCTTGCCTTCTTATCTGGCGACCCGGGTTCAAATCCTGGTGGAGGCACATATATGCACATATACATGTTTGTTAGTATATGCCTGCAATATCTCAGTAGAAATAAAGCAAATAAAGGCTATGCTCGGCATTAGGTTATCGAGCTTATATATTAAGCATAGTCTAAAAGACGGTAAAATTCACCAGTCTGGACAAAACGAGAGAACAATTTTAAATAATACATTCAGAGTAAAATTGGATTTGACGTGTATGTTGGACACATTAGATTATGTTCAACATTTATTGCCAAAATGACTCCAAATTTCACCGACTGCTTCATGTCATCCATTTTACGCCATAATAAAACTTTAGTGTAAGGGATGAAATCAATATTAATTTCCACATTACATGTTTATAAATGAAATGGACGATAATTGAACGAATTTGAAGTTTTGGCGTCGGGATATCAGCAACCAACAGAAAAAAACATGCATTGAAAAAGATGTAGCTGCATGTGCATATTATTATCGTGTTATTACTGATGATACTTATGGTCATTGCATACAGTGCATGATGAATCGGATAGGGAAAGCATCATTCGAATTGACTCGCCGAGCACTGAAAACAGTAACACCACAATACAACTACACGGATGAATGCCTACGTACAACCAAACGAAATTAATAAACGTCAAAGTCTAAAATGAAGGATGACCTAATTTCAAAAAGAAATAACAAGAACAAACGATGATCCCAAGTGGTATGTTGTAGTAGAGGTCACCTACATTTATGGTTTTCTTCGCGGTAAAGTATATGCCATGTTCTTTTACAAACCATAAAAGTACAAGTACATGTATATCAAAGAATTCCGCACTGTATGTTTTGAGCTATTGGATTTTAAAATCTTTGAAACAATCAAGAAAAATACCTATGCACCAACCTCAAAAGAGCGTAAACCTGGCTTTAGTTAAAGTAACGACTTGTATTGATTCTACTTTATTATAAAACGTATGGTATCAATCAACATCAGTTAATTACAAAAGTACAATGATAACGTAATGATGTTACGAAACTGAACGATAGTGTTGTAAGAGCAATAAAACAGTGCACATGACAACACATGAAGTGCGAGGATAATGTCAGAGAAAATAATTAGTTTAATATGTGTTTACAGTTTATTTCGAAACATGTTTAACATGTGCAACAATCAATAACGCCTACACACCGTTCTATATACGCATTTTCATCTTTAACAGCTGTCAAGCAAATACCACATTTATCTTCACCGACACGTCCTACAAGTACCTACATGTATCTATCAACTTAAATTATTCCATCAAACACCAAAGCGATGTATGCCATCAGAAAAGAGAGTAAAAAGACTAATGAACACTTTCCATTTCTCTATTGACCAAAACGAAACTAGTTTAACCCAGCTGAGTACAAAGTACATTGAAGTATTCAATTAAAATGAAACTGGTAATAAGAGAAACGTCGGATCAAATGGACACACTAGAAGGAAGTCCAAGACGAACACTGACCCTATGCGTTTTGATCTTACCTTACATTATTAACTAATCCAAGGATAAACATACCAATAAGAAACAAGGGATTAAATGTCCTTACATAAAAAATGATATAGCTGTCTACATTGGTTGCAAGAAGACTGAAAACATGTTTTTATCAAATGAATGTATTATTAGGATAATTCTGCACTTTGTTACATTGTATCTTGATTAAAATTGATTAAAGTTGACTTTGCTTCACTATCAATTTGTTCGAACGTCACACTTAATTACTTGCGGAATTTATTTCCCAAATGGATAATGCTTTTACGGCGCTGACTATGTTCACCCATTATACTAGAAAAAATGTTTTGAATTGATTCTATCCGTGAATGTAGTTGTATTAACTCGAGCATGTTAATGTGGACCATTGTGTGATAAATCCATTGACGGCAAATACAGGTAAATACTACATTTGTAAAATAACTTACAAGTAACCCGTGTTTTAATCATTGTCTATGTAAGTGCAAATAGGTTAGAAACCAGAAAATAAATTTGCTCTTTAGATCAATGTAAGTTACCCGTAGCAGGTCCCAATTTTCAACATTTTTTTAATCTATGACCAACTGGACCACATATATCATTGTAAAGAGGAGCCTTTAAGCTTAAAAAATACAATAAAAAGGATGGTCATGTATCTTCTAAGAAAGTTGTTGTCCTTCAAACATTGTCGATCCGTTTTCACACATGTCCGGACAGATCAGTTCTGGGTTTTACCCTAGTCTACTTTGACTTTAGTATCACGAATAAAATAGCGAAATAATACAAATGTTTCAGTTGTACTTCATCACATGCATATTTATCAACCATTTAAACTCAATTTTATCATTTAATACCACATTTGTCAAGAAATATCTCCATTTACAGGCAAACCAAAGTTTTTTAAGGACTACTTTAGTGTATCACCACTTGGCCCGCGGAGGCATTTAGTGGTTCTTTACCTTCAAATGTCGCATAACATGTGAATATCATGCAGATACATGCAAATAAGCAAGCCTATATGTTGAAGTTACCAATTTATACAGTTAACGAATACGAGTTTGTGGGACCCCCATACCATGTAATTAAGAATATCTTAAACAGCCATACCCATTTACCGAAAACTCAATCGATACAGCGATACAACGATACATGGTGTCCAGAAAACATCCAGTCATAGCATACCCAGTGTTCACATTTTATATAAAACTAATTGTGGAATATGTAACAATGCACAGATGTAATAAAAATTAAATGATAATAAAACACAACTTTTCTGGAAATAAAATGTAACCAATTACCGTATATGAGTGGGTCGGAGAAATCATTGTTAAACGATGATTTCATGTATTTTATTGGAGACAATTCGTCCTAGAAGCTTCTAAAAGTTTACCCGAACACAAAGCTGTGTAGTCATGGGAATTCAAAGTAATCATGAATGATACCTTCACAAGCATTCAATGAATTAATTAACATGTACTAACAGCGTAACATAAAAGACAACCAATGCAAATTATTAATCATACTTTATTACACAGTAGACAAATGTTATGTGACTAGAAAATGGGCTACACAATGTATAGTTTTCACGTTTTCCTAAACAATAATTCCCTAGAGAAATAAATTAGCAACATTATTGGAACACACGATACATTTCGCTGACTGGAAAAAAGTCATTCGATGTCTAGGATAATTTCGGCGGAGCAATTTATCACCGGCGGTTAAAAGGGTAGGAGTGGTACTTTAGGATCATGTCTCGACAATAAATGTACAACTGTTTCGGATAAAGACACTTTGTTTTGTCTGATAGCTTCATCATCATGTTTTACTTCGTTGTTCGATTGATTGCTCAATCACATGTTATGAAGACTAACATTTAACCGATCCTAGTTATCATCAACAAGAATACAACTGCCAACAGCTCGTTCCTATGAAATGGTATAAATGTATAAACCAGTTTCACTTACTTAAGTAACGATACAAGTCTAAAAGGCAGTGAACCACGACTAACAAGAAATAAGTTGGGGTTACCCTTCTGGGGCCCGAAAAAAAAAGTTGAACACTCTAGCAGCAGAGAACGCAAATGTTAAGTGTGACATAAATAAGCATTTCATTTAATAAACACCGCTAAGACACACAATCCACGGCATTTGCGCCCGTTGCATGAGTACGGATGCGATTCGTTTAATATAGCGTCACATGGGAGCCATCTAACTATTGCTGAAGTGTGTTACTATGAATGTGTTTAATATGATATATAATACATCAATTGTTGCTATCTTATACACTAACATTGTATTTCTTGTAGAATCAGTTTCGTACAGACACTTTAACGAAGTATTAGTTTAATTTATAAATAACATTAAATGTAAAGTAGAAATTCTAATTTACATTTCGTTTAAGTGCAATACTGCGAACACAGAATATAAATTTACAATGTGCTTCAGTTTTTAAAGCTGCAAGTACCAAATGAATACTAAGATAAATGATGTTTTGACATGTCGAGATAATATTGCCTAATCGCAAATCGTTTAATCAGCACTCTCACATGGAATAGAAATAACAATATGATGGTATCAATATTTTAACCCCAACATGTCACGATTATACTGATAATCACATAGTAATCTCAGTGGGTTTATATGGGTAACCTTGTAGGCCCATCCAGCGGTAAAATGTGATAATTTTGTTAATACAAAAATGTATGTCATTCATTCCTCGACGAAATGCGCTACGTAATCGTTAGACTACACTTTCATAATATAATTATTCATATCTACTTCTGACGAACTACATTGTGCCGAAAACAGGTTAACCGCCCACCGGTCACATATGGTGTAATTGATTACATCAATAATAAGTACTAGTAAGTTATAAATACATATTGACAGCTTATGACTGTTCTGCCAGTCGTTGAAAGCGTTGGAGCTTGGTATATCATTAATAAGTACAGGTGAATTAAATTGATCAAGGTAATAGTCTGGTTTTTGTATCAGTTGATAGTACAATACTAACTCTTGCATTGTGATGGCAATTACCTGAATTATTAAGAATGCCGGTAAATGACTTATCTATGATATAACATCCATATAACTTGCGTTCAAATAAAATAATTATGCAGGTGTCAGTGCAATTCTAGATACATGTACATTAATTAGTTCAGGTCGATTCCGTCGAGGCAGACTATATAATAGAGTATAAGAAAGGATCGTGGACGTCATGAATACATATCTTGAATTTGAAAAAGTATTTGCTAGGTAATTTGTATGTGAATTCAATTAATTCGACCCTTAAAAGTGGATGCATGTCTTGCTCTTAAACCGAATTTCAATAGTCTGTCGCTGGAATTCAATTGGCTAGAAGCATTTTCTTCTTATTAGATTAGTGATTTATTTTCATAATTGAATCAACATAAGTGGTATCGTTGAAGCATAATTCAATCACAGTATTATGGCTTAGCTTGTCTACCAGAAAAAGTCTAGATTATATCCGGAGGCTCTGCTTTGGTTGATATACATTGTATTGTTAACTTTGAAATGAGTCAACAATAATTCCCTCCGATTGTTATATAAACAGTATGTCGATCGCGTATGATTGTATCAAATATACAGGGAAGACGACGAACGCCTAAAATAGAAAGAAATCATTAGAGTTGTTTTGCTACAAACGATATTGTGATCTCCTGTTAGGGATATAATTATACTAGAATTAAACATAATATCATATAGGTAAATAACCACTAAATGCCTACGCGGACCAAATTCAGATACAGTCAAATAGTCCGTTATGCTTTGTATGCATGTATGTGATGTAGTGAAATGGTTTAATTAAGAAATATTTTGTATTCTGGCTTAAATATGAAAGTGAAAGTAAGGTTGGGGCTAACGGACAGTGAGTAAATCCGTACATGTGAGAAAATCTGTTCACCGCGTTTGACGAACCAAATTTTTCTTATATGATACATGACCCCCTGCTTTTTTTTCATTTTCTTCCAGCTGGATGCTATTTCTATTGATTAAAAGATTTTGAGAGGGCCCCATGGACAAAAAGTTGACATTTTTTTTTGGCTGACCTAGGTCACTTTACATTGAGTTAAAGAGCAACTCTATTTGGTGGTTTGTGACCTATAGTACTGCAGTGGAAACTTCCCCGTAATATAATGTTTAAAACGAATGTTTATTGAAATACATATGTCACCTATTGGTCAAGCTGTTTCAGCGAATTTGTCAGACAATTGCAGAGACTTGAATTAGCATTATGCTGGCCATCATTTTTGTCTAATGACTTGGCATCAGTTTTATAATTGCCTCAGACAGTGTGGTTTTCGTTGCAAATCAATCCAATCAGAGGGGAAACTGAAACTACTTCGAAATGCGCGCTTGAATTTATTTGTCTCATCTTGCTGTAGCTGAATCATTGAATTGTCTTGACATTGCAACGACTTGAACTTGCACTATAAGATCCATATAATTTCTTGTTATGACTTAGTGTCTGTTTTATCATTTCTTCGGCTTTTGTGGTATGCGTAGTAAATTAATCCAATCAGAGGATCTCTGCCATAATCTGTCTATCAGACGATATCTTCAAACACTGTTTGACCAATAAATCATTGACTTTAAACTCCTTAAGAGTACAATTGTCTGCGCTTTGATATCAATAAACTTAAGCGCCAGTAAGATTGCACAGACATTGCCAAGAAATGAAACGCGTTTGATATACGATGGCACCGAACAAAACGGTATGCTTTTTAATAAAATTGTTATAAAGTTTGCATATGTAGTCTCAAGCACACGGTCAATGATGCCTTATCAAGTAGCAGTTCCCAATTCCTTTAAACCACTTTAGCCTAGCTCTATATTTATTTAATATTCAACATTTAATAACTTACTAGTTTTACACGTTGTATGGAGCTGTTCGTTTGTTCTTGATTTTATTCTGATACTTTGATGTCGAAAACTCAGCTTTTAGTAATAAAATTTCAACATTCTAAACGACTTATATGAATCATAATGTCATTACATCTCCATTGGTATAGAGCAATGATACAAGTAGCACTTTGCTCTTGTGTCATACAGTACGTCAAACTTTACAAAAGTTCTACCAAATATATAGAACATTGTTATACCGCGGTAATCTAGCAAATGACGGACACATCTCAATCTAAAATACATTGTAAAACATACTTTATTTTACTAGGTTATTTATTAGCATATTCTAATAGACGGCAAAATATCACCCGTCTGGGAAAAAAATAGAGAATTGTTTTAAAATAATTTATTCAGAACAAAATTGGATTTGATGTGGCAGTTTGACACATTAAATTATGCTCAACATTTATTTCCCAAATGTCTCCATATTTCCACGGATGTTTCATTTCATCCGTATTGCGTCCCGTTGCACATTTGGTGTTAGAGATGAAATCAATATTCATTTCCACATTACATAAGAAAACATGAAATGAGCTTGGCTACATCGTCTTAACCATGCTATGGGAGATACAGTATAAGCCACTGACAGTCGATCACATCATCCGAATTAAAAATAATTAAGGTCATTAAAGGTTGAGCGATAAAAAGAGAAAAATAATCATCGTGTTTAGATTCAGTTTTAAACGTTTGATTGATCGACAAAATGTGTATCAAAAGGAAATGAACGACTCTAAAGGACTGTATACATTTTAACCACAACATACAAAATATTTGAATGAGGTCATCATTTAGGGGGTAGGAACCTCAAAGCAATGAGTTGCAATAGTGAATATATTTCTTATATTGTGCGCACTAAATGTCCAATGTTGTATTTTGATTCCTAGTAGGTGGTTATTTTCAATTGGTGAATAGTCATAGATAAGTATCCTTCTTTGTGTTTGAACCTTCGAGTGACTTTGGATTCCATTACGACACCTACCATGCCAGTTAGGAAACCATACGGTCAGAACCGATAATAAAAGATACAGAGATATAATTATCATCTTAAATAGTGAAAGTGGTTTATTGATTTCACGACTTATAGTACGTAACCCCGCTATCAGAATTTGTATACAAGGAAGACAGCTCTTAATAGCAGACAACAAAAGGCACATAGAGCATACAAAAAGTCAAAAGAACAAAAATGAACAATATCGTCGACACTAAAAGCAACAAAAACAACAAACAGCCATGGCTTGTGCATGTAAGAAGAATTGATGCAATTTGCCTGTTGCTTTATAGTGTTCATATACGGGTTTGTGAGTGAGAACGTAGTCTCTTCTATAGCATATGCATTTGGACACTAGATACTTGATATTAAGAGCGTGAGGATAAATGCTATTAATTTTGATAGATTCTAGGACACGTATGAACATTTACGTGGGAGAAAAATGTCCAATATTTACACCCTAAGGGTAAACAAGGATGGTACCGAAGAATATTCAAATTTTGATACTAAGTCAACCATAAGACTTTTTAGTATGCATTATGATAAATGGCATGTAAAAATAATATACTTTAGCAAAGTTCGCTACCGGGCAATCACTCGTGTACACATTTATGCTTGGTTCGTCTAATATTCATTAAATGAATAGCAATTTGCCTTGTGTGGGCGGTGTGGGTGTGGTTGATAGAGAATATCATAATACTTATAGTTATTGATTGAACCAGTTCACAAGAACTGACATTGACAATACCGAGAAATATAGTTGTGACGTTTTCAGACCAGGGCACTTACTATCATACGGTCATGTTACAACATAGGGTCATATTTTCTTGTTCGTAAACGTATGCTTATAATTAATGTTTTGTTGTATGTTCAAATTCTAGCAACAAACAGGTTGCGGTCTACAGAAATAGCAGGTTGTGAAAGGCTGAACAACCGTACAAGCCTCGATATCTTACTCGTACAGCCTCGTGCTTTAATCAGTCAAACAATTCCGGAACAAAAACCATTGCTTACATGTGGCTCAGAACATGTATTTTAACATACATGAGATTCACTGGTGAAAATGGGAAATGCATATTTGCATGCCTTTTGCATACAAATTATTTAACATCGTTATTAGCATACAAAAACGCGCTCATTTGTTGAGAACGCGTGTTGATAAAGATCTATAAATCAATATTTAGTCGCTTAAATTATGGTATAATTATGCTCTCACAAACTAATCGGAAGTTATAAAGTTAAAGCGAATTTGTTTAACATCAAAGCATCATAAATTATGATTGTATAGAGAGTCATTAAAATTGATTCAAAACAAACAATCGGAAAGTGAACACGCCATTGATAACTGCACAAGTAGTACATTGACAGCTGGCGAATATGTGGTAGGGAGTTTTCCAATAGTAAACACTCTGTCATGACACTGTTCACTCGTTTGCACATATATTATTTACGTTTACCCTTGGTGGTAATATGCATACATCAAAAGCCAAGTAATATGTATTGAATCGGGATAGCCAGTGTCGGCTTTTTTATGTGGGTGGCTTTGGTAATCTGTTATATCTATAATGCACGTGTAGCTTATATTATGTTCCCACGGACCCGTAACGTGTCAATTTCATCACACAAAGCATGTCCGTGTTATTACGTTCACATTTAATGACGAAAGGCTGCTCCATTCACATGCTCTTATAAGTATGGCTCAAAGGCATTGTTCATTTCTAATGCAAGATGGGATTCAGTGCATAAATATCGAATTCCAATACCGATAGTTGTAATGTGGTTTCTGATAATCCATCCTGAAATGCGTTAGTTTAATTGTATATAATTCTGGTCACATAATTTAAGCTACATTATATTATAACTTTTATGAACGTCCGTTATTTGGAACCTAATTAATAACAAAAAGCAATATCAGGTTTGCGTTACAGTGCACTGATAATTCATTTATAACAATTTGATTTGATAAATACTTGATCATTTGTTTATCAATATGTATTAAGAATGTATAGGCGATGTCGTGTCGCATAGCTGTATTAATAGGAACATCTTTATCGAAGGATAAAGGTTTTTTTTTAAAAATTGGATGTAGTTTGAATTAAAACAGCAGATTGAAGCAGTCATACAATGTAATGCACAAAAATCACATTTACAAGTCAAACTGGCAAAGTATATATATAACACTGTAAATCTGTCTGTAATTAATGTTTTGTAATAGTAAACGAACGTTGTGTGATTACTTAAAACATGGGGAGCTCGTTTGCGGTATTATGGAAAATTCCCATGCACATCACACTTATTTCCCTTATGGGAATGATTTTACACCGCTGACTATGTTCGCCCGTTAAACAGTTCGAGTACACATCTAATGTAAGCTCTAATGGGTTTAAGTCGGTAAACAGGGCCATAAACTACCATTGTTTAAAACAATATGTGATTTACGTGTCCTGAATGTGTTGCTTGGAAAATGTAATTGTAGTTTATACACAATATGCATTATCATAAGCATTAAACAAAAGGATTTGAAGCGTGAATGAGGTAACATTAACTTGAACATTTGTATTAAGGTCCATTGTATGATGAAACCATTGAATCAATATCGTAATGTCACATTATATCGACTTATAATTTCAATGTATGCCCACATGTAACAATCTGAACAGTTTACCATATCAGTGAATGCAAAGAAAACACACAACCTAAAATGAAGTGGAGAAAACTTAGACGCAAACCATACCCAGATTTTATATTCTCTATCAAGAACAATTGCAGAATATGAAACAATGCACAGTTTGTAATGAAAATTGAATGATAATAAAACAAACTAACAGAGCCAACTTGTCTGGAAATAAAGTGTGTAACCAATCGTCCAAATGAATCAGTTTTTCGACGAAGCTATAGTGAATTTTATAGGAGACAATGTGTCATAGTAGCTTGTAAACGTTTACCCCGAACAAGTACACGACTATCTTGTAAATAAGAATCATTTGATTCCAAATATCACTATGGTTAAATAAGACAAGTCAAACTATTATTTAAATAAATAAAAAATATATAGAAGTGTTTCAATAATGATCATGGATGATTCCAACATCTTTACTAACATTTATTGCATTAGATTGGTTTCATCGTAAAAACACAAGGCAGTGGTTTGTATACAATTCATCTTACTTTATTACTGAGTTGACAAATGTAAAGTGACTAGAAAATGGTCTACAAAATGTAGAACTTTCACTTTTTCTTTAAAAAATAATTCCCTAGAGAAATTTATTAGCAACATTATTGGAACACTCGATACATTTCGCTGACTGGCAAAAAGTCTTCGATGTCTAGGATAATATGGACGGAGTAATTTATCCCCGGTGGTTAAAAGGGTAGCAGTGGTACTTTAGGATCACGTCTGGACAATAAATGTACAACAGTTTCGGATAAAGACAATTTAGTTTGTCTCATAGCTTCATCATCGTGTTTTACTTCGTTGTTCGATTGCTTGGTCGTTCACATGTAACGAGGGGCATCACTTAACCGAGCCTAGTTTTCAGCAACCAGTCTGACAATACAATAGCCAGTTTCACTCCTAAATTAGCGATGCAAATTTAAACAGCAGTAAATCAACAATACAACCAAAGCACGGCGGACAAGAAATACGTCGAAAACTCTATTAACAGAGAACAATATCTTAAAATTCCACATAAATAAACACTTCAATTTAATAAAAATCGCTAGGACACTTTGTGTCCTCTACAAGAGTACATGTGCGATTCGTGTCTGCAGTGTCAAACAATTGTGAGCAATACAATGTAACGAACTACTCTGGAACTTTTGCTGAAGCGTGTTACTATGAAATGGCAAGGTCAGTATCCCATTTCTTGAATATGCATTACAAAACATTAATATTTGCTTTATTTTACATTTACATGGTATTAGTTGTAGAATCAGTTTCGTACGGGTACCACCAACGAGGCTGTATTTGAATGCTATATATTAAATGTTACGTCGTAATTCTAATCAACGCTTCGTTCAATTTACAAGTGCAATACTGCGAAATAAATTGTTTTATATGTGCTTCAGTTCTTAAAGCTCTTTGTACCCAGTGGAATAGACATGATAATCAGTTAACGATATTTTGATATGTCTAGATAATATTTCCTTATCGCAAATCGTTTAATCAACATTCTCACTGGAATAGAAATAACAATATGATGGTATCAATATTTTAACCCAAACATGTCAAGATTATACTGCTAATCCCATAGTTATCAGAGTGGGTTTATATGGGTAACCTAGTAGGCCCATCCAGCGGTAAAATGTGGTAATTTAGTTAATACAATAATGTATGTCATTCATTCCTCATCGAAAAGCGCTACGTAATCGTTATAAATTAACTACATTTTCATAATATAAGTATTTATATCTTCCTCTGACGAACTACATTGTGACGAAAAAGGTTAACCGCCCACCGACCACAGATGGTGTATTTGATTATCTCAATGATGAATATGTCATAAAATACATATTGACAGCATGGGTTATGCAAGTCGAGGAAAGCTTTGGAGCTTGGTATATCATTAATAAGTACAGGTGAATTAATTTGATCAAGGTAATAGTCTGTTTTATGTATCAGTTGTTAGTGCACTACTAACTGTTGGTGTCAGTGCAATTTTAGATAAATTAATTAGTGCTGGTCGACTCCATCGAGACAAACTATATAGAGTATAAGAAAGGACAAAATGATAAGTTTCAATAGTTGTATACCCGGTAACATAATTTGTAAAGTCATTCATCTTATTCGTGTTTTGTATATGTTATGAAATGACAAGTACATGTCCGGACCGGACCGGGCTACGTGTATAAGGTACGTCTCGTACGGGACAAACAGTTGAACAAGGATGACTTAATGTACGAGATACGAACCAACAACACGTGGGTCCTGGGTATCGAGAGTTCTCCTCTCCTGACAATGTCCTTACTTTATACCAAGGGTTGTCTGAACTAGTAAATTTCCTACCCAGCATTCCTTTAAGTTAGAGATAGTCAATTGCTACATACTTATAGACCAGTATCCTTAATTGTGTAAAAACATTCGCTTTACTTTTGCGTCCTTAACGACAACTTCCGTGCTACTATATAGGAGACCATGCAGTGAGTGTCGGTTATAAAAGTCACAACGGTGTTATTATGATATTTACTATGGAAACTGGCTTATTGATTTACAGACATATAATATATAACCCCGCTATAAGAATTTGTATATACAGTAGAACCCCGCTGATAAGACCACTGTTTGTTCTTTTTAAAAGTGGTCTTAATAGCGGGGTGGTCTCATTAGCGGGAGAGACCACTCAGAGTATTTATCAGTGGAATATGTCTGTCTTTAAATCATATTATAATAAAGTATATATAAGTGTATTGTATTTCTTAGTCTTTTAATTTTGTTTTGAATATTTTGAGGTTTAAATAATAAAGATATAAAGTTTAAAAACTGTATGATCAAGCATAACATTTGTGAATAAATGATTTACAACTTGAATGAATGCCAATTAAAATCAACATATTACACTAAAAGTATGTTGTGTTCTTTGAAAGAGTCAATATGAATAATGATCGAAATTAGTGCAATCCGAATACTACTCAACTTGAATTCATAAATTCTTCTATAACGGGTAAATGACTTTTATACTCGTAGCCTATTTCAGGTGAACATAATTAAAAAGTTTATCGATCAAATCACCTAGAATTTACCCTCAAATAAGTTTCATTCATTTTGTTCCAATCTCGTGAGGAGTCGTAAATAATTAGACCATGCCAACGGCCGACATGTACCTTCAAAGTTCTGTAATACGGCAATTAAAAGATTATTACAACATCTGCAAGCATTAATTATCCCTCTAATTGGATTAACATTGGCCTAATGCACTGACAAAGGTGGTGAAAATACAATGATGTCATTTAGGGGTAATATACAGAGGTGTTGACAGTTTGTCTCGGCGACCATTATGTAAACAATGACAGGTGTTTTCAGAGGTGTGATTACGACTGGTCGTAATTTCGGGGTTGAAATCTGCACAAATTGACCATTTGGTTGGCAAAAAGTGGTCGCATTACGGAATAGCGGGGTGGTCGTAATTTCGGGACTAACGACCATTAGACAAAGAAGGAAAAATTCCGTTCTTTCAAAAAATGCCCGTATTAGCGGGGTGGTCGTAATTTCGGGGTGGTCGTAAGGTGGGGTTCTACTGTATAAGGAAGACATCACCTAATAGCAGACAACGAAAGGCACAAAAAGACAAAATAAAAAGATGAACAGCATCGTCGACAAAAAAACCAAAATCAACAAAAAGCCATGTCTTGTTCGTGTAAGAAGAATTGATGCAATTTGCCTGTTGCTTTAAAGTGTTTATATACGGGTTTGCGATAAGCCAGAACGTAGTCTCTTCTATAGCATATGTATTTTGACATTGGATATTTGATATTAAGAGCGTGCTATTAAATTTGATAGATTCTGTGGACACATATGAACATTTACGTGGGAGAAGTGTGTCCAATATTAACATCCTAATAGTAACCAGGGACGGTAGCGTAGAATATTCAACTTTTGATACTAAGTCAACCATAATTATACATTTTGATAAATGTCATGTACAAATAATATACTATAGCAAAGTTCGCTACCGGACGAACACTTTAGTACACATGTATATTTGGTTTGTCTAATATTCAGTAAATGAATAACAAATTGCCTTGTGTGGGAGGTGTGGTTGATCGAGAATATCATAATACTTATAGTTATTGATTGAACCAGTTCACAAGAACTGACATTTACAATATCGTGAAATACAGTTTTGACGTTTCCAGACCAAGGCAATTACAATTATACGGTCATATTACAACAAAGTGTCACATATTCTTGTTCGTAAACGTATGCTTGTAATTAATGTTTTGTTGTATGTTCAAATTCTAGCAAAAAATTAGGTGGAGGTCTACAGAAATAGTAGGTTGTGAAAGGCTGAACAACTTTAAAACCTCGATTTCTCAGTCGTACAGCCTGGTGCTTTAATCAGTCGAACAAATCCGGTGCAAGAACAATTCGATGGCTCAGTACAACACCATTTTAACTACATCAATTGATAGAGGCATGTACCATAGATTTGCACTGAGCCCTCAAATTGCGCTGCTATCACTTATCAATACATATAGCAGATATGTCTAAACAAATATTTTCGCAACATTGATGTTTTTGCAAGTACACATTTGTTTCTCATTGCATACAATGTATGTTAGTAATATATTGGTTTTAGCATACGAAAAGGCATACATTTGTTGATCAGTACTTCGTACTTAAAAACACATGTTCATAAAGATCTATAAATCAATATTTTGCCGTTAAAGGCTCATTAAAACAATGAGCTAAAGTATAATTATGCTCTCAGAAACTAATCGGAAGTGATAAAGTTAAAGATAATACATGTATGTTTAACATAAAAGCAGCATGAATTGTAATTGTAGAGAAACATATTAAATAATTGATGCAAAACACACAATTTGAAAGTGAACACTCCGTGCGCACAGAGCACATAGCAGCTGGCGAATATGTGGTAAGGTGTTTTCCCATTGCGAACACTCTGTCATGAAACCGTTCAGTTGTTCGCACATATATCAATTACGATTTTTCCTTTGTAGTAATATGCTACTATAAAAGCCAGATAACGTGTATTGCATTGGGTTGACCAGTGTCTGCTTCTTGCGTGGGTGGCTATGGAAATCTGTTAGATTTATAATGCACGTGTACCTTATAGTGTATTCTCACGGAACCGTAACACGTCAATTTCATCACACAAAGCATATCCGTGTTATAACGTTCACATCTAATTACAAAAGGTTGTTGCATTTTAATGCTCTTACAAGTATGGCTCTGTGGCATTGTTCATTTCTAATGCACGAGAGGTTCAGTGCATTCATATCGGAATTCAATACCGGTACTTTGATTTCCGATAATCCTTCCTGAAATGTAATTTCATTATTTCAAATGCATTAGTTTAATCGTATATAACCCCGGTCACATTATTTAAACTACAGTAGAGCGTTACTTCTATGAACTATGTGTCGGTGATTGGAACCTGAATAATAAGCAATCGAAGACTTGTGTTACGGTTCACTAATAATTCATTGATTACCATTTGATTTGATTAATACTTGACAATTTGATTCCGTTTCATCAATATGTATTACGGATGTGTAGGTGAGGCCATGTCGAACAGCTAAATTAATGGAACTGTCTTTACGAAGGATAGAGGGTTATTTAAAACATCAGACATAGGGCACGAACATTTAAATTGAAACAGCAGGTTGAAGAAGTCATAATGACAAACTATATACATATACAAAAATGAACCACTATCCCAGTAATTAATGCGTTTTAATGATATTAAAATAAACCCACTTTGTTCATGATGACCTAAAACATTGGAAACATGTTTTAAAATGTCGTGCGGTATTATAGATAATAGAATAATGCGATATTTTGTATGTCCTATCACAATCTCTGTGTCTTGATTAAAGTTGACTTTGCTTCACTATTAATAACCACGTATGTCACACTTAATTACTTGCGGAATTTATTTCTCTAATGGGAATGCTTTTACGCCGCTTGCTATGTTCACCCATTATACAATTCGAGGACATATTTAATGTAAGCACTAATGGGTTCAAAATCGATATCAATATTTGAATTTAACGCAGGACGTAAACAGAGCCATAAACTACCATTGCTTTAAAATAAGAAATGTCCAGATTGTGTTGCATGGAAAATGTAATGAGAGGACTAGACAAAAATGAATTGAATTTTTCTATCCGTGAACATGGTTGCATTGGCTCGAACAGTAGTTAGATGAATCATTGTGTTATAAAACCATTAATGGCAAATACCGGTAAAAAACAACGCTTGTCAAAATTACCAGTAACAATTTGTTTTAATCATTGTCGATTTATGTGCAAATAGCGATAATGTTTATAATTTCCTAATTGATATCATTTTTATTGACTTTAAGTCTATCCAAAACCATGTCTTTCAACGCTCGCATGTGAATATCTTGCTGATGCATGCAAATAAACGAGCCTATATGCTGAAGTTACTAATTTATACAGTTAACAAATACGAGTTTGTGGGACCCCCATACCATGTAATTAAAAATATCTTAAAATTCCATACAGTTTTACTCAAGCGATACAACGATACAGCGATACAGCGATACAACGATACAACGATACAACGATACAGCGATACATGGTGTCCAGAAACATTTAGTCATATCATATCCAGTGTTCTCATTTTATATATAACTAATATGTGCGAAATATGAAACAATGCACAGATGTAATGAAAATTCAATGATAATATAACACTGCTTCAGAGCCAACTTGTCTGGAAATAAAATTATATGAGTGGCTCGGGATGAATCATTGTTTAACGATGAAATCGTGCCTTTTAGCCGAACACAAAGACGCATAGTCAAGGGACTTCAGAGTAACCATGTATGATAATGATACCTTAACTGATATTCATTGATATATTTTACTTACCGCGTAAAATTGCAACAACATTACACAATTAGTATTTCTATATTACGAAGTTGTATTGAGACTAAAAATCGGCTACAAAATGTACACCTTTCACGTTTTCTTAAAAAATAATTCCATAGAGAAATAAATTAGCAACACTATAGGAACACACGATACATTTCGCTGACTGGAAAAAAAGTCATTCGATGTCTAGAATATGGTCTCCGTAGCAATTTATCACCGGCGATTAAAAGGGACAGATTGGTGCATTAGATCATGTCGGGACAATAACTGTTCCACTGCTCAAGATAAAGACAATTTGGTTTGTCTGATAGTTTCATCACCATGTTTTACTTCGTTGTTCGATTGCTTCGTCATTCACATGTAATAAAGGCCATCATTTAACCGAACCTAGTTTTCAGCTACCAGTCTGCATGTATCTTGTCACTGCTTCTCCATGACAAGAAAATAGCCAGTTTCACTCCTTAACTAGCGATACAAGTCTAAACAGCAGTGAACCAACAATAAAACCCGAGCACGACGAACAAGAAATACGCCGGAAACTCTATCAACAACAGAGAACGAAACTTAAAAGTCCACATAAATAAATACTTCAATCTAATAAACAACGCTAGGACAGAAATACAGTAATACAGTATTTGTGTGCTCAACAAGATTACGTCTATAGTGTCAAACAATTGTGAGCAATGCAATGTAACGTGTTACTAAACTGGAAAGGCCAGTATCCCATTTCTTGAATATGCATTACAATACATTAGTATTTGCTTTCTTTTACACTTACATGGTATTAGTTGTAGAATCAGTTTCGTACAGGTACAGTAGTCGGAACGTCCGAGTTGTCACACGAAGCGCACGATGGGCGAACGATGCACGCACGATATACGGACGATACACGCACGGTTCCCGTTACAAAAATACACGATGGGCGATACGATAGGATACACGATCCGTACGTTATACACGGTATACACGGTCTGCACGATGGGCGATACGATATGATACACGATCCGTACGTTATACACGATAGAGATACGGAACGTGCGTTCTACACAATATGCACGATTCGCAAGAAGATTCCGAGTGTGAGAAAATTCACCTTAAAATTTCGTTCACTATCAGACTCAAAATTCGAAGCAGTAATTAATACGACTAACAATGTTGTTGTATCGTCGTCAAGACGTCGATTCCGACCAAATACTGTTGCATTAAATAAGTCGAGTAACGTACTTGCGACTGAACGTTTAGCCGATATTTTTCAGTATTTGTCAAATATTGTTACGGGGTGGCCGAATGCCGCTTATTTGGACCATTATAATTAAAGCCCGGCCTTTAACCGACTAGTTTTACTCACTAGAAGTATAGGCCTTCATTAGGCGTGTCTGCAGGAAGGAAAAGGGAAGTAACCGTTGGCGTTACTGATCATCGGTATCTTTCAAGCGTTTGTTGATCCAGATTTTTATGAAAAAACAGAAAGATCTTCGATTTAGTTTAAGGTTTTTCAACTTATTTAAGTACTCGTTACTATAAACGAGGAATTAAAGTTGTTATACGATGCACCCCGAGGACAGAAATCTTATGTAAGTATGCTGTCATTCTCGGTTCCATTTGTTAGCCAAAAATGACCGAACACTGTTTACACTGTGACTTTTTTGTCAGTGTCTCAATTGCTCTTGTAATAGCCTTGTGTATGAGATTATGCACCCACGACCCCCATCAACCACTGGGGATGGGCAAGATTTTTACTTTCGTGTTGTCGAAACAACCCCCCCCCCGCCTTTCCTGTTCCACGGGCCGGCCAAGTGGAACAGCTAATGGTAAAATTACCATAAACTCTCTGGTAATTCCTCGGCTCCTGGCAACTAAATATTGTCCCCGCGGTATTGGTTCGCAGTAAAAATTCCCATGATTTTCCCGGCATTGCGGAGGAAGGCTCCTAAAATTGAAGGCAAAAATCAAAACAAAACTATTTCCCCTGGCTATTCCACTGCCCATCCACAGGGGTGGGGATTTGGATACAACTTACTGGTGCGTCATTAATTAGAGGTTAATACACGACACAGCCGGGCGGGAAGGCGATAATCGGCCCTGAAAATTAATAATCACCGCGAGGGCTTTAGCCCGAGGGTGATTATTCATGCCGGGCCGATTATCAACTTCCGGCCAGGCTCTGGAGTATATTAAAGTCTTTAATACAATTGTTCGATTCCAAAACTCAATGAAAGTAACCGTAACTCACGCTTAGTTAAGTTCGTAGATATCTGAAGTACATTTATTCTGAAAATCTTATACAAAGGAATTGTACCTCTGTGTAACGTAACGTCATATTTTAGCTCTAACGTGACGTCATTTTAGATTCAACGTGACGTCATGTTAACTTGGATAACCTAACGTGCCGATTACGATTATGAGATTGCGGACCGGGTGGATAGGCGATAATCAATCACGTGATGGTCATAATCAGCCTTAAATAGGCTCATTTTTGTTACTATATATAGTAACAAGTGTATTAATGCATTGTATTTCTTAGTTGGAGAAGCTTACCGAAGGGCCAGCGCTGAGCTCAGTGTATCATGTCCCTTGGGTAGTTTGTATAATTTCTGACAAGTAATAATTTTAATACAGTACATTAATGCATAGCTACTGGAGCCCTTTCCATATTAAACCAACGTGTGCTTATCAATTGCTTTTTGGTTGTGCTTTACCATGTATATATGAAACAACATGCAACCAGAGAGCATACCATTTATCTGCACTGCTAGGCAAGCACGTCAAAGTGCTTTCGTATGAAAAGGGGCGCCTTTCAGCAAGAACTTAAAAAAATCAGCGCTACGTAACAGTCTGCTAGCCACGAGCGCTCACCGAAATAATATATATGTTGCATTTTGTCCGATATATTGTAGCGCTTATTTTAAGCAAGCCGTTTCTAAGCATAGCGCTCAATATCGGACTACTGTACAGCTCCGCAATTTTTCAGCCTTTCCCTAAGATCACACATTTCTGCGATCATCATCAGGGTCAAAATAAAATTGCACTTGCATCTCTGTGTTGCCCGAATGTTTACCCAGCCGCAAAGCCAGTAGTGAAATAATTTCACTCGCATTATTATCAGGCTTACTTGCGGAAATGAGTGACAATAAATCGCCACGATTACATAGCCATGTCTACTCATGTCGTTTATTTACTCTATCCACTTGGGTCAGTCGGTCAAAACTTTAATTGTGACATTGTAACGTTGTGTAGTCACTAGGTCACTTTAATCAGATGGATAATCTCTACAAAATCTAGTTCAATCTGGGGTAAAAAATTGTGTCACTTAATATATAGGTCAAATCCTAGAAATTTCTTGTGTGGACAGTAGAGATAAAAAAATTGGTCTTATCTTGATGAAAATTCTCCAGAATGAATGATTTTATTACAATCTAGGTCAATTTCAATAAATTAGGTCATCCAGGGTCAAAATATAGGGCACTTGGTGAAAGTGTCCGAGATTTTTTGGACTACCAGACTTACCGATAGTCGCTTACGGTCTGACAGACTTGGAAAAACTGTCGGACCGGAAGGAAATCTGTCAGACTGATTTTTGTTTCGCTAAAAGGCGGACAGATACTGGAATTGTCGGATTCATCCAACAGCTATTGAGAAGTCTGGATACCCTAAGTACTCTTTTTATACAGAAAAATATGCCCGCTGACAAATATGTCAGATGTGTGCGGTGAACATGTATCAAATGTGAAATGAATATACGGTGAATACAGTCTTAACACATTCATTTCATTTTAATATATTCACTTTTCGAATGCCAGTTATAGCTCTGCAACAAATAAGTGTGACGAATAGGCGGCGTTAACTCGGTAAAATATGGCTTTGAGTCTTTCTTTGTTTCCAAGTACTTTCATTGTGAAATCAGTTGTTTGACGGCCATCCGCATTTTTATGCATTCTTTTTCCTCGGGGAATTTTAAGAAGACTCTTTAGAAAAAGAGTACAAGAGCGAGGAGCTAATTAGATTGTTTTCCTACTTTGCTACGGGCTTACAAATTTATAATTGACCAATCAAGACATGTCTTACAAAAGACATGCAGTCATGTACAAAGGAATAAAAGCGAACAATGACGGTTAAGAGTCATCGGACAGGCAGTCCGGACGGAAACCAAATGCGCCTGAAAGAGATCAAAATTGTCGGATTTGTCTGACGATTATTGTGAAGTCTAATCATGTAATGTCATTTAATTTATAGCTAATTGTCATTAATATGTAATATTTATTAGGGATTTATTGACAGAAACTTAGCCTAGTGACATTGCAACATATATATACTACTCATCCAAATGGTAAAGTACAGAATCCGGTTAGTGCCATATGAATTATCGTGCATCGCAAGATAGGGGCCTGGCGACGGTCTAGTTCGACTACCGTCAGCCTAACCTACAACTACATGCCTCCGTACGCTCCATTTTATCATACCATGTGTCGTGTAACTGCGACAATCTGGCGATATAATTTCGTGCGTCGCCTAATTGTCGCTTCTTGACTCGCTTCGCATCTTGTGCCTCGACCTTGGAACGTGAGGCACGAGAATCGCGCGACATGCGAAGCGAGGCACAATATTTCAGCCTGAGACACGAAGCGACATTTGAGAATCTCGCGACACAGGAGGCGAGGCACGATATTCTACTGCGAAATCTCATGGTTTTTGATACTGCGTTAGAGCGAGATCTCGTGTTTGAAAATTGTGCCTCGCTTCTTGTATCGAATGATTGTCCCACGTCGCTTCATGTGTCGCGAAATTCTCTTAATTGATAATTCATATGGCACTAATCGGATTCCGTACAAATGTGAGACAACTGGTTGAGTACCATTAATTATGGGTTCAAGTGAGTACTAAATCCCCATTTAGGTGATGCCTTAGTTCATATTATTGATCAACTTAGGCAAAAAAATATATGATTTAAGTACCCCAATATCCATGTTGAAATAAAAAGTAAATACTGCAGTTACATGCAGTGATTAGAAATGATATAAACTTTGATATTATAAATTATTATAATTTATCATTTATGCATAACACATCTACACCACAATATTCCCATTTAAATGTTCGATTCATAAACCAGAATTAGATCATGAAAAAAGTTGGATTCTTCAAGCTTGTCAATATTAGCGGATAACTACTAGCATAATTACACGTACAGTATGTACATCCAACCATAATAAGTCGGTATTTCAAATACATGGGGATAGTTGGTCGGCATAAAAACAACATTTAAGACATTTTCATTACATAAATTATGAATTATCGATTTGCAAACAATTCTTTTCATGGCGGTGTACATAATTTCGGATGTCAGTTTCGGACATACTTCCGTTGCGTCCCGGAAGTTAATGTCACCGATACAATACTAAACTGGTGAATGATTTGATTTGTTAAAAGGTCCTCGTATCGTCCCATACCTTTCGGTAATTTGGATTGTTTATAGAACCCCCGACATGTACTCCTTCATGTCGGAAAAAGTGTGTTGTGTTTTTATACTGTACATGGACGATTCACACGATACGATGCACGATTAATCTCTCGCTATCGTGTTTTGTATACTTATACTGTACCATACACGTTTCACACGTTATACACGTTGTACACGATGTACACGATACGATGTACACGATACACACGATATACACGATATGCACGATGGGCGATACGATACGATAGACGATGCACGTTACTAAAATCACACGATGCACGCACGCATACGATACGCACGTTACACGCACGATACACGCACGATACACGCAAATTTTGACAACTCGGACGTTCCGACTACTGTAGCACCAACGAGGCTGTATCTGAATGCTATACATTAAATGTTACGTCGTAATTATAATCAACGCTTCGTTCAATTTAAAAGTGCAATACTGCGAAATAAAAAAAAATCTATGTGCTTCATTTCTTAAAGGCTTAGATTTTGCACTGAGCCAACTAAATTTGGTCATTAATTTCTCAGCATGTGGTTCCAGATTTTAAAGATATCTGACCATACTGTACCCTATTACATAATATTATCCAACATTGCACAGCATGTTAATTCGTTTACAAGGGGCCCTGTTATAGATAATAAGACAACAAGAGTGTTACACCGACCAGTTACAGTGTCTTATGACCCCAGATAATCACTGATAGTGATATCATGCTGACACAATGCTGGCACCATGCTGATCCCTCTATAAAGTTCTGGACCAGAAGCAAAGAAGGAAAAATATACCCCTTTAAAGCTCTTTGTACCTAGTGGAATAGACATGATAATCAGTTTACGATGTTTTGACAAGACTAAATAATCTTTCCTTATCGCAAATCGTTTAATCAACACTCTCACTGGAATAGAAATAGCAAGATGATGGTATCGACATTTTAACCCGAATATTTCTAGATTCTATTGATAATCAAGTAGTTTAATACGGGAAAATAGTTGGCCCATCCAATCGGGTAGACTGTGGTAATTCAGTTAATATTTCATTCGTTCCTCAACGAAAAACGCTACGTAATCGTGATGCATTTAATACACTTTTAGCATATCATTCTTCATTTCTATTACCGACGAACTGAGTTATTGTTAATCACAATAATGAATAAAGCATAGACACGTATTGACGGATTGTGACTGTTCTGCAAGTCGAGTAAACATTTCGAGTTTGCAATACTGTACCATCATTTATTTGCTTGCGGGTTTACATTCAACCAATTCGACACTTTGAAGTGTATGTATGTCTTGTTCTTAAACCGAATTTCAATAGTCAGTCGCTTGAATTCAGTTGTCTAGGAACAGTTTCTTCTTATTTGCCTAGGTTTTTTTTTATAATTATATCAACATAAGTGGTATCGCTGCCGCATAATTCAATCAGATATGGCTTGTATTGTCTACCAGAAACATTCTAGATTATATTCGGAGGTTCTGATTTGATTGATAAATTGTTGACTTTGAAATAATTCAACGCCAATTCCCTCCGCTAGTTATACAAAAAGTATTTCGATCCCGTATGATTGTACCGAATATACAGGGGAAATATTGACCACTTAAAATAGAACGACACATCTCAATTCGTATTTTACCCAAGTGTCCACATTATGAGTATAGGCAGTTCTATTTGACAACATGTCTAAAACAACTGATATAAGAATAACTGTTTAGCATAAGGGAAACTAAAAAAAATCACAAACTAAACAGAAAATAGATGTAAATATAAGTTTTACATAATTTTTATCTATTCTACTTTCTACACAAGTAGATAAATTCATGTATGCTTTATTTTGGTTCATATCCCTCTGTATCACATGTATTATGTATTAGGTACGCGGTAATATTCCAACATATTGTATTAGATATTTCAAGACTAATGATAGTTGGAATATATATAATTGTCACCGATCGAGCTGTTTCAGCGAATTTTTCTTCACATTGCAGCGACTTGAAAATTGCATTAAATTGTGTCCATCCATTTCCTCGTAATGACTTAGCGTCAATTTTATTATTGCCCAATACTTTGTGGTATGCGTAGCAAAGTAATCCAATCAGAGGATCTCTGCCATAATCTGCCAATCAGAAGATGTCTTCAAATACTGCTTTGACCAATAAATCATTGACTTTAAACTCCTTAAGTGTACAATGGTCTGCGCTTTGATATCAATAAACCTAAGCGCCAGTAAGATTGCACAGTTCAAAATGAAAAAAAAAGATTGCACAGACTTTGCCAAGAAATGAAACGCGTTTGATATACGATGGCACCGAACAAAACGGTATGCTATTTAATAAAATTATTATAAAGTTTGCATACATGTATGTAGTCTCAAGCACTCGGTCAATGATGCCTTATCAAGTAGTATTTCCCAATACCATGAAACTTATTTAGCCGAGATATATATCTTTAATTTTCCCTTTAATAAATTACTTGTATTACATATTGTATGGAGCTGTACATTTGGTCTTGATTTTGACTGATATTTTGATATCGAACACTTTTATACCATTAATAAGCTATCGATTCACCAAACAACTTATATCAATCGCAACGCCATTTAAACCCAATTGGTATAGAACAACGATAGCGCTTTGTCAGTGTGTCATTCGTCAGGCTATATATCATTTATATAAATACATTTTAACAATTGCTCTTTTACTAGGTTATCGATGTTATTTAGCCTGGACTATGCAGGCTAAATAAGCGTGATAAATTTGTGGGATTCTTTTAATTCTGATTTTTCATCCACTGTATCATTAGATGTTTGCAGAGACGAATAAAGTTTTGACACATTGTCCGCAATAACAGAGCGAAACACCCATTTTATGATGACAACGATTTTCAATTCTGCGTAGTCGTACAATTTAATACCATCTTCACGAGAAAAAAACACAATAAAACTTATTAATACTATATTCATAAGTCCCTGAAGCCGACAGGGGAAAGAAACACGACGTTTTGCAGACCAAAACATGTTTATCACTTCCCAATCAGGTTTATTGTGTATACCAAGCAATATCAATCAACTTTGCGTAAGAGCGGTTTTGGTATTCGGTCCCATCTCTAAACATTTACTTAGACTAGTCTGATAGGCGAGGAATAAAGCCAGACTGGCAACAAAACGAGAGAACAATTATAAATAATGCATTCACGATAATATTCGATGTGACGTGGAAGTTTGACATATTATATTATGTTCAACATTTATTTCCCAAATGACTTCTCATTTCAACGGATGCTTCATTTCATCCATATTTGCGTCCCGTTGCACATTTTGTTTTAGAGATGAAATCAATATTCATTTCCACATTACATAATAAAACATGCAATGGGCTTGGCTACATCGTCTAAACCATGTAGTTGGAGGTGCGAGACACTGACAGTCGATCACATCAACCAGACTAAATATACTGGATGCCATAAAATGTTAAACGATAAAAAAGAAGAAGAATCGTGGATTTATTTTTAGTTGTAGTCGATCGGTTGATTTACAAAAAGTGTATAAAAAGTTAAATGAATGGCCCTTAACGTCATCATACACAATATATACAGTACATGAATGGTCTTGTCGTTTAGGGGTTGGAACCACACATCAATTATTTGCAACAGTTGCAACCCAGGTAATGCATTTGTAAGCTCACTCATTTCTTTTGTTTTGTTTATTAGATTTCCAATCCAATATTCCGAGCAGTTACATATATTCGATCGTTAAATACTTATAGATAATTATTAGTATTTGTGTTAGAAATTTCGCGTGACTATCGTTTCCGTGACGACATCTATTGTGCCAGTAAGGAAACCATACGGTCAGAACCGGTAATAAAAGACACAAAGATATAATTATCATCTTAAATAGTGAAAGTGGTTTATTGATTTCACGACTTAAAGTATATAACCTCGCTATCAGAATTTGTATACAAGGAAGACATCTCTTAATAGCAGACAACGAAAGGAACAAAAAGCATACAAAAAGACAAAATAAAAAAATGAACCACATGGTCGACACTAAAAGCAACGAAGACAACAAACAGTCATGGCTTGTGCATGTAAGAAGAATTGATGCAATTTGCCTATTGCTTTGAAGTGTTCATATACGGGTTTGTGAGTGAGAACGTAGTCTCTTCTATAGCATATGCATTTGGACATGGTATATTTGATATTAAGAGCGTGAGGGTAAATACTATTAATTTTGATTGGTTCTGGTGACACATTATGAACATTTGCTAGGGAGAAATGTGTCCGATATTAACATCCTAAGGGTAACAAGGATTATAGCGAAGAATATTCAATTTTTGATACTAAGTCAATCATAATTATGAATTTTGATAAATGAAATGTACAAATGATATACTATAGCAAAGTTCGCTACCGGGCAAACACTTTTGTACACATTTATATGTGGTTCTTCTAATATTCATTAAATGAATAGCAATTTGCCTTGTGTGGGCGGTGTGGGTGTGGTTGATCGAGAATATCATAATACTTATAGTTATTGATTGAACCAGTTCACAAGAACTGACATTTACGAGGGTCATTCAAAAAATACGTAGACAACATCGATTGTTTAAATATCTACCATCCGAATTTCATCAAAATTGGTAGAATTTAGCTTCTACCGGTTATGAATTCAGTGCGTATAATTATCATGAAAAATATATGTTATGTTCGAAAATATGGTAGTTATAGCAACGCAAAATTGAACACACGGGGCAACCCATCGATTTATCCCGTAGACAATTGGTGTTGATTTCTTCACCCCGTCATTATCTTTAACGGTTGCGAAACCTTTATAGAATTGATGTGTGTATCGTTTGAGACTATATAGTTCTGTGTTTCAAATTATTATGCCATAATTAACAGGGTTCCAGAGATATTGGTTATCATACAAAGTCACTCTTAATAGCTGAAATAAAACGTGACGTCGCGTTAAACAACGGGGGAATGCGTAAACCTGCAATTATGTGTTGCGCTTGGTATAAACAGTTTTTAAACTCACATACTTACTTGAATCGTGGCCGAAAATTGGAGATTTCACCTAGAGGAAGTACCGGAACATCACGTAAAACATACAGAGCCGGGGTTGTATATATTTCTTGATTTAATCAGCTTAAAAATGTCCCATGGAGTCCAAATTTCGCTTTTCTAGACATTTGGCGCGATTTGGGTACGTGAGTGTAAAACTCGAAACAACAAATGAAATAATGCATGCTATTTGGGTTTTTTTTTAAGTTTAATACGCCATTCTATATTGGTCATTATACAGAATGGTTGGGTTTGTACAACAAGTATTATTGTGAGAATTAAGAACATGTTGTAAGGTTACCGAAACATATGACGCCAACAACGACGTCTGGACTCGCCCCGTGGTCACTATAGGTGCAATGCATAAAACATGATCCTCACTTAACCGTCGGTCCGATTGCTATGAAACTTTTGGATTTTGGCAAATGAAGGGGGTGCAGCAACATAATAAATAATTATTGATTTATCTGAAAAAATAGCTAGCAAATTGATTTGTCTACGTATTTTTTGAATGCCCCTCGTACAATACCGAGAAATACAGATTTGACGTTTCCAGACCAGGGCAATTACTATTATACGGTCATGTTACAACAACGCGTCATATCTTCTTGTTCGTAAACGTATGCTTGTAATTAATGTTTTGTTGTATGTTCAAATTCTAGCAAAAAAACAGGTGGCGGTCTACAGAAATAGTAGGTTGTGTTGTGAAAGGCTGAACAACTTTAAAACATCGATTTCTAAATCCTACAGCCTGGTGCTTTAAGTCGAATAAATCCGGTGCAAGAACAAGTTGATGGCTCAGTGCAAAACTATGGTTACTACATCAATTGGTAGAGACATGCACCATAGTTTTGCACTGAACACTAAGTACATGTAGCACATACGTCTAAACATATATTTTCACAACGAAAATTTTTTTTGCAAGTGCAAATTTGCATATTATTGCATACAAATTATGTTAATAATATATTGTTTTTAGCATACGAAAAGTCATATTTTTGGTACATGTAATATTTTATTTAAGAGCGTATATCGACTAATATGTTCCTATCGATATTTAGCCGCTTAAAACCCATTATAAAACAATGAGTTATGGTATAATTATTCTCTCACAAACTTATCGGAAGTTATAAAGTTAAAGAGAATTTGTTTAACATCAAAGCATCATAAATTATGATTGTAGAGAGAGTCATTAAATAATTGATTCAAAACAAACATTTGGAAAGCATCATTACGTCATGCATTACTGCGCACGTAGCACATTGACAGCTGGCGAATATGTGATAAGGTGTTTTCCAATAGTAAACACTCGGTCATGACACCGTTCAGTTGTGCGCACATATATCAAATTATGATTATTCCCTTTATGGTATTATGCTAATATCAAAAGCCAATTAACGTGTAATGTATTGGGATGACCAGTGTCTGCTTCTTGCGTTGGTGGCTATGGTAAGCTGTTAGATTTATCATGCACGTGTAGTTTATTAACCTGCGGCCTTGAGCCGCAGGTAATATTTGTAAGCAGCAAGAAAAATGTCCATGTAGGGGCACGTGACCTGTTCTGGATGGTTTACCATTTCCAAAATTATTTTTTTTAAAAATCAGCATTTTTTAAGAATGTCGTGAACCAGACTAACACAATTTTTTTTCTATTTATTTCTATTTGTATATTTTAAAATAAAGTAACGTGAGTTAATAACTATAATTATATCTTTTACCCCTTTAAGTAAATAAAGATATGAAAAAAATGTGTTTCGATATGTGTTTTGACGTGCACCTGCAGTCTGGATTACCTCCCCTAGATCACTACGTTAACTTGGTCAAACTCCCAAATCTTGCCCAAATAGTAACGTTTTTAACCAAATACTTGTATTTAAGGGTACCCACTTCTGAGATCAAAATAACTACGATTTTTTAAAACCATGTTATTTGCAAAGTACAACCTATGTGAAGTTCATTTTTGAGTCAAAAAACATAGGCTAATGACTTACTTTTTTTGCTATATCCAATCGAAATGACCCACTTCAAAATGGCCATTTTTGCGCAAGTAGCCATAGAAAAGGGGGTAGGGGTAAAGAAATTGCTTATACTTAAAGATATGTGCCCCAAAATTACCCTAAGACAGTCAGAATTCACGTATTAATCGATATACCAAGATTATAACTCATAAAAAGATTGAAAGTTTCACAAATAGTACCAGAATTGTAGTTTAATGGGCGTTTCAATCAGGTATTAATTGTCTAAAAAATGACGCCAAAACGTAGCAATATTCAAAAGTTTAACCAAAAAAATATTGTTGAAATAATAACTACGATTTTTTATGACCATGGTAAAATGAAAGTAAATTATATTGTGTTCCAATAGGAAACATCAAAAATATATGCTAATGTGCGTTTTAGAGAGTTATAACGTGAAATGTGTGACCTACCCCTGTTTGAAACAGGAAAAAGACAAATATTTGGTAAATTTATTCACTTTCATTCCACATGTCATGTTTAATCAACTGGATAACCACTGTACATATGATATCATTTATTTGAATTTGTAATATCATGTATTTGTTCATTCATAGCGTTCAAAATGTACCAAATTGACTCAAAACCATGTTGAATTACCCCACCCACTTTTATAACACGCAAATGGGTCCTTTCATTTTCTCACATCAAAAAGCTGTTGTTAGACCTAATCTTGCAAGGAATCTTTAAAAGTACTTGATTCTGTTTACAAGGAAGTCCCATACACTTCTTAAATTTGAAACGGTTGTCATGGCAACAGTTATTCAGAAATAGAAAAAATGTTGATTGTTGGCTTTATGTCATGCAGATATTGGTGTAAAATTCATTGAAATTGTGAATATTCATTATTTTTTATGATAAATAAACTCTTTAACATATACATGAGGAAATAAATGTCCAGACCAGGTATGATGTGCAATTTAACATAAAGTCTTCATTTGTAACCCCCATCTTTGACCGCGGTTGGAGGCGTAACACACCAAATGTTGTCATTTTGTTGACAAACTTGTATACTGTGAGAGTTATTTGAGAACTGTTGCTTTCATGAAAACCATACAACTGGTAATCACATGAAATGGCAAGATACTATGGAGATGGCAGAGTATGCATTGCCATACATCAACAGTTCCGTTACAATCGACTGGTCCAGTTGTACATCTCAGATCTCAAGCCAGTCATATGTTGGGATAGACTGTTGCAGGAGAATTGTATGGTTGGTTCTTGGAAAACCAGTTTAATCAACTGGTATCATATATAACTACACGCTTAATTGGAACAAATAAATGAAATTCCAACAAACAAAGTTGTTTAAGGTATGCAAGTGTTGATGAACACTTTCTATGGATGAAAGTTCAATTCTTTTTGAAAATACCAGAAAAATCTTAAAATACTGCATAGATGTTTTTCATGTAAATAACATAATGCAGTTGTTTCTCTAAATACTGTATTCATGACTGTAATCAGTATTTAATTCTACTGACAACTTTCATCCATTGCAATACATGTTCTGTTTCAAAGAAATACAACAAAAGATTAAATAAAGTATAAGTTTATTAGCTCATAAAAAGTAAGTCATAAGAGTATGATTTCTGTCAGCCATTCATTTTAAAAGAAACAAGAGATGTGTGTAAAACATGTATGCAGCCCAATAGTAAAAAAAAGTACAGGTCACAGTGACTTTGAACCTCCATGTAAAGCTTGACGTGAGTGGGAACCATGTGGTCTACTGACCGACAGACTTGAGCACAGCAATATACCCCTCATCAACTTTTGGGACATAATAATAACTCTTTAAAGATACAATAAACCTTTGCATCTCTTAGTCAAGACTAATTAGCAACAATTGAATGGTAATTATAGTATAACATGTTTAAATATACCAATAACCCTTATTGATCACTATTGGACCCCCACAAATGCAACAAATCAACCAAGCATAAATAATCCATAGCTGACGGGACAGAGTTGTTTCCATCATAGTGAAATTAAAGAAAAAATATAACCCAACTATGTGTCAGTATTATGCTGTTTTGCAATTATCCACAACTATAATTACAGTTAGTCTTGTGTGAAAATATGCCACATGGTATAATACATGTATGTAATACAAAGACTGCAAGCAAGATTCAGAATTTTACTAATTTTACTGTTGCTGGGAAGCCCTCTCTAAACAGGTTCAATACAAATAAACAAGAGTGCTCGCTCACCTGTTGAACAATGATCTATATACCAGTAAAACATACATTCTGACCTTATTTCATGAGGATTGGATCAAATCAGGGGACAAGATTTATCCTAAGATTTGACCTAATGACTTAGTTCTTGACCTGACATGACTCAGAAATGAACTTGGATTTGCCTAGATTTTATGTAGGATTGCATTCTGACTAAGTGTCATGAAGATTTAATAAAAACTGTGACCTCTAGGCTTTAGAGAGAACAAAAGGTTTTTCCAAGATTTGACCTAATGACCTAGTTTTTGACCCAACAAGACCCAGTTTTAAACTTGGCCTATATTTCATTGAGAAAAATATTGTGAATAAGTTTCATGTACATTGGATAAAAACTGTCAGGTTTGAACACAATGCTTTTCTAAGATTTAACTTAGTGACCTAATTTTGACCCCAAATGACCCAGTTTTAAACTGTGTATAGATTTCATGGAGAACAGCATTGTGACAAATTTTCATGAAGATTGGATCAAAACTGTTGCCTCTAGAGTGCACACAAGCAAATTGTTGACGAACGACGGACAGAGAGTGATCACAAAGGTTCACCTTGTCACTATGTGACAGGTGAGCTAAAAATAATCTGATGAGAGACAAAAGGTGGTCTTCACAGTCATACAGGCTTTATAATAAAGGTGGTCTTTAAAACAGGGTCGAGTCTTTGACTATATGTATTATAAATGCAATATAATTGTAATTGATTTTACACATTTTATATATCTGTAGTTCTGCACTAGAATTATCAAATTTAAATAATTGCACAGAGTAAATATAACTTTCAACACTAATTCAGAGTCTGAAAATATTGGTATAAACATCCTGTGAACATTTATTGTATTTGCTTCATAAGTATAGTCTTTATCAAAGTTATGCTCTTGATATGCTAAATCATTGGCATAATTATTTAACATAGAGCCTTCAAAATGTCTGGTAGGAGTGTCTTCATGAGCTTTTCACATTATGATCATCTGGTGTCTTCAGAGAAAACTGAAAGTAAACAAATATAATTTTTATACAAAAGGGACACAAGATCATTCAACTATTACTGCAACAGAATGTGCAATACTCAATGTGATACAAATGTATATTAAGTGCAAATAAGTCATGTGCACTACATCTATATAATTATAGCAATATACAAGTCATGCATATAAATAAGAAGATTCCAAAACTTGCACACAGGTTTCAAAGTATTGTCAATCCATTTAAGCTGTTCATAATGCCAGAGGCAATTTCACTCAAATAACTCTAAAAATAATGGTTTATAACATGTAACCGAGTGATCTATCATCTAGATTATATTCCAAGTTCTGGCAGGTTGTTTGTACTAAGTACCCTTCCTTGTACAGCTGACTTTTCATCCAGAAGTGGAGAAGTTGCTCGCTCTTTGTGGAAGGCAAGGATGCAGTCCAGGAAAACTGCTAAAGAAATCAGCTGCCATATATAACTTAAAAAGGTTGAGAAAATATAAAAAAATTATCATAAACAAGGTTTTATACATACTAAAACAGCAAAGTTAAAACATTATTACCGGTGTTTGCAGATTGTATCCCGACTGATTGAAACCAGGCCAACATTTTCATGAGAGTACCAAATAATAGAACAACTGTACTTAATAATTCTTCCAAATTAGGTTTTCATTGCTTTCCCTGTCACACTGGTCAAACAAAACCTGAAATAAACAAAACAAAACAAATATTAGACAACAGATCACACCTTTTCATAATTCTATACTGATGCATTGATCAGTGAAACTGATTTCTATATGCTTTCAAATTTATCCTCTTCACTGGATCATCCATATCATATGGGCGAGGCGACCTTGGCCCCAGAAGAGTTTTAGTTTTTGGGGATAGTACATTGAGTCATTCTTTAATAGGTGGGTGACAACCCCCAAAGCACACTCCCAAATTGGATGGCGGACAGATGGTCAGGCAGCATATTTTTGGTGCATAATAATAATGATATGTCTTTATTTTCGGTGGATAACATAATTGGTGAACCAATTTTCATTATAAAATGGCCCACAGGTGCATCAGGTTGTGGTTGTCTTGTGGCAACCATTGCTTCATGAAGTTTGTCAGATCAAGATGTGGCTAAGGGACAAAGACATTTGTTGGGTACCACAGATCTGATGTCCACTAGACATTGGACTGACATCATACAAATCACAAAATTGATCTACGGTACCCGACATCATTTTTACAGGGGGTAGAAATGAGGGGAAGGCAGAAAAATTCTCTGGCTATCTGAACATGATTGTCGGCTACTTTTTGCCATTTTCTTCTTTGCTACTTTATAAATTTATATAGCAGTGAGATATAAAATTAATTCATTAATTACATCGACATCAGCCGGGTGTCCAATTAATATTTATAAATAGCAGACGGTTTCCGAATGCAATACCAATTACCATATGTCATGATACCGATTAAAACCCGGCCAATTTCCCCGGCTATCAACCACCCATCCCTGGGCCGTGTATGCAACTGACAGGTAGATACATAAAAAAGAGAAGAAGAACTTAGACACATTAAATGTTTAATTTGTTTGGCATTAGCACCCCCCCTCCTAGAGCTATATGAGTTTTAGGCTAGAACTAGCACCCCACCCCCTACAATATTTAGTCTAATTCCCCTGACATTTGCCTGCTCCCGAGTCCGTTGCAAATTATTGATTGGTGTTTTTATTGAGTTAGTTTTGAGACATGTCAACTAATTGATTTTCAACTTACGATCAGTGACGATATGTAGCTGAATCATTGAATGCTGAAGGTCAGATCTGTCATTCTGTGAACTTCTGTGGCCTGACAACTTGAGTTTCTTGCTTCTGTCAACTTCCACAGTAACGGTGTTCGTTAAACGGTTGGACCTGGCCATGTATAAGTTGCTCACGTATTCTATGACAACATTCTATGATTCTATTCGCACACATAGTGTTTTAAATCCACTTTTTATCACGACGATTCGTTTTCATTTTAGTGAAAATTTGCATGTGACGTAAAGCAGTTTGCTGTCGTAAAATTAAAACACTGACGAATCAAAATCATCACCACGGTTGTTTCCCTTGCAGTCGACGAAAATCGTTTTATTAATTTCTATTAATTTATATTTTTGGCAAAACTGTTTTTAATACGCAGAAGGACAGCTAAGATATCGTTTTTAAGACCGTCGCAAATTCCGTAAACATGCTGCGCGAAAAGATGCGCAGACGATGCAAAATCGTCAACTGTGGGTACCCTTAACTAACAATATGGGATTGCTTACTATATTACGCATTTTAATGACCAGTGATGACTAAATAAACGTAAACTAGCAAGTTTTTCGGCAAGACTCGGCCCAGTATCATTTCGAGCAGGCGTTTGTCCATAATATTTGCACGTCGTGAGAATCGCTTTATTCTACTTTCTGACTCTTCGTGCACCGATACCCAAATATACAAAAGTATGAACGTTTTTTACCCAAATACTTGTATTTAATAAACGTATTGTCGTAAATAAACTATATTACGCATTTGAATAACTAATAATGAAAATAGCACCATTTTCCGGTAAATTATGCTAGGTTAATATACCCAAACACACATAAGCCTACTAAATCAGAGAGGTTTGTAAAATTCCCCATTTTTCGGCGGGGACTTGGACTTCTAATTGTTTCTTTGGCTTACGTGTTGGCACCGCTCATTGTACATGTGTTGTGGCGTTACTGATGCGAGTCTTTGCTCAGCTGGTAAAGTGTGCTGCCTCCACTGTCCGATTTCCTCATACCTTTATATCAAGCCTTATTAACACTTTATAAAGTTCTAGCTTCTAAAAGTATTTAAAAAAATGTCTCTCACACTACTGGTCTGTAAAACTTGGCCGCAGAAACTATTTAACTTGCTTTAACAATGCTGAGCAGCAACGCATCAATTTCATCACACAAAGCATGTCCGTGTTATTACGTTCACATTTAATTACAAAAGGTTGCTGCATTTTAATGCTCTTACAAGTATGGCTCTGTGGCATTGTTTATTTCTAATGCACGAGAGGTTCAGTGCATTCATATCGGAATTCAATACCGGTAGTTGTAATTTGATTTCCGATAATCCTTCCTGAAATGTAATTTCATTATTTCAAATGCATTAGTTTAATCGTATATAACCCCGGTCACATTATCTAAACTACAGTAGAGCGTTACTTCTATGAACTATGTGTCGGTGATTGGATCCTTTATAATAAGCAATCGAAGACGTGTGTTACGGTTCACTAATAATTCATTGATTACCATTTGATTTGATCAATACTTGATAATTTGATTCCGTTTCATCAATATGTATTACGGATGTGTAGGTGAGGCCATGTCGAACAGCTAAATTAATGGAACTGTCTTTACGAAGGATAGAGGGTTATTTAAAACATCAGACATAGGGCACGAAGTTTTAATTGAAACAGCAGATTGAAGAAGTCATAATGACAAACTATATACATATAGAAATGAACCACTTTCCCAGTAATTAGTGCGTTTTAATGATGTTAGAATAAACCCACTTTGTTCATGATGACCTAAAACATTGGAAACATGTTTTAAAATGTCATGCGGTATTATAGATAATAGAATAATGCGATATTTTGTATGTCCTATCACAATCTCTGTGTCTTGATTAGTTGACTTTGCTTCATTATTAATAACCATGTACGTCACACTTAATTACTTGCGGCGTTTATTTCTCAAATGGGAATGCTTTTACGCCGCTTGCTATGTTCACCCATTATACAATTCGAGGACACATCTAATGTAAGCACTAATGGGTTTAAATCGATCTTAGTTCTAATATATGAATTTAATGCATGACGTCGTAAACAGAGCCTAAACTACCATTGTTTAAAAATAAGAAATATGAGTTAAACGTGTCCTGATTGTGTTGCTTGGAAAATGTAATGAGAGGTCTAGACAAAAAATGTCCGTGAACGTGGTTGTATTGGCTCGAGCATGTTAATGTGGACCAATGTGTGCTAAAACTATTAACGGCAAATACAGATAAAACACTACGCTTGACAAAATTACCAGTTACAATTTGTTTTACTCATGTCGATTTAAGTGCAAATAGCGATAATGTTCATAATTTCCTAATTGATATTATTTTTATTGACCTTAAGTCTATCCAAAACCATGTCTTTCAACGCTCGCATGTGACTATCTTACAGATACATGCAAATAAACAAGCCTATATGTTGAAGTTACTGATCTATACAGTTAACGAATACGAGTTTGTTGGACCCCCATACCATGTAACTAAGAATATCTAAAACAGCCATACCCATTTACCGAAAACTCCAGCGATACAACGATACATGGTGTCCAGAAAACATTCAGTCATAGCATATACAGTGTTCACATTTTATATCAAATAAATTGCGGTATATGAAACAATGTTCAGGATGTAATAAAAATTAAATGATATTAAAACTATGCTTCAGAGCAAACTTGTCTTGAAATAAAATGTTACCAGTTATATGAGTGGGTAGGGAGAAACCATTGTTTAACGATGCATTCGTGCCTTTTATGAGAGATAATGCATCCTAGAAGCATCTAAAATGTTACCCGAACACAACAACGTGTAGTCAAGGGATTTCAAATTAATCATGAACTATTATTATACCTTAACTGGCATTCATTGAATCGGTTTAGTTACAACGTAAACACACATGACAACACTGTGTATACAATTAATCTTATTTTATTACTGAGTTGAAAAATGTAATGTGACTAGCAAATGGTCTACACAATGTAGAACATTCACTTTTTCTTAAACATATCCCCTAGAGAAATTTATTAGCAACATTATTGGAGCACACGATACATTTCGCTGACTGGCAAAAAGTCATTCGATGTCTGGGATAATGTCGGTGGAGCAATTTATTACAGGCGGTTAAGAGGGTAGGAGTGGTACTTGAGAATCATGCTTGGACAATAAATGTACAACTGTTTCGGATAAAGACAATTCTGGTTTGTCCTGTAGCTTCATCATCATGTTTTACTTCATTGTTCGATTGGTTGCTCAATTACATGTAATGAAGTCTAACATTTAACCGAGCCTAGTTAGCATCAACAAGTCTACATGTATCTGCCAACAGCTCGTCCCTATGTAATGGTATAAATGTATAAACCAGTTTCACTTATTTAAGTAACTATACAAGTCTAAAAGGCAGTGAACCACGACTAACAAGAAATAAGTAGAACACTCTAGCAACAGTGAACGAAAACGATAAGTGTAACATAAACACCGCCAAGCATTCGCGCCCGTTGCATGAGTACGGATTCGATTCTTTTGATATAGCGTTACACACTTAGGAGCAATTGAAGTATTGCTGAACTGTGTTATAGCTTGGCTATTTCGACCTGAGCCTGGCCTTTATTCAAGAATATATTACAAGGTTCTTGCTTTGAATATATTAATTTCCGCAAGCAAATCGTGCAATATTGGCATTTAAGATTTGTGTTTCTTTACATCTCGAGTGTCTCCGTGATACTCCCCGATTATGAAAACATACACTCGGTGTTGTTAACGTAGACAATATATCGACTGTTAAATTATGGTAATCAATAGGTCAAACTCATGTCAATGTGGCCAAGCTATACTATCAATGAGTTTACTATGATATATAATACATCAATTGTTGCTGTCTTTTACACTTACATTGCATTTCTTGTAGTTATCTCTGTGGGTTTATATGGGTTACCTAGTAGGCCCATCCAGCGGTAAAATGTGGTAATTTAGTTAATACAAAAATGTATGTCATTCATTCCTCAACAAAAAGCGCTACGTAGTCTTTATACTACACTTTCTGATATAACTATTTATATCTATTTCTGAAGAGCTGGTGACGAAAACAGGTTAACCGCCCACCGATCACAGATGGTGTTATTGATTGTCTCAATGATGAATAAGTCATAAAATGCATATTGACAGCTTGTGACTGTTCTGCATGTCAAGTGAAGCTTTGGAGCTTGGTATATCATTAATAAGTACAGGTGAATTAATTTGATCAAGGTAATAGTCTGTTTTATGTATCAGTTGTTAGTGCACTACTAACTTTTGGTGTCAGTGCAATTTTAGATAAATTAATTAGTGCTGGTCGACTCCATCGAGACAAACTATATAATAGAGTATAAGAAAGGAACGAGGACGTCATGAATAAATAAATGAATTAAAATTTTGTAATTGAATTTGCTATGTAATTTGTATGTGTATTCAATTAATTCGACACTTTAAAGTGTATGCATGTCTTGCTCTTGAACCAAAGTTCAATAGTCAGTCGAAGGAATTCAATTGACTAGTATCATTTTCTTCTTATTTGATAAGTGATTTATATTCATAATTGAATCAACATAAGTGGTATCGTTGCAGCATAATTCAATCACAGTATTTATGGCTTAGCTTGTCTACCAGAAAATGTCTAGATTATATCCGGAGGCTCTGCTTTGGTTGATATATTGTTAACTTTGAAATGAGTCAACAATAATTCGCTCCGCTTGTTATACAAACAGTACAATGTATGTCGATCGCGTATGATTGTATCAAATATACAGGGAAGACGACGAACGCCTAAAATAGAAAGAAAACTTAGAGTTGTTTTACTACAAACGATATTGTGATCCCCTTTTAGGGATATAATTATACTAGAATTAAATATAATATCATATAGTACTGCAGTGGAAACTTTCCCGTAATATAATGTTTAAAATGAATGTTTATAGGAATACATACGTCACCTATTGGTCAAGCTGTTTCAGCGAATTTGTCTGACAATTGCAGCGACTTGAATAAGCATTATGCTGTCCATCCATTTTTGTCTAATGACTTGGCATCAGTTTTATAATTGCCCCAGACAGTGTGGTATGCGTTGCAAATTAATTCAATCAGACGGAAAAATGAAACTACATTCGGAATGCGCGCTTGAATTTATTTGTCTCATCTTACTGTAGCTGAATCATTGAAAGGTCTTGACATTGCAACGACTTGATATTGCACTATTAAGTCCCTACATTTTCTTGTTATGACTTAGTGTCTGTGTTATAATTGCTTTAACTTTTGTGGTATGCGTAACAAAGTAATCCAATCAAAGGATCTTTGCCATAATTTGTCTGTCAGAAGATGTCTTCAAATATCACTTAGACCAATAAATGATTGACTTCAAACTCCTTAAGTGTACACTTGTCTGTGCTTTATTCATCAATAAAACGGACGCGCCAATAAAATATCAAATACTTTGCTAAGAAAGGAATCTCGCTTGATATAGGATGGCAACTTGTAAAACGCCTTGATATCAATTTACATCAGATCGTTACAATGCTTTCATAAACTGTCTCGATCACCCGGACACTGATGCTCTGTCAAATAGTAATTCCCGTTACTTGTAACCACGTCAAACTCTAGATGCTTTACATAAAAACTAATATTTTCCCTTATGGAATTGAACTGTTTGTTATGTTGATTTAGAACTGACACTCTGATAACAAACTTTTAAATATCAATAATACAATTTTATTAACAGTATGAACGATTGCTAATGATCATGATAATGAATGGTCTCCATCGATACGTGTCATTCTAGGAAACAAGCTATAAACAGTTTATATGATATTTCGTCAATGTTATCGAGCAAACACATAAACAGATAATGGAATATCCGACATGGAAGCGACAATACACAACGATGCCAAACACTCATTTTAAAGCTGCCAAACACCTTCTATCTATCACTCAAATAATATATTATTTTACTGCGCTATCGTTGAAATATTTTATTTACATATCATACAGTCTTATAGCAGAGAAGATATCACAACACTTGGAAAATGTGTCAAAATGTTCACACAAAACATTTTAAATCCTGATATACATGTACTATTTTACTGTGTTATCGTTGTGATATGTTATTTAAATGCAATACAGTCTTATAGGAGGGGAAACATCACAAGAGTGTGATACAATAAGAGAACAATTGTAAATACTAGAAATACATTTTGAATAAGATTGGATTTGGCGTGGATGTTTCACACATTAGATTATGTTCCATGTTTTTTCCCAAATGCATCCACATTTCAACGACTGCTTTATCTCAACTATTTTATATCACGATGCACATTTAATATCACGGATGGAAGACATTAATACTACTTTCCACATTAAATTATTAAACATGGAAAGGACAGTGACATAATGAAGCATGTAGAAACCAAGTCATTGCGAGATGCAAGCAGCCTATACACTTAGCAAAATTTCTAATTGGTCACTGTTTAAACTCATATATTTTTGTACATAACAATTGAGAAAGATGTTAAATGAACGTAACTCATTTGGCCTTATGTTCTTAATCAAATTCAGTTCGTGTTTTACATAGCATCGTAACCTGTTCTGAGTTATGGCCCATTGTGTACGAAACAGTGTTTTTTATGTTTAATGCAAAACATGTCAGTGGAAATGTGTAAAACTGTAAAAATATAAACCAATTTGTGATCGCCAAAACAGAAAAATAACCAGTATTGCTAAAATAATTGGGCGTTAAAAAGATATACAGCTTTGAAGTTCACAATTCTGAAATTACCTCCCTTTTAATTAAAAATAGAACAACATTAAATCATCAAAATAATGATAAACATGAGTGATAGATAAGTCAAATTGTATGCATTCTTTCTTTCATTAATTATCTCCTTTGTGCTTCAATTATGGCAAGTTATCAGTACGTTTAAACATTATAGGCGATATTGATTTCCTATGGCGAATTACATTGAAACTGTTTGAAATCCAGATAAATCTCAAAAGTTGATGTTTTTCATTCATTCCCCGCCTCAACCATACCACCTACTCGTCCATATGAGATAATGGTTTATTATATTTTATGTTTAAAAATAGGGTTATTTATAAATGTATTTATCAGTATTTTATGTGATTTCTGGTTCTGAGGGTTGTTTTTTAATATCTCAAATAATTGAGTGTGAGAATAACAGAATCTGCATCAAATATTCATGTTTGTGTTGTTTACACATTTCTGTTACATTTACTATTGACGTAATTATATTTTGAATAATCATTGACAGAAATTTTGGCAATATGTTTGGTGACCAATTAGAAATTTTGTTCAGTGTATAAGACAAATCAATTCATCACTACATCCGACTGCATATTTAAACGGACGTACGTGGGTTGTTCATTTAATTCCCGGACGATTGCTATTGCTAAAAACCAATTGGACGGATATTAATGAAAACGCACACAAGTACATTCACATCATGCCTTTATTTACATACAAAATTTCAACTTGGTACAATTAAGGGTTTTCATAATATCAGCGTTTTAGTAAGTTCATCTAACGTTAGTCGGCCCAAGTCGACGTCAAAAAATGGCGACGTTACGCCGTATTCGCATCTGAAACGCTACTTTTTTGCATCATTTAATCATTATTTACACATATGTTCGCCATGTTATGAGTTCAGTAGTTATGTAATATGTTGTAACTACGGTTAAATCGCAAGTAGCTGCAATTTATACGGCAGTTATTATTCTACTAGTGTCTACCGCCCAATATGCCTAGATTCTACGTCATTTTCTGTTGATGAATTCAGGTTTGTCCGGCGTTTGATCATCACGTGGTGATGCAATGTCATCGTAGAATGGTTTATTTAATATATAAACAACGGTTTGCATTTACGATAATCGTGTAAATGGTTTTTCTATAAGAGAGACTGGCGTTTTACAGGTGTACGGCCAACATTGTTCATAAAATTGTTTCACTACCCGTTTTCTCTAAACAAATCCGAGTTTATTGCGACATTCACAACAGCACGCTCTTTGTCATTAGAACGTAAAATGTTATATGAAATTGACATCAAATGTTATATTATACGACCTAGATGCCTACATATTGTTATCTGACGTTTTCTGCTTAAAATATGCGATAATACCACGACCTCTACCAAATTTACACTCTACATACCACTACAAAATTGGGTTGGGCCGGGTAGTCGTTAGTAACCATAGTTTGTGTTCGGTTGAATAAAATTAGTTCATATTTTGTCAAATAATCCAGTTGGTAACTAAGTCTTATGAAACGAAATGTTACTACAATCGTATGTTCAAATCGAGCGCTATGACAATCGTCCGGGAATAAAATGTACAACCCTCGTAAAAGATGGAACACAAACGTCTTTAGTCAAAAGCTGTATGGTATATAGTACTGTTAGATAAGACATTGTCACCAATAAAACTACATGACAAATAAGTACAGTAAAACCTCGTTATCTCGAGGACTAATCGGGACTAGCCTAATGACCGAAGTAAACATGGAGCTCGACATAGCGGTGTGATATAGGTATACAACATGTATTTAGCTCATTTACCGGGACTATAAATAAGCCGGTGCTCTTAATAACGATGCTCGACTTAACGAAGTTTTACTCTGTATATTATGCAGGTGTTGCGATCATAAGATTAGGAGCGACCTAGGATAAACGCTTACGTGTACCAAACTGTTCGGTACGCAGATTTTGCAATTGAGGAAGTAAATACTTTTACTATTGCCTTTGAATTTATTTCACATGAAATCCTCAAACGTGTGTTATCAAACCACTTCTGTCTAATGACAAGCAAACTACTCATATTATTACAATGTTCGTACATACTGATATAACATAAATAAATTGCAGTGCAGTAGCAACAATGAAGGGGTGCATAATAATAACAACACATGAGTTGCACTGATAATGTTTGGGAACATAATAAGTAAGATAGGGCCCGGTAATTTCATGCACATATGCAATAGATGTTGTTTACACCTCACAAAATTATTTCTTTGTATGACGAATAGTATGAATGTTCTAACAAAAGTCTACGTAATTCAGGGACAACCCTCGTATAATGAAGGCAGCAAAGACGGGCCCTGCATCTAAAGAATACATTACGTATAAAAGAACCGAGGAGTCCAATCGGTATGAAAATAATTATGTCATGAAAACGTTATTGCGTGTCAGTATTTAAAAAAACAGGTTCTGTTCTGTCTGTTTAGTGGTTCTATGTGGAAAGTAGGTCACTTTCATACAGGTCAGAGGTTTCACTTCATGTACTTAATAATTAGACCAAACTGTCAGGGAACGATTGTCATGTATATGTTACTATTTGTACTAAAACATACTGCGTAGTAGAGACAAAACATGTTCCTTTAATTAATCAAAACAGACCGATCCGTGTGGTGTTCTCATTCACCCAAACCATATGCGTGATATATGTCAGGGAATGAGATCAAGTGTGATTAAGGAGTCAAAGGACAAACTAAATATAAGACTTTAAGCAGATGGTGCCGCGCTCATACTGACTACATAAACAACTCCGATAGGTCATACAGTGTACGCGTATATATAGTCTTGATAAGTTTTCATTTAAACAAATTCAAACAGTGCGTTAAGTCATTCATACCACTTAACAATGATATTTACATTAGTGTTTGTGTGTTTTGGTCTTGTCATCGGTACCGTTGCTTCCGATAGCCAGACCGAAGTCCAAAAACGGATTTTACTGAACGATAATATCGAGTCGCTTATAGCGAAGGTAGATGCTTTGGAGAAAGACTTTGCTGTACTGAAAACGAAGACAGGTGAGTGCGCAACACCAGTTCTTTCTGAATCGAATTCTTGTGGTTTTAATGTGTTTAGTGTATATTTTGTATGATATGGCTACCATATTTAAACAGAAATATGCCTGACAAATAATTCGAAGAGTTACATGTAGGATTCCGCTGGTAGATCGTAAACTATATATTGCGCAGTGACTCAGATGATTCTACAAGTTAGGTTTCCATTGTCACAAAGGTGCAAAATACTCTACAATGGCACAACTTCTCTACACTGCGCGAATCAAACTAACTTTATTATATTTCACTCCTTAAAACGATCGTTGTCTTTTACAGCTCAACCAGCAGTAGCGTGTATGGCACAACTTACAACCTCAGTCAGTGGTACACATCAACATATCTACTTTGACGACGTGAAGTTGAACCTTGGGAATGCCTATAACCCGCATCATGGTATGTTCGTACCTCCAGTAAATGGGACCTACCTACTATCCGTCACAGCATGCTCTAGTCCTGGCCATTATATCGTGTTACAAGTTAACGTGAACAATGACATACTCGGCAAAGTGTTGGCAGGAGATAACGTGTATGCCGAATGTTCGTCTAAAGTTTTTCTGGGACATTTCACTGCTGGGGACGATGTCTTTGTGCAGCATGTGGCTGCAGGAGATTTCTTATGGGCAGAAATTTTGCATGGATATCCAACATTCAGTGTGGCCCTACTTCAAGCAGACTAGATACGTCCATGTTCATTGTACATTGCATGCGTTAGTCAAATATCACGACAGATATATAACAGGCCTCGGTTGGTTAAAATCCTCACACTTCAAAAAGTGTAATCTCTTACACGAGAGAACATTTATAAATAATTCATTCAGAATAAAATTTGATTTGATGTGTACTAGTATGTTGGACACATTAGATTATGTTCAACGTTTATTTCCGAAATGACTTCACATTATACCGACTGCTTTATGTCATCCGTTAGGGATAAAATCAATATTAATTTCAAAATTATATTTATAAACCTGGAATGGACAATGATTGATCAACGCGTTAGTCAAATATCATGAGTATAACTGGACTCAGTTGGTAAAACCCTCAAAATTATTTATAACATTTCTAAAAATGCGAACGAGAACTTTAAAAATTTAATCCCTAACAAATAGATATGATGACATCGGACAGGAAATGCAGCACTCAACAACCTAATCAAGTACATGCTTGTTCTCGTCCAGATGCGGTGAAATATTTTCTAATTTCCATGAGGTTCAGATGGGCATTATACTAAGTGTCGTCTTTCTGCATATGATGTGATATCTATAAATCGATATTAAGCCGCTTAAAGCTCGTTAAAACAATGAATTATGGTACAATTATGCTCACACAAACTACTCGGACGTTATAAAGTTAAAGTGAATGTGTTTAACATCAAAGCATCATAAATTATAATTGTAGACAGAGTCATTAAATAATTGACGCAAAACAAACAATCAGAAAGTGAGCCGGTCATGGATAGCTGCGCACGTAGCACATTGACAGCTGGCGAATATGTGATAAGGTGTTTTCCAATAGTAAACACTCTGTCATGACACGGTTCAGTTGTGCTGACATATATCAATTACGATTATTCCCTTTTATTTGTGGTAATATTCTAATATCAAAAGCCAAGTAATGTGTATTGTATTGGGATGGCCAGTGTCTGCTTCTTGTGTGAGTGGCTATGGTAGTCTTTTAGATTTATAATGCACGTGTAGCTTATAATCAATGCTGAGCAGCAACGCATCAATTTCATAATACAAAATATTCAAAGCATGTCCGTGTTATTACATTCACATTTAATTACAAAACATTGTTGCATTTTAATGCTCTTACAAGTATGATTCGGTGGCATTGTTTATGTCTAATGCACGAGAGGTTCAGTGCATTAATATCGAATTCCAATACCGGTAGTTGTAATTTGATTTCCGATAATCCTTCCTGAAATGTAATTTCATTATTTCAAATGCATTAGTTTAATCGTATATAACCCCGGTCACATTATTTAAACTACAGTAGAGCGTTACTTCTATGAACTATGTGTCGGTGATTGGAACCTGTATAATAAGCAATCGAAGACTTGTGTTACGGTTCACTAATAATTTATTGATTACCATTTGATTTGAATAATACATGATAATTTGATTCCGTTTCATCAATATGTATTACGGATGTGTAGGTGAGGCCATGTCAAACAGCTGAATGGAAACAGTCTTTACGAAGGATAAAGGGTTATTTAAAACATCAGAATGGCTGGGTGACATTGTTCATTTCTAATGCACGAGAGGTTCAGTGCATTAATATCGGAATTCAATACCGGTAGTTGTAACTGTATTTCCGATAATCCTTCCTGAAATGTAATTTCAAATACATTATTTTAATTGTACATAATACCGGTCACATCATTTAAGCAATATTACAGCGAAACGTTCTTGAACTCTGTGTCAGTGATTGGAACATCAATAATACGCATTACCATACTGGTATTACAGTAGACTGATAATTCATTGAATACATTTTGATTTGATTAATACTTGATCAGGTAATTCAGTTGTTTCAATATTCATTTATGATGTGTAGGCGAGGTTATTTGGAGCATCTGAATTAATGGACACAGTTTTAACGAATGTATTCATTCTAAAGGAAAAACGATTTAAAGAGAAATTCAATAGGGAGCGTAGCCTTTATTTGTAATAGCAGCAAACAGAAGACACAATAACACTACAATATTTGTGATTAACTAATACAAGGACGAGCACATCAATAAGAAACAAGGGATTAAATGCACTTGTTATAGCTGTCGACAACATTACTGCTTGCAATCAGACTGAAAACATGTTTGCATCAAATGAATGTATTATTATGGAGTTGGATATCGAGATATTTTACGATGTTATCTTGATAATAGTTGACTTTGCTTCACTATTAATAACCACGTATGTCACACTTAATTACTGGCGGCGTTTATTTTCCAAATGGGGATGCTTCTACGCCGCTTGCTATGTTCACCCATTTTACCGTTCGAGGACGCATTTAATGTAAGCACTAATGGGTTTAAATCGATATAAGTTCTAATATTTGATTCTAATGCATGGTGAAAATAGAACAATAACCTTCAATTGCTTAAACATAAGAAATATGAGTTGTACGTGTCCGGATTGTGTTGATTGGAAATGTAATGAGAGGTCTAAACAAAAATGTTTTAAATTGATTCTATCCGTGAACGTGGTTGTATTGGCTCGAGCATTTCTAATATTGACCATTGTGTGATAAATCATTAACGGCAAATACTGGTAAAACACCACGTTTGTAAAATACCTTACAAGTAACCATCATTGTCGATTTAATTGTAAATGTGTTCATAGTGGTATGATAACTAATGCTCTTTTTGTAATACTTAAGTTAAACCACAATCGTGTATTCAAACCGCACATAACACGCGACTATCATGCGAAAGTTTCTTGTGGTAATGTTAAATGCAGATATACGTGCGTATACGTTGAAATAACTAATCCCGATACCATGTAATTAAAAATATCTTAAAAATCCATACAGTTTTACCGAAAACTCAAGCGAAACAACGATACAACGATACATGGTGTCCAGAAAACATTCAGTCATAGCATATCCAGTGTTCATATTTTATGTAAAACTAATATGTGCGAAATATGAAACAATGCACAGATGTAATGAAAATTCAATGATAATATAACACTGCTTCAGAACCAACTAGTCTGGAAATAAAATGTAACTTATTATATGAGTGGGTCGGCAGACATCATTGTTTAACGATGAGTTCGTGTATTTATGCGTGACAATTCGTCCTAGAAGCTTCTAAAATGCTACCCGAACACAAAAACGTGTATTCAAGGGACTTCAAAATAATCATGAATTATAATGATACCTTAACTGGCATTCATTGAATCGGTTACAACGTTAACACACATGACAACACTGTGTATACAATTAATCTAATCTTATTATTGATTTGACAAATGTAATGTGACTAGAAAATTGGCTACACAATGTATAACTTTCACGTTCTCTTAAAAAAAATTCCCTAGAGAAATAAATTAGCAACATTATTGGAACACACGATACATTTCGCTGACTGAAAAAAAGTCATTCGGTGTCTAGGTTAATTTTGGCGGAGCAATATGTCACTGGCGGTTAAGAGGGTAGTAGTGGTACTGTAGGATCATGTTTGGACAATTAATGTACAACTGTTTCGGATAAAGACAATTTGTTTTGTCTGATAGCTTCATCATCATGTTTTACTTCGTTGTTCGATTGATTGTTCAATCACATTTAAGCGGGCCTAGTTATCATCAACAAGTCTACATGTATCTGCCAACAGCTCGTCCCTATGTAATGGTATAAATGTATAAACCAGTTGCATTTACTGAAGTAACGATACAAGTCTAAAAGGGAGTGAACCACGACTAACAAGACATAAGTAGAACACTCTAGCAGCAGAGAACGAAAATGTTTAGTGTAACATAAATAAGCATTTCATTTAATAAACACCGCTAAGACACACAATCCACAGCTTTCGCGCCCGTTGCATGAGAACGGATGCGATTCTTTTAATATAGCGTTTCATACTTGGGAGCAATCTAACTTATATTGCTGAACTGTGTTACTATGAATGAGTTTTATATGATATAATACATCAATTGTTGCTATCTTTTACACTAACATTGTATTTCTTGTAGAATCAGTCTCATACAGGCATTTTAACGAGGTATTATTTTAACTAATGAATAACATTAAAGGTAACGTCGAAATTCTAATTTACTTTTCGTTTAAGTGCAATACTACAAACAACCCAGAATATAAATTTACAATGTGCCTCAGTTTTTAAAGCTGCTAGTACCCAATGGATACTAAGATAAATGATGTTTTGACAGGTCGAGATAATATTGCCTTATCGCAAATCGTTGGTTCAGCATTCTGACTGGAATAGAAATAACAATATGATGGTAGCAATATTTTAACCCAAACATATCACTATTATGCTGATAATCACATAGTTATCTCAGTGGGTTTATAAAGGTAACCTAGTAGGCCCATCCAGCGGTAAAATGTGGTAATTTAGTTAATACAAAATGTATGCCATTCATTCCTCAACGAAAAGCGCAACGTAGTCGTACTCTTTCATAATATAATTATTTATATCTACTTCTGACGAACTACATTGTGACGAAAACAGGTTAACCGCCCACCGATCACAGATGGTGTAATTGATTGTCTCAATGATAAATAAGTCATAAAATACATATTGACAGCGTGTGACTGTTCTGTAAGTCAAGAAAAGCTTTGGAGCTTGGTATATCATTTATAAGTACAGGTGAATTAATTTGATCGAGGTAATAGTCTGTTTTATGTATCAGTTGTATGTGCACTACTAACTCTTGCATTGTGATGGCAAGTACCTGAATTATTTAGAATGTCGGTAAATTACTTATTTATGATATAACATCCATATAACATGCGTTCAAATAAAATAATTAGTGCAGGTGTCAGTGCAATTTTAGATACATTAATTAGTTCAGGTCGACTCCATCGAGGCAAAGTATATAATACAGTATAAGAAAGGATCGAGGACGTCATTAATACATATTTTGAATTTGTAGTTGAATTCACTATGTAATTTGTATGTGTATTAAATTAATTCAACACTTTTAAAGTGTATGCATGTCTTGCTCTTGAACTGAAGTTCAAAAGTCTGTCGCAGGAATTCAATTGGCTAGGAGCATTTTCTTCTTATTTAATTAGTGATTTATTTTCATAATTGAATCAACATAAGTGGTATCGTGGCAGCATAATTCAATCACAGTATTTATGGCTTAGCTTGCCTACCTGAAAAAGTCTAGATTATATCCGGAGGCTCTGATTTGATTGATAAATTGTTGACTTTGAAATAATTCAACGACAATTCCTTCAGCTATTGACAGCATTTCGATCGCGAATATTTATACCGAAAAGTATGCAGGGGAAGTATAGATCGTTTACAATAGAAAAAAGTCTCAACATTCGTATTGTACGCAAGTGTCCACATTTTGAGTATAGGCAGTTCTATTTGACGACATGTCTAAAGCAACTGATCGAAGAATAACGCTGCAGATAATTAAATACGTCGAACGTCACGCGCCCCTTGTATAAATAAAATACTTTTATTAGTGAATTCGGTCGGAGACATCTTGCTCCGAATGATGTTAAATGGCTTTTAGCATTGCTGCCAATATGAAATTGCTAGATGAAAAGTCCCCGAATATATTAATCATCCCTCGGAAATATAAGTTTTACATAATGTTTATGTACATGTATTCTACTTCCAACACAACATGATGCGTTCATATGTGCTTTGTTTTGGTTCAAATCCCTCTACATCACATGTATGCTTTATTATGTACGCAGTAAGTTCCCACCTATCGTGATAGTTATTTGAAGATAAATGCTATTGATAATATATTTGTCACCGATTGATCGAGATGTCTCAGCAAATTTGTCTATACATTGCAGCGACTTGAAACTGCATTATTAAATGTATGTCCATCCATTTTCTCTTAATGACTTAGCGTCAGCTTTATAATTGCTTCAGACGTTGTGGTATGCGTAGCAAAGTAATCCAATCAAAGGAGCTCTGCCATAATTTGTCTATCAGAAGATGTCTTCAAATACCGCTTTGACCAATTAATGATTAACTTGAAACTATTTAATGTATAATCGTCTACTCTAAAGTTATCAATAAATCCCAGCAACAATAATATTACAAGGGCATTACAAAGAAATGAAACACGTTTAATATTCGACGGTGCATACAAAACGGTTTGTCGTTGAATACAATTAATTCAATGTGAGCCAATATACATGTAGTATAGAGCTCCCGGACGATGTTGCCTAATCGAGCAGACATTACCAATAATTGTTAATATATTTCAGTCATTCTGAAAATACTTTACTTCCTGAAGTTGATAACATGTTATGGAACTGAACATTTGATACTAATATGATGACCAAAGAATAATACATTTTTTATGTATCAGTTATAAAATATGTACATTCTAAACGACTACATCCCGTATGGTCTTCATCTGCACTTGTCAATCTTTTTGTCGATACATTTATTTACTATCACATTAAATGAGCTAAATGTGCATCATAATTTGTTAGAAGAAAGTGTGCGCAAATACGTCTCTATAATGTCAACAATATTTAAATCACCAATTAGCCAGCGATTTATTATTATGTGGTCAAAGGGAAACAACTTGTGACAATTTTGCGAAAAAGATAATGGAAAATCGGACAGAGAAGAGATAATGAACAACGATGTCAAACGCTCAACTTAAAGTTGTCACTCACCGGATATCTTGCACTCAAAGACAATAACATTTTACTCTATCATCATTGTTATAATTAGTTACACACAGAGGATATATCTCAAGACTGGGAACAAACGAGATAAAAAATTTAAATACCAGTAATACATTTTGAATAAAATTTGATTTGGCGTGGGTATCTTATAGCAAGGAACATATCGCAAGACTCGAAAAAAATGAGAGCACAATTTTGAATAATGCATTCACATTGAAATTGAATGTGACGTTGAAGTTCCACACATTCGATTATGTTCCATGTTTATTTCCCAAATGCATCCACATTTCAACGGCTGCTGTATTTCAAATATTTTATATCACGATGCACATTTAATGTCAGGCATAGGTGACATTAATAAATAATGTCCATATTAAATGATTAAACATGGAAAGGACAATGGCATAATGAGCCATGTAGAGACCAAGTCATGAGGAGATGCAAGCAGCCTATATCACTACACCCGACTGAATATTTAATCGGCCGTGAAAGATGTAACACCAAAGTGTCTGTTCATAAGCTGTATGGTTCTGATAGATACGCCATTGTCACCAATAAAACTACATAACAAATCAGTACAGTAAAACCTCGTTATCTCGAGGACTAATCGGGACTAACTAAATGACCGAAATAAACCGGGAGCTCGACTTAGCGGTGTAATATAAGTATAGACCATGTATTTAGTTAGTTCGCTAAGACAAGGGCCGACATATTTTCGTTATATGTAATGAAAACGTTATTGCGTATCCGTAGTTACAAACATCAGGTTCTGTTCTGTCTGTTCCAATGGTTCTTACTAATATGTGGTAAGTAGGTTAATGGCTGTTGTCGTAGTTCGTGATTAAGCTAACAGGTCAGATGTTTCACTTTGAGTCCTTATCAATTAGACCAAACGATCAGGGAACAATTGCTCTGTACATGTGCTATAACTTATTGCGTAGTAATGTGAAGACAAACATGTTCTCTTAATTAATTAAAACAGACCGATCCTTGTGTTGCTCCGATTTACCTAAACCATATGCGTGATATATGTCAGGGAGTGAAAAGAAGTGTGATTAAGGAGTCAAACGACAAACTAAATATAAGACTTTATGCAGATGGCACCGTGCTCATACTGACTACATAAACAACCCAGATAGGTCATACAGTCTACGCGTATATATAGTCTTGATAAGTCTTCATTTAAACAAATTTAAACATTGCGTTAATAAGTCATTCACAGCGCTTTACAATGCTATTTACATTAGTGTATGTGTGTTTCGGTCTTGCTATCGGTACCGTTGCTTCTGATAGCCAGACCGAAGTCCAAAAACGGATTTTACTGAACGATAATATCGATTCTCTTATAGCAAAGGTCGATGCACTGAAGAGAGACTTTGCTGCATTGAAATCAAAGACAGGTGAGGAACGTGTTTGTTTGGTCGTTTGTTTTGGCTCAGAATTTCGTTATTAGTCCGTGGGCTTCTAATGTTGTCCTTACCATAATGGATATGAGTCCCGTTTGGTGGAAAGAAAAAGGGCCAAATGCAAGCAATCTGAGTGCGCATCACCACTTCATTTCGAATCCTTGTTTTTTAATGTGCTCTGTGTATTTTTTGTATGATACCCCCGATATTATATAAACCAGCCTATATCCGACATATTTGAAGCTTATATCAACTTTAGTGAAACACCGTTTCAAAAATGATCGGTCAAGTGCCAGTTTCTTCTCGTTCCGTGGTCAAAAATGATACCCTTAACAACATTGCACATGTAACAATAGTGGACCCTATAGAGCACCTACATCTTTTATCTGGCAACCTGGATTCATATAAGATTCGACACATCCACATGCCTACCGTATTAAAACCGAAATATGCCTGGTAAATAATTCGAAGAGTTCCATGTAGGATCCCGCTAGCAAATCGTAAACAACACAATGTGCAGTGACTCAGATGGTACTACAAGGTCATATAATCACAAAGGTCATATAATCACAAAGGTCATATAATCACAAAGGTCATATAATCACAAAGGTCATATTATCACAAAGGTCATATTATCACAAAGGACATATTATCACAAAAGTCATAGTATCACAAAGTTCATATTATCACAGTCATATTATCACAAAAGTCATAGTATCACAAAGGTCATATTATCACAAAGGTCATATTATCACAAAGGTCATATTATCACAAAGGTCACATTATCAGAAAGGTGATATGCCAGTACATGTTGTTGAAAATACGTTCAAATGCTGCTACAACTTCTCTACACTACGCTAATCAAACTAACTACTAGTATATTATATTAAACTCCTTAAAACGATCGATTTCTTTTACAGCTCAACCAGCAGTAGCGTGTATGGCACAACTTACATCTTCAGTCAGCGGTACACATCAACATATCTACTTTGACGACGTGAAGTTGAACCTTGGGAATGCCTATAACCCGCATCATGGTATGTTCGTACCTCCAGTGAATGGGACCTACCTAGTATCCGTCACAGCATGCTCTAGTCCTGGCCATTATATCGTGTTACAAGTTAACGTGAACAATGACATACTCGGCAAAGTGTTGGCAGGAGATAAAGTGTATGCCGAATGTTCGTCTAAAGTTTTTCTGGGACATTTCAATGCTGGGGACGATGTCTTCGTGCAGCACGTGGATGCAGGAGATTTCTTATGGGCAGAAATTTTGCATGGATATCCAACATTCAGTGTGACCCTACTTCAAGCAGACTAGATACGTCCATGTTCATTGTACATTGCATGCGTTAGTCAAATATCACGACAGATATATAACAGGACTCAGTTGGTTAAAACCCTCACAATTCAAAAAGTGTAATCTCTTTCACGAGAGAACATTAATTTTATAAATAATTCATTCAGAATAAAATTTCATTTGATGAGTACTAGTATGTTGAACACATTAGATTATGTTCAACGTTTATTTCCCAAATGACTTCACATTATACCGACTGTTTTATGTCATCCGTTTTACGCCATAATAAAACTTTTGTGTTAGGGATCAAATCAATATTGATTTCAAAATTATATTAATAAACATGGAATGGACGATGATTGAACTAACGCTTTAGTCAAATATCATGAGTATAACAGGACTAAGTTGGTAAAAACCCTCAAAATTATTTATAACCTTTCTAAACATGTGAACGAAAACTTAAAGAATGTAATCCCTAACAAATAGATATGATGACATCGGACAGGAAATGCTGCACTCAGCAACCTAATCAAGTACATGCTTGTTCTCGTGCAGATGCGGTGAAATATTGTCTAATTTCCATGAGGTTCAGATGGATATTATACTAAGTGTCGTCTTTCTGCATATGATGTGATATCTATAAATCGATATAAAGCCGCTTAAAGCTCATTAAAACTATAAATTATGGTACAATTATGCTCTCACAAGCTAATCGGAAGTTATAAAGTTAAAGTGAATGTGTTTAACATCAAAGCATCATAAATTATAATTGTAGAGAGAGTCATTAAATAATTGATTAGAAAACAAACAATCAGAAAGTGAGCCGGTCATGGATAGCTGCGCACGTAGCACATTGACAGCTGGCAAATATGTGATAAGGTGTTTTCCAATAGTAAACACTCTGTCATGACACGGTTTAGTTGTGCTGACCTATATCAATTACGATTATTCCCTTTTATTTGTGGTAATATTCTAATATCAAAAGCCAAGTAATGTGTATTGCATTGTGATGACCAGTGTTTGCTTCTTGCGTGGGTATCTAGGGTAATCTGTCGGATTTATAATACCCGTGTAGTTCATAATGTGTTCCTTATAGAACCGTAACGCGTCAATTTCATCACACAAAGCATGTCCGTGTTATTACGTTTACATATAATTACAAAAGGTTGTTGCATTTTAATGCTCTTACAAGTATGATTCGGTGGCATTGTTCATTTCTAATGCACGAGAGGTTCAGTGCATTAATATCGGAATTCAATACCGATAGAAGAGATCTGATTTCCGACACTTCTTCCTGAAATGAAGTATTTAATCCCGGTTACATAATTTAAGCTACATTACATTATAATGGGGAACTCGTTTTAAGAAATGAATGCGGTATTATGGAAAATGCATTATTACGATATTTTGCGTGTGCCACATGCATCAAAATGGTTTCTTGATTAAGGTTGACAATGCTTCATTTTTACTTACCATGCACATCAAACTTCATTACATGTGGTGTATATTTCCCTAATGGGAATGCTTTTACACCGCTGACTATATTCAGCCATTCACAGTTCGAGGACACAACTAACGTAAGCACTAATGTGTTTAAATCGATATCAGTTCTAATATTTTATTTTAACAAATGACGTAAACAGGGCCATAAACTACCATTATTAAAAAAAATATGCGATTTACGTGTCCTGGATGTGTTGCTAGGAAAATGTAATTGGTGATTTATACAAAATATGCATTATCGTAAGCATTAAACAAATTTGTTAACATTTGTTTTAAGGTCCATTGTATGATGAAACCATTGAACCAATATCGCAGTGTCACATGAAATCGACTAAGCCCACATGTAACAACTGAACATTTTAACAGATCAATAAATGCAAAGAAAACAAACAACGCAAAATGAAGTGGAGAAAACTTAGACGCAAAACATACCCAGCGTTTATATTCTCTATCAAGAATAATTGCAGAATATGAAACAATGCACAGTTTGTAATGAAAATTGAATGATAATAAAACAAACTAACAGAGCCAACTTGTCTGGACAAAAGTATGTAACCGATTGTCCAAATGAATCTTGTAGATGACAAATATTTGATTCCAAATATTACTATGGTGAACTAAGACAAGTCAAACCAGTGCGGCCTTCCCAGGTCTATTCCCTCATATCTTTTATGGTAAACTAGTCGAAATGTCATTGTAATTTCAACTATTGGGCAGCATTCCAGATTAATTCCAGTTTATTAGAGCCAGATCACCATGTATCTGAAAAGCATCATGCTGTGAACTGTTTTATTCTTGCAAATGATCATTTGTGTCCTTTAATGATTTTGGAAACGGCATCAGTATCAATAAGTTGATTGCAATTATTTCTCATCTAACATGAATCATTTAATTAGTTAAATGAAATAGATAAACAAATGAGGTTAGAAACCTTTTGATAACATTACCTTAGGGAATATTGACTGTGTCTATAAACATTGTTACAACGGTTGATTCTGTCAAAAATTTAATTCAAATTAATAAAACATGTATAGAAGTCCTTCAATAATAATCATGGATGATTCTAATATTTTCACTTACATTTATTTCGTTAGTGTAGTTTCAGCGTAAAAACACTTTACTTTATTACGGAGTTGACAAATCTGACTAGAACATGGACTACAAAATGTAGAACTTTTACTCTTTCTTTAAAAAATAATTCCCTCGAGAAATAAATACTAAAGGAACTCTCGATACATTTCGCTTACTGGCAAAAAGTCATTCGATGTCTAGGATAATCTGGACGGAGTAATTTATCACCGGCGGTTAAAAGGGTCGGAGTGGTGTTTTAGATCATAACGGTGCAATAAATGTACAACTGTTTCAAGATAAAGACAATTTGGTTTGTCTGATAGCGTCATAATTAAGTTTTTATCTTCGTTGTTCGATTGCTTGGTCATTCACATCATTCAACTGAGCCTAGTTACATGTATCAGCAACCAGCCTGCAAGTATCTTAAACAGCTCCTATCTATGTAATGATACAACTGTACTCGTGAAAGTCAGTGTCTTATATTAACTAACGATACAAGTCTAAACAACAGTGAACCAACAATAAGCCTGGGCACGACGAACAGAAATACGTCGATCGGTAAAGTGCCCCGGTCGAGATTCGGGCCAGTTTCTGCTCGTTCCGTGGTCAAACACGATACCCTTAACAACATTGCACATGTTACAATAATGGACCCTATAGAGCACCTACATCTTTTATCTGGCAACCTGGATTCATAAAAGATTCGACACATCAACATGCCTACCGTATTAAAACCGAAAATACTCTTAAATGCTACAACTTCTCTACACTGCACTCATTAAACTAACTATATTATAATTAACACCTTAAAACGAATATTCTATTTACAGCTCAAGCTGCAGTGGCTTGTATGGCGCAACTAACAACTACAGTCACTGGTACGAATCACCACATCTACTTTGACGACGTCAAGCTGAACCTTGGAAATGCCTACAACCCGCACCATGGTATGTTCGTACCTCCAGTGAATGGTCTATACCAAGTTTCTGTCACAGCTTGCTCTGCTGGTGGTCATCATATCGTGTTACAGGTTAACGTGAACAATGACATACTCGGCAAAGTGTTGGCAGGAGATAACGGGTATGACGAATGTTCATCCAAAGTTTTTCTGGGACATTTCAATGCTGGGGACGATGTCTTCGTGCAACATGAGTCTAATGGAGATTACTTATATGCATCAAGTGGTTATGGATATCCAACATTCAGTGTGGCCCTACTTCAAGCCGACTAGATACATCAATGTTCATTGTACACTGCATGCGTTAGTCAAATATCACGAGTATAACATGGCTCAATCGATAAAAACCCTCAAAATTATCTATAACATTTCTAAAAATGTGAACGAAAACTTAAAAAAGCTTAATCTCTAACAAAATAGATATGAGGACATCGGGCAGAAAATGCAACGCTCAACACTTTTTATCGTCCAGACACAGTAACATATTTTCTAACTTTCTTGAACTTTAGATGGATCTTATAGTGTCGTCTTTATGCGTATTCTGTGATTTCCTTATTAGAGCATATTCATGTTCTACAATAATGTGTACATTGTTGAAACAAATTAATTGTAAACTTATGACTTAATTAATGGTATGCAATAAATTGTGCATATGTATGATGTAATTGAACATAATAAAGGTCGATTGTGAATATACGACTCGTTTTGTGATGATTTCCAATTGTTATGGTTAGTCAAAGTTAGTATTTATGATGTTTGCAGGCATATTTATATACATAAAAGTGCGTTTACCATAAGCATCCAACTGACATCTGCCTGGTGAGGAAATCATTATTCATTAAAGAGGCGTTCCATATTAGTTTGATCGTTTAAATCGATTCAGAAATATTATACATTAAATGTATTAACCAGTATTGCTTAAACTTCTCAAATCTTCAACAAAAAGTTCCCCCAATTACCGAGAAAATATGACAATATATTTCCGTAACGAGCCAAAATAGTCACGAATTGTTTCCCTTTGGGCACATAATGAAAAATCGCTAGAAGCGATAAATCATTATTATTAATACATTATTTGAAAATATTTTTGACCTTCTAGAGACATATTTGCGCACACTTTCTTCTGAAAAATTATGATAATTGATAATGCTGTGTACATTCAGATCATTTGATGTGATAGTAGAGAAAATATGCCAGTGTTAGGGAATGCCTCTTTAAGAAAAGCTGGTCAGGCAATATGATAAAGTCTATGCTGAGACGTTGATGAAATGATGTATATATTTCGTTGAAAATCGAGCAAAATAAGATAAGAGACAATCGGACAAGGAAGATACGAGACGCAGCAACAATACAAGCAACCTCAACACAAAATTAAAATCAGGAACAATAAAGTAAAGGTAAGTTGTCAAAAGGCTGATATCTTGCCATCAAAGGACGAAATATTTTACTAGAAGTAGCTCAGTTGTTAGTGCGCTTGCCTTCTTACCTGGCGACCGGGTTCAAATCCTGGCGGAGGCACATACCTTCTTGTTCTAAGCCATCGATATATATGCCTGCAATATATCAGTAGAAATATTGCAAATAAAGGCTATACTCGGCTTGGCATTAGGTTATCGAGGTTATATATTAAGCATAGCCTAAAAGACGGTAAAATTCACCAGTCTGGGCAAAACGAGAGAACAATTTTAAATAATACATTCAGAGTAAAATTGGATTTGACGTGTATGTTGGACACATTAGATTATGTTCAACATTTATTTCCCAAATGACTCCAAATTTTACCGACTGCTTCATGTCATCCATTTTACGCCATAATTAAACTTTTGTGTAAGGGATGAAATCAATATTAATTTCCACATTACATTATTAAACATGGAATGGACGATGATTGAACGAACGCGTCGAGATCACGCTAAGGGGAGATATCAGCAACCTACATGAGTGGAGAATAATAATCGTGAAAAAAGCTGCATTGAAATAGATGAAGCTGCATGTGCATACTATTGACACAAAGGTCATGTTATTATTGATTTCATCTATGCTTATCATTGCATGTTGTTCTCTGATACACCTCTCAATGTTGCTTTATCCACGGTGAAACCTTTTTGTTGTTCTTTTACAAACTATGCATATGTGTCAAATAAACATGCACTGCATTATCATGCTGTGGAATACTTAAACTTTAGAGACACTCATGGAAAATACTTGAGCACACCAACCTCCAAAAGTACATGAACTTTGTATTACTTAAAGTAGAACATTTATTGACTGCTTTGTATTGATTCCACCTTAATATACATGTTATCAAACATTTCGTCCTTAAAGAGGCATTCCCTATAACTAGCATAAATTTATCTACTATCACATTAAATGAGCTCAATGTACAAAACACTATTAATTATCATAATTTGTCAGACGAAAGTGTGCGCAAATATGTCTCTATAATGTTCAAACTAAGTTCAAATCACCATAAATAATTTATCGCTTCCAGCGATTTATTATTACGTGGTCAAAGGGAAACAACTCGGCTCGTTACGAAAATATGTCTTCATTCTTTTCTCGGTAATTAGTTGGAATTTTTTGTTGAAAATTTGAGGAGTTTTAGCAATAATAATTCTCATTTTATGTATAATATTCCAGAATCGATTTAAACGATCAAAGTTCTAGGGAATGCCTCTTTAATATAAAGCGTGTGTTATCAAACAACATATCTCAATTCAAGTAAAACAATGATAACGTAATGGTGTAACAAAAAGGAACGATAGTGCTGCAAGATCAATAAAATAATGATCACGATAACACAATTGAATGAAGTGCACGATAACACAATTGAATGAAGTGCACGATAACACAATTGAATGAAGTGCACGATAACACAATTGAATGAAGTGCACGATAACACAATTGAATGAAGTGCACGATAACACAATTGAATGAAGTGCACGATAACACAATTGAATGAAGTGCACGATAACACAATTGAATGAAGTGCACGATAACACAATTGAATGAAGTGCACGATAACACAATTGAATGAAGTGCACTGATAATGTGAAGGTAAATAATTAGTTTATGTGAAACGAGCAATAATGAAGAAAGCTTCTGAAAGTACACATCGTCGGAAACTTGTTGAACCGTGTTTTTTAATTTCGAAACAATTTGACAATTTCTCGTGATTTATTTATTTAATTAAGAAACCAATAAACATTTATCCAGATACTAACACGTGGGATAGGATTCATATTTATTATATAATCTAGATCGTGGTATGAACGACGAATATAATTGAATCAATACACACGTTATGACGTGATGATCAAATGTTAATGATTGAATATAACTGAACAATAATATAATACTATTAGGATAAACATGTGACTTTGTTTCATTGAAACAAGGCAGGTGGGCCTTCCGCGAAACCTATGTTTATAACCCTACACAATCATGTTTTGCCTGACTCATCTCAACCACACGCGAAGTGTTCCAAACACATTAAGTTATTACACATGTGATCGTCCCATTACCATTATCATTAATATAGAAACTACGATGGGAAAATACTCGCAACAGCATTTCGACTACTACCCTCTAACCATCAGACAAAATTGACATGTCAATAACACTTCCTCCGTCCCCAAACACGTATCCAATTAACACTATAAACATGTTATCATTTACGACAAACATACAAGTACGATTTTCCCTAGACAGCTCCAAAGCAGTGACACACATATAGAGTGGTCAAAAATAGAAACGTCATACACAAAGCGATTTCGAAAGAACCGAATTACATTCACATATTCAGTAAGATAGTTTGGTTCAATTGCGATATGTTTATCTTAGTGTTTTGTGTCACTACTCCACTAAGCTCTTCTGTCATAAGTCATAATTTGACCTACATATAACACCACAATGCAATTGTATTACAATGTACTCATCAATATCAGTATGAACTTTAAATACAGATGGTGACAAATTGATTTACGTCACGTGTTCCGGTCGTATGTATATGTACTGCTACATTAACATTATGTATGTTCACGAGGTTAAATATTCAGTTATGTATATATATGTAGATATAATCTTATTTGTACATGCACTGCATCCCATTAATACTTATTTCAATCATGTTACATTTAAACATGTAATAATCCAGTAGTTAAATCGTGGAGCTTTATTGTGCCTTTCCATTAATTCTTCCAAACAGAGTAAAATGGATTTCTTATTTTAGCACTCAGAATGATTATGCAAATGTACATTGATTCGAGGGTGTCGCGATCTAATGGATAATTATATTTCTCAGAGCTTCATCATTGAATAGTGGCTGTAAACATTGACACCAAAGCGAGAACATTTAATTGGTTTGGGCTCGTGTGCATCACAAAGGATTGAATTCGTTGTTGATTAGAATGATAATATTTTGAAGCTGACGACGTCGTATTACAAGAATGTAATGATACTGCATTTACAATTACACTGGAGTTGACATGGACATAGCTTAACATGTCATCCCCAGGCGCGATGAAGTAATGGGCGTCTGTTTGAACGTTTATTCAAATATTTTTTCCGAATAATAAACTTCCAATGAGTGCATTATGTGAATATGTCAAATACCGAATGCAAACGTTGGTCATACATGAAAAGAGGTTTTGAACTTAGAACATTAGATATATATAAGTATTGTTGACACTATATTTAATGACATGCACACGATACAAAAGTGTCAATCTCACACAACAGCTTTGCATATTATTGAATTTGCTGGTGTTATTTACATTTCGGTTAGCTGTGTAATCCATTAACTGTATCCCATAAGTAAAACACGAGACCTAAAACTTGACGTCTCATGTCACTACAAAAGTGTGCAATTTCTACTTTCTTCATTCCTTGCCTTGTCTCTAGAGAATGGTTCAAATGTAATTATTCACAACATTCAGGAAATAGCTTGTATATTTAAGTGCTTTTAGTACATGAACACTAAAGCAATCATCTCATTTTTTTAAATATCTGCGAAATGGACAGGTCACATACCACGAATACTCTCTACCACTGTTCAGAGCATTCGTCTCTGGAAAGAATGTTTTATTGAGTACTAGTACTGTGCAGGTACTCTGTAATTACGCATACTGTAAAATCTTTAATTTTCGTGGGGGATTAAATTTCGTGAATTTCGTGGTTCACTTCAACCACGAACTTTAATCCCAACGAACATTGATTTTGACCCTTGTTTTGTTACCTGAAATGCAGAATCCACGAACTCAAGTGCCAACGAAATTGTCTTTTTTACCATAACCACGAAATTTCATCCCAACGAAATTAAATGATTTTACAGTATTTGATAAGTCAATAAAACTCTACAGCATAGACAATTATATGTACACTCGTCTATAAAGGAATTCAGTGATTATCAATACTGATATTTTGACACATGGGACATAGATAAAAAAGCTCATCACAGAAAAATGGCTGCAAGTTCCGAGGCCATAAATACCCCTGACGCCTTCAGTTATTTGATTATGGTGACAGTTACTGACAACGATTGCTCACCGGGGTGCTATCAACTACACAAAAACGATTAGAGATGACTTTTGTGAAACATTAATAGCATCATATAGTTCTATTGTATTATGCTGATTCGATTATTACGCGAATAAAAATGGATTCTGCAATTGGTGTTTACACTACGTTTGGGAATACTTTACTAATTCCTCAGAAGAAAGTTCATCGTTACATTGGTACTATATCGTACAATGTACATTTTTTTGTATTTATATTCATTTATCTCAATATGGTGTCGTGAACATGATTGAAACTGTTGTCTGAGTACTTGACATTAATTGGTGTCATAACTTTGAAAGAGATGGGACATTATCAACAAAGTAGAATGATCAGCGAACATTTCTCTGGTAACTTTTATTGAAGGTAATTATCCGAAAGCACAGTCTATTAGAGAACAATTTTGTTTTCATATGGCTCTGACGGATTTAAAACGTATATAACACTCAGACGGAACGCTGGATACAATTAAGACAGACTTATATGTATTGGAATTCATTGACTCGATAGTCTAACATCGAAGATGCTTTATGATGATGAAGATACCATCAATAAGGACATTATATGTACTATAATTATCCCCAAACGTGATTCTTGAAAACTTCATTTAGTCTCTGATTTATAACCGCTCCGACTTGTGATGACAAATAAAATACGTATAAATACATGTACATATATTAATGTTAAATAAATTTCTTATTGTTCAACTAATTTCTTTGATATTTCACATATTTATCAGTAAAAGATCAAAATTTAATTTCATAATTTCTAATTTGCCGTACCGTTATCAAAAAAGTCCTATTAATTGTGGAACACCCCACGTATTCTACCACACAAAGAAAATGAAACTAGTCTAGCACATCTGATACTCTTTACAATGATTATGAAACAAGTAGTAGATAAATAAAACGCATGATGTATCTGTACAATTGATTTTAGATGCGGTAGGTCTCAGAATGTATTTACATTAGTATATTTTAGAAATTGAAACCTTGCTTTATAACCATATTGATAATAGTGACTTACAAGTTCAACTATTTGCTAGCTTAAAATTTCAGTGGTTAAGATGTTTCGTTAATTTTTGTGTTTCATGGTGTGCTCTGTATTTGTAGTAAATGATGTAAAATAAGAATACTAGAAATTATTCACATGAATAGAAGTTGACAACATAGCGAAATCCCGTAAATTACCTAAAATATTGTGTGTTTTTTGACAATTGTTTTAAACATACAAAACGTTTTCCCGCTTCAAGAAGTATTAGTTACATTAACAGTAAAAGGAATGTGAAAACAGGAAGTGCCTGTTACTCGAATTGTCATTATTCATGCTATTGTTTTATCTTTCTAACTGTACATTTACATGTATTTATGACTAAAAACCAGTTGTTGTTTACATGAACCTACGTATTAACGGGCATCTGCAATTGGACGAGTTGAATGGATGATGAGGAGCAGCATCTGGATGAAAAAGGACATGCTACGTCATATCATTTATAGGTTTCAATAAGCTACATGTAGAACCAACTAAAGAGGAACACTATAAAAATATTAATTTCCCAAAGGTGGACGTAAACAATTTATACTGACTTGCCTTAACGATATAACTATTATTTATATTTTTCTATTACTTGTTCGAGTGATTTACAAGCTTAATTCTTACTTTGATGAATACAATTGTCGTCGGTTTATTATAATTCCCCTCACATTATATCGTAACACGCCTTAAGTATGTCAGGTAAATTCCCAAACGTATTCATATACAATATCGACGTACCTTACTTGATCGATAAAACTATTAGAAATGAAAAACGCTACATTTTTCTCTAAATTGTTTGAGTGATAATTGACACGCTTAATAGTTTTATGAACACAATCTCTATTACGTATTTTATTGACTAAATTGGACTGGTTAATTTATAGATGCATCCGTGCGTTTTATTTATGGATTTTCATTTCAAACTTAATAGACATATCAGGTTCATTTGGGAAATATAATTCGAGAGAGGAAACACCATTCATTTTAGCTGTCAAGGTGCTCATACAGAGATTGTGTTTGTTTTTTGTTTGGCGAATTTTATTTGATCTACAATTGATTCATACAAATAGTCTTAATTGACATTTTCACCCAAATTATATAGTGCTAGAATGAAAATATCCTATATTTAACTCCGTTCAAAGGGGTTAGGGTTAGTAAGGCAACATTTGTGTGATAGTAACAGCCTTGTGACACCATTCACTCAGCATTTTCAGTTTCAAGACAGTAGTAAATAAGCATGGGAAAGAAATATCCTTCACAAAAAAGGTATGAGAAAATCCGACAGGGAAGGTTGCACTCAACCCAACCAGCCGAGCACAGAAATCAGAACAACACAACTACCCTGAGCAGTGCCCATAGAAACCCATGCCAAAACGGCGACCAAATGATGCACAACAACCCCGGGGCGTGACCTAGGTTGACATACTAAGGACAGTGACCTAACGTTATGCAGCCTAAAGCGACACAACTACGACTTGACCTAGTTAAAATATGGGCAAGGTAAGACTTGACCTAGTTTAAATGTGGGCAAGGTAGGAACGGGGCGGGAAATAATATTACATATTCCTAGCAACTAAAATGAGCAATGCCCACACATAAGCCACATGTATAGCGATAAAAAAAGAATGTACAACATGTAATACATCTCCACCGCATATCGAGTACATAAATAACAAAACATTTTAATTTATATGTCATTGGATATTTCTGAAACACAGTTTGCATGCGATGAATGTCTTTAAAAAGTAAGAATTGATACATATTCATGTCTACACGCAATGCCGAAATACAAAATTACACATTTCATTAGAATATGCAACTGACAAGCGAATGTAGGTTTTACTCAATATAAGTAAGTATGTACTTTTTTAAGTGGTAACCTTACATGCTGGTTACACATTTGTCAACATAGCATAAACGATATGCAAATTCATGGCTTGCTGTTGATGATATGTTACACAAATGCATAGTTTTATTCCTCGGAAACTATCACTGAAAGTCGGTTACCTATGTCTTGAATTACATGTACATGTACATATACTTATAAATCGATTCCTATTGTTCAGTTTCTTTTATTACGAAATTTAAATCACAGACTACACATGTTTTTCGTTAACATTTCGAAAACTGGACATCTAATTTAACAGATGGTTTAAATATCCGTGTAGGGCTTACTGATTACAAAAAAAATCACCGGAATGTGTTCAAAATGAAGTTTTATTTAATTAGCTTGACTGTCGAGTTGAGCACTCTGGAGTCGGAACTAATGAAATAATATAAAATATATTGGACACTTTGAATGAAATATAACATGGCTGGTAGACTTTAATGGCTTTTAGGTGCTGAAATTAGGTCATCCAACTTTACATGGCTGAAACTATATATCAGCCGTTCTCCAGGAAAACCGGGCTTAGTGACTAAATTGCGAAAATGTTGATAATATATGGTTAGAAAGAAGAGACTCTTGTAAACATTTTCTGTAATTTAGAACAAATTATTCCATAAACTTACAAAGTTAAAGACTTTTTAAACCACCCACTACCGCCTACTTTATGAGTGACGTCGCGAACGTCATTTTTCTACGTTTTTGACGTAACGTCAACTGGCATTTCAAAGATCCAGTATCTGATAAATTGTTGACGTTAACTTTTAAAATTAACGCACATTTTAGAATCATATTCTTATTATAATAAAACGTGTCCAATTTGTGAGTGTTTGCTTACAGGAAAAAATAGCAAGTGTTTTTAGCCACTTAACCCTTGTTTTACTTGATATGAGTACTTTTTAGAAAACGATAACCATAGCAACAACAGAAGTAATTGTAACACAATCTTCAAGAAAACTTGAAGCTATTGGATAGTACTATAATATTCAATTAATTAAATATGAAATAAATCAAAGGACTCGATTTTTTCAGATTTTAGACAGTTTTATAAATCTTATTGCATAATTACAATACAATGTCATTAAGCCCGGTTTTCCTTGAGAACGGCTCATATATATTTGCCTATTTGATGGCATGGGCTATTTGGCAGCTGAAATTGTTGTTTTGGGGAAATAATGTATGCTGTGAACGTGTGAATTTGTAGTATTTGATGGGCTGTATGTTTTGTGTTCTATATTGTTTAATTTTAAATGTTGATTTTCCTGTAAGACGTTCCTCAATTATCTTTTTGTAACCAGTGACAAGTTTTATTTATATTTAAAATTATAGCTCGATATAAAAAAGGCTGACTGATTTGTATAATTATCCTTCTTTAACACGTACATTAATTCGTACTTTATGGATGAGATGATGAATATAATACTTTTTGTCTGGGATGATGATGTTATGGAATCGCCTTGGATCACAACCTTGTTCTCATCTTCAAATATGATATGCAAATCACAACAATTAATTCTTTATATTGACCTGAAGCATGGCGTTTCTGCAAAACCATATCGAATTTCTGGAAACAATTTGAAGTCTGTTTTTGGTTTTGCATATTTAGATGCATTAAATGTGACAGTAGCCGGGAAATGTTTGAACTTACACTCGATTTGATGAAATTTTTTAGACTATATGCGCATGGACCTCACTTTTGTTATTCTTGTCGTTTTTTGAATATCCTGTCAATTATGATTGATATACGTTATTTCACAATATTGTGTAACTAAATTCCACGGAAACTATTAATCAACATCTAATTAATTTGACTCGTCATACAATTTGATTAATACAGTCAGGAACTGTCTCAGTATATCAAATTAACGAAAGCAAGTTTCCTTTCCAATCTTATTTTGATTATTTCTCCATGATGATAGATTAAATTAGATTGTCCGAAAATTGTAATTGAATTTTGAAATAAAACGATTTTACATAAGAATGAAATTGTTTTAAATTATAATCGATTACGTGAAAAACAAATGATGATAGTGTGAACCACGATTAACTGTATGTTGTAACTTGTACATGTAACTTACTATTATCAACAAGTTTGATAGATTAAACATTCCCATATGTACTAATACTTTTAATAACATATATAACTGTCAATTTTGTAACATGACAATTCATTGCAATTATTCTGTGTGGTGCTCTGCATAATATACAAGCGAATTTCTGGATGTTTTGTGAAATTATCAATCTTAACCACGCAGTTTTCCTTGCAGAGAAATGAAATACAGAATTTAGAAATGCAATGCTGTTTTTGTCTGCGTGATGATTGAGCGAATCTCATTGGATCACAACCCTACTCGCAACTTCAAATATAAAATCAAAATCATAAAATTAATTCACTTCACTGACACGAAGTATGGCGTTTCTGCAACTCCCTATCGACTTTCTGAAGTTGCCTGAAGCAATTTGAAGAATTTGGTTTTGCATTTTGATGCATTAAAAGTGACATTCGGAGGAAATACTCAACCTTTAACGCGACTTGAAGAAATTTCTGCATTGTATATGCAGAATACGCTAAACGTCACTTGCATTATCATCATTTACTTCGCGCGAAAGGATTTGGCGAATTTCAACTTCGGCGCCAAGTATGATGAGCAATTCGATACTGATCATATTGATAGTAATCATGTTTAAAAATCGATGGAATTGATATGCTTTATGCTTTACATCTGTTGCCAAGTCGAACCATCTAGCGTTGGTATTGTATTTGTTATCGAACCCGCAAACTGTAGCACCATATTTGTTTTACTTTCAAGTGTATCAACAGTGAAAAGTGTGCCTGGGTATCACATATTTGAATGCAAACATCGACCTGAATATTTTCACAGAATGATTTTATTATCCATAATTTACACTGTACATGCAATGGGTACATCTCTTTCTAGAACTGTAGAATCTGTTATTTATGAACGCAAAAGTCGATGAGAAATATGCCATGAAATGGCAATTCAACATTACTTCGTTATCTACAATTCACACTGTACATACAGTGAGGGAATACTAGTATACGTCTTTCCCGAACTCCAATAAGTGGTATTTGGGAATGATTTATCTTCGACAACGAAATTACCTTCCTGTCAAGAAACTGAAATAGAGTGTTATCACAACTTTTCTTATTAGTCTGTGAGCACTTCTGGTGACAAAGATAGACGGAAAAAATGTTATGTAACATATTGAAGGATACATATACATTTATATGTAACTTCGGTGGCGAAACCTAGTTATATCACCTATTCCATTTCAAATGTTTTTGCAGAAAAAGGATACATGTGTTTCCACACAAGTGCCTGGTTTTGCCACCCAACAAAAGCTTTTGACTTATGAAAGAAAACTAATAAAAATGTACCACAAAATAATAAATTGAAACACTGTCGTTATTAAAGAATGACATATTTTCATAAGTGTCAATATAGGCCGTCAAAACATGCTGGTCGATAAATTTAGATTGACCAAATGTAATTAGTTTACCATCATTGCTGGAACAACATAACTACTTTGATACTATAATATATTGCAGCTATTTTACAAATTAAAGTAGATAACTCGTTTTTTCCGACAGAAACGAGTTTTTAAAACAGTCAACACAGTGGCGTATCATCTATCATCGTCGACACGTTATTTTAACAGTTCCTAATATTTATGTTGATGTTATGTACAGGCTTTAACGTGTGTTGCGGTTGTAGCCCTTATGGTTAAAACTTGTTTTTTTTCTTCTATTATTTATGAACATTTTTAACGATTTGTTTAGACTTTCATGATAGAAAAATTACAAAAAATAGAAGCAATGAACTTGTAAAAAGGAAAATGAATTCATTTCCCATGGCCATTCATAAACAATTAATATTTCATTGTGTACTTCGTTTTGTCAGTGAAAATGAGATTAACATTTTTCTTTGAATTCGAGGAAACTATGGTGTGATAATTGATATACCTTTAGGCGTCTATTGTATCAATGTGTTACATCGAACAATGATGATTCTGAACGAACACGACAATCAATTCATTTGGGAAATATTTTTTGAGGAATTTGAGACAAACATTGTTACACTATGGAGAGACATAGTTTGTTTAACTTAAAGTTCAAAGTAAAGTACTGTGTTATAAAACATACTTGTTGCTTCGCCAATTATCCTGTACATTGCAATTGTTATATGTCATTTCTCCGCTAGGTCACTGTTTTAAATGGATTAGGTTGTTTAAGCTTGTCTACATGTACATATGTCGCATGTAAACATTGGTTTTCATACGAGAGATTTGATGTTTGCAATGATTCTGCCCCACACCAAAAACTACGTAAGAATTGTATCATAGTTTCCTTTACTGAAGACTAAACATTTACTTTCATTTCTTGCAAATTGACCTATATCAAATGGGATGGAGATCCTGTTTTACTTCGAATGTTTTTTGTCATTTTGAACACCATTGAGGAATACATGAGCCGCTATGTTCAGAGGAAATTTCAAAACATTTTGATATTCGAGAGTTTTAGAAGAGTGTATATCTTTATGACAATAGTGGCTGCTGTAATTCAATAGGATTGATACAGTGTCGGGAATGTGCTTTTCAAAATAGTACCAGTTTAGTCTTATTATGTTGTATTAATCCGCCATATCCTCCCCTCGTGGAATGACATATTAGCTCCACTTTTATTTACATTCGTCTGACTAAGAACAGATTTAATTGAACTGTTAAATCATTTGAAATACTACTGGAATCCTCAAGCGATACGTATTAGAGAGCATAGATATAAAAGATACAGTTATCGGTGTATATTACTTATCTGTGGTCTGTGTTCGGTGGTTGGAGTGTCGCATTATCTGGCCTTTTTATCAACCTTGTAATTCGTACATCTGATTGATACAATGCGTAAGAATTTCAATATTGAACATATTACCTAATAAATATAAAATTGTAATCATTCCAGGTCATTATTAATGTATGTGTCAGTATTTACCACTAATGAAGTTAATAAAATACAACATGGAACAATTAAGCTTGGGATTTTGCCGGATATATGAAACTTATGGCGTTAAAACATTTACGTATTGGATTAGTTTTAAATTTTTAACTACATTAAATGCGCATTTTAAGATAAACGTTTGTTTAATGTAACAATAATAATCTACACATTAATGACAGTTCGGCACAAAAATAACAGCAATAAAGAAATAAAATATGAATGCCAAATTAATACATTTTGGATGATGTTCTGACGCGGTGTAATATATTGAAAGTGTCTGTACATACATACGATGAAAGCGTAGACAGATATGTAAAACAGTCTCAACAAAATTTTACAAACTATCGGACAGGGCGGGTAGCTCTGAACGTCAACAGTGAAACATCACGACATAGCACATTTTCATTACCTTATTTCGCTATAAACGTCTACCAGTCATGTAATATTTTATTCAAAGTACCCACTAACTTTGACACTGGTTCATTAATGGCGATTCCAATGCGACGAACACGACCGTAATGCTAATTGAATACAACTTTAATTTGAACCAACTCCAGTAATTATTTAATACGTAATTAGGAAACTCTAGACAGGAATTTGAGCCATCTGTAAAACTATATGTCCAGTTGCCGAAATGTTAACGATGAAAAATGTGGAGGCGATGCATTTAATTCGTAATTAAATAGAACAGAACAGAACAGAACAGAACTACACAGGGACCGATGAACTCGTACAATTATATGTAATTCAAACCAGCCGTACCATACTTTCGGGAGTGGAGAAGTTTCCGAAGAAAAGAAATATACACTTATGTAACCCTTCATCATCAACGACGCTTGCTTTTATATTGTGCTTTTGACATGTATTGTGTAACCTATGAACCAATTACCAACGTGCAACGTTACTTGTAACTGACGTACGCATATGTCTTACATGTAATGGAACATCCTTCTACCCCTCATAGTAATGATAAATGTATTTTTGCATAATATTATCTGAGTTGCGTGTAGACATACATATGAATATTTTCTTACTCCGCAAAGACATTCATTGAATTCAAACTGTGTTTCTGCAATTTGCAATGACATATCAATTTAGACTTTTTGTTATTTATGCGCTTCGTATACTATAAAGATTTATTACTTTCTCGATTTCAGAAGTGCTATGTATGTGAATGACTTATATCTCCCATGCAAATTAACCGACTGTCAAGAGAAGTGTAAGTAAAATGGTGTTATCACATCAGTTATTATTATACGAGAGGCACCTCACTTATACGTGAACAGAGTTGAATATCAACTACTTACGAGACTTTTACATGAATTCTAACACGGTAATTTATTAATGTAGATGAAATTTAGTTTTCGAATTGGGAAGACCAATGTGTCAGGTAACATAAACAACCACTGTTTACAATGCGATATGACAATTTATATGGTAACTGTATTGTGTTGATAAATGGTAAGAACAAATGGGGGATGTGGTGTTCTTTGAAGGAGAAACAATCACAATCACAAAGATGCACCCATAAGGTGATATATGACATGGGTGTACCCTTACTCTAAAGACGATTAGAACATTTGTAACAGGAAAAGATTTACAATACATCGCTCGCTATTAAATGCAACAAACAACACTAACATTTGTGAGTACACATCTGACTTGTAAAGTTATTCGTCAAACTCCGAAAACAATCGGAAAAATGCTAATCAACCTCTTTTATGTTGCCAACATTGATTGGAACACCCGTCTGATTATCACTGGATGCAGAAAACTACTTCTTAAAATATAAAACCTTGTTGAATGAATATGTCAATTATATATAGAGGATCTATCGTGAGTTTTTAATTGATATAAATTTATATTAAACAAGTTTTGGAAATTTTATTAAGGGAGCCTCTGGCGACCTTAATATTATGTCCTGAACGAGTTTAATATAAATATATCATTTGACAACGAATAATAGATTCTTTTTATCATACGACACTAAAAACTCAAAATAGGCATTGATTTATTGGAAAAACTCAATAGCTTTTACTACACGTGGTACGTATAACTTTATACGTACTGGCTATACTAGCCTGGATACAAGAAAAGTCATATGATAAAAGCTGTTATGGCGTGTAGCTGAAACAATGTCCGTCAAATAAAAAACAAATACATTTACAGTGATGATTAAATTAAAAGATAAATTGTGTTTTCATCAGTCGGATTATATATCCCTAATGAACTTGATATGTCCATTAAGTTTGAAATTGAAATCAGTAAATATACTAGTCAAAACTTCCAACGCAACACTGTATATAATAGTGAATATTTATTTTATTTGTAGATAGAATGAAGGATTTTTTTTACAACAAAATAGGCCAATCAGTTCATCACAATATTGCAATAAAACATTTAACAAATATTGTACCAGGACGACGGAATTTTTATCACTAGCACGTGACCACACTAATTCAAATTAACGACGTTAACAACAATACTGTCTAGTATCTGGTATGTTCTCCTTGTGCATTAAGAACTGCTTGACACCTACGTCTCATTGAGCTTATTAAGCGCCTAACAAAGGCTATCGGAATATTGGCAAACTCCTGAATAAGAGCGTTAGTCAAATCTTGTAATGTTTGGGGCGGAACCTGACGTCGCCGAATCCTCCTATCAAGTTCATCCCAAAGATGTTCTATGGGGTTTAGATCCACTGAGTAGGCTGGCCAAGGCAGAGTGTCAATGTTGTTATTCTGAAGAAAATTCATACAAACACGAGCAACGTGAGGACGAGCATTGTCCTGTTTGAATATGACGTTTCCCTGATTGACGCCAACGTACGGAAGAATGACGTTGCGTAAAATATGGTCAAGATAGGTCAGTGCGTTAAGATTGCCCGGAATGACGACGAGCCCAAGCTTATCATTATGGGTAATGCTACCCCACACCATAACGGAACCACGTCGAAATCTGTCTGCTTCCACAACACAGGCGTCACTATATCTCTCACCTCGACGTCTATAAACATGTACACGACCATCTGTCTTCTGCAGGGTGAACCTTGATTCGTCTGAAAATATACCGCGATTCCAATGAACAGCTTGCCATTTTCTATGTGTAGTGCACGCGCCTGGCGATGTCTAGGCTGTAACACAGGTCCAATATAAGGACGTCTGCAAAGAATACCTCGCTCACGTAATCTATTTCGGACGGTCTGATCACTAATTGGTCTATTATGCGTGCCAATAACTACCAGGGCAGTTGTTGTGGCTGGTAATGATCTGCTACGAAGATGGCGCAATCGAATAGTATTGTCTTGCTTTCTGCTTGTAACACGTCCACGGCTACGTCTTGGCAAGTCGGCTACATCACCTGAAACGTCATAAATAAACAGAACTAAGTTATGAAAGAAATAGTTAAAATTGGTGATAGAACAAACTAAAACAATTTAAAAAAAAAACAGTATTTGTAAATACGGAAGCTTACCCGTTTGGTTGAATTTATCGAATAGTCTGGTGATAGTTGACGTAGAGCATCTAAGAATTGGAGCGACTTGGCGTTTTGACATACCAGCATGTAACATACCAATGACCCTTCCATCTCGGCATTGTGAAGCTAAATTCGAACAATCTCAATGTGCTATAGTGACGGAGAAACGTTCGAGAAAAAAATCGTGATTTTTTAAAATCTCTGATTTGCACGTGATTCACGCACGATAGTTGGAACTCTAAATGTCAAAAATTGATAATGTCGATACAATCACACGAAAATCGTGCAGATTTCAATCACGCTCTGTTACAAATGATCTAGAATAGAACCGGTCAATTTTTTTATAAAAACTAACAATAATTGATGAAAATGCGGAAAGTTATACTGTTGCGTTGGAAGTTTTGACTAGTATATAACCCATTAACGCATTTATCAATAACCCCGCCTGTTTAGTAAATAATATAAATACGTATCATCAATTTAATTCATAAAAGCCAATAAGCGTGTCAATTATCAGTCCAATAATTCAGACAAAAATAAAACGTTATCCATTTCTGATAGATTAAGCGATCTAGTTAGGTAATATAAAATGTATATGAACTCATTACGTAAATTATTCTGTCATATTTGTTTAACCACATAAGGCTATAATGTTAGAAGAAATTATAGTGCAACAACTTAAATTGTATTCATAAAACTATAAAGCATTGCAGTGACCCCTTAAACAATACATATAAACACAATACGTAATAGCGCAATGGATTATAAATTTGTTTAGGAATCCATTTGGGAAATTGACATCACATAATTTTTAAACATTTTAACGGATAATGGGACGGGAAAATAATGAGAACATTTTATACAAATTCCCAATAAACATGACAACAAACACAGAAAAAAGAGTAATAGTTTTATCGTAAAAGCAATAGTTTTTGAAAACTTTTGGGAGTTAAATGTATTTTTTCCATTTACAAATTATTTCTCATTTTTTCATTGTATTCCTTTTTAGTCAGCACTACCAAAACATTGCAAGGCATTGCACGTGGTTCGGTTTGTATATTTAGGAGCTCTTAGACATACTACACTAACCAGCCGCACACAAAAAACAGAGACAATACACCATAATAACGTATGAACTGTGGTGGTTTTTATGGCCCAGATAAAACTAATCTTTGTCTCATAGGTTTTTACACAGTGTAATGATTTACAAGTATATGTATTATTCGATTTCGAGCATTGAGCCGTGACTGCACTTTTAAAGTTTAATCCATTCGCCGATAAACTGTAAATTGAAACATTGCACACAGTAGTAAGTAACATATCTTTAAATAATGACTATGGAATAAATCACGGGTTACACGCCCAAATAGACTAGTCTGAAAGTTCATAGCTCAGGGTTCAAAATTGAACAATACTGTTTACATTTTCTTATTGTCATATTGTGTTTCTTGTTTATCATGCACTGTTTTTAAGGCTTTAATAAAAGCCCTTTTACAACATTACATCTTGTTTGTTCAATTTGTTTTACTAGCTTATCAAACTCCTAGGTTTCACATCACAACCACTTTAGTTGCAAATATTTATATAGCGCTTTATATAACAAGTCTTAAAAACACTTAACACGCGAAAGTCAGCTAGTTGACAGTTCATTAAAAGTCTAAACCAATTTCACTTGATTCACTGATATGCACTTTTAAACAGATGTGTTTTTAAAGTCTTTTTGAAAACTGTCAGAGAGTCAATGCGCCTGATTTCCACAGGAAGACCGTTCCATAAGGTGGCAGCACACTTGCTGGCCATAAAACAACTACACGGGGCAATGTTCATAATAAAGTTACATAAACCACCTAATAGAACGTTATTTGTACTTAACATACAATGTAAACAAATCGCTGTCTTAGAATGAGAAGTTCGTAACTACAAATCGATATATTTAGAAAACAAAAGAAAACTGACTGTATTTTACTCTTTACCTATGGTAAAACATGTTTTTAAAACAACATTTTGGTCAACATGACAATTTCCGATTTTGATGAAAATAGGCTCACAAGAAGAGCATTATGAAGCATAGGCCAAATATGTATGAGCCTTATAAGGTCGTAAGTTGTAGTTACGACCTTGTCATTCTAAGCCATCGAAATATGATTATTGGACCGTTTATTCAGTAAATGTATTTGGTGTTTGTATTTATATGAAAGTGTTACATCACGGAACGTGGTTCTAGGGACAAAATAAATTAGGAAAAACATGATATAAGAAAGCAGGATACACAGCATACCATCACTGATTTATAACCTGCAGTATTTGTGGTTAACTGACATTGCAATTAGAGCAACAAAAACAGTACATAGTATTTTGTTATGCCTGGCACCAATACAAAAAATCGAATTAGGGACATTGGAAAAGTAGACTTTTTAAGAAAAGCAACCATAAAATTATACATTTCTAGTAATCTTTCACAATTTTTGGTCATGACCCTTACGTGCCAACATACTCCTTTTCACTTAAAATGGTAAATGTCATTCATTTTCGAGGGAAATCATATGAAAAGTGCGAGGACGTGATTTTGCTACAAAAATATAAATCGACTCATAACGACTTATCCGACCAATACTGAAACAACGAGGGAAATGCAAATGTTCTACCAGACACGGAATATGCAAATATTCGACAACACATTATACACATTTTATACAGTTTAATAGTATATCAGACAAGTAAGTAGACGAATGCAATAAATTATGTGTCTGAACAATTGATTAAAGATGGGTTATATCCCACAAATTGTTTATATTTGCATAAATTCGAAATTGAAACCTGTTATATCTATATTGGCAGCTTAGACTAGAATTTGCAACGTTTGTGTTATGTGTATTGCTGCGTGTTCGCTTCGTCTGATGTAAAAATAAAATATTGAAGTGACACACGAAGAAAACAGACTACAAACACAAGTCACGATGGCAAGCATCAAAACAAGAAAGACAAAAATATGCCACTGATTAGCCCCAAAGCTCATCCATCCGCGCATCAAGTTGATCTCACTAAATTAATGTTACACTACCATAAGTAGTAGAAAATGTAACTTTCGTATGATGTGCCACGATTCCCATAAAAAATATAATAATTATGAATCGTACAAGGGATACGTTTTAACTATGTATCATCTCATCTCGACAGACGTCATATATCATTATTAGTTCAGACAAAATGGCACCCATGTGAGTAATCAACGTTGTAACTGTCGCCATTATCAAATTAGTGACGCCGTCGAGGGTGTTCTCAAATCCATATAATTTCTCCAAGCTGATTTTATATTCCAATATGTTCAAATACTATAAATGTCAAGTTCAATGTAAATACTACACGCGAAACATTCAATATACTCAAATTTTTACGAAAACATCTGTATCATGTTATTATGGAAATAACAGTCATTACACATGTTTGTCTTCGGTAAAAATTAGATAATGCTTGCATTAAATCTAATTTTGGTCATTTTTAGTGTATAGAGCTATATCGTAAGATATCTTTTTAAAGTTTCAAAAACTGAAAAACAATTATGGTCATATCCATTAAATCATTTTTCGCTTCAGTTTTAACAGAAACTCTGTGTGTGATTTATTGGACATGCGAACGGTCCATTTTCATATGTAAGTGTTCTTAAACACCCTATGAAACTATAAGAATTGTCTATTTTTCGACGATTGAATCAAAGTAGACAGAACCCATCCAAAGTTTTAATTTGCAATTAAGGTAATCTAGTATCATACTTAAAACAATGGAAGGAATTATTTTGACATTGAATGACTGTTAGAATATAGCTCTATAGTATACACTTAAACAGACAAAAGATGGAACATGTCGTTCAATATGTCGTAATTGCATAGGCCGAAGTGTGTATATCTTAAATATATGGCACAGCGATACCAAGTACTCGGTTCAAACTTATTCAGGTATTGACGACAAAATTTACTATTGAATATTTAGTCTTTATATTGATGAAGCTGGTTTATTCAGCTGGAATATTGCAGTTGCTATTTGTGTTCAGAAATTGTGTTGTGTATTTGTAGTGATGTAAATAAGTTTCGGTGCCCGGTAAATATGTTGTCCTTTGTTTGTGGATAGCTAAAAAGTAAAAAAGTTAAGATACCAATTTTCTAGGGCACTTTTCAGCTGTTAGGCCGCTCAAGCACCCTTTGACTATAAATAATACATTGTTTTGTCGATAAAACTATTAGAGTTTTTTCAGAATTGTTTCAGTGATTGTTGTCATGTTCATTGGTATTTTTATAAACTTTTCTAGTTATTTTATACTTTTCCTCACCTTGTCTCTTAAAATGTTTAAAATATTGCGATGTCAATTTCCCAAATGTATTCCTACACAAATGTATCATCCCTCGCCATAATCCCTTGCTCTATCAGTGTAACTACTCGTATTGTTATGTTTTATTTGAATCGTTTAAAGTCCCAATAAGGTTTAAAATCGTAGTATTTTCTATCTACAAAGAATATTGAAATATTGAGATATTAAATTATACAAAAAAATGGTTTAGAAGGGACCCATATCTGACCTCAGGTTGCTGTTCCTTCTATGGGAAATAATCAACTCAAAACGCTATTTAGTATTTTGTCCTCCGTACAAAATACTCAATAGTGTTTACGTTTAAATTTTACGACCGATTCCGAAGATTTCGTCAATGATCGGAAGTATACGCACAAAACCCGGTACACCGGTATCTGCCGGTACCCTGTTGTAGGCCTATACTGTATAGTATATTGCGTGAGGTATTGTTTTCTAATCACGACTGACACCTAATTGAATTGTTAGGTATAATCAAAGACCTAAATCACACAGATTGGACACTCCACTGACAATTTAGAGCAAACACAAAATAACAGGCAGCAGAGTCAGTTATTGTGCATAAAAATATTTTTCGTCATCCAATTTTAATGGACAATGTGTCATTTTGAAGAGATAATTTTCTTCTACTATATAAAGTAGCTCAATTTTGTCTACCTCTTATAAAATACAGAAAATCAGGATTTGAATGAGGCAAATCAGATATTTTCTGATAAACTTGGAATTTACATTAATTTGATGAACATAAGAGTAGGTCTGGCTCTTCGGGGTCTACTGCTTTATTAATTGAATTATTTCAATAAGTTGGGTATCATTTTAAAGCTGAATAATACATCTATTGCATAGAATGATTAGTTTTTTCATAAGTATATTAGAACATGAGATATAATGTATTAAAACAGACGAGATTTCGCGAGATTTCAGAAGACCTGCCACGAGATATCGTGAGACTTGGCACAGGTTTCCAATCTGTGTAATTTAGGTCTTTGGTATAATCCAATTGAAAGATTAGTGTAGAAGTGTGAATGAATATATAGCACTTAATATAATCATGGAATTATATAGACAAGCACATTAACTCCATGATATATAACAAATTGCTGGCTAAGAATGAGAAGGTCGTAAGTGCCATATTTGAAATCTATATCACAAGGCTCTTCTTATGAGCCTATTTTCATGAAAGCTTGTTAACCATAAGTAAAGAGTAATTTGTCAGATAGATTTTCTTATTTTCTCAAAATATGATTTTGTAGATACGATCTTTTCATTCTAAGGACAAACAAAAACATCTAGTTTTTTTATATTTTATTACAGATTATGTTGTATCAGACAATAAACAAAATGTAGCTTGCTACAATTAAATACATTTGAGGGCGTTTGGATATAGCATTTATTTTAATTTTCCATTCATATGATCATGTTTGTGCATTTTATATTGATATTAAAAGAAAAGGCCACCTCTTTGACCTTCATAATGATTGACACGTGTTTATGAAAATTAAATAACTCACAACATTCGTGTATACATATTGAACATGCAGATTTACATACTTACAAGTAAACAATTATTATTTTATTGTAGATTCTACTGTACATGAAAATATAAATCTAATAATTATTGGAGAAATTAATACATCTGCACACAGCCATTCGCACTATCTATATTGCATACGCATAGTTAATTCCCCGCCTCTGACATGTTTCAATTATACAACATGATTTATGTCAATATACAAGGCAATATACAACGTGATTAGGGCTACTATATACGATACCGGAAGGTACTGTTAGATACCGGGTTAAAGTGTGCGCCCTACGTTATCAATAGGTGTGCTATCCATCCATTGGTTATAAGAAACTGGCGAAAATTTCTCGGTAGTCTCCGGAAAGTGACGGAGATGCTGTTAAATGCCGTATTTGTAAACAAACCGGGCTCGTTATGCCAATCTTCAAGGGAAGATTATTTCACATATATGGCAGTAAGAGCGTGTTTCAATAGCTTGATGTGTTAATTATTTATCAGTCTTCAAATCAGTAACAAAGATTTGTGTTTTTTTTCTATAGAAAATATGTCGTTCCGGAACCTTATTGTGGCTTTAAGGGATTGTTGAAATGCTTTATAGTTTTATGAATACAATTTACGCTGTTGGATTATACGTTCCCGTACATTATAGCTTAAACATGCTAAAACAATTATGTCAGATTAATTTACGAAATGAGTTAATAGACAATGTTTATTACATTACTTGATCGATAAAACTATTAGAAATGGATAACGTTATATATTTCTCTGAATTGTTTGGATGATCAGTGACACGCTTAATGTTTTTTTAAAAGTTCAATTGATGGAACATATTTATTTTATTTACTAAACATGCTGGGTAATTAATAAATGCGTTGATGCGTTATAGTAACTGATTTGAATTTCAACCTTAATGGACATATATCAAGTTCATTTGGGAAATATAATCCGACAGATAAAAACACAATTAAGCTTTCATTTTAATTATCACGGTAAACGGGTGATCTAATCAAGGTTGGCGGTGTTAATCACCACCCGTCCGATCGTTGACGACGTATGACGAATAACTTTTTATCACATGACTTTCCTTGTATCCAGGTTAATATAGCTAAAACGTAGAACGTTATACGTACCACGTGTAGTATAAGCTATTGAGTTTTTCCAATAAATCAATGCGTTTTTGCGTTTTTAGTGTCATATGATATAAAGAATCTATCCCTTGTTGTCAATTGATATATTTATAATAAACTCGTTCAGGAAATATTATTAAGCTCGCCAGAGGCTCGCTTAATAAAATTTCCAAAACTCGTTTAATATAAATTTAAATCAATTGGCAACTCGTGATAGTTCCTCTATATAAGACAAGTTTGAACTCCACAGCTTTTTTTTATTTAATAATCAGAACAACGTATTGGAAATATAAAGTTATGATCATTTTCACAAAAAGGGTATACTTATGCATAATCAACACCTTATGTTGGTATTTACGTGCGTGTTTGTCCGTCAAAGAGTTTAACATCCTCCTTTCGTTGTTACCATTTAGCACCACAAATCAGTAACCGTATATGTTGTTATACATTGGTATTCGCTGTTCTAAAACTAGTATATCACATAATTTGACTTGTATCCAGGTTAGTATAACGAGTATGTATATTCTTATACATAACACGTGCAGTATATCGTTTAGATGACGTCACTTGATCTCCTAAATGAAGTCAGTATATCCCGATAAGGACGTTATTTTTAGCGCATTTATATGCATTAATATCGAGTGAGAAGGATGTAAGTATTTGATGTTCGACTCTATTCAAATATAAGTGAGACACTTTTCGTATAATAATTCATCGTAACTTGTGCGATAACACCCTTTCACTTACAGTTTTCTTGACAGTCAGTTTATTAGCATGATAGATATAAAAAAATCACACACATAGTTCTTCTGAAATTGAGAAAGTAATGAATCTTTATAGTATACGAAGCGCATAAATAACAAAAAGTCTTAATTGATATGTCATTGTAAATTTCAGAAACACAGTTTGCATGCAATGAATGTCTTTGAGAAGTAAGAAAAAATCATACTCGTATGAATGTATGTGTACATGCAATTCAGATATGCTTAAACACATTTATCATACAAATTAGGCGTAGAAGGATACATGATTATATATTAAACATATGAATACGTCAGTAACTGGTACATGTAACCTTACACACTGGTAACTAGTTCATAGATTACATATGTCGTATCAAAAGTAAAATGTAAAATCATGCGCCGTTGATGATGACGTGTGTCATAAATGTATACTTCTATTTCCAGGAAACTACTCCACTGCCGAAAGTATGTTACGGCTGTTTTGATTTGTATGAATTTGTACGAGTAAATGTACATCAGGCCCCGCGTAGTTCTGTTCTCTTCAAAATGGAATTAATTTCACCGCCTTCACACTTTTCTTCGTAAACATTAAGGCAACTGGACATGTAATTTAACAGATGGCTCAAATGTCTGTCTAGAGTTTTCTAATTATAAAATAATTACTGGAATTAGTTAAAATTAATGTTTTATTCAATTAGCATTACGGTCGAGTTCAACACACCGGAATCGCAACTAATGAAATAGTATCAAAATTATTGGGTACTTTGAATGATATATTATATGACTGGTAGACTTTTATAGCTGAATTTATTGATTCGGCTTGTTGGGCTTAAACTAGGTCATCACACTTTCATATACATAAAGTTGAGTCTAAGTGTTTCAGCCTGTTCGATAGCTGAGGTTTGGATCGTTCGGCATACTGTGGTTAAATTCATTTTCTCGTTTCGTAGTGTGTTGGGCTATGACGTGAAATTGTGTGTTTGCTGTAACATTTTATGCACACAAATAACAAGACACAATGACAAAACCGACTAATGCGTACGTGTTATAGGCATATATAGGCATCAGCAATAAGCACTTAAGCCATTAAGGAAATATAAGTATGCAAAAGTACTTGCGTGATGTTTGATATAGCTTAATTTAATTAATTAGAAAATCACAAACACTTACAACGTACTGGAGTTCATCTGTCGGATATGACAAAAGATAGAACTAGTATAATTGGTTTATAGTATCAACCTATTGCGGCGTGTTTTAATGTTTTGAGTATTGCTACAAAGTGCACTTATGATATGAAAACATTGTACGAAATAGTAAAGAATAATAGTTTTTAATGTAACGTGACAAGGGTAGTAAATAATTTGGTTCTTTGCCGCATTATACAAATGTGTATCTTAAAGACACATTTAATGTAGTTTATCATTGAAATAATGTAAATGCTTTATTGCAATAATTATCACATTTTAAGCGAGATTGCCAGGTTTTCTTGTTTATTATTATCTTTTATGGAATTTATTTATAGAAATAATGGCATATGCATTAATAATGAACATGGAATGAATACAAATGTACATATAAAGTAATATTTCCAATACGATTTGTACAGTTGGATGTAAGATTTAAAACGTTGATGACGGCCTGACAAGACGTCACTGTAGAATACAAGCACACAAACACACATACAGTAAGAAACAAGGCCGTGGACATAAGCACATGTCAATGAAATGGTAATGCTAAGATAAGCATCAACACAATAGCTTGTCGAATCAGATAACACTGACGCAATCGTCTTGCACACACGCATAACCGAAATAGGAAATGAAATGCCCAAGTCGAACCCCGGGTTAAGGCGAGAAGTACTAATCTATATTGCTTAGCTACTGTTACGTGGAAGACATTATATTATTACGACAGGCCAAGAACACTTTATCATACTGATGCATTTTCATATAAATCATAAATTTTATAACCATTAAATACGCTGTAATTGAATGGGCTTACATGTACATGTACAACGACCGTCTAATCACTTTAGAGAATCAACTACTACGAGAGGTGCCCCATTTATATTAGAACAGTGTTGAACATGGCATATTTTCATGGAAATATGGTATAAATCAAATATTTCTTTTGTACTATGTAAACATATGTGTTAGGTAGCATTTACACTAACTGGTTGGTTTGTTTGATAAATAGAATGAACCAAAAACAACACTTTTGTAGAGGGTATGGAGTTTGCGTTTTGAAGGTCAGCCACTGCCATAAAAGCCCTTAAAAGTTGTTGGTTGAGCATGTATATTCCATTTTTGTGAAGAAAATATGCAATTTTTGTCACAGGAAGGATGTTTTGCGCTTTGTTGTTGTTTTTTACGAAATTACGCAAAATATTAAAAACTGACAAAAAGTGATGATACCTACCAAAATTTGATTATTTGATAAGTGAGGCATATCCAAAACCAAAATAGGGACTTCAGCGACGTTAAGAGTACCCATTGGAACTTTCGATTTGTTCATTTAGAGAATTTTACATGCCGGACTCGGGATAAAATCGGTGTTTACATGCTCAATACCACAAAAACAACATAAGGGAGACAAATGTCTTTAACGCTGTGTATACTTAAACGGAACCGTTAATGCCACAACTTTGTCACCTCTGTAGAGAAAATGCTTTATTGTTGAGAAATTTACCGTGAACGGACAGCCTACTATATGAAAAATGTTGATAAGGCTACCATTAAGTTGACATTCGTTAAGCTTCACATGTTTCCGAACGTTTGCATAACGTATGCTGTTGTTTGCTATACTGGCTTATTGGAACACATATGTTTTACAAAAAAGTCAAAGGTGAATGCACATTGCTGTGTACATTAGGTTCAAAACCATATTTGGTCAAAATGTTTGCAATACAAATTTTCGGGAGACCATATGGGGAGTATGGTGTTTTGTCAACACGGAGCTTCAAATCCCTTCACAAAAACACCATTCTGTACCTTAAGAACACACACTTGAAGTATATTACACCATATTAGTAAAGGCCAAAGTCTAATGAACATATACCCACAAACCCTTTAGTCTACGGAATATTGCTGCATTTATTACAGGCGGGAAATGCAAACAGCATCGATCGGATTATTCGGTCTTCAAAAAGCCAAACACCATACCCCCTACAAAATTGTAGATTTGAGTGCAAACTAAGAAATAAAGTAATAATCAATAGTTGTATGTGTTTAAAAACACGTTATTTTGCACGATAATATAGAAATATTTTGATTAAATATAATAAGCATCGAACTATTTGATATTCAATACTGTTCAAATATAAGTGGGGCACCTCTCGTATTAGATCCTCAAATATAGAAATAACAATCGGGTATAACTACGTGAATATATCACTGAAAAGTGCAGTTTTAAATCCCCACAACAACATCTTCTGATTCAAATGGTTATCTCAGATAAAGTTTGGCATTCCAGTTGTCTGCCATAATTGAATTTCAAATGATTTACAAGTTCAATTAAATCGGTTCTTAGCCAGACGAATGTGTATTGAAATTGGCCTAATACGTCATTCCACGAAAAACGGATATGGCGGATTGTAACGTATTACGACACTAGGTTAAATTGTAAAAGATTGGACATTTCAGGCACTGCTGTCTATCATTCATCATCAATTACAACACCTCCCAGATGATGATAAAGATATACAATCTGCTGAAAGTTCCGAATTACAAATATTATCAAATATCTGTTTGGCTTCACGATCTAATTGAGTGGAGAAACATTTATATCACAACTGAAGTAGGTCTATTGGGAAGAAATAGGATTAATGGTTCGGGGCATGTTTACATGCAACATGTAGACATTGTCAAGCTTAAACAACCTTATCCATTCAACACATCGACCAAGTGGAGATATGACAAAATACGAATTGCAATGTATACAGAATAATTGATGAAGAAACCAATGTGTTTCATAGTGCAGTACTTTACTATTGACTTTAAGTTATTTTTTTTAAATAAACTACAAAATGTATGTCTCTCCACAGTGTACGTTTGTCTCAAATTCCTTTAAATGTGTTTCCCAAATGAATTGATTGATGTGGTAGTTCTAACACATTATTGCTTGATGTAACACATTGATACTACAACAATTAGTCAGCAATGTTTAATAGGTGAAGAAATGTATCTAGTAAACGACAAAGGTAAATCAATTATCACACCAAAGTTTCCTCAAATTCAAAGAGAAAATATAACTATATACCTTTCTGTCATTTTCACTGACAAAACAAAGTACACAATGAATTATTAATTGCTTATTAATACCAATGGGAAATGAATTCATTTTTCTGTCAACAAGTTCGTTGTCTCAATCTAATATTCAATCGTAAATGTTTCAACAAATCAAACAATAGTGTTCCTTAAATTATATACTAATGTTCCTAAATAATAGCAGAAAAATAAGTAATACCCAGAAAGTCTACAATCGCAACACAAATTAAAGCCTATCCCTAACTTAAATATATAAATATTAGGAACTGTTGAAATAACGTGTCGACGATGATAGATGAAATGCTCCTGGTTTTTTTTCAGTTTTAAAAACTTGTTTCCGTCGGAAAAACACATTGTCTCCTTTAATTTGTAAAACAGTTACAATGTATTATAATATCATCAGTAATTACATGTACATTTTCCAACAAATAATGGTAAACTAATTACCTTTAAAGTATTTTGACGGGCATGTGTCCACAATTTAACAATGACCGCAGAAAATACCTGCCCATAGTATTAAGAAGAGCCAATATGTTAAAATTACAACTCTTATTTCAAGCTACTGATAGATCTATCCTAGTTAAACTGTCCATTTTTGCACAGAAAATAATGCATATTGTTAAATAATTTTTACCACCTTCTAGCGTTAAACAATAACTTGAGTATAATACTCAAATTCTTAACATTAAATACTCATTTTCAGTCTGTATTTATATTATGACATATTATCTTCACTTCTAGTCATTTAGTTAATAATATATTGTTTTGTTTATAATTCTGTATAATTATGTGTGTTTACTATGTTCCTTTGTTTAAAATTTTGTATTGATCGTTTATGTTGATGCCCATATGAGCCTAGCTTTAAAATAAAACTTGATATTGTTATGGCGGCCTTTATTGCTCATTAATAAAGAAATGTCATTATTTAAGAACGACAATGTTTAAATTTATTATTTTGTTGTCTTAGTTTTCTTTCATACACCATAAGCTTCTGTAAGGTGGCAACACCAGACACTTGCTTGGAACACCACATGTGGCATTTATCTGTAAAGCACAAATGGAAAAAATAGGTGATATAACTACTGTAGGTTTCGCCACAGAATCTACATACGAATGTATGGCAATCCTTCAATATGTTTCATAACAGTGTGCCGTCTATCTATGTCACCTGAAGTGGTCACGGACTAGTACGAAATGTCGTGATGACACTCTAACCCTAGCAATCATTTTCGGTTTCTTGACAGAATGGTAATTTCGCTATTGAAGTTATTAACCAATACCACATTTTGAAGTTCAAGAAAGATGTATATTACCCCACAGAATGCACAGTGTGAATTATAGATAACGAAGCAATACCGGATTGTTGTTTCATAGCAAATTTCACATCGGCGTCTGCGTTCACAATTACACTTTTTACAGTTCAAGAAATACTTTTTGTATTATAGTTTCTGCAAAACATTCGCATTTTAACAAAAGTGCATGCGTAAACAATAATGATCAACGAAAACTCAAAAACATAATAACCGACTAATTAACGAACAGTTTGCGTGATGCTCAGTAACGTTTATTGAACCTGATTAAACAAGCGTAAAAACTAAGCACGTATTGGCCTACTTAAGTACAACATTGAAGCATATATAACGAGTCAGGTTGGGTTTATTTAATGAGTGCGTGTTTTAATTAGACAGTTGTTTGAGAGACTTAAACAATGACAGCCACGTACGAAGCTTTAGTAAAAACCCATCTAACTATTTGTCAAGCATAATTAAAAAATCTATGTTTTACATGATAGAAAATCAAAAGTATGTTTGAATGTGTTACCTGTAGACGGTGAACAATAAATTGGTATACGTAAATATTTTATTGGCATTTTGGTATTTGCGACATTTCTGCATAGATGCTATGTTAGCTTCTTACACGCCCCATAAACACGATTTATATACCAACATTTGATATATAAGCAAACTTCCCAATACCGATATACTTGCAAATAAAACACATATGATGCTAGCGTTTGTGGTTTTGATAACACATAAAATACCGACGCTAGATAGTTAAATTTGGCAACAGATGTAAAGCATTCCCATTATATCGATTTTTAAATTGATTACTATCATTATAAACAGTATCAAATTGCACATCCATATATAAATCATTGTGAAAATTGACATAAACAAACACAGCACTGAAAATGGCTATCGGTTAATCAAACAACCTGGTAATTTATACTAAGACAGAGAAACAAAAGCCATTCATATGTTTGTCAACTACAACAATATACAGTTATCAATGATGCCATTCCGTTGTGAAATAACATAGAATAGTATGAAACATAATACACATACAATAGAGTTAGACATTTGAAAAGAAACTGACATACACGTATGAATGAAGCATTTTTGCGTGATATTTCCTTCAAGGCAGATATCTCGTAAATGTATGTGGTTTGTTCATAAGTCGAATGCGTATACGAATATTGCCTTATAAAGACGACCACAAAATGTTGATTTTATTGTTTACCAATACTGTAGGGTTGGGCGTGAACAAAATATTGAAAGCGATGTGCTGTTAAGAAATTAATGCATGTGTATAGGGGCATGTTGTATCTGGAGCACCTGTCCTATTCGGTAAACTGTCGTACAAGGAACGTGAACAGATTTTACTATATCAAAACCCTTCAACATACAAAGTGCACCATAAATAGAAGTGCGTGTCAAGTGTCAGAAACGTTTACGCAACAATTAATCTAGCAACACAGCATTTATATTGTAATCGATTTCTAAAACCTTCCTCGGTAAAACAGAATATTAAGAGACACATAATTAGGCTAATTGTGAAAACTGTCTCGTGAGAACACCTTATATACCTAGGTACAGAAATGCGAGTTAAAATTATTGCACATCAAACCACTACATGCATATAATATTGTAGCGTTCATATGATTAAAAGCTACACAGAAGAAGCCGAAGCACACGCCACGTATACAATATTCTGACATACCAATTATCATACGCGTCATCTTATTCTGAATTATCGAATATCAAAGCCCATCCAATCAATTTTCTTTTGTTAATGTATACTTATTATTCGTCTTTATTCAAATTTCGATTCACCAATCAACTACGCCAATTCTATTCGCACAAAATCAATGATAGTAATGAAAGTGACGTTTAGCATATTCCGCGTATACAGTCTAACATTTCATTCAAGTCAAGTGGAAGGTTGAGAATGTCTCCCGGTTGTTGTCACATTTAATGCATCGAAAATGCAAAACCAAATAGCATTCCTCAAATTGGTTCTAGAAACCTCAGAAAGTCGATAGGGACTAGCAGAAACGTCAGTCAAATGAAATTATTTTTTTTACGATTAGGAGTTTATATTTGAAGTTGCGAGCGGGGTTGTGACCCAAGGAGATTCCTACCGATCATCGTCCAGACAAAAACAGCATTCTGTATTTTATTTCTCTACCAGGAACTGCGTGAGTGAGAATGATATTTAAACAAATATTTCACTGTTTTTATATTGAGCTATGTCTGTTCGACCAGAACATGCATGTTAAAGAAGTATACGTTAACAAACCATTTAGACATGTCGTTGTAAATTTGGAGCAAAACGCGAAATAATAAATGAAAACAGAATCAAATTCAAGTTAAGGAAATAAAACTTGTAGTTGTTAATGTGATATACTTGGAAAATTCCTGATTGAATAAATCATATTATATGACGAGTTAAATTCATTAAATTCTGATTAATACTTACTGCGGAATTTAGCTCAAATCGATTGTAAAATAACGTAGTGACCACACAACATATACATGTTTCGGTTATTTTTATTACATATAAACTAAACAAGCAATATGTCATCACTTCATCATACATAAACCATAACAACTGAACAAGACAAGAACGTCCGATGATACGTGTGCCATCACTGAGACGTATCAGATTGAGTAGTATTGAGTCACATGACTGCTATCGATTACCATTGACAGGGTATTCAAATATCGATGAGAAAAAGTGGTGATCATGCGCATGTAAACATTCCATAAATTCGAGTGTAAGGTTAAACATTTCCCGGATACTGTCACATTAAATGCATCTAAATATGCAAAACAAAATATTGTTCTTCAAATTATTTCTTGAAATTAGATATGGTTTTGCAGAAACGTCTTGCTTGATGGCAATAAAATAGATTAATTTTATGATTTGCATATTATATATGAAGATAAGATCAAGATCAAGACCCCACACAAAAAGCATTATATTTCTCTTCTCTTCCAGAAAGCACGAATTAATGTACGTGTTTAAGAAGGATAACTTTACAAATTATATTATATTCATTATATCGAGCTAAAACTTAAATGCTACACTTAAAACTGTCAGTATCAAAACAGAAGTATTGTTACAATACAAACATTAAGTACTGTGTAATTACAATACAAATGGTGTTCTGTCATATAATCATAGGCCTGTATAGTCAAGTTTATCTTTTGTTGATAAACAGCATAGAACAGAAAACATAAAAAAACATCAAACAAAACAATTACACACGTACACTGCACACATTATGCGCCCCAAAACAACAGTTTCAGCTGTCAAAAAGCCCAAGCCAGCAAATATGCAAATATATATATAGTTTCAGCCATGTTAAGTTGGATGACCTAATTCCAGTATCTCATAACCATTAAAGTCTACCAGCCATGTTATATTTCATTGAGAGTGTCCAATATATTTTATATTATTTCATTAGTCCCGACTCCGGAATGCTGAACTCGACAGTCAAGCTAATTGAATAAAACTTTATTTTGAACAGGTTCTGGTGATAATTTTACAATCAGTAAGACCGAGACGGATATTTAAACCATCTGTTAAATTACATGTCCAGTTTCCGAAATGTTAACAAAGAAAAATGTGAAATCTGTGAATTAATTTTTGTAATGATCGAAACTGAACTATAGGCATTGATATACATGTACCTTCAATTAAGTACAGACGTACCCGACTTTTACTAATACTTTCCGAGGAATAAAAATGTACATTAATTTTGTGTAACATACCATCAAACCGCGAACCATGATTTTGCATATTGCTTATTCTATTTTGACTAATGTGTTACCAGCGTGTAAGGTTACATGTACTACTCACAAATACATATTTTATTTTATTGAATAAAACCTACATAAGCTTGTCAGTTGCATATTCTAATGAAATGTGTTTGATTTTGTATAACAGCATTGCGTGTAGACATACATATGAATCAATTCTTACTTTTCAAAGACATTTATCGCATGCAAACTGTGGTTTAGAAATATTCAATGGCATACCAATAAAGAGGTTTTGTTATTTATGCACTTCGTGTACAGTGAATATTCATTACTTTCTTGATTTCAGAAGAGTAGTTCTAGTGAATTGTGTATCTTTCCCATGCTAATTAACTACTTCGTGATTCTGAAAATGATGAGTGAAGGGTGTTACAAACTATCACACTAGTTGCCCCACTTATATTTGAACGGAGTTGAACATTGGAGATTTGTAAACAAAAACTATACAATATTATCAAGTGAAATTCTTAATTGAACCTTTATCAATTTTGATGCCTATCAAAACTGCTTTAAATTGTAGTTATAAAAAAGTTCGTCCAACAAAAACACACGCATTCATTGGGATGAACACATTGGAAGCTAAATGGTGTTTTCATCTCAGGAAATATATTTCCCAAATGAAGCTGATATCTCATAAAGTTTGAAATGGAAATCCGTAAATAAAACGCGCGGATGCATCTATAAATTAACCAGTCCAATCAGCCTTTAAAATACGTAACATAGATTGTGTTTATAAAACAATTAAGTGTGTCAATTATCACATCAAAGAATGTAGAGAAAAATATAAAAATCTCCATTTTAACAGTTTTATCGAAAGTCGATATGGTTTAGGAATACGTTTGGGAAATTGACCTGAAATACTTTAGGCATGGTACGATATGATGTGAAGGAAAGTATACCATTGATTTAATTCACCAAAGAAAGAATTAAGTATGCAAATCATTCAAACAAGTTAGAGAAAAGTATAACTAATAGTTGTATCGATACAACAAGGTAGTATAAATTGTATATGACCACCTTTGGGAAATTAATATATTTTTATTGTGTTCATCTCTGTTTCATACTATATGTAGTTTAATAGATCTTATAAATAACATGACGTAGCAAGTTATATACTCGTACATGTTTGGCATGAATAAATCACATTCGAACGATGAAATATCTCAAACTATTGGAATAACTCAGGATTAAAATAGTTGTATAACAAGGTGCATAGTTAAACCTGATGGCAAGAAATATTCGTATCGTTTTTGTAAGCTTGAATATAATGTATATTTTCTGAAAACAAGCTTAAGAGTTTAGCAAAATTATTGCCAACTTTCATTCTTGGAAATCATTTCTAGTATTTATTTTGTTTTGCATAACAATCGGCAAATATTCGTACACGGCACACTACCAAAACACAAAACTAAACAACAAAACGACCTTAAAAACTAACAGACCAAGTTCAAGCTTGCAAAATGTATTACGTTCGAGTTAATGTTATCAATATGCATGCAATACTAGTAGGTTCCAATTTCTAATATATGTACTTGTAAATACCATGTGGGATATAACCCATTTACTATAATAAATTGTTCAGACACAAGATTTATTGCATTTGTCTGCTAACTTGACTAATATTCAATAAAACTGTATTATAAGTGTGTATTAAGTTTTAGAATTTCTGCATATTGCTTGTCTGGTAGAATATTTATGTTGTCTGTGTCTGCATTTAACAAGTAGTCGGGTCTAGAATCACATTTGATGATGCTTAGTACAGAGACAAATGTGAAGTTCTCATAGTTTGCGTTTGTAACAATACAGTATATCATCATAGTTTAATTATCGAAACAATGCATTATCACAAGATATACATGCCTGAGTTCCGGTTGAGCGTTACATACGTTTTGAATTATGTCTGAGCCATATGTAAACATGATTGTTCTCTGACATATCTGAAAAGACTTGTGTTTTGGGATAACTACCTTGGATAATGTAAGCTTTCTGAAAAATGTTCTCTGATCGTCCTACTTTGTTGATAATTTTCTATCTCTTTCAATGGAATTAAACCAATTTACGTCAAGTACCCAGACAACGGTTCCAACGGTTCACGATACAAAATTGAGATCAATGAATGTTATTACAATGTATATGGTAACAATGTAACTATGAACTTTCTTTGGAGAATATTATTGTTCGACGTAGTTAATGTAAGATAGGCCCGATACATGGGCGCACACGCGACATTGAGCGGGATATTTTAGTTTCGATATTTACTTGCAATTGACGCCATTTCTCGAACAAAACGAACACAAAAAGGCTCTATAACAGTAAAAAGGTATTTTCTGGAGCATAAAATTACAGTGAACGCTATATATATATGAGCCGCGTCAAGCAAAAAATGTCCTTATTGTATTTTTTGACATTTTAATATTTTGATATCAAAATAATCTTCATTCTTTCACCTTTCCAAAAAGATATACATTATCGGGTATAACATGACAATGTTTACCTCTATAAAGCATTTAAGACGTCAAGTTTGATAGCAAAAAGTTTTAATGACGAACTATTTATAGAGAAGTTGATCTATTTATAGATCTATTAATTATTCATACACCCAGACTCATAAACTTTTCAAAAAACGTTTGTTATATTTATTTAATGTGAATGAAACAATCTAGACGTATTTTTAGATTGTAAAATATAGTAAAATGTTGAACTTTCCATGGTTTAGACATCAATATTTACACTACGTGTTAACAATGGGCGCAGCCATCTTGAAATGTCAATATTTTTTCTGACGTCATTTGTGGCTTATGACGTAATTTATGATAAGGACCTTTTATGCTTGACGCGGCGCATATATATATGATGACGTGACGTCGACGCACGGTTGACGCCACGAACGATAAATAGTGTTAAAAATTCCAATTTTCTCGATTTACGTCGAAGAAAAATGATCCATCATAAGACAGTCAATGTAGAGTAAGGAAATCTCACCCTCTGTGTCCGCAAGCCTCGTCCCTGATTAAAATCCGATCCCTCGGGAAAGATATCCTACATAGAAACTTATGGTGGATCCTTATATTCCTAAACGTAGTGTAAACACCAATTGCCGAGTTCTTTTTTTATTCGCATAAAAATTGAATCAGCATAAAACAATAAAATAAAGTTAGCTATCATTAATATTTCACAAAAGTCGTCTCGCATCATTTTTGTGTAGTTGATAGCACCCTGATGAGTAATCGTTGTCAGTATCTGTCACCATCATTAAATAAGTGAAGGCGTCAAGGGTATTAATGTTCTCAGAACTTGCAGTCATTTTTCTGTGATTAGTTTTATCTATATCCCATACGTTGCAATGTCAGTATTGATAACCATTAAACTTCTTCATAGATGTGCTTACATGAAATAATTGCATATGTTGTAGAGTTTTATTGACCTGTCAATTGAACATAATTACAGAGTAGTTGCACAGTAAAACGGTCTTACCAGAGACGACTGGGCTGAGTAGTGCATTTGGTCGGTACAAGTACACACGTAATTAAGTGTTCATTTATCTGGTCAATAAAACACCAAAAAAGCATATTTCTTGTCATTTTTTTTGGCACCCATTGTATAGTTCATGCAATCTGCAACCATCAATGATGTATGTAACAACACTGTTGGTCACATTTGCATGACGCATTACGTGCAGAATTGTCTCTCGACATGCACTATCATTTGTGAACTTTTAAATACCACAACTCAACTATATATACAAGTACTCGTACAATGCCAATTTCTGGTACACTGAACATTACATAATGGCTTTTAGTATTCATGTGTGAAAGCACTTCAAAATACGACTATTCCATTAACATGGTGTTAATAATTGCATTCGAACTATCCTCTTGAGACAAAGCAAGGAATGAAGAAAGGAGAAATTGCACACTTTTGTAGTGACATGAGACGTCAAGTTTTAGGTCTTGTGTTTTACTTATGGGACGTAGTTAATGGATTATACACCTAGCGGTAATGTAAATAACACCAGTAATTCAACAATATGCAGGGCTTCTGTGTGAGATGGAAATACTTTTATTTTGTCTTACTGGCATTAACACATTAATGTTCGAAACCTCTTACCATGGGTGACACACGTTAGCAACTAATACAAATATCGTATTGAACATATTCACACAATGCACTCAATTGTTATTTATTTTTCGGAAACAATATTTAAATAAATGAAAAAAAACTGGAAATGATCAATGTCAGTGTTACATGTATTGTCACTGCAGTATGATTACGTTAAGTGTTAAATACGAAGTTGACAGACTGAAATATTCTTATTCTATCCAAAAACGACGTTTGAAATTCACACGAGCCAAAACCAATTAAATGTTCACGCTTTGGTGTCAATGTTTACAGCCATCATTCAATGTTGAAGATTAGGGAAATATAAGTATCCATTTGATTGCGACACCTTAGCATCAATGTACATTTGCGTTGTCTTTCAGAGAGCTAAATTAAGAAATCCCATTAACTCTGTTTGAACGAATAAATGGAACGTATAATGCATTTAAATAGTTTAATGGAAAGCAACATTTTAACTGTTACGTAGTTGAAATTCGTGTCACTTGGATACAAATTAACTAATTACATACAAGCCTAAAAGCACAAATCCGAAGTTCATAATTCAATGGCTGAACGCACACGTACATCATGCATATTGTTGATTAGGAAGTTACGTGTATCAGAGACAGAATACTCAATTGTTCACATACAGTCATATCAATGTACAATGATGAATTTCAAGTGAATATATAACAATTAATCAAATAATTTCTTACTAGTAGGTCAATTGGCCAATACGTTTTGAGAAAATAAAAGTTGCAAAATGACACAAAATATTGTCGTTTACTAAATGTATTGATATTTCTCATGCTATTTATCCAATACTGACGTATGACGTTTCTATATTTGACCATTTGCGTGCTTCTGTCACTGTTCATATTCTGGTGTGAGAACCACATGTGAGAATATGGCACATACATTGTATAGACATGTTTATGGTCTTAAGGTAATTGGAGGAGCTGAAATTGAAGTCACCAGTGTGTAATTGTGTCGGAAAACAATTTGATTTTTCAAGTCGGCAATATAATTTTCAGCTGAAATCATTATGCTGCACTGAAGTATTTACATCTACAATGAATATTTGTAAAAAGAAATAGAAATGCAGTTTGTAAAAAGTGTTTTATAACACATTGAAAATTGCCAATTTTAGTGTCAAAAATCCCGAAAAGGTACTCACTCAGATTCAATATAAATCACATTGCTATGTTCTCCAATCCTGTATCGAGGTGATAGACTATAGAATTATTGCATATTAATCAAATTTTATCCATAAAACACTAAATATTTAACCATGTAAACTTTATAAAAATGATTAGTATTACACATTTGAAGATGACCAGTGTGTAGAACATTTCTATTCGTGGGATTATGTTACTATCAAAACAACTCATGGTCAAATCTTTTGAATTTAGACTGTCATCTAATGTTAGAATACAAACTACTTACACACTTAAATAATCAGATATGTGTAAATGTTATTTTACAAATTTGGTAATAAAGTGACCAAACTTTTGATTCGATGTGTGCATGTCATTAATTAAATTGATAAGTGGAATAGTCTATCACCTAGATAATAGATTGAAGAACTCAACGATGTGTTTTATATTGATTTCGAGTGAGTACTTTTAACAGGATTTTGACACAAAAAATGACGAATTTCAATTGAAGATAAAACACTTTTTAAAAAAATATTTCTTGGTATTTTAACCAATTGAGACATGTTTGTAAATACTCTTGATATTTGACTAACGCATGCAATGTACAATGCACATGCACTTGTTAAATGTTATAAGTACACCAACATGTAATGCGTATATCTTTTTTATTATACATGATATCATGTTCATTTTTTGCGTGAGTAGTAAAGCTGAAATATCTGATAATTCGTTGATTATAATTTTGCCCGCTGCGAGCAGTGAACCGTAATTTTTCAAATTATACAAAATGCACGTGCAAAACAAATGATTGTCGCAAGAAGACTCAAAATGTTACATACCATTGTCCATCAATACCCACACCAGGAAAACACAAAATCGGAAGAATTACGATAACACACCGTACAAGAGAGGTTTGTGAGACATACACGTCTCATAACAGTAAATAGTATATGGTAGCTAAGGTCACCACGACCTTGACCTTTGACATATCGATCTTAAAATAAGTAGAAGCCTACATCTGATGATTAGCAACCTCTCTGTAAAGTTTTACAATCTAAGATCCTATATTTCTTATGGCCTGGACAAGTGATTGTTGTGTGTTCAAACGTCATGGTGAGTTTGACCTTTGATCCAAATGACCTAAAAATTGAGTCGGACCGTCTGTGGAGGATGAATATTCTCCACTTAAAATTTTAGAATCTTAGGTCCACCCGTTTTGGACGGTTATATTGTTGGAAAACCATTCGGCATGTCGACCGACCGACTATTTACAGGTAACGCTATGTACTGTGTTGGTGTACTTATAACATTTAATCAGTGTAGATGTTTTAGTCTGCTTGAAGTAGGGCCACATTGAATGTTGGATATCCAATAACACCATAAGCCATTAAATAATCTCCCTCAGACACATGTTGCACGAAGACATCGTCCCCAGCGTTGAAATGTCCCAAAAACACTTTAGACGAACATTCGGCATACACGTTATCTCCTGCCAACACTTTGCCGAGTATGTCATTGTTCACGTTAACTTGTAACACGATATAATGGCCGCTATGAGAGCATGCTGTGACTGATACTAGGTATGTCCCATTCACTGGAGGTACGAACATACCGTGATGTGGGTTGTAGGCATTCCCAAGGTTCAGCTTGACGTCGTCATAGTAGATATGGTGACCCGTACCGGTAGCTGTAGTTGTTAGTTGCGCCATACACGCCACTACAGGTTGAGCTGTAAAATAGAAATTCGTTTAACGGAGATAAATATAATATAGTAAGTTTGATTAGCGCATTGTAGAGAAGTTGTACATGTACCATTCGGGAGTGTTTTCAACAACATGTACATGCATATCACCTTTGTGATAATCTGAATTAACCTTAAAGTAACATCGGAGTCAATGCACATTGTGCAGATTACGATTTGCTAGAGGGATCCTACATGTAACTCTTCAAATTATTTGCCAGGCATGTTTCTGTTTGAATACGGTAGGCATATGGATGTCTCGAATCTTATATAAATCCAGGTTGCCAGGTAAAAGATGAAGGTATTCTATATGGTCCAATATTCGCACGTGCGCAATGTTGTTAAGGGTATCATTCTTGGTTACGGAACGAGAAGAGATTGTTCCGAATCTCGACCGGGGCACATGACCATTTTTGAAATAGTGTTCACCAATTTGAAAGTAGATATAACCTGGTAGGATTGCCGGATATAGGCATATATATATCGGAGGTATCATACAAAATATACACGGAGCACATTAAAACTACATTGATTCGATTCGGAAAGAACTAGTGACGCGCACTCGGATTTCTTGCATTTGTCCCTTTTTCTTCCCAACAAACGGGAGTAATTTCCAATATGGTAAGGACAAAATTGGATGACCAAGGGATAATTAAGAAAATCTCAGGAGAAATCAAACAACCAAACCAACACGTTTCTTACCTGTCTTTGTTTTCAATGCGGCAAAGTCTCTCTCCAGTGCATCCACCTTTGCTATAGGCGACTCGATATTATCGTTCAGTAAAATCCGTTTTTGGACTTCGGTCTGGCTATCAGAAGCAAAGGTACCGATAGCAAGACCGAAACACACAAACACTAATGTAAATACCATTGTTAAGTGGTACATGGTATGAATGACTTAACGCTATATTCGAATTTGATTAAATGAAGACTTATTAAGACTATATATACGCGTACACTGTATGACCTATCTGGGTTGTTTATGTAGTCAGTGTGAGCGCGGTGCCATCTGCTTAAAGTCTTATATTTAGTTTGTCCTTTGACTCCTTAATCACACTTGATCTCATACGTTATGTATATCACGCACATAGTTTAGGTGAATGAGAACAACTAAAGGATCGGATTGTTTTAATTAAATAAGAGAACATGTTTGTCTTCACATTACTACGCAGTAAGTTATAGCACATGTACAGGGTGTCTCAAATTACATGTCCGCTTGTTGAGAACATATCACTCCATAAAATATTGCTTGATGTGTCTGATCTATGCGTATGATCAAAGGACATTCAAATCAATGTAGAAAGTACGAAACAAGCATGCATCTAATTATTCTGGAAGTGGGAAAATGTTTTGTACGTTTGAAACAATTTCTAGAAATAAACAGCATATCCTAAGAAAAGTGCGGGGTTTTCCATTCATGTAAATAAATTCTGGTATTTAATTTTGTATTATATAACATACAGCAAATGCAATATACGTACACCATCAAACATAAAACCTAACGAAAGAACACTCTTAACAACTAACAGACCAAGTCCAAGCTTGTGAAAAGTATTATGTTCGAATCACTATTGCCAATATGGATACAGTAGTTTTCAGTTACTAATATATGCAAATGTAAATACCATTTGGGACATGACCCATCTACTAAAATTAATTTTCCAGACGCATCATTTATTTCATTTGTCTACTAACTAGTCTTATATACAATTTAAAGTGTATAATAGTTGTATATTCCTTGTTTAGTAGAATATTTGTATTTACATTTGTAACTTGTCTGTTGTTATTAAGTAGTGGTCGGTGAAACCATAATACAACATCACATGTACTAAGCAAACTGTCCAGAAATTACATTTGGATATGTTTAATATAGATAACATACTCATCGAGTGACATATTATTTATTGTAGTCGTCTGCTAAATTGTCTTAAACTTAGAAAAACAAATGGAATGTCACAATAAAGTTCAACGATTTAATGGCATCTAACATGTTAACTGTTTCATATATGTAAATCGTATTAATAGAATGCATTTTTATTCATTTCATACAAGCTTAAATGTATACATCTGAAGCTCGTAGCATAATTGCTAAACCATGTTCATGAATTATGGGACACAGATGAATAGATTTACTACCGAACTCAAGCTAGGCTGGTATGCACACAGACGTTTTCTTAATCCATTAGAGATTTTGACTAAATAATAAAAAAATATTTCACCTTAAGTTGTATTAAAAACAATTCTTAAAAGCATACTTTTCTGAAATTGTGAAACATTTATTGTGGTTGCGATGTTAAATGGAATTTCCTGCTCTAAAAATAGTAACAGAAACTTTTTCTGTACTGAAAATACAATATACACGTGTCATAAAGGCCGTCCTTATTTCACAAATATATGCCAAAACGGTGACCCAAACGACTAAATGAGGCATAACTACGACTGGACCTAGTTTAAAACACTATGGACAGTGACCTAACTTTAATAAATTTGAACAAAATGCATTGTGACCTAACGTTAATAATTTTGAACAGCATGCATTGTGACCTAATGTTAATAATTTTGAGCAACATGCATTGTGACCTAACGTTAATAATTTTGAACAGCATGCATTGTGACCTAACGTTAATAATGTCTTCCCGGGCATACTGGACAAGGAAGGGAGAGGACTAACATCACATAAGTCTAGTTGCTAGTGGGTTTCCTCATATAATTGCTTATAGAAAAGTTTAAAAAATTATTTGAGGCAGATGCGATCGATTCAGGGGCCTTATTCACCAACGTTGTAAGTCTAAAACACAGACTTAGACTTTACATTGTCAAATGTTCCGTTCGCTCTCATGTTGTTATAAATGTTCCGATTTTGATATAAATTTGTATACATGTTTAATGGGTAACAACAAATAGTCAGATAAAATTTCACATGGTTAACTCAAATTTCAAAGAAATGGCAGTGATTATGAATAATGACAGTTTTAAGTATAAGTCACAGTTTTAGACGTCTTACAACGTTGGTGAATAGGGCCCCAGGACATAGTGTATAGCTAGTTTGCGATAGAAAAAGGGGAGTTTTTTAAGCATTTGTCTGTAATTTCTGCACATACAATTATGAAAATTTCCACGAATAAGTGAAATATATCTACCTGATACACAATGGAATTTTAACAACATCAGAAAACAGTTAAAAAGTTTTGTTCATAGGTTCTATGTAACATATTTGTAGTTTTGAATGAAAACTCGAGTTAGAAGACTTTGTACTTGCAACAGACAAGTTTACGGTCTCGTGATACGCCTAACGGTATATTTACGTATTTGCAACAGATTTAATAAAATACGCGCGAGGCCCGTCTGTGAATCTGACGAAGTACATGTTCTTGTTGTACATTGTTTACAAGCGACACACCTAAATAAACCGAATCATACGGACCTTCAAAGTCTCGTCGGCATAACAGCAATGTCAATCACGTCGATCAGGGATTGTAACGGTTAAATAATTGATAGTAAATCATCAATGGAATACCAGAGTACCTCCCAGCGTTAAACTGTTCATAAGCATGTAAATTCAATATATAATAAAGAATAAATGTATTTTAATAGGTGGCTAAAAATTATGAAATTCGGAATGTGAGTAGGTAGGACGTTATTGTAATTCTGTGTATATTTTTACAAAATCCGATAACTAGATTTTCAGAAATTTTCAAAAAACACAATTTTTTTCGATCTCAAACTAGCTATAGTGGAATACACGTATCGGATGAAGTAAATATTATCATAACATTGGACTTGTTAGAATGGGAGTTAACTCTAAGATGTATTGTATAACCAAACATATTACTTCCCGTACATCACACATATCGGAAAAAGATATCGCTGGCGTAGAATGAAAAGTACCATTTACGACCTTACACATTAGCTATCTTGAATACAATGCTACTATGGATAAAATAAGTACACTCAACCGCTTTAAAAACGCACCACTATTGAAAATATTCAAAATTTGTCAAAAATCATTTTTTGCTAAAATTAATAGTTGACAGGGTTTGTTCAGTACATAAACTTGACCTTATTAAAGAAAACGATTTTATTTCATTCGGAATACCCCGCCCAAAGAACTTTTTTGATTTTCCATGTTTTGCACGTGCAGCTCGATCGCGTCGACCTATGTAGTGAATATTGACTTTAAACTGTACGCTGTTGGTTTACACATAGGAAAAACAACAGAAACAGTATTTGCTAATGGTATTTTTATGCTGCGAATATCTCGAATATTTGTTCGGGTTATCGTTCCTTCGCTTCGTTTTTATACTAATTTGGTCACAATTGACATATCAATTTTTTCATACCGTTGTAATGCAAAATGTATAGAGAATGGAATAAAGAAATAAAAAATAGTAGTTGGTTATTTCGTTTTCGAGATATCAAGCATAAAGCGACGTCGAGTACGACTAACGTCAAGCGTCAAAATATACTTGGCAACGTCGTTTTATCCACTCCATGCTGTAAAGGATCAACATGACAAATAAAACACATGCTGAGACACCAGCACAACTATTCACACATACTTTTGAGACAAAATAAATAATTAATATGCATTTTTGACACAATTATGCGTCTTTTTTCACGTCGCGCACCTAATTACACGTGCTGCGAACGAAAGACGTTGCCATGGCGACGTCAGCCAAAGTGTGCAAATAATTACATTTTTAAAATCTAGAATGCCCAATCTTATTACACACCAATTTTCATGAAAATCGGGCGACGTGAGAATTTTGCAGACGAACGTAGCCAAGTACCTTAACTGCCTCCACTCAACGATTGTGGGCTAAGAACATCGATTCCTAGCGAATGACTGTAGACAAAGACCGACCTGGATGAAAAAAATTAAAGGTATTGAGCCCGAGCTATGAGGAAACATGACAGATGTTGTGCCACTGTAATTGGTTCCGCATGGCTGCACACAGTGTCAAAAGAATGTCGGGTGTCAATAAACAAACCAAAAGTACATTATTGCATTTTCATAACTATTCTTTTCATAATTGTCAATAAAAAGGAAAATCATTTTAGTACGAGTTTTCTCCCGTTTAGAGCCGAATGTCCCAACCTTTTGTCTTCAAGCTCCGTCATAGTGTTGATTTGAGGTGCCATATAAGCACCACGGGAAATATCCTGTCAGTCTGATGCTCATAACCAAGATTTCAAGTTTAAATAAGGCTTGAACCCATCTAAGATCAATTTAAAAATAAGAGTACAAGTAACAACACCAATCAAGTCTTTTAATCCCTCGTTTTTGATGTACATGTAATACAATATCTTTGCATTAAACAAAAACTGATGACGTCACAGATCACGTGCTTTTGCCATTTCTTTGGGAAAAATATCGAACCAATTTAGATCATAATTCAACTTTATCAGATTTGTCAATGTCAAGTTATTGTGTAACCAACAAAACCTGTCATGAATCTTCCTGTCTCAGACATAATCAATTTGAATTATTATTAACCATTTGGTAAAATTGCAAATGATGTGCTATTTGTCACTCATACAACACTATTGATAATAACACAAATTTGCATAATGGTCAGCAGTCGGTTACACGTGTTATTTATAGTAACAAAAATTCGCATTTCAACTAATAACCGGAAACGGTTCTATTTATAGTGACATGGGTTTAAATGAACGTCGGACATGCGGAAATGATATAATAATGTGCATAATTAAATAACCATTGATATATACGAGTAAGTTGACGCTTTGTTCAAATTTATTATTTTGTAATATTACATCTAACGTCATATAGAACTTCAATTAACACATCCAAGATTTTGAGCCAATGGGAACGTCGATCTAGCTGACAATTATAATTGTTTAACAATTGTTTGTTATTCATCTTTATGAATTCAGTGAACTTCCAATGTACCATTCTGCCTGAGCGGTTCGATGGGTTTTCACATGTATTCCGATTTGAATTTTCGGATGAGTCATTCATTTGAATGCTTATTAACATATATGCATAAATATATTTGTCTAGTATGCATTATCACATGCTTTTGTTATTTACCATTGAACATGAAAGCGGATCTACAAATATCACAATTGAAAATATGTTGCATCAGCCTGGGTATGAATTCGCACGAGATGTTTAAGTGAAAGCATTGGTACTAATCCCGATACACCAACTGAACGATATCACACTATTGTCACAGATTATTCCCGGTGTTTATCACGCATGTGTTTGTTCATTTGTGAACGATGTCGGAATGATGAATCACAAACATCACATTTAAATGGTTTTTCACTAGAGTGTATTCGTATATGAGATTTCAGATGTTCCATTCGTGTGAATGTTGATTCACAAATGTCACATTTAAAAGGTTTTTCACCAGTATGTATTCTCTTATGAACGTTCAGGTGGCTTTTACTTGAAAATGCTGATCCACAAACATCACATTTAAAAGGTTTTTCACCAGTATGTCCTCTCATATGATATTTCAAGCTCCCATTTTCGGCGTATGCTCTTCCGCAAGTATCACACTTAAATGGTTTTTCACCAGTATGTATTCGCATATGATGTTTCATTTGACTTTTTCTCGAGCATGCAAATTGACACAAGCCACATTTGAATGGTTTTTCACCAGTATGTATTTTCATGTGCTTATACAGTGTACTCGATAAAGCAAATTTGGAGGAACACACATCACATTTAAATAGTTTTTCACCAAAATGTTGCATAATATGAGATTTCAGATATTCCATTTGTGCGAATGTTGATTTACAAATGTCACACTCGAAAGGCTTTTCACCAGTATGTATTAACATGTGTCTTTTTAAGTTTGAACGAAATGTAAATGCTGATTCACAAACATCACATTTAAAAGGTTTTTCACCTGTGTGTACTCTCATGTGATCTTTCAAGCCATCATTTTTCGCGAATGCTGTTCCGCAAACACCACACTCAAATGGTTTTTCACCAGTATGTTTTCTCATATGAATTTTCAAGCTCCCATTTATAGTGAATGCCTTTCCCGCAAACATCACACTTAAATGGTTTTTCACCAGTGTGTATTCGCATATGCGTTACCAATGTACAACTTCGTGTAAATGCTGTTTCACAAACATCACACTTAAAAGGTTTTTCACTAGTATGTCTTCTCATGTGCCTTTTCATTTGATGGTTGTGATTGAATTCTGATCCACAGACATCACATTTGAATGGTTTTTCTCCGGTATGCGTCCTGAGATGCAAAACGAGGTCCTTTCTAGACACCAACCCAGATCCACACGGTCTACAAATATAAGGTTTGTCACTAGGTCGATTCATCTTGATTTTCACTTAACGGCATGAATTACCTGAAATATAAATATGTAAATCATTAGTCACGTGAACAGCACTCTCTGATGACGTCACTTAAAATGGTGTACATTTATACTCGGTTTGTTAAACTGCTCATTTTCTTTTGAGGGAATTGACGCTTCGGTAGATTATTGTTCGAACGATTGTTAGTTAAGTTAACTTAGATGTCGGCGCTTAATGCGTTATAAGATGATGGCTAATGTCACGCTATAGCTTATTTGTTCTAACGGTTTTACGTAACGTTTGAGTATTGCGTATTTAATCGACAGTTAGTCGTCTTATTAAAATATGAATACAGGCACACATTACAGTGCTATTGAACACAAAAAGGTCAATTAAAACAATTCCGGACAAATAATAATTATAATATACATTTATATGCCAATCAGTTTTTTTGAAAAAACGTTAAGACATCTTCAACGTATTAATTGACAACCGATTTTGAATTAAGAGAATATTCATTAATTGGATTTCTCATGTGTTATCGTATGCTCTGTCAACCGTAAGAAAATAACTCAATAACATATCAAAATAGCTAAAACACGTACCTGGACCTAGCGCTAAACGATGATACGGTATGTATTCATTCGTCACCAGCCTTATAAATATCCGTTGCAGTGTTTAATATTTTGTATATTACGACTAACCTTCATATGAACATAACTAACATGCCCCGAGGTGCACGCCTGTCATAAAAGATGACAACTATATGTCTTGTGAACTTGTACATACTAGAACGTTCTGTAAACACGCCGTGACACATACACTCATTAAATGTCATAAGTACACAAACACAGTACATAGCGATAAGATCAAATAGTGCATTTAATATTGTTTCTAACTTGCAAAATGATTCCTCCTTGTTTCGAACTGTTATATTACGTCCATGAATTATCATGTTTAAACATTTTTAATATTTGTAAGTATTTAAGTTTTTATGTCTGGTATATCGTACGTGTAGGTACAGCACATGCTTGCGATTGATAGGTAGACATGTCGACATGCCAGAATGGTTGGACCTATAAATTTTAAGCGGATATTGTTCATCATCCACGGACTGCCCCGACTCAATTTCAAGGTCATTTGATCCAGAGGTCAAAATCACCGTGATATTTTAATACACACCAGTTTCTTGCCCACAACATAAGAAATATAAAAGCTAAGATTGTATCATTTTACCGAAATGTTGAAGATCATCAACAGTAAATTTCAGCCAATTTTGAGGTAAATCGGTCCAAGGGCAAGGTCCTCGTGACCTTAATACCAGTTGATTATTTTACTGCCACGATGCGTGTATGATTGACAAACCACTCTTGTACTTTCTGTCATCAAGAGTCGCCAGGGGTTGTGTTTTTCTAGTGTGGGTATTGATGGACAATATGTAGGTAACATTTTGAGACTTCTTGCGAAAACCTTTGAGCATTTTCATAATTTGAAAAGTTCACGATTCACTGCTTGTAGCGGGCAAATTACAATTACGAATTATCGGATATTGCTGCTATGCTACTCGCATAAAGACATGCAAAAAATGAACATGATATCATGTTTAATATAAAATATATATGCATTCCAAGTTGGTGTACTTATAACATTTAACAAGTGTACATGTATAAACTTTATCAACTACTATTGGACACAGATGAGTCGATTTACTACCGAATTCAAGCTAGGCTGGTATGCATACAGACGTTTTCTTAATCCATTAGAGATATTGGCTCAATAGTTAAAAAATATTTCACCTTAAGTTGTATTAAAGAAATATCTTAAACGCATACTATTCTGAAATTGTGAAAAATATATTGTGGTTGCGATGTAAAATGACATGTCCTGCTCTAAAAATAGTAACAGAAACTATTTCTGTACTGAAAATACAATATACACGTGTCATAAAGGCCGTCGTAATTTCACAAATATATGCCAAAACGGTGACCCAAAAGACTAAATGAGACATACAAGTAACCACGACTTGACCTAGTTTAAAACACCATGGACCGTGACCTAACGTTAATATTTTTGAACAACATGCATTATGACCTAACGTTAATAATTTCTTCCCGGGCATACTGGACAAGGAAGGGAGAGGACTAACATCACATAAGTCTAGTGGCTAGTGGGTTTCCTCCAATAATTGCTTATAGAACAGTTTAAAAACTTATTTGAGGCAGATGCGATCGATTCAGAACATAGTGTATAGCTAGTTTGCGATAGAACAAATCGTGTTATTCAAACATTTCTCTGTAATTACTACACCTACAAGTATGACATTTTGCACGAATAAGTGAAATATATCTACCTAAAACACAATGTAATTTTAACAACATCAGAAATCAGTTAAAAAAGTTTTGTCCATAGGTTCTATGTAACATATTTGTAGTTTTGTATGAAAACTCAAGTTAGAAGACTTTGTACTTGCAGCAGCCAGATTTACGGTCACGTGATACGCCTAATGGTATATTTACGTATTTGCATCCGATTTCATAAAACACACGCGAGGCCCGTCTGTGAATCTGACGAAATACATGTTCTTGTTCATTGTTTACACGCGACACACCTAAATAAACCGAATCATACGGACATTCAAAGTCTCGTCGGCATAACAGCAATGTCAATCCCGTCGATCACGGATTGTAACGGTTAAATAATTGATAGTAAATCATCAATGGAATACCTGATTACCTCCCTGCGTCAAACTGTCCATAAACATGTAAATTCAATACATAATAAAGAATACATGTATTTTAGTAGGAGACTAAAAATTATGAAATTCGGAATGTGAGTAGGTAGGAAGTTATTGTAATTCTGTGTATATTTTTACAAAATTTGATAACTAGATTTTCAGAAATTTTCAAAAAACACCATTTTTTCTATCTCAAACTAGCTTTAGTTAATACACGTATCGGATAAAGTAAGTTTTATCATAACATTGAATATTGTTAGAATGGGAGTTAACTCTAAGATGTATTGTACAACCAGACAGATTACTTCCCCTACATCACAAATATCGGAAAAACACATATCGCTGGTGTAGAATGAAAAATACCACTTACGACCTTATACATAAACTCTCACGAATACCGTTTTATGCTGTAAACAACATGTAGCCTTCAACGGAGTTTAGATGGTGAGTTATATGTCTCATTCATAATCAACTTAAAACTTAATTTCACAGAAACTATACATCAGTATTTATTTGATTTTATTTGTCATATAATTAGATAAAACAGTCAGGAACTTAGTTCATATATCAAATTATCAAGTGATATATTTCTTGGTAATCTAATGTTGATTAAATCTCTATTCATTTATTTTCAATAAATTATGTTTAGATAGAACTGTCTTAACAAATGCTGTCAAATCGAATACCATGAACACATCAATACGATTGTTTGTACCATACATATTTCATATAAGATAAGATAATGTGTTGAGTGGAAATTATACACGTTTGGAAAAAAGGTATGAGGAAATCCGACAGGGAAGGCAGCACTCAACATAACCAGCCAAGCACAGAAATCAGAAACACAACTATACTGTAACGCTCGACAATTACCTTACTACCACCATAGATGGATTTAACATTAATACAACGTTAAATGTTAATACATTGTGTTTACTTGACAAGTTACTGTCACATGTTAAATGTTGTGTTCCACATGCACAACGGAATGTCTGAATGTTCTGTAAAGAATCCTTCCCAGGCTTCAGAACACCTAACACGTAGTTTCTGGTAGACATATGGAATTAATGTACACGATTCAGAAATACCTTTTTGTCTGAATGGTGATTTGAACAAATTCCGTCGGATCACAACCCTGCTCCCAACTTCAGATATAAAATCCCATTTCATAAAATAGATTCTCTCTGTTGACATGAAGCATGGCGTTTTTGCAAATCCCAATCGGATTTCAGGAAACAATTATAAGAATGGTGTTCGGTTGTGCATTTAGATGCATTAAATGTGACAGTTGTCGGGAAATTTCTCAACCCAACACTCTAATTGATGAAAATGTACAACGATATGCGTTAAATTAACTAACCGTACATAGAATTACTTCCATGGTTGTCGGATCCAATACACGACTATAAAAGTCGTTGTCAGTTGTCGTGTGAAAATAATTGGCCTAGTAGATATGTGGGACTTGAAAGTCAAATTATATATAAAATGAAAAATGAGTATAATATATAGTATACACAGTCATAATATACGGTAGTCCTAATGACGTCATATGCATAAGAACCAGTCGACGTGTTCTCACAATATTAATTTCTAGTATGTTTATGCATTATTGCATTATTCTGTCCAAGCATTCTCTTCAAATAATAATGGCTAAGCATCAGCTTTTTAATGGCCACATACATTGTTGTATGCGTAACACAGTAATCCCATCAGAGAATCTCTGTCATTATTTGTCTATGAGAAGAAGTTTTCAAATACCGCTAAGACTAATAAATGATTGACTTGAAACTTCTTTAGTGTACAATTGTCTGAGATAGTTATCAATAAACTTAAGCGCCAATATGATTACACAAACATTGCCAAGAAATGAAGAGCGTTTGACATACAACTGCATCGAACAAAAATGTATGCTATTCAATCAAATAGTTATAATGTTAACATAATTATGCAGCCTCATTCACCCAGTCGATAAAGCCAAGTATCAAATAGGCATTCCCTTTAAACGTATTACGTCGAGCTCTATATATTTAATTTTCAACATTTAATAACCTACTAGTATTACGTTACTGTATGTTTGTGCTTAACTTTATACTGATATTTTGATATCGAAAACTTTAATATCAGTAATAAAATTTCAACATACGAAACATCATGATACTAGACAGCATCTAACCTGCATTTCGATGGCTTAGAATTAGAAGGTCGTAAGTGCCACTTACGACCTTTAAGGATTCTTCATATTAAGAATAATCATCACGAGGCGCTTCTTATGAGCCCATTTTCATAAAAATCTGAACTTGTCATATTGACCACAATGAAGTTGTAAAAGTTTGTTTTACCATAAGTAAAGAGTAAATGTCAGACAGTTTTTCCGTGTTTTCTCAAAATATCGATTTGGTAGTTACGACCTTCTTGTTCTAAGCCAGCAATTTCATTCGATCACTTGGGATGACCGTTTGCTTCCCTGTTCAAAGTGTGTGTGTGTTTTACAATGTACTCCATGTAGTTAAGGTGACAACGTGCTGGTGCTGCCCCATTTCTTTTTTGTATCAATCATACCGCCATTTCAACCTATTTCGTATAAAACAATGATAGCAATTAGCCCAAGTGTCACTCGTCAAGCTATATACCATTTATATAAAACGTAAAAAATATTGTTATGCCGCAATAATTTAGCGAATGTCGGAAAAATCTCACTCTCAAATACATTGTAACAATTGCTCTTTTACTATGTTATCGAGGTTATTTATTATTGAGTCTGACAGGCGGGGAATAGAACCAGACTGGGGAAAACGAGAGAATAATTTGAAATAATACACTTGGAATAAAATTAGATATGACGTGTATGTTTCACATATTAGATTATGTTCAACATTTATTTCCCAAATGACTCCACTTTTCAACGGATGTTTCATTTCATCTGTTATTCGCCCTGTTGCACATTTAGTGTTAGCTATTGAATCAATACTTATTTCAATATTAAATGATTAAACATGGAATAGGGGTTAGGGTTAAAACGAACGCTGTGTTTCGGTGTCGAAACAAAGATATGAGAGATGACAGCATCATACAACCTCAAAACTTGTAAAAATAAAACACCAAACACGGTGCTGTCGGGTAATTCTGCGCACCTAACGGTTATTGGCTTTCTACATTAAAAATTTTGAGAATATTTGATTTTTAGAATAAATTATGGTGCTGTTTAGATCGACTGAACCATCATTGACAAATGTTAACAATTCAAAACATCGTACCTGCACTAAACTAGGTCAAATGTCGTCACAAAACACGATGTCTTCCGGTTTTCATGACGTAAATTTTTTCGGCTAATTCTGCGCGGGTGGAATTGTTTTTTGTACAGTCTGTTTTAAAGATTTGTTTCACAAGAAATCTATCACAGTATCAAAAAAATCGCCGTTGACACTCATTTTGGTCAATTTGTCGTAGAAATACTTGTCCGATTTCGTTGATTTGATGATAAAACTTTACATAAACAACACACATCTTCAAAAACACGCGAGGACCGAAGGAAAGCAACCCAGCAAAGCCTGTAAGAAATAGAAAGTTAAGGTGCACAGAATTACCCGATGCGCATAATTACCCGAAACGACTGTACACAAATAACTCCAAAGTGAAATTATAACACAATCATTATATTTTTGGAGAAATTCGTTGAACTGTCAGATTAATTTAGAACTATTGTGACAGCTCTGTGTGATTTAAATGTTTAATTTAGAAACGAATGAAAACTTATCGAGAGAAAATATTTCTTATTTTATCATAGACCGCTTGGTTTGGATATGGTATGGAATGCAAAACTATTTGAATGAAGCAACAAGTAATGTCGTGACGACACTAGAATGTGTTTGTTATTTGATTTAACATTGGACATTAAAAAAGATATTTGGAAATTCCGAGAACTTTTTTGCCTTTTAGAACACTGGCCCTAAACATTTCGAAATTGCCTTAGATTATACCAAACTTACATGACATGTGTATAAACATATGCTGACACACATGTTATTGAAATTCCCATTATTCATTATACAGAAATTACGTTGAATTTAATGGACACAACACAAGTTGATCTCTACAATCTAACCGCCAGATGGAAGTGACAAGTCAATTACATTGTTTTCGTTATGAAAGATGTATTCAATTAACACCATAAACATGTGTGAGACAAAAAATTCAAATGGTCAAAAATAGAAATGTCATACACAAGCAGTATTATTGGATGACTAACATGGCAATCATTAATTTGGCAAACTTCTATATGTTGTGTTACTTTGTAACTTTAATTTTGTCATACATGTACGTATTGGTCAATTAGCCGGGGAAGTATCGCATACCTTCAATAGTGATGTTTGGAACATTTTTTTCCTTCAATTACAACGTGATCAATATACCAGGATATATCATACAGTTTTGAAACTACTTATTAATAACTAAAACATTTTAAGGTCGATATTTGTGAATCTGAATTTAATTGTTCAATACAATTAAAACATTTTCAGGTTGATGCTTGTGAATCTTTAATGTTGAATACAAATAAAACGTTTAAGGTCGATGTTTGTGAATCTGTATTGTTAAATTCATTATAACATTTTAAGGTCGTTGTTTGTGGTTATGTATTGTTAAATTCAATTTAAACATTTTAAGGTCGTAGTTTGTGAATCTGTATTGTAAAATTCAATTTTAAACATTTTCAGGTCGTTGTTTGTGAATCTGTATTAGTAAATTCAATTCAAACATTTATAGGTCGTTATTTGTGAATCTGTTCTGTTAAATACAAGGGAAACTTTTAAGGCCGTTGTTTGTGAAACGATATTCTTAAACTCAATTTTAACTTTTTAAGGTAGTTGTTGGTGAATTTCTACTGTTACATTCAAGTAAACATTTTAAGGTCGTTGTTTGTGAATCTATATTGTTCAATTCAATTTAATATTTTAAGGTCGTTGTTTGTGAATCTGTATTGTTAAATTCAATATAAACGTTTTAAGGTCGTTGTTTCTGAATCTGTATTGTTAAATTCAATTTAAACGTTTTAAGGTCGATGTTTGTGAATCTGTATTGTTAAATTCAATTTAAACGTTTTAAGGCCGTTGTTTGTGAAACGATATTCTTAAACTCAATTTTAACTTTTTAAGGTAGTTGTTGGTGAATTTCTACTGTTACATTCAAGTAAACATTTTATGGTCGTTGTTTGTGAATCTATATTGTTAAATTCAAGTAAAGATTTTAAGTTCGTTGTTTGTGAATCTGTACTGTTAAATCCAAGTAAACATTTTAAGGTCGTTGTTTGTGCAACTGTATTGTTAAATTCAAGTAAACTTTTTAAGGTCGATGTTTGTGAATCTATATTGTTAAGTTCAATTTAAACATTTTAAGGTCGTTATATGTGAATCTATACTGTTCAATACAATTTAAACTTTTTAAGGTCGTTATTTGTAAATCTGTACTGTTAAATTCAACTAAATATTTTAACATCGATATTTGTGAATCTGTATATCATTTATTAAATGGAGGTAGACAGTTTAAGGTCGATGTTTTTGAATCTGTATTGTTAAATTCAAGTTAAACATTTTAAGGTCGATGTTTGTTAATATATGACATTTTCTAATATGTATAAGAGTAAAAAAATGAAATTACTGAGTCGTTGTTTACGTGTCTCGGTGTGAAGCATAAATGTTATGATATAATTAGTGGTACAGTGTATGTATCAATCCGTCTTTTCAGTTTTACAAAAGGTCAGATATCAATAGATGATAGTAAATATAATTCTAACACTGTCTATTTTTAGCTCCGTGTAAACGTATAGGACTGTACCGTGGTTAAATTTCCGGTATATCACAGTTTTTGCCGTACTACTTTTTGGCTGTTGAATTACCTGCCATGTTTAAATAACGCTTTTTATGAATGGAATTTACGACTTGTTTATCACATGACGTCATGGATTGTATGACGTTTATTTGGCATATTGATATTTAACAGTAAAGCCGATAAATAAAGTGTAACATAATTACACCAATGTGTCACCGCGTGCTTATATAGCAGGTTTATGTTTCTATTTTAGTTTTGAACTTTTAATTACATTAATTAAATAAATTAGTTTACATTTTCTTGTTTTCTTTTTTTAAATAATTCACGTCATATATAAACAGATAAATTTATTAATCAATAAATTATCATCACAAAACTGGTTGTGTTATTAATATATTAAATATAGATATGAAATAACGATAAATATGTTTTTTATTTCCGGGATAGTATACAAGTGTATACTAGACTTCATCTCGCGTGTGACATATGGAACCCTCGGGGTATTTTATGTTTAAATTCAATCACCCGGCACTGTACTAAATGTTACATATTGAACAGGATATTTATATAGTGAGTTGATAGTATTATTTTCACCATACGCTGGTTAGGGTAATTGACTTACTTATTTCATATTTTGGATTTTTTTCAACAGGTTTTGTGTGTAATGATACCAAATTGTGACCATATTCTAAATCCAGGATATATATATTTTACATCATTTGAAAAATAATTATTAGAAATCGCTTGCTTAGAATGACAAGGTCGTAAGTGCCACTTACGATCTTATAAGACAAATGCATATTTGAAATCTGCATCACCAGGCGCTTCTTATGAGCCTATTGCCTTGAAAACCGAAACTTGTCATGTTGACCAAAATAAAGTTGTAGAAGCTTGTTTTACCATATGTTAAGAAAATGGTGGATATAGCATAAGATTGTAAGTAAGTACGTATGTAAAAAATGATATCACATGAGTTTCCTTGTATCCGGGTTAGTATAGCGAGTACGTAAGTCACTATAATCTTATACGTAACATGTGTAATATAAGGCTATACTTCACGGGTGTGTTTTTCCAATAATTTGATGCGTATTTTGCGTTTTTAGCATCATATGATATAAAGAATATATCACTTGTAAGCAATAGTCTTACTCTATGACTCCATTAAACTGTAGGTACAAATATATTTTACCGTTATAATCATTGCTCACTTGAAAATTCATATTTGGACAATAGAGTTGGGGTCAGTTGTGTTTGCATATGAATATAAAACCAGTCTAAAAAGGCCCGGGTTTATTTGTACCTACATGTAAAATAACGGGACATTCATCTTGCATAAAGTTCTGGATATCACCTATTGATATATTTGTATTAAACACGTTCAGGAATTATTATTATTAAAAGATTTCCAAAACCCGTTTAATATAAATTTATATCAATTGACAACTCGTGATAGATCCTATATACACATAATGTTTTACGAGTCTGCATGTTTATAATAATAATAAAATACATTCTTCACTATGGACTCATAATAGTTAACAATTGAATAAGAATAATTTGTCACATGACTAACATTCAAAAACATATCAATTAATAGTCATTTTAGAATATATTCAGTTACAAAAAAAGTGAATGGGACAATTTGCGCTGACCGGGTTTAAACTAGGTTAAATGTAGCATTCAACTACAAAGACAGTGTTTTTATTCCCTTGGTTATGATGTCATAAAGATGCCATGTAATAAAAAAAATGATATTTTCGAACAGTTTATCAAGTTGGATTGCAAATATATTTATTCTGTAAACCTAGAAACTTTCGCGGATACAAACTTTCGCGTTTTGCTGATCGTCGGCATATTCCCGGCTACAAACTTTCGCGTGTTTAAGTCTTCCGCGAACTCCGCGAAAACTAAGTCGCATAGTGACAAAATTATTGATATTATAACCTGTCACATACATTGCTCGTTTCGTATATAATTGCTTCTTAATTACAGTCTCTCCTTTGATAAACCCTCTCAAACTCTTTTTGATGTAAATAGTTACCTAATGTAGTGTTAACAAACAATGTTTTCACATTTTTATTAACACTATCAGTCCTTCAGTATTGTGACATAATAAACAACGCTATTTACACGCATGCACGTTGTATATTGATTAACACTTTTTCAAGAAAAAAAGTGTTTTCATTATTGTACTGTGATCATAAATAGATTTTATTTAGAAAATGGCTAGCACTTTTAATACGGTCTTGTAAACTTCGTATCAAAATGATGAAATTCATTCAAAAAACGAGAAACTTTCGCGTTTTGCTTGTCCTGGACATGTTCGCGGCTATTTACTTTCTCGGATTTTTACAATCCGCGAACTCCGCGAACTTAAATCGCGCGAAATAATTTCTAGGTTAACAGTACATCATGACGTCACTTTCAGGTTTCCCCAGTGGGTTGTACGTCGCTTCATGTGACGTCATCAAATGATGTTGATCCCGTGACTATTATTTTACACATTTATTTCAGGTTATTCTCATCAAATGAATCAACTTCTATGAATATCAAGATGAATGAACATAGTGACAAACCTTATATTTGTGGAGTTTGTGGATCGGGGTTTCAGTCTAAATATAATCTTGTTGTGCATCTCAGAATACATACTGGTGAAAAACCATTCAAATGTAATGTGTGTGCATCTGAATTCACGCAAATGAGTCATTTGAAGAGACATGTGAGACTGCATACCGGTGAAAAACCATTCAAATGCGATGTATGTAAGTCAGTATTTACAGATCGTTCAAACCTGAAAAGACACATGATAAAACATACTGGTAAAAAGCCTTTCGAGTGTGACATTTGTAAATTAACATTCACACGTATGGATTATCTGAAATCTCATATTATAAAACATTCTGGTGAAAAGCCATTTAGATGTGATGTGTGTTCCTCCAAATTTGCTTCATCGAGTTCACTGCATAAGCACACGAAAATACATACTGGTGAAAAACCATTCAAATGTGGCTTGTGTCAATTAGCATGCTCGAGAAAAAGTCAAATGAAACATCATATGAGAATACATACTGGTGAAAAACAATTTAAGTGTGATATTTGCGGAACAGCATTTTCACGCAAAAGCGATCTGAACGTTCATATGAGAGGACATACTGGTGAAAAACCTTTTAAGTGTGATGTTTGTGGATCAGCATTTTCATGTAATAGCCACCTGAACGTTCATAAGAGAATACATACTGGTGAAAAACCTTTCAAGTGTGACATTTGTGAATCAACATTCGCACGAATGGATCATCTGAAATCTCATATTAGGAAACACTCCAGTGAAAAACCATTTAAATGTGATGTTTGTGAATCATCATTTCGACAGCGTTCACAAATGAACCAACACATGCGTGATAAACACCGGGAATAATCTGTGACAATAGTGTGATATTCATACCCAGGCTGATGAAACATATTTTCAATTGTGATATTTGTAGATCCGCGTTTATGTTCAATAATAGATAACAATAGCATGTGATAATGCCTACTAGACAAATATACTTATGAATATCTGTGAATAACCATTCAAATGAATGACTCATCCAAAAATTCAAATCGGAATACATTTTTGTAAATACCGGTGAAAACCCATCGAACCACTCAGGCAGAATGGTACATTGGAAGTTCAATGAATTCAAAAGGATGAATAACAAACAATTGTTATAATTGTCAGCTAGATCGGCGTTTCTATTGGCTCAAAATCTTGGATGTGTTAATTGAAATGCGATATGACGTTAGATGTAATATTACAAAATAATAACTGTAAAAAAGCATCGACTTCCTCGTATATATCAATGGTTATTTAATTATGCACATTATTATATTATTTCCGTATGTCCGATGTTCATTTGAATTCATGTTACTATAAATAGAACCGTTTCCGGTTATTAGTTGAAATGCGATGTTTTGTTACTATAAATAACACGCGTATCCGGCTGCTGACCATTATGCAAATTTGTGTTATTATCAAAAGCGCATGATTTTCAATTTTACGCAATGGTTGATAATAATTCAAATTGATTATGTCTGAGACAGAAAGATTCCTGACAGGTTTTGTTGGTTACACAATAACTTGACATTGACAAATTGGGTAAAGTTGAATAGATTATGATCTCAATTGGTTCGATATTTTTCCCAAAGTGGCAAAAGCACACGGTTTGTGACGTCATTAGTTTTTGTATTACATCAAAAACGATGGATTAAAAGACTTGATTGCTGTTGATGTATGTAAATGTTTCGAAGAATGTGTCTTCGAAAGATTTGTACTCTTTTTTTAATTGAACTAACCCCATTGCTACTTAGATTGACGGTTTCTTTATTAAAATTGTTCCATTATGTATCATTCTATTGTTTAACTTGTCGTGATCAAAACAATAATGAAACTGCAGAATATCTCTTTTTGCAGCTGTTGTGCGAAAATACTATCATGATAGTACTGCTTTCCGTGCATTTCCCTAAAATTGGGGTGAATGAAAAGAACTGTAATTAGATCAAGTCGATGGATTAGAACCAGAAGGTAGTAACTCCTACTTACGACCTTATAAGACTCATACATATTTGAAATCTGTTTCACACGGCGCTGCTTATGAGCCTATTTTCATGAAAATCTGAAATTGTCATGTTGACCAAAATGAAGTTTTAAAAACGTGTTTTCCCATAGGTAAAGAGTAACTTACAGACAGTTTTCTCTTGTTTTCTCAATATATCGATTTGGTTATTACGACCTTCTGGTTCTAAGCCAGCGAAGTTTGAACAGTTCGTGAAAACTGCGTACAGTGCAATTCTATTTGACACGACAAAATTATGTAAACAATATCATGCTTTGATGGCGACGCATATTATAAAATTCAAAGAAATATAATTGTCTGTGTAAACAGATTAATGTAATATTAAACGTTTTATGCAGTACAAATAGCCTACTACAAATCAATTAGAACCTGCTGTTTAAAACCTCTCTTATGCATATCATTGGTTTAGTATGAGAAGTTCGTAAGTACACAATCAATATTTTGATAAAACAAGAAGAAGCTGTCTGAAATAATCTCTTAACATATGAGAAAGCAACATCTTTTACAACTTCATTTTGGTCAACATGACAAGTTACGATTTTAATGAAAATATGCTCTTACGAAGTGCCTTATGATGCAGACTTAATTATTAATCAGCCTTATTAGGTCGTATGTGTAAGTAGTAGTTACGACCTTCTCAATCTAAGCCATCGATATATATGTTGAAATGTCAGTAAGTCATTGACCCACTTGGACATACATAACGTTTAACATAATATTCATTCTAAAAGTAACAAACGCATGATTAAACCATTTAGAATTACTTAGTTCAAATCTGTCTGGGATATTCCACATTTTTAGTTGGACAAAGGACGTCTTACTGTTTGCTGGTAGAAAAACTATTAAAGTTAGACGACTGTGTTTAGTCTTTATTAACTAGGAATAGTCGCAGTTATTTTTCATTTGGTCGCTTGGATCACCGTATTGGCGTACTAGTATATTTGTGAAATTATACTTGGGGAATTAGGTCAGGTTTTATCTGTATTTCATTTGGTGACTTTGGACTACCGTTATTGTGTTATTTGCTTGTGTTATTGGGTCATCCTGTATGTTTGCGGCGGGGACTTGAGATTTTAATAATTTCTTTGAGTTGTGTGTGGGCATTGCTCCGTGTAGTGGTGTTGTGATGTTACAGTGTCTCTGCTCGGCTGGTTAAGTTTGTTGCTTTCTTCCCTGTCAGATTTCCTCATTTTTTGTTGACTACAAACATCAGACGAGATATCTCAACATGGGCACATCTTTCTAAACGTTACGAAATTGCATTAATTTTAGAGCTTTCAATATGCGAACTACAATGCTAGTAAAGAAATCTGAATAAATGAAATTCACACATCTAACATCGACTGTGAAATTAATGAGTATTTTTGTTATTATTTTATCCTGGTCAACATGCTTTGAACAATTCTTGCCATTATAATTTATATCCGGCGTGGATTGATTTTGGTACGGGTGGTAAAACGGTAAATTGGTTAACATGACATTTCACGTGAAATCAATCGTTATTATTGATTCATTGTTGAAATGTATTATATTATCTTGCATATTTATAAGCTTTTATGAGTTGATGAACTCGGTGGCAAGTGCTTTATATTGTTAACGTGTTTCATTACCATAAACCATTTTAAACGTCTAATTGCATATTGTTAATTTAACAGTACAGAATGACAACCAAATGCTTTTGGATTACTAGTGATTGCTTTTTTCATCTCTCGAGCCTTTGTTTGTTTCAGGAAATTCTCTCCTATCCAAGATACTTTAAAGCATGCATTTTCAGAACCAATGAAAGCAGAAAATGTTATAAGAACAATTAAGAAATGGAATATAGTTACGTGCTTGGCTAAAATGATATGAGGAAATTAGACAGGAAATGTAGCACTTAAACTAACCAGCTGAGCACAGAAATCAGAAACACCACAACACAACTACACTGAACAATACCCACAAATAAGCCAAATACACAATCGAAAATCCTAGTCCCCGTCCAAAAATGCAGGATGATCTAATTTCACAAAGAAATTATAGAATAGCGGTTGGCCTAGTTTAAAATATTAGGCAGGCAATGTAGGAATGGGCGGGAATTATTGAAGAAAGTGAGGTGAGCTAGCATGGTTTATTTTCATTGAATGAATGGTTCTCGTACTTCACGCGTGCAAACATAAACTTCTCTGATGTGGCGGGTCTATTGATGAGGAAATAATACATTTAATGTTCTCAACGATTTGTGATATCATCGGATGGTGGCCATTGTAGGGTAGCGTATCGTATCACAATCTCCTATAGCAAGGTACACAGTTAGTGACATGTTAATCATGGCAACAATCATTTTGTGAATAATTGTGCGCAAACAGTGACAGTCATTAGTCTGGAAGAATATAAAACAAGACTACCGGTGATGTAAATGGAAGTAAATGTGCCACATTCATCAATTTTCATTATATTTTGTCACACCAAATTCTCCTAGTCTAATAGTAAGACACAATATAGACGTTACACATTAAAATACAAATACTAGAATTATATAGAAATATACTGATACAGCATTATACTAGTATAAGTCAGTAAATAGTAAATTAATAACATCTATGGTAAAGCACAGAGCAGATCGAACATTGCTGTGATTCCAATCCACACACTTGTCTTACTAATTTCCAACGACTAGCAGACATAGTCAAGTAAACACACAAAGTGTTAAGTGAATGTCTATGAAAAGTTGATTAATTATGGAGAAGTCTATTAACTTCACGCGGAGGTTAATTGGACAACGCTTAAATGATATTTTTAATAATACGAATTAATGTTTGTCAAAACAACCGCCATTCTCGATCCAATCCGATTGTAATCAGCGGTTTTACAGACTTGCCTTCCTCTTATAAATAATATTTCATTGAATAAATATTGGTTTTCATATCGATGGTTTTGGTAATAAACAATTGGCGGGAATGTTTGTTCAGTAATTAACGTCCTTTGTAATAAAATAGTGAATTGAGTCGGGTACTCCGATTGCTTCAAATAAACACTTCCTGTTGTGGCAATAGTGCAACAACAGTCAGAAAATAAATTATGAATAAATTTATAATTCAACATAATATTTTTGCATGAAGTACGGTCGTGTTTTAATGCAATATTTTTATATTGTGTACAATTATTTTGACAGGATGCTTATAGTCAACCTAAATATTTGTGAACGCGAAGTAAGATCTAGATCGATTTAAAGATCCATTCATTCAATCGACCATTCTCCACTTAATAAGCTAACAAAATCAGACTTATTTCAATTAGTCCAAATTGCATCTGCTATTTGAGTCGATTGTGGCTTTACAACTACAAACTAATGTAACATAATGACTACCTGACACATGTTTATTGCATATTTATTTAATTACTATTGATTAAATTGTCATCAGTGAGTGTATGGTTTAAGGGACATATATTTGTAGATCAGTCTGTATCTTATAATGACCGAGTAAGTTCGACATGTATGTATTGGCGGCAGAACAAGTCTCTATAAACAACTTAAGTCAGCTTGTACTAAGTGATATTTCAATGCTTACATTGCACCATAAATTAAAAGACAGTATACAATAACTACGGGGAATTGATTGACGTAAAGTGATAACTTTTTCGCTACATTTTGGAACTCTAATAAAAAACATGACATTCCAAATTAGTATTGCATCAGTTAATTAACATATAATTTCATTGGTCAAGTGACTAGCAAATTTGAATCTTCATTGGGTGATAAAGTTGACATCCACTGCTGTCAGTAACAAATTTAATTCTGATAAAGCAAGTTGTTACATTAGAGAGAACGGAATAGAACCGAACCGAAGTAAGAACCGAACGCGGAACGCATTAAAAATGTAGAATACTAGATAGTTAAATCCTCATTGGTGATAGTTTTTTTAAAACGCATTTTAGTGAAATTAAATAATAAATACACTATACGATTATGCCGTTGCTTTTATATCGCTAGAACTATGCATTACTTCCGATCATCGTGTGGATATCAGATACTGAAAACAATTTTGTGGGGGTTTAATTTCGTGGATTTAGTGGTTGACCTCAACAACGAACTTTAATCCGAACGAACATTAATTTTTCCCTTGTTTTATTACCCGAAATGCAAAATCCACGAATTCAAGTCCCAACGAAATTGTCTTTTTTACCAAAACCACGAAATTTCGTCCCAACGAAATTAAATTAATTTTAATTTTCACATGTGTGACATATGAAACCCCTCGGGTTATTTTACGATTAAATTAAATTACCCCTCAATGTCCAAAATATTACATATTGAACAGGATATTTATATAGTGAGTTGATAGTATTATTTTCACCATACGCTGGTTAGGGTAATTGACTTACTTATTTTACATTTTGGATTTTATTCAACTGGTTATGTGTGTAATGATACCAAAGTGTGACCATATTCTAAATCCAGGTAATGTATGTTACATCGTTTGAAAAATTATTATTAGATATCGCTGGCTTAGAATGACAAGGTTGTAAGTGCCACTTACGATCTTATAAGACAAATGCATATTTGAAATCTGCATCATCAGGCGCTTCTTATGAGCCTATTGCCTTGAAAACCGAAACTTGTCATTTTGACCAAAATAAAGTTGTAGAAGCTTGTTTTACCATAAGTTAAGACTAATACCTGTTTGGACGTCTTTGGTTTTTCAGTCAGTTGTTCTTGTTTCTCAAAATACTGATTTTGTAGTTAGGATCTTCTCAATCTAAGCCAGCGAAATGTTAGTTTTATTCTATTCTTACGGTGGATATAGCATAAAGTTGTAAGTTAGTAAGTATGTAAAAAATGATATCACTTGAGTTTCCTCGTATCCGGGTTAGTATAGCGAGTACGTATTATCTTACACGTAACATTAGGCTATACTTCACGGGTGTGTTATTCCAATAATTTGACGCGTATCATGCGTTTTTAGCAATTATGTAATGTTTTAAATGTCATATGCAAGCTATTGTGATACATAATGTATATTGTATAAAATCCATCTAATAAGTCCATAGTATTGAAAGCAAATTTTCTTTCTTACAACTGTTTCTAGTTAATGTACATTACAAGTACCACCACCTGTGTTTGGGTTTTTGTGTCATTATACAGTTTTTTACTTACCTAAACCAAGTATCTAAAAATATTAAGCTATGGACTTGTTAGATAACTTTCATTTATTGTTGTAAAATAGATATTTTTAGTGGTTTATGATGCTGGTCTCTTATAATTCTAGTCAGAATGACCACATATTTTAGTTGTTTTATATGAAGTTGTTTGCGTAATTGTAAATGTGGATGAGACAGAAATAAACAATTTATATATGATATAAAGAATCTATCACTTGTAAGCAATAGTCCTACTCCATAACTCCACCAAACTGTAGGTACAAATACATTTTAACGTTATAATCCTTGTGTCACTTGAAAAATCATATTCATACACAGAGTTGGGGTTAGTTGTGTTTGCATATGAATACAAAACCAGTCTAAATAGGCCCGGGTTAATTTGTACCTACATGTAAAATAACGGGACAATCGTCTTGCATAACGTTCCGGATATCACCTATTGATATATTTGTATTAAACACGTTCAAGAATTATTATTAATAAAAGATTTCCAAAACCCGTTTAATATAAATTTATATCAATTGACAACTCGTGATAGATCCACTAAACACATAATCTTTTACGAGTCTACATGTTTATAATGATAATAAAATACATTCTTCCAAATGACATCATAATAGTGTACAATTGAATAAGAATAATTTGTCACATGACTAACATTCAAAACATATCAGTTTATTGTCATTTTAGACTGTTTTCAGTTAAAAAAAAGTGAATGGGACAATTTGCGCTGACCGGGTTTAAACTAGGTAAAATGTAGCATTCAACTACAAAAACAGTGTTTTTATTCCCTTGGTTATGATGTCATAAAGATGCCATGTAAAGAAAAATGATATTCTCGAACAGTATATCAAGTACAAGTTGGATTGCAAATATATTAATACTGTAAACCTAGAAACTTTCGCGGATACAAACTTTCGCGTTTTGCCGATCGTCGGCATATTCGCGGCTACAAGCTTTCGCGTGTTTAAGTCTTCCGCGAACTCCGCGAAAACTAAGTCGCATAGTGACAAAATTAATGATATTATAACCAGTCACATACATTGCTCATTTCGTATATAATTGCTTCTTAATTACAGTCTCTCCTTTGATAAACCCTCTCAAACTCTTTTTGATGTAAATATTTACCTAATGTAGTGTTAACAAACACTGTTTTCACATTTTTATTAACACTATCAGTCCTTTAGTATTGTGACATAATAAACAACGCTATTTACACGCATGCACGTTGTATATTGATTAACACTTTTTCAAGAAAAAATAAAGTATTTTCATTATTGTACTGTGATCATAAATGGATTTTATTTAGAAAATGGCTAGCACTTTTAATACGGTCTTGTAAACTTCGTATCAAAATGATGAAATTCATTCAAAAAACGAGAAACTTTCGCGTTTTGCTTGTCCTGAACATGTTCGCGGCTATTTACTTTCTCGGATTTTTACATTCCGCGAACTCCGCGAACTCCGCGAACTTAAATCGCGCGAAATAATTTCTAGGTTAACAGTACATCATGACGTCACTTTCAGGTTTCCCCAGTGGGTTGTACGTCGCTTCATGTGACGTCATCAAATGATGTTGATCCCGTGACTATTATTTTACACATTTATTTCAGGTTATTCTCATCAAATGAATCAACTTCTATGAATATCAAGATGAATGAACATAGTGACAAACCTTATATTTGTGGAGTTTGTGGATCGGGGTTTCAGTCTAAACATAATCTTGTTGTGCATCTCAGAATACATACTGGTGAAAAACCATTCAAATGTAATGTGTGTGCATCTGAATTCACGCAAATGAGTCATTTGAAGAGACATGTGAGACTGCATACCGGTGAAAAACCATTCAAATGCGATGTATGTAATTTAGTATTTACAGATCGTTCAAACCTGAAAAGACACATGATAAAACATACTGGTAAAAAGCCTTTCGAGTGTGACATTTGTAAATTAACATTCACACGTATGGATTATCTGAAATCTCATATTATAAAACATTCTGGTGAAAAGCCATTTAAATGTGATGTGTGTTCCTCCAAATTTGCTTCATCGAGTTCACTGCATAAGCACACGAAAATACATACTGGTGAAAAACCATTCAAATGTGGCTTGTGTCAATTAGCATGCTCGAGAAAAAGTCAAATGAAACATCATATGAGAATACATACTGGTGAAAAACCATTTAAGTGTGATATTTGCGGAACAGCATTTTCACGTAAAAGCGATCTGAACGTTCATATGAGAGGACATACTGGTGATAAACCTTTTAATTGTGATGTTTGTGGATCAGCATTTTCATGTAAAAGCCATCTGAGCGTTCATAAGAGAATACATACTGGTGAAAAACCTTTCAAGTGTGACATTTGTAAATCAACATTCGCACGAATGGATCATCTGAAATCTCATATTAGGAAACACTCCAGTGAAAAACCATTTAAATGTGATGTTTGTAAATCATCATTCCGACAGCGTTCACAAATGAACAAACACATGCGTGATAAACACCGGGAATATTCTGTGACAATAGTGTGATATCATTCAGTTGGTGTATTGGGATTCGTACCAATTCTTTCACTTAAACATCTCGTCCGAATTCGTACCCAGGCTGATGAAACATATTTTCAATTGTGATATTGTAGATCCGCTTTCATGTTCAATAATAAATAACAATAGCATGTGATAATGCATACTAGACAAATATATTTATGAATATATGTTAATAAGCATTCAAATGAATGACTCATCCGAAAATTCAAATCTGAATAAATTTTTGTACATTCCGGTGAAAACCCATCGAACCACTCAGGCAGAATGGTTCATGGTAGTACTATGAATTCATAAGGATGAATAACAAACAACTGTTAAACAATTATAATTGTCAGTTAGATCGACGTTCCCATTGGCTCAAAATCGTGGATGTGTTAATTGAAATTCGATATGACGTTAGATGTAATATCACAAAATAATAACTGTAAACAAAGCATCGACTTACTTGTTTATGTCAATAGTAATTTAGTTATGCACATTATTATATATTTCCGCATGTCCGATGTTCATTTAAACCCATGTTACTATAAATAGAATCGTTTCCGGTTATTACTTGAAATGCGATGTTTTGTTACTATAAATAACACGTGTATCCGGCTGCTCGACATTATGCAAATTTGTGTTATTATCAATAGCACATTATTTGCAATTTTACCAAATGGTTGATAATAATTCAAATTGATTATGTCTGAGACAGGAAGATTCCTGACAGGTTTTGTTGATTACACAATAACTTGACATTGAAATTGACGAATCGGGTAAAGTGGAATGGCTTATATGATCTTAATTGGTTCGATATTTTTCCCAAAGTGGCAAAAGCACACGGTTTGTGACGTCATTAGTTTTTGTATTACATCAAAAACGATGGATTAAAAGACTTGATTGCTGTTGATATATGTAAATGTTTCGAAGAATGTGTCTTCGAAAGATTTGTACTCTTTTTTTAATTGAACTAACCTCATTGCTACTTAGATTGACGGTTTCTTTATTAAAATTGTTCCATTGTTTATCATTCTATTGTTTAAGTTGTCGTGATCAAAACAATAATGAAACTGCAAAATATCTCTTTTTGCAGCTATTGTGCGAAAATACTATCATGATAGTACTGCTTTCCGTGCATTTCCCTGAAATTGGGGTGAATGAAAAGAACTGTAATTAGATCAAGTCGATGGATTAGAACCAGAAGGTAGTAACTCCTACTTACGACCTTATAAGACTCATACATATTTGAAATCTGTTTCACAAGGCGCTGCTTATGAGCCTATTTTCACGAAAATCTGAAATTGTCATGTTGACCAAAATGAAGTTTTAAAAACGTGTTTTCCCATAGGTAAAGAGTAACTTACAGACATTTTTCTCTTGTTTTCTCAATATATCGATTTGGTAATTACGACCTTCTGGTTCTAAGCCAGCGAAGTTTGAACAGTTCGTGAAATGTGCGTACAGCGCAATTCTATTTGACACGACAAAATTATGTAAACAATATCACGCTTTTATGGCGACGCATATTATAAAATTCAAAGGAATATAATTGTCTGTGTAAACAGATTAATGTAATATTAAACGTTTTATGCAGTACAAATAGCCTACTACAAATCAATTAGAACCTGCTGTTTAAAACCTCTCTTATGCATATCATTGGTTTAGTATGAGAAGTTCGTAAGTACACAATCAATATTTTGATAAAACAAGAAGAAGCTTTCTGAAATAATCTCTTAACATATGAGAAAGCAACATCTTTTACAACTTCATTTTGGTCAACATGACAAGTTACGATTTTAATGAAAATATGCTCATACGAAGTGCCTTATGATGCAGACTTAATTATGAATCCGCCTTATAAGGTCGTATGTGTAAGTAGTAGTTACGACCTTCTCAATCTAAGCCAGCGATATGTATTTTGAAATGTCAGTAAGTCATTGAACCACTTGGACATACATAAAGTTTAACATAATATTCATTCTAAAAGTAACAAACGCATGAGTAAACCATTTAGAAGGATTTAGTTCTAATCTGTCTAGGATATTTCACATTTTTAACTGTGGAACAAGGACGTCTTACTGTTGTAGCTGGTGGATAAACTATCAAAGTTAGACCACTGTGCTTAGTCTTTCTTCAATAATTCTAGTCGCAGTTATTCCTCATTTTGGTCGCTTGTATCACCGTGTTGGCATATATTTGTGAAACTAGGTCGTCCTGCAGCGCGGACTTGGGGTACAAGGTTGGGTTTTAGCTGTGTTTTTTTCGGTCTCTTTGGACCGGCGTTATTGTGTTATTTGTTTGTGTTATTGGGTAATCCTGTATGTTTGCGGCGGGGACTTGAGCTTTTAATTATTTCTCTGGGTTGTGTGTGGGCATTACTCCGTGTAGTGGTGTTGTGATGTTACAGTGTCTCTGCTTGGCTGGTTAAGTTGATTGCTTTTTCCCCCTCATTTTTTGTTTACTACAAACATCAGACGAGATATATCAACATGAGCATATCTTTCTAAACGTTACGAAATTGCATTAATTTTAGAGCTTTCAATATGCGAATATTAATCTAAATGCTAGTAAAGAAATCTGAATAAATGAAATTCACACATCTAACATCCACTGTAAAATTTTTGTTATTATTTTATCCTGGTCAAAATACTTTGAACATTTCTTGACATTATAATTTATACCCGGCGTGGATTGATTTTGGTACGGGTGGTACAAACGGTAAATTGGTTGACATGACATTTCACGTGAACGTAAATCGTTATTATTGATTCATTGTTATTATCAATTATATCATCTTGCATATTTATAAGCTTTTATGAGTTTATGAACTCTGTGGCAAGTGCTTTATATTGATAACGTGTTTCATTACCATAAACCATTTTCCACGTCTAGTTGCACATTGTTAATTTTACAGTACAGAATGACAACCAAATGCTTTTGGATTACTGGTGATTGCTCGTTTTATCTCTCAAGCCTTTGTTTGTTTCAGGAAGTTCTCTCCTATCCAAGATACTTTAAAACATGCATTTATAGAACCAATGAAAGCAGAAAATGTTATAAGAACAATTAAGAAATGGAATATAGTTACGTGCTTGGCTAAAAATGATATGAGGAAATCAGACAGGAAATGTAGCACTTCGACTAATCGGCCGAGCACAGAAATAAAAATAACACCACAACACAACTACAATGCCCACAAATAAGCCAAAGAAACAATCGAACATCCAAGTCACCGCCAAAAAATGCAGGATGACCCGACTTCACAAAGAAATTATAGAATAACGGTTGACCTTGTTTAAAATTATAGGAAATGTAGGAATGGGGCGGGTATTATTGAAGAAAGTAAGCTAGCATGGTTTATTTTCAATAAATGAATGTATCTCGTATTTCACACTTGCAAACAACAATTTCTCTGATGTCGCGGGTCGATTAATGAGGAAATAATACATTTAATGTTCTCTACGATTTATAATAATCAGATGGTAATCATTATAGTGTATAGTATCGTATCACAATCTCCTATAGCAATGTGTTCATTTAGTGATATATAAATCATGGAGATCGTCATTTTGTGAACCATTGTGCGCAAGCAGTGACATTCATAAGTCTAGAAGAATATAAAACAAGACTGGTGATGTAAATGGAACCAATGTGCCAAATTCATCAATTTTCATTATATTTGTCACTCCAAATTCTCCTAGTCTTATAGTAAGACACAATTTAGACGTTACACTTTAAAATACAAATACTAAAATCATATAGAAATATAGTGATACAGCATATACAAGTATAAGTCAGTAAATAGTAAATTAATAACATCGATGGCAAAGCACAGAGCAGATCGAACAGTGCTGTGATTCCAATTCACACACTTGTCTTACTAATTATTCTATTTCCAACGACATAAAGTGTTAAGAGAATTTCTATAAAAAGTTGATTAATTATGGAGAAGTCTATAAACTTCACGCGGAGGTTAATTGGAAAACACTATAATGATGTATTTAATAATATGAATTATTGTTTGTCAAAACAACCTCCATTCTCGATCCAATCCGATTGTAATCAGCGGTTTTACCGACTTGCCTTTCTCTTATAAATAATATTCCATTGAATAGATATTGGTTATCATATCGATCGTTTTATAAAAACAAAATGGCGGGAATGTTTGTTTAGTAATTAACGTCCTTTGTAATAAAATAATGAATGAAGTCTGGTACTCTAATTGCTTCAAATAAACACTTCCGTTGTATCAATAGTACGGCTACATGTACAACGTGGAAATAAGTAAAATGCATTTATATTTCAACACAATATTGTGGCTGGAACATGTCTATGTTTTTAGATATGATTGTTCTGTCCTATTTTGTACAATTGTTGACAAGTTATATACAGTCTCACTCAATATTTGTGAACACAAAGTAAGATAAAGATCTAGATCGATTTAAAGTTCTAATTAATTGCCTAATCAATCGATCATTCTCCACTAACTGGAGCATGCATAACAATTAGCTAAAAAATAAGACTTATTTTAATTAGGACTAATTGCCTTTGAGTCGAGTGTGGCTTAACAACTACGAACTACTGTAACATAATGACTACCACACACATGTGTATTGCATTTTTCTTTAATTACTATTGATTAAATTGTCATCAGTGAGTGTATGATTTAAGGGACATATGTTTGTAGATCAGTCTGTATCTGATAATGACCGAGTAAGTTCGACCTGTACGTATTGGCGGCAGAACAAGTCTCTATAAACAACTTCAGTCAGCTTGTACTAAGTGATATTTCAATGCTTACATTGCACCATAAAATTTCATAATTGATAGACAGTAAGTATACAATAACTACGGGGAATTGATTGACGTAAAATGATAACTTTTTTCGCTACGTTTTGGAACTCTAATTAAAACATGACAGTCCTAATTAGTATTGTATCAGTAAATTGACATATAATTTAATTAGTCAAGGGACTTGCAGGTTTGAAACTTCATTGGGTGATAAAGTTGACTCCCACTGCTGTCAATAACAAACTCAATTCTAATAAAGCAAGTTGTTACATTAGAGAGAACGGAACAGAACGGAACCGAAGTAAGAACCGAACGCGGAACGCATTAAAAATGTAGAATACTAGATAGATAAATCCTCACAGGTGATAGTTATTTTAAAATGCATTTTGGTGAAATTAAATATTAAATACACTATACGATTATGACTTTGCTGTTATATTGCTAGAACTATGCAATACTACCAATCACAATCACCGTGTGAATATCAGATATGTAATTGTTATTAATTAATCACATCTTACATGCGTACCAAATACAGTGCCCACCAAAAATAAGGACACACTTTTTGACAGATGCAGAATTATAATTGGTTAATTTATTCAAAATCTGTTCATCAGGCGACAACAATCATAGTAATTCCTGAAACTACAGTGAGTAAACAAGTAAAAAATGGGATAGAAATAAAGATTAAAATGTTTTGACTTAAAATAACCATGGGGTCCAAGGGACTGCATTTTCCGTCTTTTTCAGACCAAGTTGCCTTTCAACCCAGGCAAAGAAACTTAATATTTTACATCTAGTGTAGCACTTAATCTCTTGTCTTTACACTTGATCAACAAAACAATATTCATAATCTTCAAACACATTGGTGCTTCTCTGTTCTGCGAATAGTGTTATACAGGCAAGTACATGGGGAAATATCATCTGTATCCTTATTTTTGGTGGGCACTGTATATTAACTGATATCATAGGTAACACGGAAAAGAGTGCAATAACACAAATACTGCATTGGCACAAGAACCGTCATTGTAAAGCTACACTGCTTAAATGAGAATAAAGCAGCAGTGCATAGATTTACCATAGCCTCATAGGTACATGTTTGTACCACAGAAAAGAATCCAACAACATCACTGAAGAAAAGTACCAACTGCAAAGCTACGCTCAATTATGGTGTAAGAATGGCAATGTTATACTGAGTGCGCCTTTTGTTTATGAATCATACCGTCAGTTGAAGTACCATACACAGTATAATTACTTAGAGTCTTGGTATCGCGTGTGTAAAAATCCTAATACGGTGAATGTACAATATGTCCTGACTGTTTATTATATCGCCCATCCCAACATGCATTAGTAGTTATTTTTAAACCAAGACAATCTAACCGGAAGTAGCTAAATCATCTAACCGGAAGTTGGCAACAATTGAAAGCTTCATAATGAACTATGCTATAATATTAAATATGTGATAATTAGTGATTATATCGATTTAAATATCTCGTTAGATTCTTTGGAAATCGATTTATCGTAAAAATAGATTGCCGAGCAATGCAAATGGTTTCGGAATTGCTGTCAATCATGTACTCATCAGATGAGTAATGCGTCAATGTCATGATTTAAAATGATTATAAGAGGGTTTTAATACTACCTTTACTTGATCAAAATTGATCAGTTGCGATAAAGGCATTTCGACAATAAGACATGAGCTATCTCGCAAGTGAATCATTTCGCCAAATGGTATACTCATCAGATTTCGGTGCTAGATAAAATACACGCTAGCGAAGCAATAAAGTGAAACTAAGAATTTTCAATCAACATGAAAATCTTTCAAAACATCGGGATCGGTTATTTGTCATGATTTGGTGTCTTAAGTTGGTTTCACAGTTGTGTAAAGAACGAACAGGAAATGCCTTTATACATCATTCATGTGGTTACCGTGATATTTATGTTTTACAACCGGAATATTCGGTAGCTTTTTGGATGAACGCCGTCGAAGGCCTTTCAGGGCAAAATACACATTATCACAGAACATTCCTAATCACGAGTCCTTTCAAATATCTGAATAGTCATGCCCCGGAATCAAACATATTAACTCTTCAGTCCAAGTCAGAGGCCATTGGTCTCTTGCATTACGACTAATCTAGTTGAATATAAAATAGAACTCAGACCTGTCTCGAATGGAATCATATGTGACCCGCCATCTCGGAGTTCTAAAAAATTTAAACGGACAGCCAATCAGGTGGACTATACGTAATTACCAATCCACGGCAAGGCTATTAATAAAGATACGTCGGTCGAAATGTCGGATAAATGTTCTCGACTAAACAAGAACTACGGTAGACAGGTACAATAATTCCAGGGCAATTAAATACCTGTCAGAACTGCGGACACGTTACTGGAAACAAACGCCAACAATCGAATCGGAATTGTTTTAATCATATTCACTTTTATTCTAGAAACACGAGTATGTTTATACCCACATGGTTGGGTAAGCTGGGTTCCTATTGTATTTGCTTAAAACGCGTCGATAGAACAGTGTTTATCGTAAAAATGATTTATTTCGCGGTAGTTTTATTCTACTACTTTATCAAAACAGAACAGAACATTTTATTTATAGACTTGAGCTTTACAGCACATTACCATACATAATAAAAATACATTTCGATGGCTTAGAATGAGAAGGTCGTAAGTACAAAATCGATATTTTGAAAAAACACTTTCTGAAATATCCTCTTTACGTATGGTAAAACAAGCTTATACAACTTCATTTTGGTCAACATGACAAGTTATGATTTTTATTAAAATAGGCTCATAAGAAGCACCTTATGATGCAGTTTTCAAATATATATGAGTCTTATTAGGTCGTAAGTAGTAGTTACGACCTTTCCATCCTAAGCCATCGACTTGTACATACATGAATAAACGTGAAATATATGAACATTATCACATGTTATGAATACGTCAATGATAAATTGCTTATATCACGCTACTGTTGTGAAGAAATTTAATGTTCCCTCAAAGCTTACCTCTGAACAATGTTGTCAAAATGTGTAAATATTTTAATCAACCTGCGAAATATCAATTTTCTTTTTGTGTCAAAACCGAATCGATTTCTAATCGCAAAATTTAATACGCCAAATTCGAGAAAGATACAAATGTACAATCTCGAAATCTGAAATGCACTGGGTACGTTTTACAAACCCTATCGACCCATAAAAAAATGTTATACGGTATAAGAACAAGTTCTAATGGTTTGTGCAATGTGAGTACAGCGTAAATCCAATTGACATGTTAAATGAATGTAAACAATATAATGCTTTGATGATGACGAAGAATCTCAAATTCAAAGAAATATAATTGTTTGTGTAAATAGATCGATGGTAATGTGAAGCATTTTATGGTGTACAAATAGTGTACTGAAAATCGACCCGAACCTGCTTATTTAAAAAAAGCCCTATGTTTGGGAAATAATATTCACAGTACCAAGTCTTAGAAGAAACAAAAAACGTCGCCATTTGAAATGAAGCATTTTATGTTGTACAAATAGTGTACTGACAATTGATCAGAACCTTCTTATTTCAAAATAGTCCTATGTTTGGAAATACTATTCATCAGTACCAAGTCTTAGAAGTGACAAAAATCATCATTTGTTTAGGAGAATATTTTGACTCACCACCGTAGCCGGACATATGAAAACTCACGACAGACAACAGCCAGCAATGCATATGTGAACACATCGTCCTAAGGTAAGATAAACGAAGAGAAATCGAGCTACCTGCCGTACCAAACAGCAATCTGAATATGTAAAACACGTCCCCGGCTTATATCCTTTGTAAAATTAATGGGTAAGTTCCTGATTTCTATCTGGGACAAAATGCTTTGAACAATTCCTAGCATTATAGTTAATTCATGATGCGGATTGATTTAAATTACGGGCGAAACACAAACAGTAAATTGGTTGACATTTTGTTTCTTGTCAATCCACCACTTTTTATCCATTTATTATTGAAATATCGATGGCTTAGAATTAGAAGGTCGTAAGTGCCACTTACGACTTTTTAAGATTCATACATATTTGAAATCTGCTTCACAAGGCTCTTCTTATGAGCCTATTTTCATGAAAATCTGAAATTGTAATGTTGACCAAAAATGAAGTTTTAAAAACGTGTTTTCCCAAAGGTAAAGAATAAATTACAGACAGTTTCTCTTGTTTTCTCAATATATCGATTTGGTAAATGTAGTTACGACCTTCTTGTTCTAAGCCATCGATATGTTATATTTGCTTGCATATTAATGAGTTTACTAAATTATGAGTTTATGAACTCGATGGCAAGTTCGTTTTATTGTAAACTGATTTCATTAGCATACATTTGTAATAAGTACCTTTTCAGCGTTTAATTGCATGTTGATCATGCAACACAAAGTGACAACTAAATGATTTCAGACTATCATTGCTCTTTATCGATTGGACACATCCGGAGATTTTCCTTGTTTCAAGAAATGGCTCACATTTAAAATATTTTTTTAAAAAACCAGATTAAGAGCAATTTAGCAATAATATGATACAGATGGTCAATCACGAGTTATCAATTGATACAAATTTATATTAAACGAGTTTTGGAAATTTTATTAAGCGAGCCTCTGGTGAACTAAATAATATTTCCTGAACGAGTTTATTATAAATAAATCTATTGATAACGAGTGATAGATTCTTTATATCATATGACACTAAAAAGGCAAAATGCGCATTGATTTATTGGAAAAACTCAATACCTTATGATACACGTGGTACGTATAACTTTATACGTACTGGCTATACTAACCTGGATACAAGGAAAGTCATGTGATATATTATGGTGTGTAGTCATGTGATATATTATGTTACACACCCTGCTAAAACATAATTATGTGTTATAACACAGTCAGCAGCTATTAACTTAGTTTGTCCGAGCTTTTTTATTCGTTTTATGATCATGATGCCTCCAAGTAACAGACCCACAGACCCGGATCTCTACTAATATGTAGGTACAAATAGGTTTTTACGTTATAACCCTTGTGTAATTTGAAAATTCCAATAGTGGCAATAAATTTGGGGTCAAATGTGTTTGCATATGAATGTAAATAGAGGCTCTATCATGAGTTGTCAATTGATATAAATTTATATTAAACGAGTTTCGGAAATTTTATTAAGCGAGCCTTTTAACGAGTTTAATATAAATATATCAACTGACAACGAGTGATAGATTCTTTTTATCGTATGACACTAAAAACGCAAAATACGCATTGATTTATTGGAAAAATCAATAGCTTATACTACACGTGGTACGTATAGCTTTATACGTAACGGCTATACTAATCTGGATACAAGGAAAGTCATGTGATAAATTAAGAGGAAACACCACCTTGCAATATTCACAGGCAGTTAAGTAATTTATTACACAATATCAGCGGGAACAATGAACATCTCAGACCGGATATGAAATATTGAACGTTCGCATTGACAGCAATTATAATCAGTGGACCATGTTATAATAACCAATCATGCTTGCTGGATCAAGTAATAGAACACGTTGGATCGACACCACCCGTGAAGAGGAACATTTAGTTCATTGATAAACGACCTTCATCTTAACTTATGAACAACGAATGGTTAAGCTTTTGTTTCATCTAACGAACATTGCTCAAAAGTTTGATGGTCAAATTACAATGGGCTGCACCATACCTGGGCAATTTATTTATAGCATGTGAGTGTTTCTTTGTGCTTAGGTACATGTATATATCCTCTACATAATTTCGTAATAAATAAATATTGGAATTACAATTAAAAATGTACTCAAGCTCCTAGGCTAGTTAGAAACATTGCTGGCAATGGAATAACTTGCACGGATATGCCACAAAGTGCAACCTACTTTATTGGTATTAAAGGTACACACTTTGTATTCTTGAGAAGGTCTCCCTCGATATCGAAGGCCAATGTCGACTTGACAAGGGACACTCCGAATAGCCACACTGTTACCTTAAATTCAATCTGATTGCATTACACTTTATTAGCTAAATGAACACATTTTGCTATTATTTTACAATGGTGTCCGTCGATGTCCAGGGTGCCGGTCATGGTCAATAGGACAAGGGAAGCCTAATGACAGATACGGCTGTCTCTGTTGAAGGCAACACACAAAACGACAAACTTGGGATGCTTTTTAACAGGCAATGTTGACTAAAACTAACGAAAACAAGCACTGAACATAAAACGGAAGGTATTCGGAATATGAACAATCAATCTAAATCAGAGGCAAGGCATATCATTCTTAATTTTCTCGTGCAGATGGAAATATTCCACCAAAGATGCTTGTCCTTAATTACATTTAAGGTCAAGGACCCATTCTCGAACAATAAAAATGTAAACAAAGCCACATGGAAACAAACTAACACACAGTGAATCGTAGTTTGAAATGTCGTAGGACATTTATCTGTAATGTTTCTACCCGTTTGATAAACACACGCGACGATCACGTGATCAAACACCTATAATTATTGGATTCCAGTGACTGTCTCACGCTCTGTAGTCGTGGATCTGTAACTGTCAACGTGGATTGCAATATTAGGCCAATTGAGTTTTATAACGCTATAGACATTGATAGCTCTTCAATCGGAGATCGAATTCATTCACTGTTTAGTGTCGGATGCATTCGGACAGTTTCCTTAGGTGCGTGGATGATAAATGGCGGAATAGATCGATGCAGGTATTTACAAATTAACTATCACTTTGTTTATTATTGTTAATTAAATAACAATGTGTGTTAACCCGTTTATGTTACGAGAGGGCTCATCTGAATACTAGAAAAAAAGAACTTATTCCAACGTATCGATTCCAAATATGTTTAAAAGGGCATTTTTAAGTCGGGAAAATGAAATAGGCTTTGAAGGCCTATGATGGAAAATAAGAACTAAATCTGACCTGTCGTTGTGTTACCGTCAATAAATAATATATAATTGAACTCATTAAGTAAGTAAGAATGACAATAAATTAATCAATAACTAATTCCGTTGGCAGTTATTTTTTATCCATACATAAAGAAAGCATACAGTTTCGGTGTCTATTTATCAAATTTCTACCTTCATCCACATGTATACGTATGGACGAAATATGCAAGTTTTTTCTAGTTCCAGATTTAAGATTATAACTTAAGACAGTGGTCAATTTTCCTTTCCAAACTTGCCTTTTTTTTGTTCGTGACGTCATTTTATAACGATTGACCTTACGATATGACAAAAAGAGCATACAACTTATAAATGAGTGTAAATTGTGTGTCTACGTGTTCTTGTAGATTCATTCCCATCTTACAAATTCTCGTGAAATGAACATGTAAACATATCGCTGTCTTAGAATGAGAAAGTCGTAAGTGTAAAATTGATTTATTAGAAAACAAGAAAATACTCTCTGAAAACAACTTTTTTGACTTCAGTTTGGTCAACTTGACAAGTAAAATAGGCTCATAATCAGCGCATGGTAATGGAGATTCCAAATGCGTATGATTTGTATAAGAAATTACGCTCTTCTCATTCTAACCCAACGATATATTTATTATCTACCTATTTATCTATAATAGTCTGTTTCAACTTCAATCAGATCAGTACTGTAATTAGTGTCTTAATTAAATTAATTACTTCACATCTGTCACCAGGCAGTCTAGATAAATTGTTTGATACTCGAAAACATGTTTTATATGTAACGATTATTGGAAATTTACTAAGATTTATATAAATATATAAGTATTGTAAAATAAGTATAATTGATGAAACTAGCTATTTGTAATTGTTTTTTAGCGATATTCATTAGCTCAACTAATTTAGTTTAGGTATAGTGTCAACAAGTTTAATTTTTATTTAATACATGCTCTTACATAAGTGTATTTTCATATTGAATGTATAAAACGAGTTGAATAAAAGTGATAAAATACGAATTTCTGCCATTTTATTAAATGGGCTTTATTTAATTCCCGCGGTTTATGTGATACAATGCCTTTAAGTTATGTATTTCATTACTGTTTGTAAATTATACGAGAACATTGCTCCAGGTGAATAAGAGAAGCCAATTCAACTTCGTCCCCCCATTTTCGCTGGCTTAGAATGATAAGGACGACCTTATAAGACTAATGCATATTTGAAATTTACGCCATAAGGCGCTTCTTATGAGACTATGTTCATGAAAATCAAATCTTGTCATGTTGACCAAACAACTGACGTTGAGGAAGTTACCTTGTTTTTACATTTATAAGTAAAGACTGATTGTCGGACAATTGTTCTTGTTTTCTCAAAATATTTATTTTGTAGTTACGACCTTCTCATTTTAAACCAGCGAATTCATGATCTCCAAGCATAACAACGTCTTTTAACAATTAATGCATTTCATATTTGGTATGACACGACCGTAACCCTCCCATCAAAGTAAAATTTTATTGCTCATATGTTCATATCTTTCGAAGGAAGTCGAAATTCTTTTGTCCTAGCTATATTCATATTGATTTTTGATTTTATAACTCAGGAAGTCCAATAATATGAGCGATTCGCGTGATTTAGCTATGTACGTGTGCACTTACAATTTCAGGGTCAAAATCCAACTGGCTGACAATTTGTTATAAATAATTTTGATTATTTTAACTTCCTTCTTATTCAATCTAGGAAGATGCGCTTTAGAGATATTGAATAGACGGGGACGTGTTTTATCATATTTATTCCATTTATTTTATCAGCTACTCAAATCGCTGGCTTAGAATGAGATTGTCGTAACTACAAAATAAACATTTGAGGAAACAAGAAAAACTTTCTGACTATCTTTACTTAAGGTAAAACAAGCTTTTTCAACTTCAGTTTGGCCAACATGACAAGTTCCGATTTCCGTGATAATAGGCCTATTATAAGAAGCGTATTATGGTGTAGATATCAAATATGAGTGGTTGTCAGACATTTTTTTCTTGTTTTCTAAAAAATATTGATAAAAGTAAAACTCTTTAGAGCAAGGACGAGATTTTCTAAACCTGTTATGATGTTTTTTTACGTAATAAGTTGTTTCAGTCTGTTTATTTATTCCACATATCGCTGGCTTAGAATGAGAAGGTCGTAACTACTACTTACGACCTTATAAGACTCATACATATTTGAAATTTGCTTCACAAGGAGCTTCTTATGAGCCAATTTTCATGACAATCGGAAATTGTCATGTTGACCAAAATGAAGTTTTAAAAAACTTGTTTTCCCATAGGTAAAGAGTAAATTATAGACAGTTTTTTCTTGTTTTCTCAATATATCGATTTTGTTGTTACGACCTTCTTATTCTAAGCCATCGATATATTTCAGTAATTATGATTGCATTTCAAATACTCGTTCTATAATACGTATTAAAATCCAGTGCACAATTTCTATAAACTGTTTAATGTTTCAACTTGTTACATTAAATATGGCAATGGCTATAAACAAAGTTACTGAAATACATTGGTATGTTTTCGTATAATAAAATACAAGCATTAAAGTAAACGGTTTAGGTACTGTACATGGGTTACTAGTAAGTGCGTTTGTAAAAATATTAGAATATTGATGTAATTCGAACTAGGAAGATGAAAAAAAACTTTAGATTAGCACTGATAACACATCCACAGGGATAAGTTGAACAGCTTAATCATTGTTTTGTTAATCGTTCAGGAGTGCACAAAGAATTAGTGTTAAATTGCAAAGTTGTTAAATCGTATCAATTCATAATATTACCCGTAGATCTATACGAGATTTTGTTTGTGAACATTATATGATGAATCTGGTTACAAAATTTTAATCGATCGGCGTCCAAATCCGGGTATATCGGAAAGCGTTACGATTAAGTTTATAACTTCCCTATTCATTTCAAAACTTAGTTAGTATTAACAAAGAAAAGCAATTTTCGAGTTTTGTAAATCTGTCTTTAAAGTTATTGGCATATATATAAATAGTATATACAGTATGTCAGTTACGATGTAATTTATTGTGTGCAATTTAATGTTGTTAAACTAAATGTATACGTAGTTTGATTCAATTAATGATGTGTCAATTATGCGAACGTATTTGAATATGGATACGATTAATAAACAGGGGATTCTTACTTTTGTGATTATGTATATATAAGGCAGTATAATAACTTAAGAAATAAGTAAGTTGCGTCATATACTTTTATTTTTATTTCTTTCCTTTCTTACTTCGCTTACTTTATTTCTTTAAGAACATTAGCCATAAAAACAAATTTAGTACAATTTAAATTTGTATATAGAGGATCATACATGAGTGTCTTTTCATATCGAATTTATTAAACGAGTTGGATAAAATGATAAAATACGAGGCTCTGCAAAGTACTTTATATTTTTTATCGTCCGAGTTTAATAATTTCTGTATGGAAAGACACGAATGGTATATTCTTTTTATCACATAAACAACATCAGCCATAGAAATGTGTCAAAAATGGAATGCTTCTCATATAGAAGAGACTAAATTCGGTGGGTAATGGGGTTACAAATAAATGAGCAATTAAACATTGTGCAGCACTATATCTAAAATACCGTCAAAGTGTTGCATAAATATTGGTGCGAGACGGGTACATATTGAATCGTAATTACGTCACGGACCTGTTTTTTCTATGTATCTTGTCTGTCTACGTATATTTTTTACAGCGCGTATGAATACATAAAATAGTGATTAGCCGCCTCATTTGCCTAGTTATTATATTACTGAGTAGTGAAATATCGTTTTTATTAAATAGCTTTATTACACTCCCGTGCCGCAGTTTATATGATAACATTGCATATTCTAGCTATCAATGTAATGTCACTTTAAAGCTAATAACACTGACTTTCCAAATTTGATACTTTGGTACTGAGTTGAAGTATTGGTTGTAATTTCAGGCCAATAAATTCAGTCAACGATCTGACAATTAAGTACCAATCTGTATAAGATAAATACATGTGTACTTTAAAATGACGGTCTAGATTGTCACCTGTGTGTTCGTGGGATGGCATGCCTCATGGACGGACAACAGATTCTCGGAGAATAACTAATCGTTTCACCATAAATGGTTCTTTAAGATTTGAAAAATATTCCGTGACGTAGTTCGCTTTACGGGAAAAACTAGCGATTAAATAACCATTAAAAATACAGATTTCATTTTAAGCAATGTTTTATTCAGATTTTATGCGTAAACGAAGCCGGGACGCAATCCTGGCCTGGTTAAAGACCGTACGTACCGGACAATTGAGCGAACGGATTAAAAACAAATTGACAGTCGTAAATAAATAATGTGATGTGCCTGATAGTAAGAGTGACAATGAAAACGACGATTTCATTGTATCGATTGGGACATTCTCTGTGGTTTACGAGTCGCTTTCAACATTCCGAATTCAATAATTTAGATTTTTAATTTAGTCGTCGTTTAAAACTCCAGTAAATCAATAGGGCGGATCATATAAATGCATGGTACGAAAAATAGCCGTGTCTTGGACCGAATGTCTATTCTTTATTGATTGGCACTTAATCTGCGCGTGTCAGGAGGTAAAACAAAGTAAATATAGGTATGATGCTTGGGATATTGTTGATCGTAACTAATTGTCAACAATGTCTGAGAAAACACGATAATGCATAAGCTCTTGATTTTGTTTTTGAAAATCAGTTGATGCAAAAAGGTCAATCGCCATAGTCATGGTTAACGGATTTAAAATCATATCATTGATGTATGTTGCTTTTACCAAGAGAAACCGCAATCTGTACATGGTATACATGATCTTAAAAGTCTTAAAGTTCTTTTTGGAGTTGTCATTTTGATACCCATTATCTAACATTATCGGATAAGAAATAAGGGAATTGTCGAATTGATACAACATCAGAATCGAAAAAGAAAGTTAAAGATGTATCTCCCGATCGAAACAACTTTGAAGACTATGATGAGGTTGAATGTTTTTGTAAGGATAGTGAAATGAATCATGTTAACAAAATATTTAAAAACTGAATTGTACACTGATTAGTTAAATCAGTAATTTCAAAAACACTGAAAGTAAAGTTTTCTGTAACGTTTATTAAATCCGTTAAATAACAATCTTTGTATAGTGCAACGCATGTTGTCCAATGGGTGTGTTGTCTTTATGCGTATGCTGTACACATAGTAAGCTGCATGTACTCCTATAGTAGTATACACAAGTGTCCAGTTTGCGTATGGTCTGTGAACTCTTTTATTCGCATATGTGTCTATTTATGTAAGGCGACATAATTATGTTGGCCATTTTAATTTTGGCCAATCCGTGTCTTTTGTTTGAACATGAAACTATTGCATCCCGTCAAAAACTATGCAATAGACCCTATGGTCACCGATTATGTGACACTATCAACACAAAATCAGGTACGCTTCCTCCACTTCTATGAGGACAGTGACGTCTAGTAGTAATCACAATTTGTTAGAAGAAGTTATCCGCCCTTTATTGTGGGTGGGTGATTTTGCAATGACATAAATGCTTCATAATTGCTATATAATTGTACATTCTCTTTGATGTCCGAGTCTCAGCGTGAGGTTGTTGGTAGTTTGATCGACCTGTCTGATGTATTCACTACATTGATTGAACTCATACAAGGTTAGAAACCACAAAATAGATTTGCTCTATAGCTCAATGTGAATTGGCCATAGTAGGCCCCAATTTTCAACTTTTATTAGTCTATGGCCACCTGGACCACACATATCATTGTAAAGAGGGGCAGTTAAGCTTCAAAATAATGCTATAAAAATGGGGGGTCATGTATCTTCTAAGAAAGTTTTTGTCCTTCAAACACAGTCTATCCGTTTTACGCATGTCCGGATTTATAAGTTCTGGGTTTTACCCTAGTCTACTTTCACTTTGGTATCAAGAACACAATAGCGGAATAATACAAATATTACAGTTTTACTACACCACATGCATATTTACCAACCATTTAAACTCAATTTCATCATTCAACTCCACATTTGTCAAGAAATATCTCCATTTACAGGCAAACCAAAGTTTTTTTAAGGACTACTTGAGTGTATCACCACTTGGTCCGCGGAGGCATTTAGTGGTTCTTTACCTACAAGCGATTAACCATATCGCTGAATGAGAAGGTTGTAAGTGCCACTTACGACCTTATACTACTAATGCATATTTGAACTCTACATCATCAGGCGCTTCTTATGAATCAATTGTCATGACAATCAGAACCTGTCATGTTGACCAAACTGAAGTTAAAAAAGTTTGTTTTACCATAGGTAAAGACAGTTTTTCTTGTTTTTGTCAAAATATTGATTTTGTGGTTACGACCTTCTCATTCTAAGCCAGCGATATACTGCTTGCAATACATACGTACAATTAGTTCATGGAGCATGAACTACACTCATTAAATGTTATAAGTACACCAACACAGTACACAGCAGTACGTGAAAATAGTGCCTATAAAGTTTTTCTAGCTTGTCAACATTTAGAACTGTTATATTACGTCCATGACGTATTATGTTTAAACATCTTAAAATTTGTAAGTATTTAAGTTTTATGTCTTGTATAGATGTGTTGTTATGTACAGTGCATGCTTGCCGATCGGTCGGTCGACATGCCGAATGGTTTTCCAACAATAACTCCAAAACGGGTGGACCTAGGATTCTTAAATATCAAGTGGAGATTATTCATTCTCCACATACGGACCGACTTAATTTCAAGGTAATTTGGATCAAAGGTCAAACTCACCATGACCTTTAAATACACAACAATCACTGGTCCACACCATAAGAAATACAGAATATTAGATCGTAAAACTTTACAGAGAGGTTGCTAATAATCAGATGTAGGCTCCTATTAATTTTGAGGTCGATAGGTCAAAGATCAAGGTCGTGGTGACCTTAGCTACACTTGGCTATTTACAGCCATAAGACATGTTTCTTTCACAAACCTCTCTTGTACGGTCTGTTATCGTAATTCTTCCGGTTTTGTGTTTTCCTGGTGTGGGTATTGATGGACAATGTGTATGTAACATTTTGAGACTTCGTGCAAAAAAGATCTGTTTTGCACGTGCATCTGGATATTTTGAAAATTCACGGTTCACTGCTCGCAGCGGGCAAATTACAATTATCGAATTATCGGATATTGCTGCTATACTACTCACATTAAGACATGCAATAAATGAACATGATATCATGTTTAATAAAAAAGATATATGCATTACATGTTGGTGTACTTATAACATTTAACAAGTGTGGGTAGTAACAACCGTTTACCAAGACGCATGATCCATGTACAGTGTTTTGAAGTGAGGATATTTTGAGAGTGACGTAGCTGTAAATGTGTACTTAAAAGATTACGACAATTGCCTGAACAGGAAACGTTAGTTTAGCATTGAAATTATACCGCATGTGCATGCATGTTTGTATAAATCTTTTTAAGTGATTTTATTCTATGACTGCGTAACTCTATTCGTATCCTAGCTGGAATGAACCACGGATTGGTTATAGCATAATAAATGTTAAACTGATGCATCCATGCTGTCCTAGTTATACGATTGGGCCATTTGTATAGAATATAGATAGGTACATTCGAACCAGGTCATACCTTAATAAAAACTGTGCTAAACTTAGCGAACCGCCTTAGTATAAAAGGTATAAAGCAGTATCCATTGACGACCAAATCAGCTTATTTATGGTGCAAGGAATAAATGATTTATACGATAACGTCTGCAGTGTATCGTGTCCGGAAACAATGTTCTATATAAAGAGATGTTACTCACGCGATACTTATCATTTATAGCAACGAACTCAGTATATTGGCGACTGACGGGACTGTCGTGTATGGATGGCACTATTTGCTTTTTCAAGCCTCCGTTGAGACCATGCTTGCAACCACAATGTCGACTGACAAGTACTAGCATGCATTAAAGACAATGCGAGTCCTATGCTAAAACTATCGTGCAGCCCAACCATTATAATACAATATCTAGGTCACACATCATCTGGGTGCCGGAAGATGTCCATATGACCAATGTCACCTGGTGTCTAGACATCATGAACACACCGAGACCGGCAATGGATCCTGGACAGTATATCGGTTTGATTGCAAATCCAATTGAAACGTCATTCGAGGTCAAGCTATCTGACAGTCATATACTACTACATGTATGTGAGTGTTAGCTGTTTAGTCTTAGATGATAAGACTCAGTCAGTTGTGTAAAAACCACCACCTGTCAACATCATAGCAACGAAACGTAATTACTCATCGTCGCCACTGTGACGCCATTTTTAACGCGTTTGTCATTTCTACTTTCGCTTGGTGTTACTGGTTGCATTTCATAGTTCACAAATTGACGACGGCCATTCATTACATGTGCCCAACAGTACATTTTGTTTTATAGGAGATTGTGATACGATACCATTACTATAATGACCATCTTCTGATGATATCACAAATCGTTAGAAACATAAAATGCATTAATACCACATTAATCGACCCGAGGCATCCGATCAATGGTTAAGTACGAGAACCATTCATTAATTTAAATTATACCATATCTTATTTCCTTCAATGGTGGCATCGGAGTATATTTGTTTACTTACTTAGGTGTATTGTTCCAGAAATAATGACTACAAATTGTATGTAACTGTTTTAAAATCGCAGAATAAAGCGCGGTACAAATTGATTACTTCGATTCTAACATAACCAATATTCGGTATTTATGATGTAGATTTTAAATTATGCATTATTCTTATAAGGTTGTTAGTGGCACTTACGACTTTCTCATTCTAAGCCAGCGATATAGCACCATTTTCATAAAATTACACAAAACATAGAAATAATTTGAAATAAGCAGGTTCTAATCGATTTTCAGTGCACTATTTATACAACATTAAAATGCTTCATATTACCATCGATCTATTTGCACAAACAATTTATATTCCTTTGAACTTGATAATATTCATCTTCATCAAAGCATTATATTGTTTACTTTCATTTAACATGTCAATTGGTTTTGCGCTATACTCATATTGCACAAACCTTTAGAACTTGATCTTATACCGTATAACATTTATTTACGTGGACGATATTTTGTTAAACGTACTCAGTGCAATTCAAGTTTCGAGATTGTATCTCGAATTTGGCGTATTATATTTAGCAACACTTAAATGCAATTTGGTTTTCGCAAACTTGACACAAAAAGAAAATGAATATTTCGCAGGTTAATTAACATGTGTATCAATTCTGGTTGGTAGCAGTGTTCAGAAGCAGGCTTGAGGGAACATCTAATTTCTTCACAGTGATATATGCAATTGATCATTGACGTATTCATTACATGCGATAAAGTAGCGAAAAAACGACTGCGAAATAAAAAGTTTCAATGACAAATACGCTTCACACAGTTCTACCGACACGTTTAAAGCAAATACAAAATGTACTCAGCTTGCCAAATCATGCTGGTTTTAACATACTCATGTTTCTAGAATTAAAGTGATTATGATTAATACAATCCAGTATCGATTGTTGGTGTTTGTTTCCGGGACTGTGTCCGCATGTCTGACAGGTGTTTTAATTGCCTAGAAATTAATCTGATCGAGTACCGTAACTCTCAGCTTAATGGAGAACATTTCTTAAAATGACATCAGATATGTCGCTGTATAGATGGACTTGTGATTCATCAATGATAGGCCGCAGTTGGCATTAACAAATAGACCCCTTGGTTGGCAGACTTTGGCAAGGTGATCTCGAGGCTGATCCCAGATGAAACCTCGGAGGAAAGGTCCGAAGTTGTTGCAAAGCATTCGACTGAACTGTGTGGTCATTCGGTGTTTTCCCTGTTTATATTTGGTCATATAGTTTGATTCTTGGTCTAGACGTGGCCGAGGTGTCAGATGACTCACGGTGGGAGTGTCCAGTGTTGTCGTAATTTGCCCTGAAACACACCGAACTGTGTATGTCTTTGATTGTCCTAGTTTAGACCAGTAATTAGACATAAATACCATTGCTACTAAACGACTGACGTAAAGAGGACATTTTCTAAGTCATTTCATTCATCTAATGAATAAACTCATGATTAATGACCTATTCCAAAATACTTCACTAATGTTTTCAACGATTTTCATGTTGATTATAAATCTCTCTATTTCATTTTATTGCTTCGTTTTAAACGATTGCCTAGCGCGTGTATTTTATCTAGCACCAAAATCGAGTGAATAGCCAATTTCGCGAAATGATCCGTTATTTAACGAAGTGGCTCAAATTATAACTGCCAAAATGCCATTATCGTCACTGATTAATTCAGATCAAGTAAAGATAGTATAAAAAGCCTCTTATAATCATTTTAAAACATGACATTGACGCATTACTCGTCTGTTGTCAATGAGTTAATGACATACAACCATTCGCGACAATCTATTTTTACAATATATCGATTCCCCAAGAATCTAATGAAAGGGTTAAATCAATATAATCACTAATTATTGCTTAATTAATATTATATCATAGTCCTTTATGAAGTTGCCAATTGTTGTCAACTTCCGGTTAGATGATTTAGCTACTTCCGGTTAGATTGTCTTGGTTTATCGATAGCCACTAGTGGATGTTGGGATGGGCGATTGTGTATTTTATGGATAGGTACTCCTTGTATAATTATGTCTTTATCTTACTTTTTCCATCATAAATACTTAGTGTTACGGTAGACAATTGTGAAATTGGGTCATCTTGCATTTTTTCGACGGGGACTTGGACTTTTAATTGTTTCTTTGGCTTATTTGTGGGCGTTGCTGAGTGGAGTTGTGTTTTGGTATTTCCAAGTATCTGTGCTCGGCTGGTTAGGTTGAGTGCTGCCTTCCGTGTATGATTACCTTTTTTATCAATAATTGTACAAAGTACAAAAACAATTATATTCAAATACACAACCATGCTTCCGGGCATAATATGATGTTGAATTACACATGTTATATATTTATTTTCAGGTTGTAGCCGTACCATTGATACAACAGAAGTGCTTATCTGAAGAAAGCTGAGTGCCAGACTCCGTTCAGTATTTTATTACAAAGGACGTTAATTACTAAACAAACATTCCCGACATTTATTTATTACAATACGATCGATACGAAAACCAATGTCTATTCAATGAAATATTATTTATAAGAGGAAGGCAAGTCGGTAAAATTACTGATTACAATCGGATCTAATCGAGAATGGAGGTTGTTGTGACAAACATTAATTCATATTATTAAATATATCATTTAAGTGATTTCCAATTAACCTCCACGTGAAGTTTATAGACTTCTACATAATTAATCACTGTTTCATAGAAATTCACTTAACACTTTATTTGTTCATTTGACTAAGTCTGCTTGTCGTTGGAAATATAATAATTAGTTTTACAAGAGTGTGAATTAGAAACACAGCAGTGTTCGATCTGCTCTGTGCTTTGCCATCGACGTTAATTACCGTATTGACATACCCAGGTCATGCTTGGGACTTGTGGGAGCGGTTGGCTAATTTCATGATACACGTTCAATTTCAAGGAAATATACATAAAGACTATCGATGGACTAAAAGTACACTTGAAACATTTCACTACAAGTTTGATTAGAAATAGCAATAATTACTGTTGGTTCAAAGTATCGATGAAGCTGGATAACTATGTTTGAAAATTTGTAATAAAAGGATTACAGAGCTTGACTACAATACGTTGTTAGTGGAAGACAACGTTGTAATCAGGAGAAAATGCATTAACCACAGAGACAATTACAAACATAAGAAACGTAAAGTCAGGTGTTTATTAAATATTGTGTATTCAGAAGTAAAATTGTGTCAAAAATGTCTTTTAAGAAAGATAACAGAAAGAAGAACATTCCAGAGCCGAAACAGTATCGATGGGCAGTGGAATTCTTAGCTGGACCTGGAGGCTATTTGGAAATGGCTGCAATTGAAAGCGACTGGTTTACAAATATTGAAGATGCAAAAGAGCACGCGAATGAATATGCTCAGAAACAGGTTGAAGAATTTCCATTCTCACGCGGGAAGATTGCTAAACTTGTTGTTGAAGATAAGGATGGTATCATTGAAGAACTTGTTAATGCGAAGATAGTTCAGAAGCGGTAAACAAAACTGTTTCCATGTCAACACTGGTGTTTACCATTTCTGAACTATCTTCGTTTTAACTACTAGCGTGTCTAGCGAACTTTGTCGTCCGTACGGTAGCTAGAGTGTCTCTGTCTGAAACTTTAAAGTCGGTGTCGAAATCTCACCCGTAGTAATAGAGTGTTTAACAATTCAACTATTTCGTGCGGTAGCTAGAGTGTTCTGTCCGAACTCAATTGCGTCGAAATCTCACCCGTAGTATTAGAGTGTTTTACAATTTAAAGTATATCGTACGATAGATAGGAAGTTTTTGTTTTAAATACTTAGTACATGGTTGCGTCGATAGAGTGTTTACAACTGTCTGAAATATTACGTCGAAAATTCACCCGTAGTGCTAGAGTGTGAAACAATCAAAGTATTTTGTGCGGTACCTAGAGTGTTGAAATTGTATTGAATACATAGTTGCGTCAAACTCGTACATATACTTGGTGTGTTTAATTTAACTGTGTCATTCGGTAGAGTGCTACAGTCTTAAGCACACGTAAATACGTTGTACACGAAGTTACGTCGAAGTCACACATATTACTAGACATATAACGAACATAATACAGTGTAACGTCGAATTCACAAATACCAAAAACGCTTATATCACCGAATGCGTTTTCGAAAGTGCCGTACAATATACTTGAATCTCATTTTGCAAAGGTGTGATTGCGCTGAACATCCTTTATAACGGTGTTTCTAACTGTCAACGAATGAATATCAGCCATATTGCAGTGTTTGGTAGTACGTATGACTATGGTCTTGGAGTTCCTTTTTATGCTCATTGAGTGTTGTTGTATAATGACACCCATTTAACAAAGGGACATAGGAGCGTTTAGTAGTTTGATACAATACGGACAATTCCGACATAAAAACTTTGGGCGATTAGGTCAAGAACTTAATCTGACTTATACTAGTATAATGCTGTATCAGTATATTTCCATATGATTCTAGTATTTGTATTTTATACGTGTTACATGTACGTCTATATTGTGTCTTACTGTTAGACTAGGAGAATTTAGAATTGTCTCTGCTATTTTTTGTATTGATTTTATAAGACGTTTTATATATTACATGTATCACAGTGACGTTCCGGTAGAAAGACTAGACCTAGTCAGTCTAAATGGCCGGACTATCGTTCTTTACAAAATCAACAAAATGTCGTCACAAATTCGAACAAACTATGTTCATACGCGTAAAGTATAAGTACGCGCATGTCTTAACTACTTTGGTTGTTTCGTTGCAAATACCCACTGAAGTTCAAAATAGTCGGATTTGTCGTATTATTAGAACTTTGCTGTCGACCAGTATTTAATATTTAGAAACACTGCTGAACCTAATACGGAAAGAAATTTATTTGTATAACAACGTCAAAAGTCCAATCAAACCTTATTTGGACAACCGTTGATGTTAAGCCATCGTAGTCAGTGGTACTTTTTGATAGTCCTACATCATAAAAAAACTTTATGCAATAATGGTACTTGTTTCTAACCATACATGTCATTATCTGAAGGACAGTAGGCGTACTTTTACAAAATCCATAAATTGGTTTGAATGTTTGAGCTAGACTTACTGGAGGCGTGGTATTTTAATGCATATTTTACTAAAACATTGTACAATTTTTATAAAATGTAGTATAATTAAATAAATAGATCTAGATTTATTGTTCCAATTGTTAGTTTGAGTTTATTTTCTTAGTTTGTGTTTTAAATCACGTGTAGCAACACGTAACCTAGTCACTCACAACATCAAGACACTGGGTGAGTTAATAATGGATAAAAAGTATGAGGAAATTGGACAGGAACTGTTCCCACTCAATTTATCCAGCCGAGCACAAAAAGCAGTAACAACGCAACAAAACTGCACGAAGCAATACTTACGCACAAGCCAAAGAAATTATTAAAAGTGCAAAAAGGTATGAGGGAATCAGACAGGGAAGGTAGCACTCAACCTAACCAGCCAAGCAGAAACACCACAACACAACTGCAAGGTCCTTTATCAATGAAATAAATATTCTTGTACAGGGGGTGTCGATCCAATGTTTTCTATAACTTTGTCCATCAAGCATGATTGGTTATAACACGGTCCAATGATTATAATTGCCGTCGTTACGATCGTTCAATATTTCATATCCGGTCTAATAGGTGCATTGTTACCACTGATATTGTAAGATAAATTATTTAACTGTCTGTGAATTACTTGGATGCATCGCGATCAGAAAACGAATACAAAAGGTTTGTCGAATTAAATAAGGCATGAGGAAATCGAACAGGCAAGGTAGTACTCAACCTAACCAGTCGAGCACAGAAATCAGAAAAACTACAACACAACTTCTCTGAGCAATGCTCACACATAAGCCAAAGAATGAATTAAAAGTCTAAGTCTGCGCCAAAAAAAAAATGCAGGATGACCAAATTTCACAAAGAAATTATAGAATAGCGGTTATTGCATGAGACCGAATGAAACGCAGCTAAAACCGGACCAAGTTGACCAAGTCCCCGCTGCACGGCGACCCAACCTCACAAACCCATGTCAAAACGGCACCCAAGTGAGGCACAGCCACCCCGTGACCTAGTTTAAAGTCCAAAGGACAGTGACCAAACGTTAAGGCACAACTACGATTTGACCTAGTTTAAAATAATGGGCAAGGTAGGAATTGGCGGGAAATAACTTTACATATTTCTAGATGCATATTGCTCCAGAATATGACAACGCAACGAGGTGACTCTAGCGACCAAACAGAGAATAACTGCATAGTGACTGCATAGTGACCTAATTTAAAACGTTGCTCTCCCAGTAAACAATAAAAGAGGGGAATATTATAGCCTACATGTAATATATATGTCGAAAACATTTACCATAGTGACCAAACGCCACAGTGACCTAATTGAAAAGTATTTCTAAGTAAATAGCTGCTGAATGTGCTTGAACACAATATTATCGTTTTTAGTCGAGGACGCAACTCGATATCATATTCTTAAATTTCTTAACTACTCTTAATTTGTTTTCGTTGGTATGGAAATATATTTTTGCAATTGTTTTAAATTGGAGATAAATTCATGAAACAAGAAAATGCTCTGGAGTTGCCCATCAGATAAAGAGTAAACATTTGTTGTCTAAAAGCATTTGGTTGTCATTTTGTGGTGTAAAATTAACATGCAAATAAACGCTGTAAATGTTCTTATTATGCTAACGAAACCAGCTTACAATATAAAGCACTTGTCGTCGAGTTCATACACTCATTTAAACTCATTAATATGCAAGATGATATAATTTATTGCAAAACTGAATCGAGAAAAACAATTGATCCAAGTGAAATGTCATGTCAACCAATTTACCGTTTGTTCCACCCGTACCACAATCAATCAACGCCAGGTATTAATTATATTACCAGTAATTGTTCAAAGGATTTTGTCCCGGACAAAACTAATAAAAAATACGCATTTATTTTACAGAGGACGTTTCATCCGTGGTTTCTATTCATTCATATAATTGTTTGAAGCTTGCATACGATACCCTTGAAGAACCATTACCACACGTTTGTCTAAACCTTTAATATATGCCCCTGGTGAGTTGTGGGGATAAGTGACGGTCCGGCGTTCGTTGTAGTCGGCGTCGTTATATTTCAGACGTTCGTCGCCCATCATTTATTCCTTTAAATGAACTCTTTGCCTAAATCGCATAGCAATGGTGTTGTGTTTGTTGCTTTTGAATGCATATTACGTTAAACGTAATTTATGTTCCATTGCGCTTACATACAATGTACATGGCTTAATGCAATTTCAAAATGAATGAAATCTGCTTCACAAGGCGCTTCTTATGAGCATATTTTCATGAAAATCTGAAATTATCATGTTGACCAAAATGAAGTTTTAAAACGTGTTTTCCCATGGGTAAAGATTAAATTACAGACAGTTTTCTCTTGTTTTCTCAATATATCGATTTGGTAGTTACGACCTTCTGGTTCTAAGCCAGCGATTTATAATATGTTACATCGATCCATTTGCACAGCACAAACAATAATGTATTATATTTCTTTGAATTTGAGAATGTTCGTCTTCATCAAAGCCTTACCGTTTATCTTCATATAACATGTGATTTGCGTGGTTCTCATATTTCACAAGCCTTTAAAACTAATATAGTACGGTATCAACTATATCTTTTTTCAGATTCCAATGTTCGTGAAATGAACGCTTTAATAGAGATTGAATCTTTCTCGAATTTAGCCCATTTTAGCAAAACTTAAATGGATTTGATTTTTCGCAAAATTGGCACCCATAATATTGTGCGGTTAAATTAATTTTGCTACCTATCTTGCTTGGTAATAGTGTTCAGACGTACATATTAATAGAGAACTTTCAAATCGTTCGCTTCAGATACGAGAGTAAAGCGATTTTCACATTTCTGCATTCCTGCCTACATGAAAGTAGCGAAAATAAAACATCAAATCATTCGTAAAATTAAACTCATCTGCGACAAGCAAGTTTCACGTCGATCCACAAACTACACCAGCCAGGTATTTACGCTAATACAATAGGCACCCAGCTTGTCCAATCAAGTAGATATCAACATACTCGTGTTTCTAAAATAAAAGTGATTATGATTAATACAATCCCGGATCGATCGTTGGTGTTTGTTTCCGGGAACGTGTCCGCAGTTCTGACAGGTATTTAATTGCATTGGAATTATTGTACCTGTCTGCGTAGTTCTGGTTTAGTAGAGAACATTTCTAATAACAACGACATTGCCATTTCGACGGACTGGCTTTCTATCAATAGTCTAGTCGTGGATTGGCACGAACGTATAATCCAACTGGTTAGTTGTCTTTATAAAATGCTTATATATCCAAGAGAATATGACTCCGGGCGGGTCACAGATGATTCCATTCGGTCTGCGTTCTTTTTTATGTTCAACTGGGTACTTGTAAGTCGTATTGCGTAAACATTCGATTTTATCTCTTCTTTATAGACCAACGACCTCTGACTTTGAGGGAATAGTTAAAATATTTGATTCCGGGGCTGGACTATTTCGATATTTGAAATGACTCGTGATTGCGAATGGTCTGTGGTATTGAATGTTGGCCCCCGAAAGGCTTCTGACGGTGTTCGTCCAAGAAATTACCGAATGTTCCGGTTGTAAAACATAAATACCATGGTAACCAAATGCTTGGTGTATAGAGTCATTTTCTGTTTCTTTCATAACTACAAGTTGAGTGGTTTCATTCATTGAGAAACAAAATCATGACTAGGAACTGGTCCCGATGTTTTCAAAGATTTTCAAGTTGATTAAAAACTCTCAATTTCATTTTATTGCTTCGTTTCGAATGATTGCCTAGCGTGTATTTTATCTAGTACCGAAATCGGGTAAATGTACCATTTCGCGAAATGATACATTATCCAACGAAATGGCTCATATATAATTGTCGAAAGGCCATTATCACACCTGATAAATTTTGATCAAGTTAAGATAGTATAACATCCCTCTTATAATCATTTTAAATCATGACATTGACGCATTACTCATCTGATGAGTAAATGACAGATCGCGGATATCATTCCGAAACGATTTACATTGTGCCGTGCGACAATCTATTTTTACGATTTATCAATTTTCCAGGAAACTCATGAGAGGTTTTCACTCAATATAGTCACTGATTATCGCTTAATTAATACTACAACTGTTACATAGTTCTTTATGAAGCTGCCAATTGTTGCCGACTTCCGGAAAAAAGATTTAAGTACTTCCGGTTAATTGATATTTGTTAATCAGTCAGTACATGTAATAGTGCATGTTGGGATGGACTGAATATTACACAGTAGGAATTAATGCGGATGTTCACCGTATCAGGGCATATTCACACACTCGATATCATGTCTATTATTATTTCAAATCAATCATTGATTTCATCGGAAACAAACCGATATTGAATCGAAAATTGTCATGTTGACCAAAATGGAGTTTTAAAAACTTGTTTTTTCATAGGTAAAGAGTAAATTACAGGCAGTTTTTCTTTAGTTTTCTCAATATATCGATTTTGTATTTACGACCTTCTCATTCTAAGCCAGCGATATATCCAATATCGATTTTGTAGTTACGACCTTTTCATTCTAAGCCATCGATATGGTGCTACTAGGCATACCCAACTGAGCAGCAATGCAGTTATTGCATTATAATGATATGTATAGATAACAGTGCACTTGTTCGCGGTACTTATGTTAATAACACAAGTCAATAGTTTTCATACCTATTATAAGTACAAAAAAATGTAGACCTGGAAAATTTTCGAAATTTTGTTACCTGGGTGACAATGGAAAGATACTTTCAGATATGTAAACATATTGCTTGGTGATGTTAAAAAAGATTGGAGCAGCACTGAGGTTCATGTATAAAGCACTTAAATCATCGTTTCCATGGCAATCGAGTGGTTACATCTTTGTATTTCACACTGTATACTATATAGTCCATGTGACAGACCGAAATCCATTACCAAATTGGTGAACAGATCCAACAATAATTTTCGGTTAGCTTGATATCTAAGCTGTCCGAAATCAGTTGATGGACTTGCGGGACATTTTGCCAAATGACCTTTTGGCGGCCATCTTTAAAGATGGCCGCCGTTATTTTAAGCAAGCAGAGGGTTTAGGAAAACTTCGATTATTCCTCACTCACATGGGCTATCGGCTTGTAATATGTCTTAAAATGTTTGCAATTGAACCCCGCATGTGGCAATATATAAATATAAATATTATAATATGATTATTATTTAATAATTATTGATTTTTTAAGGAAATTATGATATTTTTCGATTTTTGTCATTAAGTTTTCTCTTTCAAATCGGATCTGAGTGTGTATTTGACCATTTATTGACTGTTATATGCAGAGGTTGATTCTAGGCGTCCATAATAAACATTACATTGACAGATTTTCATTTAAAAATCCTTCATGAGCCAGGAATATTGAATACCTAAATGTTTAATAAAAGTCCTGTCTATAAATGGGATATTTAGGTTAGACCCAACATAGGATTGTATTGTAAATATTTTTTGGTTTTCTGTTAGGGAATATGTTGCAATTGAAGAATATGAATGATGACCAGCTGTCATCATTGATCATTTTGTGAAATTCAAAATGGCCGCCAAAATGGCCGCCAAAACCAGAAAAACAATCAGAGATGCCAGAAATTAGTTACAAATTTCTTTTTTGCCGATTGGTTGTAGTTAAAATGTTTTTAACACATGTATTTATATTTTATCTATCGTTATTCGTCGATTTAAATATTGTGGGATGGCATCCATGTCGGCTGAAATAAAAATGGCGGTTACAACGGCCGTAATAATTGACATATTGATATATTCTATTAAAACATTTATTTAAATGATTTTTGTTGATATTGGAATTAAAATAGTTCGCTAACATTCCAATAAAAGTTCGATCCGACTCAATTGACCCGTTGCCTTATTCAAAATGGCGTCCAAGATGGCCGGTAAAATCAGGAAATATGTCGATGGTGCAAGAGATTAGTTACATAAATTACTATTGTTGCTAATTGGCAGTTGTGTAGATGTTAAACATGGTATCTATTCAATCATAGCATTATTATTGTTTGTAATTATCTAAAATATCATACTAAGAAATCAGCGACCAGCTGTAATTGCCATCATAATTGCTGAATAAGCATATTTTAATAAAATCGTATAGTGTGTTCAAAACGTTTTTACTTGTATTGAACATTATATTTATAAGACATGCATTATGGTTTAACTTCAAAGTAGCAGCAAAGATGGCCACTTAACATTACATAAGTGGGGAATAAATTGTAGATTATTCTTCTTTCTGTATAGTATATATGGTCTTCCTCTTGGGCATTATCGTACCATTGATATTTAGTTACAAGATCGTGTGATTGGCGAGTTATTTTTGTTAAAAACAAATAATCATGATTATCCACTATAAATAAGACCCATCGAGAAGGCATAATCGCTGTCGACAATGCTCATGTATCTGGTTCTAGAGATTTTCCAACCAAAGTCACCAATGATCTGCCTGATGTTGCTTGTTGTGCTATAGAACCGTTTGACGAACTGCGTCAATATGCTGAACTGCCTCCAGATGACAAATATTTGCCCTGGTTGATCCTTTGCCGAATTTGCGTATTCAAGGATTGCTTTGACATGTGTCTGGTAACATCGTACCCTAATCTGTTTCGATAGTTTGTTAAGTTTGTCCCGAAGAAGGTGATGCTATTGTAGGCTTTCCTCACAATGGTAGCGACATTGGTACTCATGGATACCTCATCTATTTATAACCCGATGTACTTATCTCTGCCACAACTTGTAACGTGTCATGATGTTGTGGATGAAAAACGAAGTCTTAACACGAGTTCTCTTCCTAGTGATACGGGTGGCCATATACTTGTAAGGATTAAATGACATCAACTATGGACACTCCCATTCATTGCAGTAGTCTGTCCGTGTCATCTTCATAGGCTTCAGCATTTTATTCAGTAATTACCCTGTTCATGAGGTTGTTGTCAGCAAGCCATGGTGAGTAGATGTTGCTTGAATAAGAAGGTGGTAGATATACAACAGAAAAACGTGGTCCAATGGCTGATCCCTGGGGTACGCCTGGTGTGGCTTGTGCTGTGTTGGTGGACTGTTCCCCCGACCAGTACATGTTGGGTTCTGATAGCAAGAATTGTGCAAGTACTATTCCTGCCCAGCAGGTTCCACTGATATTGTAATAATTCAGTTTGATGGCTTGCCTCTCCTTAGACCGAAGGCTTTGTTGAAGTCCCGAATGACGGGCCAATCTGATCTCCACCATCTAGGTAACAGTTGTAGTTGGTTATGGAGTGCAGCTGGCTCTCAGTGAATATCTTTCTGAACCATGTTGTTAGTCAGCTAGTATCTAAAACGTGTCAAGAAGGGCCATGATCTGGCTTTGAAGTTTGCGATGTCTCTTTTTGTTGCCTGGTGTATATTGGATGAAGATTCCAGCACCTCCATCTTTGATAGCTTTGGTGGCTGAGCCATCGGTATAGACATGGATCCATATATCAGTAGGGTAGTCTTGGCTTAACATGGCTAGTGTCAGGCTCCTTAAAACACATTCATCTTCTTGCTTGCCTGGCTCGAGTTGAGGGACTTGGAGTCTCACAGTTACTGCAGACAGATTATTTGTTAATGGGTTGACTATATCATCCCTGACAAGAGGTGTACTTGCTATGGTCAAATCAGGTGCGAATTATTTGTCTAACTTCGTGGTTTCGTGTACAAAGCTGCTTCGATTGATCCGATTTTTGGTAAATCCAGCTAATCTTGTTGCCATGGGGTTTTCGATATTGATCTGAACTTCTCCGCTTGAAGCATGACTTTGGCTTTCCTTCGTTTGTATAATGGCTGGATACCAGTGAACTTTTCCATGAATTCAATCGGTGTAGACTTCGTAGCACCAGTCATTATGCGCAACGCTTGGTTCTGGATCTTGTCGATAGCTTGGCTGTTTGTATCCAGTTTGTCCATACTGAGTTGGGCAAAATACCCACTTCTTCATCATAGACGTTTGACTTTTCTGATTACTACTAACAATGGTTGGAAATAACTGGGATGGTATATGGGTTTATAATTGTATATGGTACGTTGGCATAGTCTCTGAAATAACATTCATAATGTGTCAATATCAGTGGTATGAGAAAAGTGCTAGGCAAGGTCAATGCTGACGCCCTGGACCATGCTTATGATGGTAATATCAGCCTTCTTCCACAAAAGTGTCATTCTTGTCGGGTTATTCCATCTGGCCATTGTGGTCCTCGCCACTATAAATACTGAGCTTGCTTTTGTGACCGTGTCTAAAAATATTGGGCAAGTATGGCGATGGTAGGTGTTGCCTGTAATCATGCCAGTTTCCAAGTCGATATCTGGTAAGTTGATGCCGCCTGTTAGCCATTTTGTCAATGTAGGGTAGGTAGGGCGGAGATGGTTGACTCCATAAAAGCTGGGTTGCTGATGGTGGTGGGTCACTGCTGGGTGATCGGTAGATTAGTGTATTGATGAGCGGATCGCTTCCGTGGCATATTGATGGTGCTGCTGTTTATTTGGTGTATGCGTCGAGTTTGATGTATGTGCTGATTAGCTACTACTATTCTTTGACGGCAATGTGTAGATAAAACATGTACAACTATGTATGAAGAATATCTTATACATATACCGTACCACGTTACCAACCCAACATACATTGGACAATCAGTATCGGTGGTACACAATCTTGATCATACTTGACTTAAGGAAGAATGCTGCTGTCGGCCTGTTTTACAGAATGTCCAGAAGTTTCTAACTCTTTGCACACGTTAAGAGCATGAATATATGAGGCGAAACACGAAATAAAAATTGGGGGACTCCATGCTTGTTTTTGATACATGGCCCCTTTTATAAGATCACCCCATTTTGTATTTTAGACTCATTTGCGCCTAAATGACTCATGTGGTGCTGACTTAAAAGAGTTATGAAATAAGATATGTGTCATAATATCTACATTTATTGTTTGTATTCCGATCCATATCAATCAGACACATTTCCTAATTGGTAAACATCACCAAATACCGAAAAGTGAAAAAGGGGCCAGCTAATTAGTACTGCAATATATTTTATTCAAAATTGAGCTACATGTAAAATCGGAACACACAGGCATTTATTAAGTTCCACATTTTTTCAGAAATTCTAGTGGATAGACTTTTTTTTAAACTTTCTGTATTTATAAAATGGACTTAAGGCGAAAAGTTGAAATGATGAAATTGAATCGATCTCATGTTGTTTTGGCTATGGCCCTTATTTTGTATATGAACAGATCTCTCCCGAGTGTAAAAACTCAATAAAACAGCTATGCTGGAATATATTTTTTTATAAACTCAAGTGTCTTGTAAATCTCATTTTCTGCACACAGTTTAATGATATAATGGTATTTAAGTGATAGGATGTTGTTATGAAAAGTCTAGCAATAAACTGTTCCGTACATTGTATAAGTACTTGTAAACAAGTGGGTGGGGTAATCACACATGCGAATTTTATTTAAAAGAGCACAGGAAATTTTCAACTTTACCTAAAGTAGAAAATAAAACTTACACAATGTTTTGTTTCATAACAGTTTTGATATCTTCTAAAATTAGCCACATTTCAGGTTGTATTCTAGAAGTATGGCCCCTTAAAGGGCCTGAAATTGGCTATTTTTGGCATTGCCTGTATGGAAGTCGGATCATTTGTTATTCATTTTTTACAAAACTGGTACAAAAATGTGATACTTATAAGGTCGTACATGTATTTACTACCTGGCTTCGAACAACTATGACCCGCTATGGGTTCCAAAGTTCTGGCCCCTAAAAGGGCCAAACATTGGTTATTTTGACATTGCCTCCAACATTGTAGTTTTGTTAATTACTCGAATCTAACCAAACTTGCGCACAACTAAAGTCGGTATAAGATCATATTCCCTGGCATCGACCAGCTATATCCAACATGGATTTCCAGAGTTATGGCCCCTAAAGGGGCCAGCAATTGGTTATGTTTACTTTGTCTTCAGAAGTCGAGGTTTGTTTATGAATTAATAAAGCCACAATTGAACTTAATTCAGTAAAAGATTCATTTTTAGGGTTCAATAAACCATAGCCTATTATAGGTTCAAGAGTCATGGCCCCTTAAAGGACCAAGTATCGGTAATTGTGTCATTTTCTACACAATTGTAGTATGTTTAATATTTGATTTTAACCAAACATGTGCAACACTTAAATCATTACAAATTCAAATTTCCTATCTTCGATGAGCTATATCCCACTAACGGTTTCAGAGTTATGGGCCCTGGAATCGAAAATCACTGCATATCACCATTTTGATTGTGTTATTTCATGACATTAACTATATTCTTCAAAGGGTTTCATGTTATGGCCCCATAAAAGGTCAAAATAATTGCAATGCGTTTGGTATTCTTTGGATGCTAAAGCTTTTATCTAATGGTGTATTTTAACCAAGCCTGCATGTAACCAGTATCAATGTAAGAGCATAGTTAGTTTACACTGTAACAGTTGTATATATACATATCCCCTCGAAGGGACGATGCTCTAGAGAAGTGGTCCTAAATAGCTCACCTGGATATCATTCCACTTTAGATAAGAAAAAAAGATAAGGCATTAGAAGCAAAACAGGAGTCCTGTACCTGGTTGCCAGGTTGTACATGTAACATGGTACATGGTAACTACAATTTTTGTCGGAATAAATGACAGATGTGCATAACCAAGTAACCTCTAATGTGACAAAAGGCAATTGTGGATGGACAGATGGACAAAGAGCAATCACAAAATCATTTTTTTAAACTGATGCAAAAGAAATAATAACATTCTATGAGTTATCACATTGTTTATTACTGTGTTTTTCAGTTTATTGTTGTTGCTTGAATACAAGACAGCAAAGTCAGGTAAGTGTGGAAATAATGGAAATAAAATGCAGCAAAGTTATATACCAGTTATTAAATTTATACATATACATAACTAAAAACTAAATAAGGCCAATAGTAGGAAATAGTAAAGATCACAGTGACCTTGACCCTTAACCTCAAAATGAATAGGGTCATGAACTGTTGTTGACCAACATACATGTAAAGCTTACAGATTCAAGGGCCAAGCATTCTTCTACAGACATACATCAAAGATTGGTAGGGCCATAAAATATGTTGCTGTTACAACATGAACACTATCTACTGTGCACCAATAAGTCAGACATAGACATGTGTAGCACAGAATAGAAAAACTATTTGATAGTTATCCAAAAATGAGTTAAAAAAAGATCCACTACATTTCTTTCAATTAAGTTTGATAGCAATCCATATACATATTCAACACACATTCAAGACAGTGCAATTATACCAACTTCAAATTTGTATACAGAATTTCAGAAAGAATATTTAAGTCATATTTCAGTCAATATCAAAAGAAACACACTGAAATGTATTAGTCAATAGCATACTGTAAAATCATTTAATTTTGTTGGGACGAACTGTCTTGGTTTTGGTAAAAAATGCAATTTCGTTGGGACTTGAATTCATGGATTTTGCATATCAGGTAATAAAACAGTGGTCAAAATTAATGTTCGTTGGGATTAAAGTTTGTGGTTTATGTAAACCACGAAATCCACGATTTAATCCCCCACGAAAATTAATGACTATACAGTAATACATTGTAATACTTCACATCACTGTCTATGCTGTATTATTAAAAAGATAAAAAGTTCTAAAAGAGATGTTGATGTTATGCCACATTTTACTCAATACACTAGTTTGTAACTATTTCTTTACTGTTGTTCAATCAGTCACTCTTCTGTATGCACGTTAAAAATGTATGCTAGACAGTTTGATCCTTCGATTCCTACATTCACAAACGTATTAAATGTTTTAAATAACTATTTCATTGTAAACCATTCTCAAAATACCACAATAAATATTGTTCAACCAATGTACAGAATGATAAGACAAGTCTAAACAATATCATCAAACATATGATCAATATGAGCTGACGAAAATTTGTGTAAATTAATATTCTATAACATTTATTTCTTGATTTGGAATTATCTGGCATACAGCATAATACTGTACAGTAAAAGAATTTTAACATCTTCACACCAAACCAACTTCACAGGAGAAGTGTCTCTTATTCACCATTATCAGTTCTTGAGCACTGAAAAAGAAAATGAAGGCAAATTTATGATTGTATAACATTTAATATGTCTGATTTGAGTATGTTTCATGAAAATATAATAAAAATTGTTTGCAATTTTTAAATTTTTTTTTTACATGAACATTTCTATAAATTTATTTCATCAGGAAAAATCAACAGACATGTCTTTTTTCCCTGTGTATGTTTGAGCCAGTCATATGGCCTGGTTATTTAATTTATTCCTGCCTAATTGGCCAATGAGCTGATTAATGCATGGAATATAGGCGAGCTGTCCTCTCTCCTTCCAAATCCACCCCTGGGTTCTTTAACATCCCCAGTGTATAGCACAGATTAACACAATACAGTGGATACTACCTCTTGGTTTACAACCAAATCAACTCTTCCTTGGTCAGAAACACTTTTCTGAAATATCCAGTGCCCCAGCAAAGATTCAAACCAGAGACCTAACAGAGTGCTAACCTCTGTGCAACATTCCACCTACTTGTCTCATTTAAATTAATAGCTTAATAAATTCATGGTTATTTTAATAACAAATAATAAACTTATTAATAAACATATACCAGTACTGGTAACATACATGTATATACCTGAGAATTCACATATAACGTATACCGCCACTATGATGAGATAAGGTTGCATTGATTTGTCATTTGAGAATGGTACCTGAAAGAAAATTAAGTTAATAGTAAAGACATATAAAGACTCAACAATCAACATTTATAATGTTAACATTTAAAACTGAAAAAGAAATATTTAAATTATACATCATAGTACCAGTAAATCTATCAACTAAAGTGATCAGTACTATTCTGTAGTATAATAAAATTGTTAGATTTATTTGTTTGAGCTTGTTCAAATAGCAAGAAATTTACCAGGGTTGGGGAAATTATTAAGTATTTCTAGCTAAATATATTTTATTACATTACCAATACTGTAATTATCATAGCAGTTTGTAATAATACCTGGCTCAAGTTTTCCACCTCTATGAAACGAAACTTATTCACACAGCATCATGACACCATATAAACACTTCTTCATTATCAATAACAACCAGACATAATGATGAGCTTTAAATCTCTGTAAAAGAAATTTATATTAAATACAATTGATACTGCAGATGACTGAGTGGCTAGTGTTTAAAAATTCAAATCAATTGAGCAATGATCACTGGGCACATTTTTTGCTGTAGTGATACAGCCTCAGACTAACCTACAGTACTTAGCACTGTTAGTAGCGCACCATGGCATAATGCTATGTAAGGTTGCCATAATGGGATCTAGCCCACTTCTCTATATCAAAGAGGCCCAAAGAATCTTGGACTTCTTTGTCTATGTACAAGGTCCCCTGTATGGTCAAATGTTATGACAGATGTTGCAAACTACAGCATGTAATGTAACGTAAGCTATAATTTAACCAGTTGCAATGCACCAGTCAGTTGCATCAACGGCTCACCCAGTCCCAGGAATGGAATATGATTTTTACTTATGGTTTTTAACCCCCCACCCTACACAGCCTTGACGGGGACAGCTGATGGTAAAATCACTGGTATTTCCCTGGTCGTCTTGCAACGGAATGTTGACCCCAGTTCCTCCGCCAGTTTGGGAGCTGGAAGGTAAAATTTCAGCTATCCACTGGATGGGGGGGGGTCGTGGATGCAACTGACTGCTGCATGATTTGTTCATCCAATTTTGGAACTTTTCGATGAAATTATGTAAGATAAATGATAGAACACTTATTAACAGGTGCGTTTCGTGTACGTGACGTACATCACTGTTAATTTCACATACCACGGACGTATGAGAACCACGGACATACGAGACACGTCAATGTCGCGAAAATTCATGACAATTCATTATTTCATCGGTAATAAGGTATACTAGTAATAATAATAAATACAAACCTAACTGGATACACTTGTTTGTGCATTCAACACTCGCAAATCCCCCATGTTTACTATGTGCATAGATGTATGTGTGTTTTTTTGTCACGGGCAGAACAATCACAGAAGCCATTTCATCAGACGCTTGGTTAGTGCTAAATGCAGTACAAAGCCTTGCATGCGGTTGAGTCATCATGTCGAAAAATGTAACACGAATAAAAACGAATAATAAAACGGATTTTTAAAGTGATCTTTACTAATTTGTTAATTGTCTTTAGTGTTGAAAAGTTATAGCTAAAATCAATGAATTTAAAGGCGCATTTTGATTTTACGGCGCCTGTCACGTGACCTCAATAATACCGTAAAACTGACAGCAGCAAATTTCCTTAAGGATAATAACAGCCAACCAGATAACACCGTAGTAAACACTTGGTCAGTTACAGGCGATGTGACTATGTGGCTATCCTTATTCTCCAATTAGATAAGATTAGTATTGAATTCCACTCCCAGTTGAACATACATGGTTGGCAACCATCTTAGAAGTCATATCAAATATACTGCACATAAAGTGTTCTTATGTTACAGTAGATCTTTATTTCTAACCTATAGCAGTATTCATATTAACACATTCCATTACGATACATGTTTTAATGCAATTTTTCAGTTTGACATACCTGTATCGGCGGCCATTTTGTCACAATTATGCTTTCAGCCTACATTGATACCATTTTAAATGGGATAAGTCGATCACCAAATAGATATAATGTAATATTTTATACAGTGCATTTAAGTCCTAGTTATGTTTGCAAAACTTACACTGCTATCGATCACAAAAGTATCAATTTGTAACTTCCTTGGACCACTAACACAATATTTAATTGATTTTGGAAGCCATTTTGTCCGCCATTTTGAATCAACTTATTGTTCAATGCTAAAAACTCAAATATTTCTTGGAGTATTCATTACATATTACAGTTCAACAATTTATTTTACATCACTTCAACTTAAATTGTGATAAAACAAATTATTTTCCTAACAGCTTGTCATTTTTTAGCCACCATGTTGATTCCAGCCATCACGGATGCCTTTTTACATTCACTAACTCAATCAATAATATTGAATATAAATAAATAATTATGTTTAAAACGTTTAAACTACAACCAATCGGCAAAAAAGCGATTTGATCCTAATTTCTGGCACCTCTGATTGTTTTTCTGAATTTTGGCGGCCATCTTGGACGCCATCTTGATTTTCACAAAATGCTCAATGATGAAAGCTAGGCATTATTCATATTCTTCAATTACAACAAATTCCCATACAGAAAACCAAAAAATATTTACTATACAATCCAATGTTGGGTATAACCAAAATATCCCATTTATAGACTTGACTATTAATCAACTTTCAGTTATCCAATATTCCTGGCTAATGAAGGATTTTCAAATGAAAATCTGTCAATATAATGTTTATTATGGACGCCTAGAATCAACCTCTGCATATAACAATCAATAAATGGTCAAATACACACTCAGATCCGATTTGAAAGAGAAAAATTAACGACAAAAATCGAAAAATATCATAATTTCCTTAAAAAATCAATAATTATTAATTAATAATCATATTATAATATTTATATTTATATATTGCCAGATGCGGGGTTCAATTGCAAACATTTTAAGACATATAACAAGCCGATAGCCCATATGAGTGAGGAATAATCGAAGTTTTCCTAAACCCTCTGCTTGCTTAAAATAACGGCGGCCATCTTTAAAGATGGCCTCCAAAAGGTCATTTGGCAAAATGTCCCGCAAGTCCATCAACTGATTTCGGACAGCATAGATATCAAGCTAACTGAAAATCATTGTTGGATCTGTTCACCTCTTTGGTAATGGATCTTCAATTTTCAAGACCTGGGACATGGACTAATAATACCTTTTATCTTTTTAAAGAATAAACATATTTTAATGAAACTTGGTATATTACCTCACAATATCACAGCAATGATAAAATATACACATCGATTGCAAATGTTTGATGTCAAGGTCACAGTCATAGGTCAAAGGTCAAATATTGACTTTATTCTGGATATATCAGACATTTTTCATGATATTATTCATGCAATGAAACCTATTCTTTTGAAGTGATGATTTATAAGTATGAAATCTGAAAAAATATAACATTTATTTTTACAAAATTAGTGGTTGGGGTAAAAAATAAAGAAATATTCATATTTATTCCAATAGGGGACCTTTGATCAGAACCACCCAAAGACATCACAATGTCTTGTCCTCATAGGTTGACGGCTGATTAGCAATCTAGTTATTGACTGTTAGGCAATGTACGTAGGGCGTTCCAAAAGTTCCAGGAAAAGTGCTCTATATTATTTATCTTATTGTCAATATAATTTAAACTTTGCATTTACATAGAACAATTCATGATACATAGTGTGCTATGAATTGAACGCATGAGTGTCTGCCCTCCAAAATGACACGGTTGTCATAGTAACGTCAGTTATGGCTACCCGGGGCAATGTTATATTTGGCTGTAAGTTATTAACATGTTCTGACTAAATGTCACCCACTCAGTCAAAGGAAACACAAATACACCTGATACAATTACAACAATGCTTTATATTCTAAAAATTGCCTCGCTTGAAGGTATGCACTTCCAAGGTCCGTTTTTGAAAGCATTCGAAAGTGTCTCAAATCAAGCAGAAACGTCAAACGTAACGTCTAGCGTCTGGTTCACAACAGGCAATACCTTCCTATTATCATCTGCAGCAGTATCACTGGCAGTCTGGACATGTTCATACTATTCATACATCCTACTCAGTGACATTCAACGTTCGTAACAGGCAGTATTTATTCGATGCCGCCAGGAGGCGGCATCGAGTATGAAAGGGTGCAAGCAGATGTCCCAGGAGGATACAAGATTTGATTGGTTATAACGCTGTTGGACTCGCCCGTCAGGGGTAAAATAGGATGATAAATGTTCGGTAGGTACTAAAGTCCAAGTCCTAGGAGGATACAAGATTTGATTGGTTATAACGCTGTTGGACTCGCCCGTCAGGGGTAAAATAGGATGATAAATGTTCGGTAGGTACTAAAGTCCAAATCAGTTCGGAACGGGTGTTTATATAACGGCTACATATGTTGCAATTTGCGGGTCTTAGCAGGGGCTATTAAAAAGTAAAAAAAAACTATTTGCGCGGAGCGGCGATTTTCCTTTCGAACTTTTATGGAACATGTTAAATACTTTCATGTCTGTCAGATATTTTTTAGTTATGATTTTCGATTTTTTCCAGTTCTTAGGTTTTGTCTTAATCTAAATTTGATAAATGCAAGTGTTTTTTTAATCTCTATGTTTCTTTATTTATGTATGTCAGAATAGTTTGTTTTGCCAAAATTTAAACGGGTAAATATAGCTTGCCAACATTGAACTGACACTTCTTATTTACAAAATATTCATATGCGCTCCTATACTCCTGCCAAATGGAACTAGTTCTATGCATATTTTAAACTATGTTGAACGTATTAATTCGCAATAAATTTACTTATCAAGCTCACAAACCACGAAATAACAATGTCCTTTAGTGTCAGTTTCACGTTGTCAGGCTATACCACGTTATTGGAATACACTTTGTTATTTTATGAAACATGCTAAATGCCATCTGTGAAGCATTAATCAATATTATAATGGTGCTCATATTTCTAAAACATGTTATGTTCATTTGAATAAATATTTCAATAGAAAATAGAATGTTTTCATGTTTTCTATTCTTTCCTGATGTTTCACTGCCTTCAAGTTTTTAACCAGGTTTTCCAAAGGAAAACTCTGGTTATTAGATTGCTGAATGTCGGCGGGCCTTAACAATTTCTTCTGTGCACAACTCCTCCTACATTTCTTCATAGATTTCAACCAAACTTTCAGAGAATGATTGTCATCATGTGACCTGGTGCATATTATCAGGGTTTTATGATTCAACCAATTTTGACGGAGTTATGGCCCTTGAAACAGAAAAAATTGGCCGCTTTCCTTATGTCGCACGGTACTCAAAGTACACGACATAGAGTCATGAAACCTTCACAGAAATGGTCAGGATGTTTTCTCTACACCTGGGGTTTCACTCCCCTTTCAGTTTAGTACATCCAGAGTTATTAACCATTGAAATGGTGTAAAATAGCCATTTTTGACTTGTTTCACATGCTACTCAAAAAGTATTTGACCTAGGATCATGAAACCTTTATAGAAATGTTTGACAGCATGTACTCTAGTGCACCTGGGGTTTCACTCCCCTTTCAATTTAGTACAACCAGAGTTATTGCCCTTGAATTAGTGAAAAATACCCATTTTCAGCAATCTTAAGTTTTTGCAGCGTACACTCAACACACGAGAATAACTTCCCTTGTGCATCACACATCACGCCGGAATTTTAGTTTGTTTACAAGTTTCTACCAATACCTTTTACTAAATAAAAAGATTTACTTAAAAAGAACTAGCGGCATCTTTGATGCCCAGCATCAACATTTCACTTGTAAATTATATTGGTTTAAGTCTTTATTTTCCTGCCAAAAGACAAAAACTTGTCAAATTCCAATGATTTACTGATATTTGACGGGCGATTCTTATACGGCGACAAATAAACCTGAACACAACTGTGTGACTTTTCAAACTACGGCATAAATTGACCAAAATGATGTTATACCGCCCTTTGCAAATGCTCCATGCAGTAATTTTGGTCAATGTTAATTGGTAGCTGTTTGGTTGGGAGCAATGTGTAGGTTAGTCTGGTGATTTCTACGACGTGACGTCAAATTTGCCCCGGGTAGCCATTACTGACGTTACTATGACAGCAGTGTCATTTTGCACAACGCACCCACATCATGAATTGTTCAATTTAAATGCGAAGTTTGACGTAATTTGAACATTTAATAAACATTATAGAGCACTTTTCCGGGAACTTTTGAAACGCCCCTCGTATATCTCGTATCCATGGGGTATCAACTAGACAATAAACCCAAAACAGCATTACAAAGACATGGCTAAATGAACATCATCAGGTAGTAAAAGAGACAGGAGAAAACCGAAAGAGACATTGCGAAGGACATTCAACCATGAATTCATAGTCATGGGGAAAGAGTTTCGGAGAAATTGAAAATTGCAACAGGCGGAAACATTGTCAGCGAGCACGAACATGATAATATTATAATGATTATTGTTAATCGGGGCTAATTAAGACATATGAAGTGAGTCTCATTTAACTCTAATTGCTAACCTCCTTTAATTTATAGACCGCTATAGATCTACAACAAGCACTCGGGCGTAACTGTACTTTTAACAATGGAGTTAACCAGGTTATAGGGGTGTATTTACCCATATAGCATGCATTAAGAATGTTCTTATCAAGTAGTGCGCATAGCGCAGTCGGCTAAGCTACTATGAATACGAGTACATGCACTTCAAAACTGAACGAATGAGATCGAATCGCATTCTGCTATATACATTTTTTAAATTTTGCTCAGCAAATATGTATCGTGCTTGTCTAATTATACAGAGATGCATAATTATAAAAAGTTTCAGTGTGTAAAAAGCACATAAGATATTTGTCATAGTTGGTACAAAGATTTAGCGTCCACGCGAAAAATCGCATCGAGAAAGTACATAGGTTTTGCATGGAGGAGAAGGAAAAAGGACAGTTTTCGCTTGTCAGTGTGTGGGAGGGTTGCCCGACTGACAAGCGCTAGCTTATAAGCACATAAGGTTGTCTCAGCGTCGTAACTTGTAACTAAATTGATACTCACACTGGTTTTGACACATTGTATAATTGATATGAATTCATATAGCATTACATTTAAGCATAGGTTTATTAAATATAAAAAAGAAATGTTCGTTAGTGGGTCCGAACTCACACTGGAAAGAAACAAATAAGCAATTGAAAGCGATGTACACCACACAAACCACTGACAAGATAAACCATTTATCTTATTCTGACGTTTCTACAGAACGTTCTTAAAATGGTGATTGCAGCGAAGCCAATGACTCGAGTTATTTGTAATTGAATCCAATCATATATCACCAGAGCATGAAGATGAAAATGAGCAATAAATACAATATCCAGACTAAATCAATGTAAAGGAAACAAATCATTTTTTATTAGTTATAAAACGTGAATTTATCAAAAATTAAGAATTAAAATATACGCTATAGAAATTAATTATTGAAAAAGAGTATAGCAGCGGACTCGAACCCACAACCCATATAAAAAGTATGTTTCTGACAAGAGAACAGTTTATCCACTGAGCCACGTTGCCAACTAGAAGTAAAGAGAGCTTTTTTCAACCGTATCCATATTGTTTCATAAAATAACGGTAAATATCGTTTCAACCTTGGCATATGGACTCGTCCAGGGGTCATATTTCGAAGGTCGTTGTAGATCTAAAATCACCTCAACACCAAACAGTAAAGTAAACAACAATCCCAAAAAGCATTTAAATACCGTACAAGAAACGAACTCCCAGATGGAACAAAGCAAGGATTTTACAGTTTACTGTTTATAAAAAAAAGAGTTAAGTTACCAATTTTCTAGGGCTCTTTTCAGCTGTTAGGCCGCTCAAGCACCCTTTGACATTTTAACTCCCCTGGTCATTGGGCTACATATGGAAACCTACACTCGTGTCTCCCTGGGGAGACTATTTCTCTCCTGTGGTGTGGCAGCCAACATCGATCTGCGGCGCCCAGGAATAGACACTGCCCTCACAGGTACCATTTTACACCATGGTGGAGTGGAGCTGTGGGTCTTGCTCGGAGATTTTAACCAGTGGTCCAGAGGGGGGTCGAACCCGGGACCTCTCGATCCCGAAGCGCTCGCCCTACCTCTAGGCCACCGCTCCCCACTCTAATTATAGACAAAGTCCTCAACAAAGAAACAGAAAGGCTTTTACTGTCAAATATTGATAATTTGTACACGTGTTTGTACGTGTCTATTGTATGATACTCTTTTTTCTGTTCTTTTCTGTTGCAAACAATTGGTATTCTGATAATTCTATAATACATGTAGGAGCATATAAGTGGTATTCTAAGTTTTTTAAAACTAGATGGAGGAAAGAGAAACAAATCACAGCCATTTCTAGTTTTGCACATGCGCACAACCATAAAAGAAAACAACAACAATTAAAGGCGCGAAAGTTAAAACCAACACGCACAATGATTCTACTATGGAACACTTATCCTCCTTAACTCCAACCTGTAGTAAAACAACCACTAGCGACCAATGGGTAGCCAGTATAATAATAAACATATTCTTATCGACTATATGGTAAACAGTTATTGTCATAAATAATATTACTTGTATATACATATAATAACAGTTCACAACAGATGTGTCTAAAACAAGCATGAACAAGGGACGTGAATTGGAAGCATTCAAAGTTACTTAGTACAGGGTATTTCATAATATCAGTCCCCATTACAAACGAATGACAAAAGTATGTGCTTGATCTCATCTGATATCTTCATATACCAATCGAAAGCCAAGATTTCAAAATGTTCTCATGACATTGGTTTGTAGTAGGGACATATATTATGAAACACCATGTACATGCAACATAAAATAAAACATGCGGACTTACTTGATACAAATTGTCACCCGTTCTTTGAAAATGGTGCTTATGTCCGTTCTACGTAGAATTCCGTCAGATCAACACCAACGTCAGTTTCCATGGAGTCTTCTATGAGTAAATCCATTACGTCATATTTGGACATGTTAATGACGATTTGCTGTGAAATAAACCTCATTGCTATGGAGAGGCAAACTACTAGACGTTTTATCATTATTTAGCATGGATATTTATAGCTTTAAGTTGTTTTATAAACAAAGTCTGCAGGGCCGTTACCAGACAAACCCAATATTTTCTCGACACTATTTGAAACATTTATTTCTTCAAAATATGTTCAATTTGACAATTTTTCAAATTTACACCTGTTTAAAAAGGGTCACCTGTTTCTAGAAGCTAGATGAAAGAGAAAGGGTGGTCAAAGACATATATAAAAGTACTCCCTGAATAGAAGAACCTAGTACGTTTTCTGACAGACTGATATCTGTACAATGACTAATTAATGGTCATAGAGCATTCACCTGTGGAAATTCATCTGAAGAAAGGACCTCATGGTCTAAGTCCTGTTCGAGGCTCCTTTATTTCCGTCGGGAGTACATCTTCGAGGCAAAACAATTAACATTGCAATTTCACAATAAAAAAAACTTTGGAAACGCAGTGTGGTAAAATCAGAACAAATCGCAATGTCAAAGTTTCGCGACATTAAAAGTTCTCCTTTTAAAAACTTCAGAAAGAATTTTTGTCTCTGCTTTATTTGCCAATCAAAATTCACAAACATAATTTTTTGCGAATTTATTGTTTTTACAATTATATGGACTACATGACTGGCGTACGGTTCCATCGATCTAATAAACTTGCATGAAAAAATAGTTCCTTTCTAATCAGGGCTCGGCACTAACTTTGGTCCCCTGGCAAAGAGTCAGTGTAAATCTTGAAGTACCAGTGAAAATCATTAATGACCAGTAGCTGTTTTCTTTACAATTTGAACGTCTTTTTACTGTCGGACCAGTGACCAAAAAAGTTAGTTTCAACCCTTGCTAATAATAAACTACAGTAGTTTATTATTAGAAAGGGATTGTTATGCAAGTTTATTAGATCGATGGAATCGTGCACCTGAGGACTACATAGCAAAATATACAACTTCGCAATTTGTTCTGATGTTCCTAATATTTTGACATTGTGAAGTCTTGCCAGTAAATCGTGAATGAAACATGCTGAAGGACATGTGATAATTAGACAAAGCAGAAACGGTGTTACGTGCGGATCTATCGTAGCTATCTAACTTACCCCGTCTGTTAATTTCACTTCTGTTTACCACGAATTATAACTCTTGCATAATGGACATCCAGAAATGTATACTTTTACCTAACACATTTGCTAAATAAATACTTTTACCCCTTGCACTTGTGTCTTACATATTGGCTTACAATTTTGCCTACCATTTGTCTTACACTTTTATCTAGCCCTTTTGTCTGACACTTTTGTCTTACACTTTTACCTAGCGCTTTTGTCGTACGCTTTTGCATAGCACTTATCCCTAACACTTATGTCCTACAATTTTTCCTAGCACTTTTGCCTTACACTTTTACCTAGCACTTTTGTCTTACAATTTTGCCTAGCATTTTGTCATACACTTTTGTCTTACACTTGTCTTACACTATTGCCAAACACTTTTTCCTAGCACTTTTTCTTATACTTTTGCCAAGCACTTTTGTCTTACACTTTCGTCTTACATTTTTATCTAGCGCTTTTGTCTTACGCTTTTGCATAGCACTTTTGCCCAACACTTATGTCCTACACTTTGCCAAGCACTTTTGTCTTACACTTTTATCTAGCACTTCGGCTAATACTTATGTCCTACAATTTTACCAAGCACTTTTGTCTTACAGTTTTGTCTAGCACTTGTGTCTTACACTTTTGTCTAGCACTTTAGTCTAATACTTTTGTCTAACATTCACCCCTATGTGCTATTTTAAATGACGTCTCGGCAACCAGTCCAAACAATGTGTGTACGTCTCAATGTCAGTGATTCCTAAATGAAATGAATATTTTCACAAAAACCGAACATGTTCATTTCATTTTCTATACAATAACTTCTTTTCAGATGTAGAATGTTCTATGTATTACTACGTATATATTACAATGTTAAGACTTTTGCACGCGTTGAAACCAAATAAGCATGGATTCCGTGATTTTGTCATGGTTTTGTGTAATATTTCAGACACGAGTAATGTGTGGACAGCTGATCACTGTCACGTGTTCGGCGGATATTTCTCATATACTAGCAATGGTTTTGGGATGCACGGACTGTTTTGATCTGCAAAATAAATACGACCAAAAGTGAATAGTATCCCATATATGAGATTCACTCCCGCGCGTGACAAACCCCGGATAACAAACAAGTGACCGAACTGTCATCCTTAGTACTATAAGATACTTTCCAGGTAGGGAACTGTCATTAAAGGGACAAAGAGGGACTCATCCGTGTCATACTAGGTATTTTATGATAGGTAGTATGGTACTATGAGGGAATCACCAGTGTCGGCAACTGTCATCCTAGGTGTTATTAGAGACATGTCATGTAGGGATTGGTCTGGGATATTGTTTTTGTCCCCTGAAAGGCGCCCGACGGCGTTCGTCCAAGAAGTTATCAAATGTTCCGGTTGTAAAGCATAAATACGATATTAACCATATGTCTGATGTATAGAGGCCTTTTCTGCTCGTTCATAACTACAAGTTGAGTGGTTTCATTCATTGAGACACAAAATCATGACTAGCAACCGACCGAGATGTTTTCAAAGATTTTCATGTGGATAATAAAACTGGTTTCGAATGATTGCCTTGCGTGTATTTTATCTAGCACCAAAATCGGGTAAATGTATCATTTCGCGAAATGATACATTATCCAACGAAATGGCTTATATATAATTGTCGAAAGGCCATTATCGCAACTGATTAATTTTGATCTAGTTAAGATAGTATAAAAACCTCTTATAAGCATTTTAAATCATGACATTGACGCATTACTCATCTGAGTAAATGGAAGACAATTAGTCCGAAACGATTTATATTTCGCGACAATCTATTTTTGTAATACATATCGATTTCCCAAGAATTTAATGAGATATTTAAATCAATATAATCACTAATTATCTCTTAATTAATATTATATCATAGTTCTTCATGAAGCTGCCAATTATTGCTGACTTCCGGTTAAGTGATTTAACTACTTCCGGTTAATTGATATTCGTTTATCAGTAGCTACATGTACTAGTGCATGTTGGGATGGACGGAATAATTAACAATATGCATAGTGCGGATGTTCACCGTATCAGGGCATATTTACACACTCGATATCAAATCCATGATTTAATCGGAAACAAGCCGATATTTTTTATCGTATTGACTGATGGTAGGTATGGTGCTAAAGGCACACCCAGTAGTGTAATTTACTTATTGCACTTTAATGAAGGGCAGAAATGCAGTTATTTTACGTTCATCCAGTGAACTAGATACATTATTGCACTTTTCCGCGGTACATATAAAACAAATACATGTTTGATACCTACGCAAAGTTAAATATTAGGCCCCTTATATAAAGTTTGTGCAATGAAATGTATGTTCAATGTGGTCGACGTACATGTTCTTAATTTCAAATTAAAACTATGATGTAATTTATGAATTTGAAATCTAACTAAAATCAGTCAGTATAAAATGATATTAGTCAATATAATTATGCTAGTTAATAGACCTACTCCGGATCTTCATTAATCTGTAGGTACAAATATATTTTTACCGTTATAATCATTGTTTCAATTGCATATTCATATCTGGACAATAGAGTTGGTGTCAGTTGTGTTTGCATATGAATACAAAACCAGTCTAATCAGGCCATCAACTATTGTTACACAAGGACAAGTGAGTGACAAATGGTGGATTGTACTTTGCCAATAACTTAAATTTTAAATTTATCTTTACCTTACGTTGCGTTCAAAGTATTTAGTAAGTCGCCAGACAGCTAGTCCTGATAATTGTAAAATATACAAAAAACAATTATATTTAAAACACACGACCGTGCAACAAGTCACAATATACTGTTGAATAATAAAATTTAATGTACTTTTATTTATTTCCAGGTTGATGCCGTACTATTGAACCATACTTGTTTCTAACCCTACTTATGATAAGCTGTAGTAATTGTCATGCACTTTTACTAAATCCATAAATTGATTCGGACGTATTAACTTAGACTTACCTAGAGTACGTGACATCTTAATGCATATTTTACTAGTACATTTTGTACATTGGATAATCATTATGACACGTAGTATTAATAAATTAATACGAGACAAGATATATTGTTTATTCGTTACTAGTAATTATGTTCTTGCTTGTATTTATGAACTCCTACATCAATATTTCAGTCACGTGGTTAAAACACCCAGTAAAAACATCACGACACCAGGATTTACACACAGGGTTTGTTGCTTTGGAATTGGGTCGTCCTACATTTTTTCGGCGGGGACTTGGACTTTTACTTGTTTCTTTGGCTTATGTGTGGGCATTGCTCAGTGTAGTTGTGTTGTGGTGTTTCTGGTTGCGTGCTTCCTTTTGTCTCATACTCTTATGAAATTGTAAAATGTAATTAATATGGTTATTTCTGAAACAAAATGATTACATTCCTTGAGGGATCGTTTGCTTAATTGAGGACCGTCCTGGAAATTTTATGTTAAACGTAGCACATGGTCATCATAACAAACATCAGCAGCTACACAAGAAATATGATTTCAAGGTTTAGCAACTGGCTGCATTCTTATAAAGAACTCCGATCCGAAGCCCCATTTGCGTAACAAATTATACACAAAAAGAACACCTTTTTAAAATTGTAAGTCCAACACCATGGTCAGTTTATGGTCAAGTGTTGCCAGGTAACTGACCAGTACTTAACTATTCTAACACACGCAACTGATAATGTTACATCAAATAAAGACAAGATAATAAATCGTATTGGGTGAAACAATGGTCAGTCTTACAGTCCGTATGTCATACGTAACATAATCAATTACGCGACGTACGAAACCATACAAATTAATCATATCTGGCTTAGAATGAGAAGGTCGTAAGTGCCACTTACAACCTTATAAGAATAATGCATATTTGAACTGTACACCACACCATTTTCATGAAAATCGAAATGCGCCATATTGACCAAACTGAAGTTAAAAAAGCTTGTTTTACCATAAGTAAAGAGTAATTTGATATCAGTTTTCTCAAAATTTTGATTGTAGATACGACCTTCTCGTTCTAAGGTCTATATTACCACTATAATGCAAGAAGCTGGTTTAGAATGAGAAGGTCGTAATAACAAAATCGATATTTTGAGAAAACAGGTAAAACGGTCCGAAAATTACTCTTCACTTATATAGTAAAACAAGCTGTTCCGACTTAAGTTTGGTCAACATGACAACTCCGATTTTCAAGAAAAAAGGCTCATAAGAAGCGCCGTGTGATGCAGATGTCAAATAGGTATCAGTCTGATAGAACTTAGTAATACGACTTTCTCATTCAAACAAGCGATATATTGGCACAGACGGGGATATCAATTACAGTAGGGAAAAAGCGAAATGAATGACTCAGCAAAAACAGTGGATTTTATAATTATAGAATATCAGGAAAGTAATCTAGGTGTAATAGTATATTATCAGGAAAAGATAGTATGTACATAGCGACATGAACTATTACAAAAATCCTACGTTCCCTATTTAACTAACTTGTTTTAGTGATTAGGGGAACATAGTAACTGACCTTTAATTAAACTGTTTTTTAAGAAGAGTGTTTTGCAAAAAATATCACCAACTCGTAGCAGCAAAAACCTGCGAATTGTAAAGTCAGCGTAATACACAACAAATGCTCTGACTTTTATTAATTACCGAATATTGCATAAACTTAGTTACATACATAAGTAATACATTCAATTTGGCGTAATGCAAATACAAAACTATAAAAACAAAACCATAAAGCCCAAATGAATAAACAAAAACAAAACCGACTCTTTATAAAAGTCTTGGAATCAATGCTCTTGTATGCAATTCTGTCAGGAATTAGGTCTTGTTTTCAAAATGTTTTTTATCTAAATAACTACTGCAACAAAAAAATCAAATAAGAACCACCCGACCGCTTATCTCTCAGACATCTTAGTGACGAATTTGGTGAACTCTCCAACTGCACATCTACTCGAACTTCTAAACAAAAGTCAAATATTTCTACTTCTATAATACCTGACTCTTATAGTTGCACCTTGACCAAAAAGGACGGTTTTTTGCGAACCATCCAATTACACAACTACTACTAGAAGTTTTGAACAAAAGCCAAATATTTCTATTTCTACCATACTAGACTATGAATGAGATTATAATTATCTTATATGTCATAAATATGAAATGATAGTTCCGTTTCTTTCTCACTTAAAGTGTATGTTTTAGTAAATTAGCCACATAAAATGTCACATATCTGAGAGTTATCTGTCATTTAACCTTTTGAAGTGGCATTATTACCTTTAATTAAGTAATACGCGGTTATTTTGAGTATTTGGGCGGAAAACGCTCGCTATTTGATGTTAGACCGCTATCCGAAACACCTTATAATTAATCTTGTGTTTGCTCGAGCTTATCTGCTAACTTAGGTACGAAGCGTAAATTAACCGTTCTAACGAAAGCATCGGCTATGACGACGCAATAATTGCAGACGGCGTGTGCCTTGTGATTCTGATATCTCGTCTTAGTTAAATGCAAGAAAAAAGATGCCATTATCTAATTGAGGTATTTTAATGTTTGAATATATACCTACGTGTATTTTATTTACTAGATTGCGGGGTGAGAATGAACCGTACTCGAGTTGAATGTTAGGTTTCAGCTGTCCGACTTGTGAACAAAATGAACTCACGTGTTCTTAAAAGGTTAAACTAACTTGCAAATTAAGCTGAAACGTTTTTCAAGGGATCTTACACTCGTACTTATACGGTAAACACATTTGATTTTTACATTTTAACAGTATATTGTTTCTAAGCGATAAGTCGGATTTCGGTATGTTTGGATATATTTTTGCAAATTGGATTTTAAACATTTTAAACATTTTGATTTTTTTCCTGCTTCTTTATTTGCGTTGAACACAAACAAAACACTCGAAACATACTTAATTAGTACACAATGTGTTGCTAAGCATTGCAAGACAAGTGCGTAAATACGAGCATATATTTTGAGATTTCCGTAATTGAGCTCAAACATTTGTGATAAATTGGCTGGAATCTTAAGTGAGAGTCCATAAGAGTTTGTTGAAAATATCGTTAAAGTAAAACACCATTTACTTGAATACTTAAAACATTAATTATACAAAATGTAGCAATTATGCTTTACTAGTATACTTGCATCAATTTATTAGTTCAGAAGTTTTGTTCACGAGAAAACAACGGATGTTTATCTCTTAAACCCTTGTGTCTGATTCAGTTTGAATATTACAAAAATACTCGGTCCAGCAATTTGTTGCTCCGGAGAAATAAATATATGAACTCATCAACTCAGTTGGTGTCATATAAGATATCTAAAGCAACCCGAATGAGTTTGTCAGTTATCTCGTGGCTTGAGAATAATTAAACTGAAAGTGTTTAGTCACAGTTGTGCTTTACTCGAGTAGGAAGTAGAATTCGTTTTTAAAACATGTGTTGGAATAATTTCTGCATTTCTTCACAGTGTCAAGTAGGATATTTATTTATGTTTGTTCCTTAATTTCACTTGTGTCGTCTGTTAAATTACCTGCCTGCATCTTCAATTCAACTAGATATATGTTTATTATCGTAAACCAAAGATAACAGCTGATTGAAATCTCAAAGGCGACAAGGCTTAGACAAGGTTAGTTCATCCGTCGAATTTTCAGTGTTTATTTCAGTGTTTTGCTTTTTCTTCTTCTGTTCTTGAATTGAAAGTTTACGTAAAAAACTCTTTTAACTCTTTTAACTCTCTTAGTAAGTCACGATTCGGTGTTTCATCTTTTTTGGTTTCTTTGAGGGTTTTTTTCTTTGAGCTAATGAGCATTTGCTCTCATGGTTGGCGTGGCCCAACTTAGGACAAGAACACGCGACTGTAATTGCTGGCTTTGTGTTTCAGTACGCCCCGATGGAAATAATTATTATCAATTTCTTGTTTAATATGTAGGTTTTTTTAGTTTTTTTATCTTTGATTTAACGGTTGTGACCTTACGTTCGTCATGTTTAATTGACTCCGTGTTGCAGCTAGCTCCGACGGCAATGGCGAATACAAATTTTCTTGTTTTAGCTCTTTGTTTCTATGAGTTTATAAACGTCTGGTCTAATAGTTTGCATGACCAAACGTAGGATACTACGAGCGCACGACTGTAATTGGCTCTGTGGTTCAGTAAGCGTGATGAAAATGCCGAATACCAATATATTGTGTCATCTTTTGTTGCATGGTGCTCTCATAGTTTTGCAACAATCATAGTGTAGGTACAATATGTGCTACATGAATGCATTTCCGCGATCTAATTTTCGAGACATTCTCCTTCTGGTATGTAATTATCAATAAGTTTGCCTATAATGCTTATTTTCACAGTTTTTCACGAATTGGATATGTCTTTGTAATGATATGCCTTCCTTACCTGAAGAAAAAAAACACAAAAATAAAGTGTATCCATATAAAAATGTATAAGGTTTAAAGATGACCAACAAAGAGTTCACCAAAGGTTTTTTTCTGAATTAATTGGATCTTAGATAGAGCTTTAGTAAAAATACCAAAGTTGTTAAAATTTCACTGGTAAGACATCCCCATTAATTTCCAGGCCTGACTTGAACAATGTCAGTATAATTTGACTGGGTAGTCACTGTATGACCGGCATACTGTCATTGTTACTTTACACCCCAAATTATATTAATTGTAATGCACTAGGATACGTTTCAACCCGCATTTTACTTCAACTCGTTATGTGTGTTTTTACTCAGCGGCTTCATGGCTGCTGCGACACATTGCAGAGTATCGACTCGTGTCTTTTGCCACTGTTCCCGTTCGGTTAAATGTTTTTATTCTTTTTTGTGTTCAGCTCATCGGTGGATTACTGATTTTGCTGTTCTTCTTTTTGTCAATTGTCCCACAAAAACTCATTTTATAATATGCTGTTTACGTTAGTTCGAAATAAACACACAACAAATGTTACCATTACAAGTAAGTTATCAGGACAAATCATGAAAAAGTCTACAATTATCAGGACAAATCATGAAATAGTCTACAGTAATTTAAAACTGCGTTGTAAATATCAGTCTCAGAGAGAAGCCTCGCTATCGGTCAAAATTATCAAGCTTTGTAGAAGAATTAACAAATCATTATTATGCTACAATCAGGGCTAATTACTAAAGCAACCTGTAACACATTCAAAGAAAATTAATTTCATCTTTTATTGTGGTAAGTGGTTGACTAAGAACGTTCAAATCTTCAAATCCCAATATCCTGTTCCTCAATGAGTCATTTCGCACAGTTTCAGCAACACGTCAACCATCTGTCAGCATGGAATGTCATTGCACCAACCCGGATGTTTCCTCATTGTATGAACATGGGGTCCGACGAAATGTTTTGTCAGTCTCACAAATAATTACTCCAGTGCATCCATGTTGCATAAGGTCTGGCTCGTCTAATCGGTTAGACAATTGCAGGTCCGCAGCCACTTGTCTCAGTGATTTTTTGTGAATTTTCTGAACTAAGCAGGGTTTTGTACGAAGAAAGGCCTTAATGTCGTTTTGAAATGATTCGCCTCGGTGTAGTATGTCTCTTGATACGGTAATACATTGTAAACATGTTTTTACATTACATGTCTATCAGGAACCTTTAAGTAGTCACCGTTTGTCTTTGTGCATCCGTTTTGTCTTTTGTCACTATTTTTCCTTATTCGTCCGGTTTGTCTAGCAGATTGAGGAAGCCATTTGCAAACACGCTTTACAAACACAAAATATGGTCTAGTGAAAATACATAATTGTCATATGCACCCGGTTTGTCTAGCCGATTGAGGAAGACATTTGCAAACACACTTCATAAACACACAATATGGTCTGTTGGAAATGTATGTGCTTAAGTCTGAACGTGAATAACTCGCCAATGACGTCGACCATTACAAACACGCGGGAGCCACAATAACGGGTAAATGTGATGTGGCGTAAAACAAACACCTCGTTGGTTGGCTATCTTGTCAGATGTTGTTCTCTTGTGTTATGAACTATGTTTCCTTGTTACATCCTGTTATATAGGAAACAATTCAAAACAATTTCTGCCTGGCTACCGTATGTACCCGGTCATAAGTCAACCTGTGTAATAAGTCGAATACGGACAATGGAACGTTTGTTTCATTTTTCCGGCTTTAAAACCGTTTGAAAACAAGTTTACAGTTATCATATTCAGTGACCAATTCACCAAGTTTTCGTGGATTGTATCCTAGCCACTACTAACTTACGAATGCTTTGCCAAGTTTTGCGTTTTCCTTGTATTATCCTTTCTCCGATCCCAAAGGGTAGAAATATCAGCTCATAAAGAGGTGATGCACATGTTAAAGTCTAAATTTGAGATAAACCTGAAGTTAAAGCCATTCACATTTTACTGAATATAAAATTTATATCTACTGTGTGAATTTTGAGTCCTGTTTCACACAGTAACATAATCAAAGAAAGATGGCAATATTCCACTGGCTTAGAATAAGAAGGTCGTAAGTACAAAGAAAAACGAGAAACAACTTTCAGAAAAGGTAAAAAGGCTGTTTCGCCTTAAGTTTGGTCAACATGACAAGTTCCTTTTTCATGAAAACAGGCTCATAAGAAACGTATCGTGATAATGCAGTATCTACTAGTCTTAAAAGGTCGTAAGTAGTACTCCAAGTCATTAATTTTTGGACTAATGAGGTAGGGTATGCTGAGATTTAGATGTTTCGGGAGACCGTGGGTAAGGGCGCCTTAACATCGGGTACTTACGGTAGATGAGAGACCAACTTATAAAGTTGATGTTGAAGCTGTGACGTCACGTCACAAGTTGGAGCTATTTTACTTTTGCTGCGTTTTTATTTCTTGTTTAGTGATTCTGCTGTTCACCCGTCGCGTAAATATATAATGTAATACACCCTTTTAAAGAGAAACAAATCTTTTACACAAATGTTTAAGTATCCTATAAAAATGATAAAATATTATGACGTCAGTTTGTTTGAAAGACTAAAAAACTACAAAATACACGCTGTAGAGATGTAACACTTTTTGTCGAGCAGTTGCAGTAAAAGCTAATTTTCACCAATACTTTTACGCCAAAAGACGTTAAAATTTTGCATGTCAAGATTTGAAAACATGTGATTTTGATATAATTTCCGTAGATTTGCTTAACGGAACTGGAAGTTGTAAAATAAACATGGTTTGAAGAATAATATTGATGTAGAGATTTCGAAAAAAATATCGTTTCGGCTACGAGTAGGAATTTAAAATGTGAATTACACCTATCTTTTTCAACGCACGTATTAAATATTTGAATACACAAATATTGTTTTTTCCTAGATAAAAATGTGTGAAAACTCAAGTGATAATATGACATAAAAAATGTTTTTTCCTTGTTTTTCTATGTCCACAGAAATGTCCCACTAGCGTAAAAAATACGTTCTTTATGTAAACTGTAATTTTCGTTTCTTCTTAATTTTTTATGCTTTGTGTATTGCAAGCAAACGATTGAAGAAATAAAATATTGTTTTTCTTCTGAATCTATACATGTATTATGATGCTAATTACTCCAAACATTAAAAAATGATGCGTAATAATCCATGTCCACAGAAATGTCCCACGGCTCGTTTTAGGCGACGCTGACGTTGATATCTACACAGCAAAAAGTGCCCCGTATGAAATTCATACGTTACACGTATGAATTTCATACGTGAGTTAAAGTATGAAATTCATGAGATGAAGCCCCCGTATGAAAAACGTACGTTAGCTTTCATATGAAATTCATACGTGTAACGTACGTTTAACGTATGAAATGACCCAACGTATGAAAAACGTACGTTAGCTTTCATATGAAATTCATACGTGTAACGTACGTTTAACGTATGAAATTGCCCACGTACGTGTAACGTATGAATGACTTTAATGCATTTACTACTGAAATGTTGCGGCTTAAACGTACGTTTTTCATACGTTTAGGTCCCAAACGTACGTTTTTCATACGTTAGGTCCTAAACGTAGAAAAATTCATACTTCATTCCTACATCCAGGTTCAATTATTTCCGTAAGATCATAGGACCATCTAACACATGATAAATGGAAAATACATGGGAATGCCAGTAAACCAGATTTTATAGCAGTCAAGCTACCAACACAGCAGGATTCATCATGATATCTCAATGCAAAGCAGCACACTTGAGTGGAATTAGTTACTCTATTTCAAGTAACAGTGACATTGACCTCACTGGCCCTGAGTTCAATACCAAGTGGCCCTTTTACAAGTTATCCAGTGTAAACGAAGAGTGGATGCCCCAGATCTGCCTTCTGAATCTGAAATTGCACTTCTTATATAAACCTTTTTTCGTCAGAAAATCTGGTTAAAAAATATTCCAGTGATCAACATACACTTACTGTTGAATGGTCTTTTACTGATATACAATGCTTCTTAAGACACTGGCAGACAGTGATCTCAATACCTAGATTCTTATGACGCTGTATACCACAGTTGAATTTGAGACATACAATATATACAAACCAAGTATTTGTCTTAATTTTATTTTCAGTGTACAAGAAACTTCACATTAAAACACACTCCTTTTTCTCTTTGCCTCAGACTCTGGACCAACCACAAACTGGAAATACACAAGAAATCAGCATATAGTTACTTAAAATCAACAACCTTTTGTTAGCTTGATGAAATGAAAGAAGAAATGCATTTATTTTAAATGCAAAAATGAACCATTTACTTCTTTTTAATGGTAGATCGAAATAAAAGCTCTGAGTCAGATATGTTGCCTGCCACGCAAAGTAGAATTACAGTTCTTGTGCACTGAACTTCGAATCATTCCAAGAAATGTGAATACCAAATTTGAAGTAATTCATTTGAACTTAAAATGACAAAGTTATGCTGACCTGTGGACACGAAATGCTTTAATAAAACCAATCAAAGGGAAATAAGTAACAAGAGGGCCCCGAGGGACCTATGTCGCTCACCTGTTGCACATTGGTATAGGTATCAATACAACAAACATTCTAACTATATTTCATTAAGATTGGATCAAAACGGCGTCCTCTGGAGTGCACACAAGGTTTTTCTAAGACTTCACCTAGTGACCTAGTTGTTGACACCACATAAACCAGTTTTGAACTTATGGTATGGATTTTATATAGAACAACATTCTGACCAAGTTTCACGAAGATTGGATCAAAACTGTGATCTCAGGACCGAACAAACTAAGATTTGACCTAGTAGCTATATTAACAAATTGTCATGAAGATGGAATGATGCAAACTAAAGTTATTATAGGATTTTTTCTTTCTATTTTTAGTATCAGTGACCTTGACCCCAGTTACCCTAAATATGTCTCCTGTCAGTTTGCTAAAGAATGTTTCATGAAGATGTGTCGAAGCAAACTCAAGTTATTGACTGGAAAAGTTTTTCTATTTTTAGTAATGGTGACCTTGACCCCACTGACCCCCAAATACAGCCCTAAGCTAGGTCTCTATGCATGCTTGCTATATTCAAAGTTTCATGAAGATGTCAAATCGAGCTTTAAAAATTATTGACCAGAAACCCACTGTTTAACATCTCCAACTCTGGAATTTTGCTGCATCTTATAAAAACAAATTTTGTTGAATTAATTCTGATTTGTCATGTAAATTTCTACAGATGAGCTTAAATCGATATACAGCTATTATTCCTTATAAACAAGAGCACCGCTACCAGGTGCTGGACACTCAACTTTATTCCAAGTTGATAGTAAATTTAAGAATTAAGAAATTATTTATCAACAGTTATATATAAATATAAGTGTTATCTTGAATTAATGAAAACAAACAAACCTCAAGGTATGTGGATGTTGTACATCTCATAGAGAAGCATGTATATTTAAATTCACAATAATGCAGGCCGAAGTGTTGGCATTTTATGAGGAAAGTGAAGTTTTGGAAAACAAGTAATTAGGAATTGCAAACAATGCAGAAGTCCCCTACCTGATTTCCAGGTAGTAAATTTTCGGTTACCAAGGTAACCACAAAGTTTGTCAGAATCAAAGAATAATTAGACATGCATAATCTCCTCATTGTTACCAATCCACATACCAAGTTTCATAAACCTAGCTTGAAAACTGTTAATGACAGGAACAAGATTTTCTTGACAGACATACAGGCCGACAGACTGAAGACAAACCCAATCCCCTCCAGCTGGAAACCAGTAGGGGACTTTAAAGGTCAATCTTGACTTTTGACCTTGTGACATCAAATAAGGTGAATGTTGTAGATGGCATTGAGGTACATATATACACTTGTGAAGTTTCAAGTTCATACCTGTTGTAGTTTTCAAGAAATTGACCTTGACAATAAACTTAACCAACGCCAAAAAACCAGGCTATGACAATAGATGAAGATTACTTTTTCTTTGTTAAGTTGAGCTAATGACAAAAAGCTTACCTTTTCAAACATTTTCCTTATTACTGACCAGAAAACATTCAGATCATCGGCAGCTCTCCCCTTACTGTCTGTTCTGTAACAAATAATCCACTAATATATTACAAACTTTATAACCAATAGGTCATTCAAGAATTATTATTAATTGTTTTAAATATCATTGCCTTGACTCTTAAGGATGTTCCTTTTTTATAAGTAGATTATAGTTCTGACTATCTTTGAAGACAAAATTTATTATAAATAATGAGCGGCTCCAACGATAAAAGGTTATCAACTTTTAATATTGATCTGGAAGTTACCAAAAATATTTTAATCACTACAAATGTTCTCAGCTTTGATCAAGGCTAAAAGCACAGTCTAATCCAGGGCTTGACCCTAACACTGGCCGCGTGTCCAACCAGTGAAAATCAAGAAGGAAATCAAATTTAATTCTTATAATATATATTGTCGGATCAATGCCCAATATATAATAACTATTAGTGTCTATTAGGACTGTAACGGTAGTCTGTGGTATACGAAATACCACAGACTGCAGTCCAACACGGTTCACAATACAAGACTTCTAAATTTCGGTACGGTTCGGTATAAGCTTTTTTATGAGCAAAATAATATTTAGACAATGACAGCGCCTGACAGCCTACTGATTATGTATAATTACTAGGGATGGCAACGAGTAACCGAGTACTCGAGTACTCGTTCAAACGTCCGATTATCGAATAGTAAAATCAGTATTCGAGTACTCGAAAAAAATGTTAATACTGTGTAATACAGAAGATCTCAAAGTGTTATCTGGTCAACTAAAATTACAATTCAATTAACAACGTGTCATGAATCCTTAATCGCCGCGGCGAGGTCGCTAATTGCAAGCGTAATAAAAACACAGACCTGTCAATCACCGTCTGTTAGTTAGTTTATGACACATAGCTAGGGGTTCTTTCATTGACATCAACCCGAGTAATTGTCATCAATTTTAATTGGCAGTTATTGTTTATTGGGGGTGACAATCGATTAAGAAATAAAACAAATATTACTTTAAATTTAAATCGTTCTCGCGTGTATATGAACGAACAATTACTCTGTGAATTGGTCACGCTTTGTAAATTTTATGTCACCGGTTGATAAGAGTAATTCCCCTTAGTTATTTATTTGTTTTTATTTGATTTTCTAGCGTTATTGATTAAAAGTTCTATTGATTTTACACTGTATTTATTTTGTTGTCATACGTTTTTATTATTGTTATTGTTTCACAGTTCTTCTACCGATCTAGATTTGATCAACAACAGAACAGAACGGACGGGCACACGCGCTGTTTTATTTGAAGTACACGTTTGCAGTACAACATTTCTATTTCCCAAATTTCATGGACATTTATTGTGTTCCGAGTACCCGAGTACTCGATCGGAAGAATGACCGAGTACTCGAGTACCGATTTTAGTACTCGTTGCCATCCCTAATAATTACCATATATCACTCATTTTAATTGTATATTGTATATTGCATGTTTAATATGCTTCATATTGTCTAAATTCACTTAAAATTGTTGATAGGCACATGATAACTGCTGTTATAGAAGCATCAAATTCATTATCACTTAAAAATTGAAGTATTTAAGCTGCTGTTAGATAATATTGTATCGAACCGAAAGATGCCAAACCATTAGAAAAATATTCTTACCATGAGCAGACAGGCTCCTCTTTGGCAAGCGTAAGTTTTTCCGGATTCGTACAAATGTAGGTGTTGAACATCTCAGTGGGCGCTAACAGTGGCAGAGCCATCAGGTTGGGTATCATCAGGGTCTGTAAATGTTTATAAAATTATGTAAATAAACTTTACTTTGAGTGCGTTCATATTATTGAATACATTATGAAGCTTAAGTATCAATTATTTCATTATTCATTGAGACATAATCACCAGTTATTTTATCGATGAGTCCCTTCAAGCAAAAAGGGACTTAGTGATTGCAACAATCAACTTAATTAAAGGTCATGGTGACCTTGAATTTTGACCTGAAAGTAGGTGGACTTAAGGTTGCAGATAGCATTGAGCAGAGGTACATGTATGCACATGTGGAGTTTCAAGTTGATACCTCTGCTAGTTCTCTAGTAGTTCAGGGTTTTCCCTAGGAATTTTTATACGAGGGTCCTAGGACCCTTGAGTTTTATATTTAGGGAGTCCCTGAGAAATTTTGGGGGTCCCATCAAATGTGGGTATGCATTTCAAGTTCATTTTACAGTATCAAACTTATTATTAATAAAAAGTATAGCATGTAGACGATATAGATTGCTAAATGAACAACAAGTTTAATAAATAGCAGAAACAAAAAATTTATAGCAGAGACAAAAATGTCCATTTGATGGATCCTATTGGGGGTACCAAGGATGCACAGTAATGCAGAAATGAGGGTCCCAAGCCACAAAGTTGCGTCAAAGACGCAGAAAACCTGCATCAGGGAAATCCCTGGTAGTTTCCAACACAGACGCCGATGCTCACGACAAGGCAATGACAATAGCTCTTGTTTTTCTTTGAAAAGTCGAGCTTATAAATGCAGATGATTTTTATCACAGATTCATTCCAACAATTTCACTCTATTTCTTTTTTTATGTTCACACAAATTCAAGCTAGAAGTAATTTACCAGCATTTGAACCATTCATCATGTCCCTTGCCATCCAACATAGTCATTAATAGACATACATGTTGACCAATTATATATTTATCTGACTATATATGCTGGTAGAGCCAGAGTATTGATTCTGGTGTGTCCACCGTCTTTTCCACAAGATCCCTGCAAAGAAAGCAAATTGTTTAAATTTATCCAAGTAGCACCACCAATAAACTGATACATCATACATGTACAGGTGTTTCGGGTAATTCTGTGCATCGGGTAATTCTGTGCACCATAATTTTCTAATTCATACACACTTTGCTCAGTTTGCTGGGTCAATTTCATTTGGCCCTCAAGTGTTTTTGTAGATGTTTGTAACTTATATGTGAAGTTTTTTAATCACAATAAAATTGGAAAAGTATTTCTATGAAAAAATTTAACAAAATGAGTATCAAAGGTGATTTTATTTTGACGTCAGAGCCGTTTCTTTCTGTATCTTCAGAATTGGAGGCTAAAGATACGGGCCCGTATAATGTACTATCACAACCTTTCCATTGTCTGCAAGCCTTTTAGTTCAGGCAACAGTTGAGTGGCAGGGAAATATAGCTATGATTTTAATTCTGTTCAATATTTTTTTGGGGGGGTTATCATTTGTATCAGTGTATAACCCGGGCCAAAGACCTAAATTACACAGATTGGACACTCCACTGACAAGCTAGAACAAACCCAAAATAACAGGCAGCAGAGTCAGTTATTGTGCATGAAACTATTTTTAGTCATTCAATTTTAATGGACAATGTGTCATTTTGAAGAGATAATTTTCTTCTACTATATAATTTATAAAGTAGCTCATTTTTGTCTACCTCTTATAAAATACAGAAAATTAGGATTTGAATGAGGCAAATCAGGTATATTCTGATAAACTTGGAATTTACATTAATTTGATGAAAATAAGAGTAGGTCTGGCTCTTCGGGGTCTACTTTTTTATTAATTAAATTATTTCAATGAATGAGGTATCATTTTAAAGATGAATAATAAATCTATTGCATAGAATGATTAGTTTTTTCATAAGTATATTAGAACATGAGATATAAGGTATTAAAACAGACGAGATTTAGCGAGATTTCAGAAGACCTTCCACGAGATATCGTGAGACTTGGAACAAGTTTCCAATCTGTGTAATTTAGGTCTTTGCCCGGGCGGTGGATAGCCAGGGAAATGACCGTGTTTTCACCTTCCGTCTACCCTGCACTGCCAGGGAAGTGTTGCTGTTGGGTATTTTATCTCTGAACCAATAACCCGGGGAAAATATGTAGTAGTCGGGGCTGGGGAAATACCGGATGCTCTACCATCAGCAGCATTCAGCTGTCCCCTGCAGGGTGGGGTAATGTTTGGGGATTAATTTTACAACCAAAACATGAAAAGTAAAAATCACCGCCTATCCCCGGGAGGCGGCCGTGGATTCAATTGACCGCATTACATTGTGTGTGACTTTACAACTATAACAAGTCAATGGACGAATATAAAATAACATCAATTTATGAACGAAAAGACGAAAATTCGTCAACATTCCAAAAGTGAAAAGAACGCCATAAATGCCGAGTCGAAAGCAGGCGCTTTATGAGGGCAAATTCTATTTTAACTTCGGAAATATTTACCAGCTGGGTTAACGGCTTCTTCAAAAGCATTGTCCATCATTTGCATTCGACGAAAACGTTGATATAATCGATAAAATCGCATTTTCATCAACTTTGTTCTAAACAGGAAGGAAACGCTAGTTTCGGAATACTTCCACGTGCGGTGTGGCAAAAAACCGACCTTTCCGGAAAATCGAAAGTTCGTCCCGCCCGTAAAATCGATCAGTCTTAGACTGTTCCTGAATCGATGTAGATTTTTTTCATGACAATTAATTTTTTTAAAGCCTTGGCGTTAACTAGATAAAATGAAATAAATTTCTCATTGAAGTGATTTAATTCTCCATTAGTTATAGATCTAGTGGACCTAGACTCTACGGATCTTAAAGTAAGAGTCATTTTAATTAGTATGTAGGCTACATCTATATAGGCCCTATATACAGTGTAGGTATATGGGTCTAAATATTACTAATGGGATTTTTTCCATCTTTAATGCATTATGAGCAAAATTAAGAGAGAAAAAATATTGCATGAAAAAAGAATTTTTTTAATTGCTAATTTATTCTCAAAATGAAAATCAAATGTTTTAACCGCAAAATTTGGATGTTTAACATATGAATTTCATACGCTAAAATATATAACCTTGTTAAAAAGTTGTTAATTGCCCTATTTTTCAATAAATAATTAAAAATATTTTTCACGTATGAATTTCATACGTTAAAGAATTTCATACTCAAAATTTTATGAAAATGAAAATCAAATGTTTTAACCGCAAGATATTTTGATGTTAAACATATAAATTTCATACGCTAAAATATATAACCTTGTTAAAAAGATGTTAATTGCCCTATTTTTCAATAAATAATTAAAAATATTTTTCACGTATGAATTTCATACGTTAAAGAATTTCATACGTGAAGATTCATATGAAATACGTATGAAAAGTTCGCGTACGTTAAACGTACGTTGACTCTCACGTATGAATTTCATACGTTTTACGTATGAAATTCTCATGAAAATCCAAACGTATGAATTTCATACGGGGCACTTTTTCCTGTGTACTTCAAACGCTTCGGGAATTTCTACAAGACTTAGTACAAAATCTGTTTGCACGGCAATGGTTAGTTATATGCGTAACCCTTTTCTAAAACATCCCCCATCTAATTAATATGCTGAACGAATGGAAAATGGAAACTGTTATATTTACAACCACACTACTTCCTGGATATACTAGTATATATGACATTTTATATATAGAGAGTTTGGGTAGAAATAATTTGAGTTTTAAACGTAGTTACATGCGGATCTACTGTCCATACTATTATATTACTCGTTTACATTTGTTTAATGTATTCAAGTATGTTTTTCATTTAAGAATGATTTAATTTTTTCCTCAGTCATTACTCGCGATGCATGCATGTATGCAAATTATAGCATAACAACAAAGACGCTGTGGTAATTTATATAATGAACCATTTTTTACGCTGAATTATCGCTTAATTATTGTAAGTTGTCATTTATTTTGCCATAGTTAATGTCTGCCATTCTTGGGGTGTGTCCAATGCACATTAGAACACAAATAGTGTGCTAACCTTGACGTTATTGTCCTCCCGTGATTTAATTATAATGACAAGTATACGTTAAATCAACGCCAACCATATTTATCTAAAATAACGGCGCTTTGACGTTACGCAAACTAGCTCCAACTTGTGACGCGACGTCTGTGTATATGTTGTCAGGATGATGTTAGTGTTTATATGACACACCTTTGGTATAACAATTACATCAGTAAGCGTGTACATCATGGTGACGTCATGTTTGTAGCTGCTGTCTATAGATAGTACTGAATAGAACCAGAGTACGTTTTCGATGAATGACATTGAATATTATTGGAAATGGAGACATTTGTTAAGCATTGTATTTGATAAAAATAACTATTTAACAATATGACAACATGTATATATCGAGACATAGCTAATGCCAAAACGAATAGACCCAAATCTCAAGGAGTATAAAAGTCTCATAGAAGGAGGCGTAATGTAACACAGTGACCGAATTGTCACTCATTGTCTGGTCATATTTATACAAGCTACATATTCATACCTCGTTCAGGTAATATTTGAAACATGAAAACTACATTTTGACGCAAGGAATGTCACTTTAATCTCCTTAAAGTCTGCTTAGACTAATGATCTACTTTTGTTTATCAACACAGGAACGCTGACAATATTTATCCGCCGTCTGCTTCACTGGTCCATGTAGAAATAGTCCTACACTATCATCAACAGACGAGAAATACTACATGTAGTACATTAAATAAGAAATCAACGATAAAGACGAAAACATCCCGTAGTTCTGGTCAGTAGAGGAAAAAAAACATTAATTAGAATCAACGATAAAGACGAAAGCAACACGCAGCTGGTTCGCTGGCTAGTTGGTTCGTTGGTTGCCATGGTGAATCCATCATCGTCAGATACGGAACTTACCGAGCTCACGATGAATGGGGCGTGCCTGGAATCAAGTCACGTGTCAGAAACGTCACCGAATAAAGTCAAGAACTGGAAAAAATGGTGAGCATAATTATTATTCTATTTAAATTTATCCCGGGGTGTGGTTTTCAGCACTCCGTTTCTTGCATACACCTGATGTCCATTGCCTAAGGAAACCGGCATGTAGCGCTTTCAGCGGGTGGTAATCCATGTCTCCTATATTTAATTGAGCGGGGGGTAACAATGAATGTAAGCGCTCGGTAGCGCTTTGCATAGGCAACGGATACCTGCGCTTTGGATTTTACGACACAATTTCGGTGACTTATGCAACATCTCGGTCTTTTGCGAAACAATTTCGGTCTTAGCTGCCTTTCATTTGGTCTTGTGATCACCGTTATTTTGTACATTTCGGTCATGCTGCATTTTTACGGCGGGAACTGGGACTTTTAATCGTTTCTTTGGATTGTGAGTGGGCATTACTCCGTGTAGAAGTGTTACTGCTTTCTGTGCTCGGCTGATTGAGTTAAGTGCTGCCTTCCCTGTTCGATATCCTCATACCTTTTTAGTTCAATTTAGAAGTTAACTTAACAGTGATTTCTGAAGTGAACACAGAAGCAACGCCAAAAAATTATAAATGTACGTGCATAGCTGCGACCTTTTCTGTTTGGCTTTAAGTTTGTTTGTGTGCTACATTATTTAATAATTACAAATTTCTTATCATGTAATATGCAAACAATAAAATTATATTACAAATGTATATTTCCGACTTCATGTAAAAGAGATTAAGCAAATATGCCAATTGCAATGTTTGGGGCAAACCTTTACCTATTTATTACTTCTAAATACATTCGCCATGGTAATTAATATTCTTATCACTCCATAAATGAATCTATGAAGCTGGTGAAATTCCTAAGTTGTCCTAATTTTCATTTTAAGTGGCTTTTATTTATGAAATATGGCCGATTATGTGTCGTTGGTGTTCCATTTAAGTCGATCTGACTCTCTGTGACAAATGGGGGCATCGCGGAATGCCTACGTATAGGATGGTTAAATATTGCGTAATTGCACCAAAATAACTGATAAAAAAGTAATTTAAAAGAAATATTTAGTGACTTAAAAGTGCAATTTTTAAAAAAACGTGGGTAGTAGGTCATTTTATATCATATCACCTCATATTAGTTTATTTTTGCGAACGCCAATTTTCGGAATTTTGGTCAAAACTGGGCAAAAATTTCGTGTTATCTTGATTCTTATAGGAATACAAAGGAAGGTTCAAAATATCCATCGGTTACATTGGCTACGATCAGGTCACCGATCATATACCCATAAAGACCAAACTTGAGACCATAATGAAAAGGGTTAGCTCATCTAAGAATTACTAAAACTACAAACGTGTTTGAAAATTGGCGCAAGCACAATAAAACACACACACAAAAAAAACTGAAATTAAAACAAAAACTGTGACACTAATAAATAAAATTGATTACTCTCTAATTCTAACGTTTCGGCATAATATATTTTAGCCATTTTTCAAAATACTCAACAAAGACTTTCCTCTACATTTTCTAGGCATTCGTGTCAGCCATTTTTAAATTAATAAATTCAGTTTTAACAGATTACCTAAAACTTAATCCTGTAAGGATCATTTTAAAATAGTGAAACGGTCAATTGTACTTTATGAACTTTCACTTCAGTGTGTACTTAGTATATAAACAAAGAACGCCGCATAGCTGGTCTACTATGAAACATGTACCTATGAAATCATGGTAACACGTAATCTGTTATAATATATATTAGGGACTGTATAGTTTATGTGGTTATCATGTTTATATCATGTTTGTATGTTGATGGTGACGGATATCATGTTGTAATATTTATCCTGGTATAGACAAACATACCGTGTCAGAGGTAGTTTATAGCACAGGTGGCAGTATCAGTGTTTTGTCCGCAAACGATTAAAAAAATAATTTAAAAAAATAAAATTCTCTACTGAGCTAATATACTATCAAGGTATAAAGCGTACTATATGTCTATATGCCAAAGATTGTGGAAGATTGCATCTCGTTGTTTCAACATAAAATACGGGCGCTGACGAAAAATCGCTATACAAGTCATTCAAATAAACTATAAGATATTCATTCTTACCGAAAATCTCGTTCAATTGTATCTTATAACTGCGAAACAGCAAAACAGTGTTACTTTCGTTATTTAACTTCGCTCAAGGTCATTTTATTTATGCACTGGTTACCTGTGCGATGTTCCACAATGTTTGGACATAGACATATACTACGCTTTATACCTTGATAGTGTACATAGAGTTAGATAGACAATCGATATACCAGTACATGTATATACTGTCCATGTAGTGTATTAGCTCAGTGACAGATTTTTTATTTTTCCAAACACTGATACTGCCACCTATGGTTTATAGTAGGCAAAATGGTATAGGTGTTGTAAGTGTTAGGAATAAAGTATTGAAGTTAGACTTGATGTTACTTGCATGCTCGGAAACAAATCTAACCCCATCGCCATCTAATGATGGAACGGCGCACTTTGTACAGAGTCCGGTCAAATATCGCGCTGTGACGGGAATCATTTTAATTGTTTTATGCATTGCCATTTATCGGCCGGCCTAAACATCGGGTTAACATCGGAAGCAAAGACATTTTCCGACGTCCGGATAATTTGTGATCTAGGTTTTTTACCGAACTCCATTTATTTTCGAACAATGTTAATATGCTGATATCACTGATAATCATGGTACCCTCTGGGATGACAATGAAATTAAATAATATTCTCTAATTTATATAGAGAGCCAAAATGTGCAAAGAAATAGTAATTGTGCGTCAACTTTGCTGCGTACTTCGCTCCGTAGCCAATTCGCAACTACATTAGTAGTCAGCGCTACTCATTGACCGAAAACCCGTTCCGATGTTTGCACCTAGATGTCTTGACTTCCCTAGGTTATTTGTGACCCAGTCAGAAACTGGAAAATGAGTTAGAAATTGACATTTGATATTGCATCAACATTACGGTACTTGTTTATCGAAATATGCAACAATTTTTATGTTTACTTTATAAATAAATCGGTAAACTTGAAAGTAAAAGTCCCTGGATTCTGACAATACTAATCTATTCAAGATAGCGACATTGGTTAAGTATATGTAAATAGTATTACATCATAATCATGATGTTAAATGTCAATTAAGTGTAAATTCGAAGTAACTACACATAAACGTACATAATATATCAACGTCTTTGACCACGACGGAACAAAACGGATATAAACAATCTTGTGAGTACGTCATATTTTCTAGAAATAATCAACTTAAGTGTTTGATTTCAATAAATATGTTTTTATATTTCTTGCATGCGCATGTATAACATTGCACTCTGGTGCTCATTATTTTGGTCGATAGTACATGGTCCGTTTAGCAAAACAGTATTGGAAACAATACATTGAACGAGAAAATCGTGATGAGACGAGGAATAAATTAAATGCAGTCATAGTTTATGCGATTGTGACCCACAGAAACACAAAATGGGCTAATTTTTATTTGAATAGCGCGAACAAGCCACCAGTCTGGTAAATACAAGTGTACACATATCAGAGGTGCGTCTCAAAATAACTTCGTTGTGTCCAGAACGGAATCATATATACATATAAAATGATAAAGTAAGTTATCACATCAGAGGGGTAATAACTTGCTGATGAACAAACTCACAACTTATTCTGCCCCTATGATGCTTTGCGTCGTCGATGACAGCGGATATAAAACTTGTTAAATGCGTTTGATTCGTTCAAAGGCCATTATTCGGATAAATCCGTAACTGATCGGAAATTCGCCGATTTGCATATGCGTGACGTGATTGAACGCTATTTTAAGCATATGTTCTAAAATTTATGTCACATGGTGCGCCCTCGTAAATGTCTGATGTTACTTCAGTTAATTTCCGCCAGAAAAAAAAGTGGAAGTCTTTTTTAATTTTATGAAAATTTAAAATAAATTTTCGCCGACCTACAATCACTTTTCTATAGATTTTACTGTTTTATTCTGCATTATTAGTTATGCTTTAAATGTATGAAATTAGTTTTGCGCCTTGTTCATGATGATTTTAAAAAGTTATATAACTTTAAAAATAACCAAACAGGTGCTAACATGGCCATCACAATCATATAACAGTCGTACTAACCGAGTTATTGTGGTTCATATTTATAACTCATTAATTGTTATTATGATATATCATAAATCCACCATCATCATTTACCCCTCTTTGATGTGAACATGTTTTCATGATGATTATATCATTGTGTAGGCGAGGGGGAGGTTTCACACCGAGTCTAGATTCAAATGTAAATAAACAAATGAGGCAGCCTCTAATCCCGCGGCTTAACGATGACTAAAAGTCCCGAATTCTTCATTTTCTACTTTCCCTCTGTGTCGTTCTATGTACCGTGTTGTCATTATTTGTAGATATATTATACAATGATGTTATCATCGCCATAGCAACCCAGCACCTCGCCCAATATTTTAACTTGCATGTTTGTCCGATTTGCTATTTTGCAACAAAGAAACAATTCGGATATTTCGAGCTGTTACGTACAATTTTACAAATGGGACTATTAAACGAGTATGTATTGATTTTTTGTGATAAAATATATTATATTTCAGCAAGGTCAAGTGTTCGAAAAATTAACGAGCTTTGTTAAGTTGTTTTTAAGTCATCAGTCAGGACATTGTGCCATTTAGAATGTAAATAATCGAACTTTTCCTCCAACGCCTACTCAGCATATAAGGGTATAATGGAAGTTTAAATTTATTGTTTTTTGTTTGATCGGTTTTGGTGCAGATTGCGCAGTTGTTCAACAAGAAAAGGCAAATAGAACAATAAAGCACGTACATGGAACGGATGTGGACGGTGGCTTGCTGCACCATGGCTCACATGCACATTGAATATCGACGTAACAGGCACACAATCGAACCACGAGTTAGCTCAGTAGTTAGAGTACTAGCTTGAAACCCAAGCGATCATTGGTTGCGATTCTTGATTGAGAAATTCATACTTAAATCCATGTATATATAAACAAATAGGTATTACAAAGGTTGACGTAATTCTGCGACATCCCTCGTGCATGTACATTACGACGGGAAATAGTTGTTAAAAAACGGCGGTAAACATGCTGGTTCGAGTTCGCGTGCTAGTCCTTATTGATATGCTCAATGGTTTACGCCTTATTGGTTAGTTTGCTAGAATTTACTTGTTACTAATTATAACACGCTGTTAATTATAACATTAATTATTACCCTAGCACTTAAGTTTACTTCAAATGTATAGAAAATGTATTTTGAGCAAAGGATTTGACCTTTATTGAATAAGTCTAAAGGGTACACTCGCACTACGGATTTAAATCAATTGAACAATCAATATGAACGCACACTAATTAGCTTCTACGTCTTAGTTTAGTGTCGCTAATCAAATTGATTATTTCAAAACCATTCAGGAATTATAATCAATATCAGAAAATGAAAACATAGAAACTGAAAATAATGGAATTGGTGCAATGACCTCAACACTTGTGTACTTTAGTACATGTTAGGATACAGTCAGGAAATAATGGTTGCTTGGTGCGTCGACCGCCGTATACCACAGGTAACTGTATCGTTAAAAAACGAAAAAAAAAATGAAAATTTCTATTTTTCTATAAAGGTTTATTTCTTTTAAATGAACCAGATTTTCAACCAATCAAAAACAAAAATTGACTATCAGTATATCCAAAAACTAATTATATTCATATACAGCAATGCTTAAAGTACTTACATGCCAGATCTTATCACAATTGACCCAAAAGTTAAAAAGTTATACTATAAAATGTAGATACTGTAAACATTCACAGCCGATTCTTATAGTGCAATCAACACAAATCTATATGGCCGTCCCCCACAGCGTGCTTCACCAGTGACAGTTAAAGTAAACCTTTAAGCCATGGATTTTATAATATGAAGTTAATTTTAGACTTACATTCATTCCATAACATTGTTTGTGTGAAAACACATACGTTTATAGATAATTGGTATGCATAAAGTAGTTTTTTTATTAAAAACAAAGTGCACCTCTTGAACCGGCTCGTGGATTTCTGTTCAAATTGACCTTGAAAGAAAAATATAAGTTTCAAAAACAATTTCAACGATACAGTTACCTGTGCCGTATACAAGTATAACTAACACATTGTTGGGAAACAGCAAGAAACCCAAATATACATTTGAAATAAATTTAAAGTAACTAAGTATTCGACCAAACGGAAAATGTGACTTATTAATGAGAAGGATTGGCATATTTCGTCGCATATATGGCTTCTGTCACACGGTAATTATGTTAGTAGGGCAAGCAAATATCGTCTCACGTTTGAACCATAAAGGTGGGGTCCTTCTGAACTTATTATTGTAAAATTCCCATAATTTAGGGATTATGCAAATATTCAAAACACAAAAACGAAACACTGTATGGCTGCGGAAACACTTAAACTAAAGTATTTAGTCATAGACGGTTTAGGAAATATGGCGTCACCAGGTCACGTCGTACCTAAAATATTTTGGCAGACAATAGAGGTGGGGTTAATTTGTCTTGAATGTTTTGGATAGTTGTATGTATTTTAATCTCGCCGTTCTCACAAACTATAGTAAAATTGTCTCTGTACAGATTGTCATACTATACTCCAAAGTCTCATGTATGAAATGGTATGTTTATAAATCGCTAATCCCAATGTTGTCCAAATCGTGGTGTGAACTAAAATGGCGCCAAAGTCATGAACTAAATGAATTCATGAATTAAGGTCATAAATGACTAATAATTATAGTTTGGGCACCGTTTTTATGTTTGGTTTGAGTAAATGTTTAAATTAAAACGAGAAATGATGAGAAGAAACGAGATTTAAAGACTGTGTTTAGATAATCGTGTATTTGAAACAAGAGTCATACGAGACTAAATCAGATCTTTGACTTATACATAATAATACACAGTTAAAACGGCAGTATGGTAATCGGTCAGTAGATTAGTTGGTCAAAAGAAAGCCTAACGGTGACTAATTTAATCACGCGAGTTTCTATTTAATATTTTAAAAAGGGAAATAATCCATGAAATGAGCGAAATAACTCATCGATCGAGGACCTTTGGACATTATCGGATCTTCAAGATCAATAACGGAAATACCCGAAATGTTACGATTGTTCACTTATCAAAATCATGAAATTGCGCATTCCCCTTTAGTTTCGATAACCTAAAAAGCTATTACTGCGTAACGTTCTTAACGTCCCCTTTCCTTATTTGTATTTTGCGGACGTGGGAAAAGTTCGACTGGCTAAAAAGTAACATTGTCTGACCCAGTCCATTGCTTACATCGAAAGCTGTTCTGAACGTCTAATGTTGATTCACTATGTAATACTACCGAGTCCCACTGGAAGGTCTACAGTTGACGTAATTTACCTAACAGACGAGCTTATGTTTATAAGCATTCTCATTTTACTTTTAAAGGACTGCACTACTGCAAGATTTATAAGTTCATTTGCCTTTTTATCCTCGCAATCGAGGGCACAATAGACTAGTAAGCGTCGACTGATAGAATAAGTTAGCTTTTGGTATTTTTCTGTGTATTATAAACAAAACCCCTGTCGAAATGCCGCCTTGTCGACCGGGGTAGAGTAACTCACTTGACCTACTAAGCGGGTATTTGACCTTCTCACATCATATACTTTATATCATACAGCTCTGTGAAGTAGCGATACATACATAGTGTCGCAAGGTGTATACCCCATCATACATATTTTTTTCATTTATCTTGGACGACATTGCTAAGTTGCGGCGCTATACTCTCAAAACCTAAGCCTACAAAGTATTGCTTCAAAGACCATGCAAGCAACTGTTGTAGGCTAACATAAATAACTTCATACACATTTGTTTTATAAAACTAGCACTACTATAAGATAACAGAACTCATGCATTGCAGGTGTATGAATTAAACGTATGTTTTTTTGTTTAATGTACGTGAATGTTCATGACTAATTGATACACCTGATTAAGAATTAGGGTACGTGAAATTATGCTGAGCTTGCTAATTGCATACATGTATATACCTCGCACCTAGAGTAACCTGAAATCGCATCTTTTTGTGTCGCTGGCTTAGATTGAGAAGGTCGTAAGTACAAATTAACATTTTGAGAAAACAAGAAAAGACGTCCGAAAATTATTCTTTACTTATGGTAAAACAAACTGTTTCAACTTCATCTTGGTCAACAAGTTTGACAATCTCCGATTTTCATAAAAAGGGCTCATAACTTGCGCCTTGTGGTGCTGATTTCAAATATGTATCAGTTTTCTCATTCTAAGCCAACGATATATTGAAACGTTTTAGATCAATCTTGGTTTCTTTATTACACAATAATCTTAACCCAGGATGCCCAGGTCTTAGAGCAATTACAGTAATTGTCTGACGTTAAGAATCCGCCTAGACTGCTTCATTTAGTTATGTTGCTTGTACGAACCCTTTACTACCGACTTTCGAAGGCTGAAATCGTTTACATTGTAATATGTGTGATCGTTGTGACCTTTCGTGTAGCTCGTATGTACTAGCATTGAACTCGTGCTCAAGCTAATCCCTTGCGACAACCGTGCACTCATAGGCAACCCGTACACATTTCAAAATTTGCAATCGTTGTATGGCAACAGTACACGTACTATTTCCTCCGAGTTCGAACGATACCCGAATGGGTATCTTACCGGGTACTCCCGACATCGAAATTCCTACGAGCTCTAAGACAACTCGGGGGCGCAGTGATTGTTTTAGATTTCAGGCAAAATATCAATAAAAAAAGTAAAAACCAAACTGCATGTACGTATACAGTAACTAATGAGTAAATGTTTGGTCATATTTCAGGTTTGGATCGTTTAATGTTGTATACAGGGTGAATAACATGCAAGTTGGACATAACCAATCTGTAAGTGTTTCTCGTAGTATCGTTTTGTTATATCTTGAATTCGCTGGCTTAAAATGAGAAATTCGTAAGTACAAAGTCAAATGTTTGAGAAAACAAGAAAAAATCTGTCCGAAAATTACTGTTTATTTATGGAAAAAAAACAGCCTTTTGAACTTCAGTTTGGTCAACATGACAATATCCGATTTTGATGGAAATAGGCTCATAAGAACCGTCTTATGATAAAGATTTTACGTATGTATGAGTCTTATAAAGTTGTAAGTGGTACGGCCTTCTCATAGTAAACCAGCGAATAGTTGGTGTCAAAGCAGCAAGACCATATCACTGTTCAGAAGAAAGCACACCGGCTGTATCAGAACCGCTGATTAGAAAATCTGTTCAGAGGCATTTAAACTTAAAATGATCACTAACTTCGTATTCATTTGATTATAATATTGGTTCCATATTTAAATTCAAATCGATGACTGCGGTGGGAATAATATTTTTAAACAGGGTAGGACATCCCTGTAAAGAAAGACGTGTAACATAATTACTGGCCGTCGTGCAACCAGGATAACAAGAAAGGTGTGAATTTGGAATTGGCCACAATGGGGGAAATCAAGCGATATTTCAGTGCAATCTTTAGTAGATAATTGACATTATGTGTTTATTTAAGTAAACAATTTTGCAACAGTAGACCAATCCGGCAAATGTTAGTAAACATCACATTATCCTTGGCGCACTTAAGTATCGTACTTTGTTACACAAGGGAAGTAACTATGTAGAACATAATATTGCATTGTAATTGAGTTGCTCCCCTTAGATAATAAAAGTCATACGTAATTATTGAATTACTTCCCTTAGATAAGGTATAAATGTATAAAATGTATATGAATTAGGACTTCAAACCCTAAACCTTAACCGAATAAGCAAACTACCAGTTGATATATTATTACTATTTTATCTCTTTTATTTTTGTCAAAGGTACTGAACTATATCAAGAAGATACAAATCATAATGTGCACGCTTTACGGTATTGAAGGACATTCTTTATAAATATACATACTATTCCATTGGGCCATGCTTTTTTCGTGCACCCTTAGTGCTTCTGTCCGCCCTCGATAGTTTCAAATAGTGTCAAAGAAACACGTAATTAACGTGCTTCTACATTGTTTTGAAGACGGTCGATTTGCACGGGAAACGCGGGAATAATTGCCAAAATGGACGATTACATTTTATAAGGGGTGTTTTCAATAAAGCGTGCGGACATGGACGGTGTGGGCATTACTCCGAGTAAAATGTTGGGATATTACTGTTTTCTGTGCTCGGCTGGTTAAGTTGAGTGCTGCCTTCCCTGGTAAATTTCCTCATCTCTTTTTTACAGAACTAAACATTCATGCCTTCAGGCAAATTATGTCGAGCCTGGATGCACGTTGAAAATAAGATTAAACTTTAATGTACCAAATTACATCTAATTCTGCCATGAAGAAATGATCCGTACAAACTTCAACTTGACCTTTGATCTCCAACTGAAATATTGGTCAATGCAAACAAACAAGAGATGTTTGTAAAACTAGTATGCCCCTTTAATAGCATTGTTGCTTAAAATCCAGGTAAAGTTTGTAGATCATAGGGCAAAACATTTTTCAGTTATTGAACGGGAACAATTTCGGTCTAGCGTTACAGACAGACCGACGTATCAAAGAAGGGGGCATTAATTATTATATTTTGAACAAGTTTCAATGTGGTATCTATCTTTTATTGGGAACCTTTGGATTCGGCATGACACTCTGCCCCATGGATGTGAGCATTTATGCCAATTATACGAAAGATTGGTCGAAATATGACAAAGTAAAGGTCCGAAAAAATCAGACTGTCGCAAAAACACCAAAAGTGGCGACTATGGCCCTTATTAACATGTTCGTCCTCCTCTCCAACTCACCGACAAAATATGTACTCTCTCTCTATGCCCCTGTATTGATTGCATCGCCGAAAATAGTTCAAAACCCAAGAAACATGTAGTTAACGTGTCTCTACATAGTTGTTCGCACGGATAATTACCGCGATCGAGAATCCCGTGCATATTGACAAATGGGCGATTGTATTTTAAATGGGGGTGTTTTTCAATAAGCGTGCGTATAAGAAACCGTCTTTTTCCTGACACCACCTATTTACAGTCCATTGCTCTCCGCCCTCGATAGGTCAAAGAAACTTAACTAAGGTACTTCTACATTGTTCTGCACACAATTGCAAAATGGACGATTCCATTTTATTGGAGGTGTCTTTCAATAAAGCATGCGGAACATGAATTTTGTTGATACCTGGGAAAACGGCCGGGTCTGTACCTTCCAGCTTCCCCCGCACTGCCGGGAAAATGTTGAAACAATTCTCACCACACCAATACCCCAGGGACAATATCTAGTTGTCAGGGGGCTGACGAAATATGGGGAATTTTACCATAAGCTGTCACCGGCAGAGCCGTGGAGAGTGGGGGTGGGGTTTACAACCCCGAAGTAAAAATCCCGGCCCATCCCCGGAGTGTGGGGGCGTGGATGCAACTGACTGGTGCATTATAACGGCAAAACTATATTTGTACTGTCGATTCAGATCAGTAAGAAATATTAATGAGGGAACTATCCCATTCGAAAGAATAGCGAGGATTACAATATAAACCAGTTTCTCCCAGTTAAACATAGATCAGCCTAGTTCACCTGAAGGACGAGTTAATGTTTAAAACCGTTATCATTGAATGGACTGTACCTACAGATTAGTGGAGATCCAGGTTAGGTCTAGCGGGCTCGCCACAAATGTACTCTCTGTATGCACCTATTGTGATTACACCACCCGAAATATATATAAATAGAAAACACGAAACACGTAGATTTCTTGCCTCACAAATAATTTCCACGATCGAGAAAATCGTGCATATAGACAAATGGACGATTTCATTTGAAATAGGGGTGTATTTAAAAAAGCGTGCGTGTAAGGAATTGTCTTTTCCTGACACCACCCATTTATAGTCCTGGGTACTGTTTTATCAAAGGACTTACGAACATTTTAAACTTACTCTCAAATTTGAATTCCTTATAATGTGTTTACATCTGCAAATGAGGAAAATATATTGTTTAAAATCATTTACTGAATTAATTAATTGATGATTTTACCTATTGCTTTACCAGAATTCGAAGCAGTTACATAATTACAAAGGGTTCGAATTTGAACGTAAGTTTACGATTCCCGTAAATGCTTTGATAAAACAGTGCCCTGGGCCCGTATTCATAAAGCTCCTACGGGGAAAATAATATTCCTTAGGTTGATATATTTACAGGTTTTAGATATCTAAGGTGAAATCATATAAAAACTAAGGGCATTCCTATAAAACCTTAGGTAAATACACTCAACCGCTTTAAAAACGCACCACATATGAAATATAGGTTTTAGTGATGAAAATTTCAATCTATGGTTATTTATTTTCGGATTAATAATCTCCAGTCTATACACAACGAGTTGTGTGATTTTCATGCCATTATTACGAGTTTAAAATAAATTATGATATAGATAACACAGTGACCCATGAAAGTGACAGTCACAATTTCAAAAGCAATTATAAGAGCCCGCTACATTGATGCATGTTCGTGGTTTCTGCTTCGAAAGAATAATATTTATTACGTAATAGGATAGAATTATGTTCGACGTGATGTTTCTAACCATCCAAGCAAAGCTTAACTTGAATTATAAATGTTATGCGGCTTTGGCTGTCCGGCTAATACCATACGACTGAGTGCGGTCCAGATATGTGCATTATGTGTATTAAGATGGATAACAAGCCTTGTTTAAACTTGAAATCTTAGTTATGAGCATCAGACTGTCAGGATATGTCCCGTGGTGCTTATATGGCACCTAAAATCAACACTATGAAGAAGCTTGAAGAAAAAAAGTTGGGACATTCAGCTCTGAACGGGAGAAAACTCGTTAAAATGTGTACTAAAATGATTTTCCTTTTTATTGAAAATTATGAAAAGAATAGTTATGAAAATGCAATAATGTACTTTTGGCTTGTTTATTGACCACCGACATGCTTTTGACACTGTGTGCAGCCATGCGGAACCAATTACAGTGGCACAACCTGTGTCATGTTTCCTCATAGCTCGGGCTCAATACCTTTAGCTTGTGTCACCCGGGTCGGCCTTTGACTGTGTCATTCGCTAGGAATCGATGTTCTAAGCCCACATTCGATGTGTGGAGGCAGCTGAACCGCCATGCTAAGGTACCGATGCTCTTTTCAGTTGGAAGCGAAAGCACAATCATCCGAACAAATATTCGAGACATTCGCAGCATAAAACTACCATTAGCAAATACTGTTTCTGTTGTTTTTTCAATGTGCAAACCAACAGCGCACAGTTTAAAGTCAATATTGACCACATAGGTCGACACGATCGAGTTGCACGTGCAAAACATGCAAAATCAAAAAAAGTTCTTTGGGCAGGGTATTCCGAATGAAAACAAAATCATTTTCTTTAATGAGGTCAAGCTTATGAACTGAACAAACCCTGTAAACTATTAATTTTAGCAAAAAATGATTTTTGACAAATTTTGATTATATTCAGTAGTGGTGCGTTTTTAAAGCGGTTGAGTGTATATCAACCTAAGGAATATTTTCCCCTTAGGAGCTTTATGAATACGGGCACAGGATTACTACCACAATACTTTGACTTGCTTGGGCTTCGCGAACGGCAACGGTTTCCCTTGTATGCAATTTGGCTTCAAATCAAATCATTCTTGGTGAAGACGCTTGTTTTGAATTTGTTTAAAAACCTTCTTCAAGGGTATAACATTGGCTGATTGGTCGTTTAAGTCGAGCAACACTAATTGTTGCAACCTTAGTCAGTTGCATCCACGGCCCTGGCATCGGGGATTAGCGGGAGGTTTTACTTTTGGGTTGTCTGAAACCCCACAGTTTACCCGCTCTGTGGGTGATAGCTGATGGTAAAATCTCCAGTATTTCACCAGCCCCTGATACTAAATGTTGTCCCCGAGGCAAGGGTTCGAAGTTAACATAATCCTCATTTCCCTGGCCATGCGGGAGAAGCGGGAAGGTAAAAACACGACCGTTCCACCAGCTATCCACCGCCCATCCCCGGGCATACGATTGCCATGGCTACAACTGATATAAGTATAAGTAAGACTTTGTGAAAAAAGAACTCTTTCATGAATTTTTAACCTAAAGAAACGAATTTATGGTGGTTATAAATCATGGAAGAAAACGTTTCACTAACCCCAACCTACTTTTAGTTTACTCCGCCTAAAAAGTTAAAATCGCAAGAAACACGTGGTTTACGTGCCTCGATATTGTTCTGCACATTGACGATTTGCGCAAGAAAAGCGTGCAAAATGGCAAAAATGGACGATTACATTTTTTACAAGGGATGTCCTTGAATAAAGCGTGCAGATCATGGATTTTTTTTTTGCTAAATACCACCCCTTTATCCTACATTGTTAGCTTCACACGATTTTGACTTGTCCGGTCTTTATGAAGGGAAAATGTTTAACAAATTCTTACGTAAAGGCGCGTACTGACAGTACGTTTCGGTTTATAAGGCTATGGTGTACAATTGTTTGTATACTTCTAATATGTGAACATTTGTGTATATTCACAAGATGGACATCGTGCCTAACTTTGCCTAACGTTTCGTGTTCGGGTCGTGGGAGGACTTTGCTTTTCACTGCTACTTGGGACATCCAGGATCGGATAGGGTAACGGGTCAAATCATAAAAAATGCCTTGTTTGGTCACTTAGGGTCTCCAATTTTTGACATATCTTTCTGAATCGTTATGTCATTCATCATTTTTGTAGCTGGAACTAAGGTAATGGGTACTTCATTTTCTCGTTCGGTAATGTGCGGGAACTGTGTCGTGTACGGTTTGTGTATGTTTTCTGTCCTGGACTGGTTAAGTTGAGTGCTGTCTTCCATTTCCATTTTCTCATATTGTTTCACACACAAGTGTACTGTATGTACACCCCGTTATTGTTTGCTCCGACCGAAATAGTTCAAGCCCCAAGAAACACGTGGTTTTCGTGCCTATAAATTCCTCACCGCAAGGATAATTAGCGCAGTCGAGAAAATCGTGCATATTGGCAAATGGACGGTTTCATTTTAAATGGGGGTGTTTTTCAATAAAGCGTGCTTTTCGGGAGTTAACATTTTTATTCCATGGTTAGAACCACATCTGCACCTGTTCACCCGCACGGGTTTCACGAAGACTTGCAAACAAACGCAATGGCTCCGAATTACATCTTAGGAGTGAAGTAGCACTATAGATCTAAATTATAAAAAATAGACTGTTTTTCATATAGTTTCATGGCATATGTCAATTGATTGGTATAAATGCCAAGCATCGCCTTTATTTGCCAGTTAGCTTTCTGCTATATATGACAGGCATATACACTACCCACAAGTTCTAACCCGCCACCTTACATTTTTCGCCATAACTTTTTTATTTAAGTATGAACCCGCATGAAATTTTGCATACTTGTACTTGAATCCAAGATGCAGTTAATTGTAAATTTATTTTGGACGGCAAACGATTATGTTCGTTGTCACAGGCGTGTTACGGAATGTGGTATTTTTTACCAATTCACAAAAATACAAAAACTATTGATGGCAGTGTGCATAAATCAACGCGTGGAAAGCACGTTTTCATAAACATTTTGGCATAACTGATCCCTGTCCCTATACAAAAATCACGTTACATGTCGTGATTTACTCCAGACGAACTCTGCCAAAGAGTAACAATCTTCGAACAAAATGAGAAAAAAGGCTTTGTCAAAACGGTTGGTTTTGCAAAATCACGCTTGTATGTCAATATCCACAAAACTAAGTTTGTTGTTAATAAAAAACAGAGATAACCACTTAAAGTTCAAAAACAAACAAAAACATAAAATAATATTCAGGTGAAATTAAAAAAATAAGGGCCGCGACTCTAACCAAAGTCATAACATTCCGACAGGTCTGGCGCGTTCTCTGCTGCTGATACAATTTGGCTTTTAATGTGTTTTTCGCGTAGGAAATTCATCCTTTTAATCAAAACCGTTCGTGAGCACGTGATTTCCGTTGTTTATTTCTTACACGTGTAAACATGCTATATTACGTAACACGTCAAACATGGTAAATTCAACTGCAAGTAGGCCAAATATCAACACTTATTTGAATTTAATACATCTTTATACGTACGTATGTGGATGTTCATGCTAATAAATGCATTATAAAAAATAATATTTAAAAAAATGAAACAATGACACCTACGAAATGTGTTCCAGTGATTTTTCGAAATCCTGTGAGTGTTCCTATCGAGTCAATTTCATGATGTAAAGTGTTTTTCAAGATAAGCAGTCATCAATAATGCCGAATTCGTTTATGTACACTTAAATGTCGGTGCACATGCAATGCACGTGCAAAAATACGTCATTACGCAATACGCCGAATGCACCAAGTTTAGCCACAATACCGCTAAATTAAACTAACTATCAGCTGCATCTACTAAAAATGTATCGGTATGCGAAATCTCACTTGAATATATCAATTTTTGACACTACAGGACTGAAATATCTAAGTGGCGGGTTAGCACTTTTGGGTAGTGTATGTGCCTCCACCCGGAATTGAACCCGCGTCGCCGGATTAGACGGCAATCGCGCTAACCACTGAGCTCACGAGGCACGCTTGGTTGTAAAAAGACCAGTGAACATTTTTATATACACGTATATGTATTATACTGAGTAACGATTGAGTTACTTCCCTTACAATGAACTAACAAAAAGTCGGTGCTTTTAAGATTCTTTTGCATATCGAGTTACTTCCCTTAGTCTACAATTAATTCAGTGTTTGTAACATTCCACCGTTACTTAGTTACTGACGTCTCGCCCATGTTTTCCTGAATAATCTGTATCAACATGTATGTATGTGAGATGCATATGTTCCTAATTACTCTGAAAATATATGGTTAGCTATATATCCCTGGCTTAGAATGAGAAGGTCGTAAGTGACTTACGACCTTATTAGACGAATGCATATTGGAAGTCTACATCATTAGGCGCTACTCATGAGCCTAGTTTCATGAAAATCGGAACTTGTCATGTTGACCAAGTTGAAAAAGCTTATTTTACCATAAGTAAAGAGAGACTGTCAGGCAGATTTTTCTTGTTTTCTCAAAATATTGATTTTGTAGTTACGACCTTTTCATTCTAAGCCAGCGATATATGATGAGCTATATCACGGGTAACTGAATCATTGATAAAGACAATTTGAAAACGAAAACAATTTGGGTTTTTTTTCATTTATATTTTTCTTTTTTTTATCATTTTCAACGATACAGTCACCTGTGAGCTAAATATGTACATACAACAAAGTATCTAAGACGGCCAGAAAGAATGCGGCCTGACTGACCGAGTGACCTGCTTATTTTATCATTGTACATTTATAACTTGAATAATACAGTCAGGGTACTAAAGATTTAGATGAATTATAATGTGGCCGCAAAAAATGTTGTAACGACAAAATAATTGAGTGGTTCCCCGACCTTCTCCCACCTATGACGGGGAAAAGAAATTGGCTGCATGATCTAGCCGAAATATTATATAAAAATATAGTAAAAAGTACGTTGATGTAGAATTTGCAGTGCAGAAGATATTGCAGTGATCAATCTGAGTGACAATATCCATACGCATAATTATACTAAAACTAGGAATCTATATTATTACCATAGGCCCTTGCATTTATATAACTAAGCATGTACATACATTGCCCTGCACTGACACAGAAGTAGTATTACACTCAGTAGTAAACATGAACTATTCTTACATAAATATCTTCTCTATTCCAACATGTCACCAAAACTCCATGGCCTGGACAGTTTATGGGTTGATAATAATACATAACACAGCCTTGTCTCATTCAATCCGAGCCTATTAGTTGTCTAATATCGGATTTTAAAGCGAAATTACTTGTAGTTTCTTGAATCGACGCCTCGTCTGCAAGTGGTAACCAGCGGAACGGGGTCTCCTCTTCATTCAATATTTCATTAATTCTTTAATGTTTTCCTGTTTTCTGGGCAGAAATAATTCATCCATGGTAATGATGGACACGCATTTATAGTCTGCCACACGTTGCAAACAATCAAATATGATAACCTGTCAAAGAACAGACATTCGCTTCGGTCCATTTTTTCCCGGTGAGATCTCGAGGTGGTTGAAGGGCTTTTTCTCCACAAATCCTACAGAATGAATGAATTGTGCGCCTGGTTCCCCTGTATTATATATGTAATATTTAATATGTAAGACTGCAAGTGGAAACCAGCGGAACGGGGTCTCCTCTTCATTAAATATTTCATTAATTCTTTAATATGGTCATGTTTTCTGGGCAGAACGACATTCGCTTCTGTCAAATTCCCGGTGAGATCTCGAGGCGGTTGAAGGGCTTTTTCTCCACAAATACAACACGAAGGTAATGTCTTATTACTGAATTCGTCGTTTCTGATACAGTAAATGTGAACATGAATACCCTATCAACTTTAATGACGCGGTAAAATTCCAATTAGTCCATAAAAACATTATTGTTAACATTCACAGGAACAAGTTTTAAACAGATAGCAAATGACTCATCATCGGCCGCTTGTTTCGGTAAATACGGGTTGATGTATGTAGTATCGTTTGCCGAGGGACATATCTTGCTCACAGATTGTACCGAACAGGCCCTACTGAATGATGATGGATGCAAGCCTGGTGATGTCAGATCCAAGCCTGGTGACGTCAGATCCAAGCCTGGTGATGTCAGATCCAAGCCTGGTGATGTCAGATCCAAGCCTGGTGATGTCAGATCCAAGCCTGGTGATGTCAGAAGCTGTGCTAGATTCTGGATATATGGTGTAGCTACATACACTTCCTCATCTTCATATGTTGTCGGCCTCTCAGATTCAAAACAGTCTGGCATATCTGGCACTGTCTCCGGAACCAGTGGAATCAGTGCAGTGACCTGTGCTGCTGCTTGGTCTAACTGCTGGTTGAACTTCTGGCTGATACTTCTCAATAGGAATTGTCAAGTTGTCCAATAAACTCACAGGTATCAGACTGTTATCCCGATCATCCAGTTTTTCTGCTAGCTTTCCTACTAGTTCAAGTATTTGTCTTTTTGTGTACCTTTGTGCTCGGCATTAAGACTTTTCAAGACTTTTAAGAATTGGTCTAACGTTATGTTAAGTAATAACAATAATAATATGTTTATTTTTCCTCCAAAATTGAAGATTACAATAAGCATACACCAGATACAACCTTCATGAGTATGTGCAAGCTAATAAATATACAGGTAACAAACAATGAATGATCATCAGACCAAAAACATATATACATATAGAACAACAGCGATTCAATGTATCTCTGTATAATGCTCGAAATGTACTAGTCTAACACGAAACGAAATTGCTAAACTTAAGTTTTCGATGTACATGTAATATGTTCACATTTTACCAGTCAACAATGCTTTAAACCGAAATCAAAATGTTTAAAACATTGTAATGGTAACCATGCAAATTAATTCCGTCACTTCATTACATAAATAGAGGATCTTACATGAGTGTATTTTCATATTGAATTTATTGAAATTATTGAATAGTTAACACTTAGAGTTTGAAACGACAGGTGCATGTCCTTCTCTGTATAAAGTAACCTCTTCCGAAGCGGCCCTACATCTTTAGTGACATAATCGTTCTTACTAACAATTCCTCTCCAAAGAAACAGCCTATAGTAAGTAAGTAAGTATATTGTTTATTAAAGTGACATGTGTTGATATGTACAACAAAAGTATAAAACATGTAATGGATACACCCGGCCCAATGGACCTATAAGTCACTATCAAACTAAATTTTTAACAGGCTATCGCTTGAACAAAACATCATGGCAAATAAATATAAATACATTATAATACATAAAGAAAATAAATATTTATATATAGGTAGAGTTTCTTCTCTGTACATAGGAACTAACTAAATATTTGGCAACCTTTCTAGGATATTGATTAAGCAAGTGTCTTAATTTGTTTGCATCAGTCATACTGTAATAAGTTTCATTGAGAATACCTGAGAATACCTATCTGAGTACAACAACCAAACCTCTGCAGGCTGTTGCTTTAGACATGCTGTACGTTATTTTCTACAATCGTTTTGTTTCCCCACCTCCGAGATCATACGCGATACACAACTATCACGGTATGAATCGTGTTACACTACTTTTCAGTTCAGTCAGAGAATTGTTCTGTTTTCATATAGCTCTGACGGAACTGAAAACCGACGTAACGCTCTGACGGAACTCATGATACATAATATTTGGTTTCCGTCCGTGCGTTACACCAGTTTTGTGAAGTTGTGTAACACGATTCATACCGTGACTATGGATTTGCAAAAAGTAACAAACTTACAAATAATTCAATTTGTGACAACGTTAAATACCAGCCCATATGTGGATTTCATTTGTTAATTTTTAACGTTACCAAACTGAAATCTGTCTTTTTGACAGTGATATACTGAAGTTTACTTGTGTATGCGATAGTGTCATATTTTTTTGAACATTTTTTAGTTCTCCCTTCCGGGTTTTCAGTGCAATTAGTCTCCATTGAAGTGATCGGTAACATCCGCGGGCCGGGTAACTCGGGTATTAAATACACTTCTTCCCGCGTCAAGGAAATACCAAGTCACGATATTGCCGCAATGTTCTTATCATGTTCTCACTTACAAGCTCAAGATTCGACACTTCAAAACTGTGATAGTTTAGTCACTTTTGGTCAGTTTTCTTATTGTACACAAGATTCTGTTCTGATCTGATATACTGAGATTGCTAGATAAATGGCTGGCCAGTGGTTTTAATCCTCTAGTATACATACGGATGGTTAGGAAGATACAATTTATCGGGTTTAAACTTATCAAGCGCAAACACATGCATTTTCATTTGATATATTAAGTTCTGTGCTTTCTCGGGTCAATTAGACAAGGAAAATCATTTAAACTGGACTAAGTAATGTGGTATACGTAATCAATTAAATTGTATATTATGAGTTCTTTCTTATTTTCTCAAAATATTGATTTTGTACTTACGACCTTCTGACTCAAAGCCAGCGATAATTATCTGTCAGAAACAAATATGAGCATAGCAAAGCTTAGAAAAGTCGTGTCCCGAAGCGCCCTTCAATCACATTTGACTGACCTATTATAAATAGATACCGCGTGTCTGGGTGTTTGCTTCACGTTTGACCTCTATATCAATAAGTAGCGTGTTTTAATCCTTAATTTGTATAGTGCGTTAGCGACTAAGCTGGACCCCCATAAACCTTAAATATCTTAAAAAGTACAATGCCGATTAGAACAAAAATGGGTATGTCTTCGTAAAACACCCTTACCAACTCTCATAAAATAAAACGGAATTTTCGGCCCACAGAAAAGTGTACTTTGCATAGACGCCTAATGCAAAATTTTGAGTCTAAAACAGGGTAAATACGTATGGGTATTGGAAGTGACCGGAACAGCAAAGGTCAACAATTTGGTCCAGTATAACTGTACATTTAGTCACACAGCAGTGACTGTTGAAAATATATAATGAGGCCCATACACGAACGTTTATCTTAGTTTGTATAACTGAAGCAACTTCGTAGCAATATTTGCAAGAAAAACAATGTATTTCTTGTTTGTATAAATGATCCTTCCAATCAGAAGATGGGCCTCAACTATATACACATTGATGACCAGACAAATGTTGGTCAAAGTTATGAAATTATACCGTTATAGTTGTTACATAATACAATAGCATAATCTTAACTAGCTGATCGTAATAGTTTATTTTACTCCCTGTCTATTTGTTGATTAAAATTCCAAAAATAATACATTAGACCCAATGGAAAAAACATTAATTAGACAGTAAAATAATCTGAAATTTAAACACAGAGTTGGTAAAGGTAATTGAGTTAACTCTGCCAAATTTCAATAAAATTGCATAATTACTTTTTAAGATATTTAAGGTTTATGGGGGTCCAGCTTAGTCGCTAACGCACTATATCAGTGTATAAAAGGTCGTGTCTTCTTTAGGTAAATTGTAAAACATAAACAATTAAACATAAGTCACGTGATTGATTTTCAAAATAAAAGACAAAGGTGAGAAAGTTTCTCTGGTGCATTCAATGTTTGCAATACACGCATAGTTTACAGGTCGGGAGTTCAAAGTTTGTGCACATAACTCGACTTTAGCATGTTCTGACTGTTTATTGCACGACACAGAGAAATTAACGCGATCCGGATCTTTATGCAATATTGTAATGTTTTGAATTGAATACATACATTTTCGCAAGCAATGCTTTTTTCCTTTTTTTCTATTTCCTTCAGATTTTGTTACTGTTTTTACGAACTTAGTCTCTTGGTGGCAACCCCCGCTAATGAAACATACTTATACATTCCGTTCAAAGTTAGATGAGAACAGTTATAAACACGAGGTCATCTGTCAGGTAAACTATGTCTATCTGGGTTTAACGCGGTGAACTGAGTTCACTGAAGTCGGCAAATTTCTTCCGAATAGGATAGTTCTCCCATTAGTATTACTATTATTGCGATAAAGATAGACAATATTTCTCCTGTCTCGCGCGCATGCGCACTTAACGTCGTCGGACGAATATAACAGCTTTTACAACCGTTACATGACACCGGTATATCAGCTGTTAAATATAATTATGCTAATTAAAGGTTGGGGATCATGACAAATTATCCGGACTACTTTTTGTGTACTCCGTGATGGTTACACCTGACGTAACCACACCTAGCCATCTTGTGGAATGATGTTTAAACGACTCTAGTATCATTTGGAAACCATTTATCTTCAGTTTGTATGTTTGATAAGCCGTGTTTATGTAATTTAAATTACTACGCCCCACGAAAATAATGATAAGTACATTTGGTTACTTTCTCTTGCGTAGAGATACGACAATGAAGGGACTAGTTGATGTGAGAATGTGGTGACTGCTAGTGGTGAAGGGACTAGTTGATGTGAGAATGTGGTGACTGCTAGTGGTCTGTTTGTTTTAAGGTTGACAAATATTTCAAGTACTTTGGATACATCGATGTGTAGAAAGTGAAAATTGAAACTGATCCCCTAAATTCCTTTTGTTTCTTTAATTTACATGACTGCATATGATACTGTAAACGGTCCCCTAAAAACCCTTTTTGGTCATTAGATATAACTCATGTAGTTAGGGTATAAGGTTAGAAAATGAAAGGTGAAACTGGTCCCCTTTATTCCCTTTAAGACACATCATACTATCCTTTGGTGCTTCAAAATATTCCGCGTACTTTGGATACATGGATGTGTTGAAAGTGAAATGTGAAATTGATTCCCTAAGTTCACAATGTCCCTTAAATATACATATAAAAGCATTATTTATAGCATAACACATTGCCCCTCACTATCGACGTTCTGTCATTTCATCGTAATTGTCCCGCATCACGACGTTCTGTCATTTCATCGTAATTGTCCCATGCTAACGCCGTTGACAAACTTGGAAGTTTCTGTATCCCAGTATTTCAGTATTTCAGTATTTCAGTATTCCAGTATTCCAGTATTCCAGTATTCCAGTATCCCAGTATTTCAGTATTTCAGTATTCCATCTGGTGTTGCAGCTCTCCTATCAGATTATGTGATATCTACAGCAATGCCCAAGGTGATTTAATATTTATATTTTTATTTACTCTATTATCCGACTTCTTTGAATGTTTCAAGTAGCCTTTCGTCCAAGAAAATAAGCAATCGTCTGCGACATACTCCACACATTGTTGCACTCTCTCATCTATTCTGATACCTTATCCAGTAAACAATACACGCAAAAACTTCACTTGTCTTTTCTACTACATTTTCTATAAGATCGATTGTGAAACAAGTTTTTCCAACATATCGAAGGCTTAGAACCAGAAGGTTGTAACTACTACTTACGACCTTATATGACTCATACATATTTGAAATCTGCTTCACAAGGCACTTCTTATGAGCCTTTTTTCAGGAAAATCTGAACTTGTTGAAAACGCTTGTTTTTCCATAAGTAAAGAGTGATTTTCTTATTTTCTCAAACTATTGATTTTGTAGTTACGGCATTCTCATTCTAAGCCATCGATATATCAATCCCTCTCGAGGCCTCATTCCTGATGTGATCCGTCGCCACGAGTGTATGAAAGAAGAGAAGCCAGCTTTCCTTATATACTGAGCGTATAACAGGGTAGTTCTGGTACCGTTCGCCTTTGGTTTGACGCGGACATGTAAGTCTGGTGGTTGGACTTGATCATTCGTTAGTCTGTCTGCTGGCAATGGTTATGGAAAATCTAACGCTGCTGTTTTTTAGTTCTAGTACTCTAGATTTCTGATTTACAGAATGTCCCCATCCACTTTTAATGCATTGATTCCGGCAGTGTCATATGGAATTAAGTCGACGTCTGTCTCTAGAGCAAAATTAAAAAAAAACTTTCTAGGGCTCTTTTGAACTTTTAAGCCGCTCAGTCACCCATTGACATTTTAACTTCCCCTTGCCATTGGGTTACCTATGGAAACCTACGTTCGTGTCTTCATGTGAAAACCTTTTCTCTCTTGTGTGTGTGGCAGCCAACATCGATCTGAGCCCAGGTATAGCCATGCATCCGATTCTTCCATACCTGACGGGAAAATGGAGTTTCCCTGACGATTACTCAGTTAACCGATTTTGTCCTTCAAAACATTTGCTTACATTTTGTCCTCGAAATAAGCAATTATATTACCAGAAGAACAGTCAACTTCAGTCAAACTACATGTTCTAAAACGCCACTGAAGTGACGTTCGCATTTCTGGTTGTTGCTAACCAATTACATGTGTGTCAATGTAAGGCTTCAGTTTTACAAATGCTTCATTAGGCCACGTGTAGGTGTGAGTAATTGCATTTACAATCGTTCTAAGTCAAGTTGTTTATGTGTTGCTTTGTTCTTATACTGTTTCCTGCAGCTGTGCTAGTACTGGACTCCTTTGATTTTAAAACCAACACTACCTATTCTATCATGGTAGATGGTGAGGTTTGGCGGAATCTTTGATCTGTGTTTCAGATTATCTGGGGGGTTTTGTGGTGACTTTCTTTGTTTGTTTGGTTTTTAGGAGACTGTATAGGTTGATTTTCTCAAAGGCCACATTGAAATTGTTTCTTTTTATTTTATTCCTTTTTTATGTCTTTATTTAAAATTGAAACTCAACACAATGAAATATAATACTTTTTAAATATAACACACTTATAATATTTCTTATTTTCACAATTTCAATTATGCTAATGATGACAGTAGATATTTACTAAATTATCCAATAAATCAACCACAGCTATAGTCTTTTCTTAAATGACACCGCCCTATACTTTAGCATCCGTCTTACATACTGTTTTTTGCGCCAAGGAATATTTCCATTGGTCCAAATAATTATGGCATAAGCAATGAACTATTGGCGCAGGTAACTTGGCAAGGTTATTCCACTAAAACCTATCATTTGTATCTTATATGGACATATATCTTTTGAATAAAACCATAACAATAAAATCATTAACAAAATTTGAATGGGAAATAAATACCTACATTTCCAATCTACGTCGTATGTATTTTTGAGACAGTTTCCAAAGTAACTTAGTATAAGTTATAGTTCTGGGAGCTGATGTTTACGTTTTAACTTCTGTCCAATGCAAAATCTGCATGATTGTTTAATATGACAAATATATCAAGTACTTGGGATACATCGGTGTGCAGAAAGAAAAATAGACCCCCTAAAATGATTTGAAAACAAACAATTCTGCGCTAAATTATGCCCTGGTGGAAGCCTTGTCCATAATACATAGCTGAGTCATGCAAGGGCCATGATTCTGTTGAAATGTGTGATAGTGTTACATGGCTATGACAATGTAATGTGTGAATGATGGTTAACAAGTATGCCAATTTTCAAAGCAATGTGGGCGAACGAACACACATACAGACGGACGGAGCAATCACTATAAGATGCATCATGCATCAGTAGGTACCGGGGTGTAATAATAGAAAATAGTAACACTTCTGTCGTAGTAACTATGTACGGGAGTTATTCAAATAACATTTTTTGTATCAATTGATCTTCGACACATTGGGAGTATATGTCGCTTTGTTAAGTCAAGTGGCTTATCGGTTAATGCAGTGATTGCGGTTTAGAGTAAGGTATATTAATCTTCACTCGGAGTGTTTAACGTACACCCACACCAAATCAATATAAATATGCAAGGATATTATTTTCATGTTTATCGTAAAAATTGAACATTGCTCATTGACGATTGGAATGCGCAATAATCTTATACACAAACACTGCTGAATCATCGCTTTCTGTGTGCTTGTGAATATGTACTTTTGTGTGTAAAGTACACCCAATTACAACATGAACGTCTTTCATCGAAGTAGTACCTGGTTCGCAGTAATTTTAAACCTGTTCGCATTCTCATGATCATACCCAAACTCGAAGCTCTATGCTCAAACTTGAAAACATATTGTTTTTTATAGAATTTTGCATTAAAAACCGAACTCAATTTTGTAGCAAATGATCTAACTTAGAAAATGAGCCGCAATGTTTTCTTGTAGTTATTAGGTTAAATAAGGTTTTTTGTAACTAAGAAAATGCTCCAATTGGAGTACGGACTGTGTGTTTGTGAGTATGTTTATAATCACGGGGTCAGACCCTATCGTCGTCCATTGCTTGTGCCTTTTAACTTATCTTCCGTCAGGCACCCTTTCGTCCAGTTGTCAATGCCGATCACATTTGTACTATTTTTTAAATGTTTTTTTTCGGTTTGTCTTCGACAGTCTTAGGCTATTATATTTCCCTGTCAATGGCGTCCTGTAACGAGGAACTTTTCGATATGTGGAGGACATAACTAACACCAAAGTCATGAAAGAGCAAAGACTTGCTAAGCTAGTATCTATTCGAACATGAATTTATCGGGTAGCAAGCGAGCGCTCTACCTACTGTGCTAACTTGGTGACGCCTCAGGCTACTATGACATTTCTAACGAATTGAATCATATTCTAATGTCAATGTTACCCTGGTAACCCTGGTGACAGAATGCACGGAACTCTTTATCAACGTAACGCCCCAAACCGCATCTGTTAGATAATTCATCAACGATACACATGCCGTAAAGCATAACTTTCATTAGTTCGTTGATAATGTAGCAAACTTTGTCAACAGTCAACGTATTTCATCAGCACGCGTGGAAATGTTTGTTTATGTCACACATGGAAACAAAAATTGTCACCAAAGACATCCAGCAGATAATTCCTTAACCACAATTTAGTTTAACGTAGCTAACGAAGGAACGTTTTCTGTCAAAAGATATTCAATTTGATTAGACATTGTAAATTTGCGTTATATGTGTCAGGGACTGCAGAAATCAGGCCAGATGCTAAAATTTCACATTTTGAGTTTTCTTCATAATCTTGAAGAATAGCATTTTAAGAATAAATTCTCAAAATTTCAGATGATTCCGGTGATTATTTTCGGTTTTACAACATTTTCTTCACGTGCACTTGATGCCGAAAACACAATTAAAAGGTGAAACGGCTGTACAAAACCTATAAATCCTTCAAAAGGAAAATCCAAAATCTTCTGCTTTTTCTTTGTTAAATGTATGCCATACAACATCAACAAGTTCATATATTGCTTGAAAAACAACATTCTTTTTAAAACATGGTTACTATGGAAATATTTTGCATATTATAATAGTTACCATGGCAACAGTACTTCAATAACTATACATGTGGCTGTGAATTAGATTTTCAGATCAAATAGACTCATTTCTTTGCAGTTAATTATAAAATATGAAGATTCTGATAAGCTCACATTGTTATCTTGAATTATTTACATTATAATGTAATAAAATTCTGTAACTAAGTAACACTGCCTTAGTGCAAAACTTTTCCATGCCAAATACAATAAGAAGACATTAAAACAGTGTAGCTATAGTACAGCAATAAACACACAAGACATGTTATAATTTTATTTTATTTTATTATTTTAACAACAAGTTGGAATATTTAACATCTGCTTGTAAATATTGACATTTTGGTTGCCTAGCAACGGATAGAAACTAAATTTTGATCAAAAATATCAAAATACATTGAATCTACAGGTATTGAGTTTAAAAAATTCTAAGGTCAAGTTAGTTCAATATGAAAATTAATCCTTTGACAGTATAATGCATTTGAATTGTAGATTTACATGTTTAATTATGAAGCTTTTGATGCATTTTCAAAGAAAGCTGGATCACAAATTACCTTCTATGTATAAATGTTTTAGAGAACAACATTTAAACATGGTATACACTATATACAAGTGATATTCAAGCTGAACTACACATCATCTTATCATAACAGTACTGTATAAAATTATCATGCATTTCCAATCATGCAAATGTCCTTGACAACTGGTGGAATAGAACATTTGCATAGCAACTGCAAAAGTATAACAGACCGTTTCATGTGGTTTTTGTACTGAAATGCTCTCTCAATTGTTTTCTTATCCCATTACAATGACAAACTATTGTATAGCAACAAAATTACAGTTCAGTAACATCAGAATAATACAAGGCTTGTGAAACAATTCATTTTAATCAGTAGTAGCAGCAGAAACAAATATAAAATGCCTTAATTCATATAATCAATAGACAATACATGAAATAACATCAACATTTGCATAGACAGATAAGATACCAATGCAAGGCTATTACATCATATACATGTATGATATACAAATGTAAACTCATAACTGGAACATGCTTCACTTGACAGAATATAATTAAACTTTTGAAAATAAGTTATAGTGTTACAATTGTTAAAATACATGTAGTTTCTTTCACAATTACAGTTATTCAGATGTTAGTAAAGTACATTATTTAGTACATTACAATTCAGGTAGAATTAACTTCCAGTCATGACTTGTTGATTTCCAAAACTGACTAATGAGTTATAATAATCATCTGGAATGTTTCTAATCTTCACTTCTTTGCCATATGGTCTCTGTATCAACTTTTCTGAAAAGAAATTATAAGATTTTTTTATTTAATGATTAAAGTGCAAAGTACTGGTACACAGTTTATGCTGGGTATCATATCCATTAATTAATAGTCCTGATAAAATGAAAGCAACTCAAATATTGGGCATATTGCAATCAAATTTAGGCCAATACTATTGAAAGAACTCATAATTAAACCAATCAATTAATATATTTGTCCAGCATCAGCCTTTTACAAATTAATGGACACTGCTCAAATAGAGTCTTGCAAGCATTTTTTATAGATGAATAATAGAAGATATGTATTATAGTAGTCTATATTCTATTTAAAAAAGGAAATGACATTTGAAAATTATTATTGATATGTTCACTATTGATAACAGATACTGAAATTACTGGCATAATATCAGCTACTGTCATAATCATGATATATTATGTTGAAATAGTTCTGTGGAACAACCACTTCATGATCAGCAGTCAGGTCTACAGTATAACAACTGTTATACATATCCTTGGTCCAGTAACCACTACAGATAATTAGTGGAATAAGTAATATGAAGGATTTACAAATGGAAGTTTAATAATTGGATCAGTTGTATACCTGAGATAGAGGTCTCTGTCCAAACTCAGCTTCCCCACAGTAAACTCCACATAACTGACATGTTCATGGTTTGTCCACACATGTTGTTCAAGATCAATTATTGAACATCCTGAAAATGAGAATTAATTTTATGAAGATAATTATTCATATAGAATATAACTAAATATAATTTGCCTTTTATTACATGTAGTCAAACTGTAAATACTAACCACAGAACAGGCATACTGTATCTTACTGTTAGATGCATCAAGGATTTCCCAGTACTCAGTAGGCCTACTACAGTGTAGTTATAAGTAGAACAGCTACTAGAGGCATGTGTATACCAAATTGTTACATTGTTGTAGAGTTGTGCAGTTATTTGGGTGTGCGGTTAAGTCCGGATGAGCCGTACGCACTTGAATTAAACCCATTTAAGTAAGCCGGCGGGAAATTGGCCTAGTGAATTGAACCGCATACATTTCTGTAGGGATGGAATCCTACAGTAGCTGAAGTGTCAAATGAATTTACTTGTCAGTTCAGACAGTCTAAACCAGACCTATTTTACTAGTAAACAGTAGTGTTTGAACATTACTGAATTTCAGGATGTACTGGTGAGTTGGATATATGCATTCAAAGAGTTTAATATGAAGACAAATGACAGTCATTTTACTTGATGTGTGCAAACTTCAGCAAAGTAAGGTGGGTGGGGGATATGTCAACAAACATGAATGCATCCATAAAATCAGCCATGAACAATCCTCATGTTAACTCGTTATCTGCAGGCATAAAATTTGCACTATGATATGAAGAATCGGGTATACAATGGACTTATCCACATAAAAACAGACTGCTTTGTAGCATTTCAAAGTCAACTTTCGCTTTCAAAGTCAATGTTATCAACGAATTTAAACCCATAATTCACAACAGTAAAGCAATCACAGACAATAAAAGATATGCTTACCTCCAAATACGAGCTTTATAATTCGATATCAACCAGATCAAACCAACATCAGCGTCATTTCTCATCATTATACCTTACAAACTACACTCAACAAACACAAACAATCAAGTGTCCGCCATTTTGGTTTGTTGACCTTTACAGAGTAAAAGGGAAATAACTATCGCTAAAATGGCTAGACTACACTAAAATATTCGTGAAGTGGTTGTGAAATGTTGCAAATATATCTTAATTGTTTATTTTCTAAAGCAGAACTTTTGTTATACAATTACACTTGAAAATATAAGTAAATAAATTAGAAAATCCGCGAAAAAACAGCGCAAGTTTTTGACGTCATTTTTCTAAAAATAGACGTTACCGCATCTGGCCTGATTTCTGCAGTCCACGTCATTATTAGCTCCAAACATAACATCACAAGCTCACATAACAAAGTTTGGTACATATGCGTACATGTACTAAAATGTAGTCTACTAGCAGATCTAGTTTGAAATTTCAATGGAACCGGACTAATGGTGCGGACTAAATTAAAAGTTTGCCAACAGCCGTACCAGGTTCATTTAAAAAAGGCCGTAAAATGTGTCATCCTGCATTTTTGCGGCGGGGACTGGCGCTTTTTAATCATTACTGTTGAGATGTTGCTGTTTTCTGTGCTCGGCTTAGGTATAGTTAAGTTGAGTGTAACGTCCTCTCTTTCCGATTAATCTTAGGTAATTATATAATTACAGTATAAAATGTTAACTTATATTAACTAGCCGAGTTCATCATTCACGTTCCGAACGACGTATTAAGGAATGGTCATTTTTATTTAAATGTTGGTGATGTGTACCTAGTATAAGGGTCGGCTTTAATCCTGAGAGAAGAATGTGTACCCGGATCCCAATTACCGTCGTAAACAACAACTTGTTAATCAGTGCGACTGTGAGAGTTAGGCATTATAACAGTAAACAAGGATATTCTGATGGCTATATGATAGTTTTAGACTTTAGTTGTATTATTATATAGGAAACTCAACCGAGAAAACAAACACATTTTGTATCTTCGAGACGGAAATGACTTGTGTCACTTTAAAAACAATTTATCGTTCAATGTTTATGTATACTAAGTATACCTTAGGTCATCTCAGGTGTCAATTCAATGTGTTCCTGTATGGTCATTTTGGGAGTTGCGAAATGTTTGAGTACGAAACAAAACAAATAACCAGTCCTCATTTCACCTCCTTTCGCCTCCTTTCGTCTCGTTGCGCCAAAAATCCTCCTTTCGTATTTTAGTCAAACCCTTCTACATATGCGTCATTTACCAGGAAAACACGAAGTGCGATTCTTGGTCGTGTCTTGGTATGCCTTTCTTTGCAAATGTCAAGCCAATTTCGGTTTATCTTTATATCGCTTGCTTATAACACTCGTACGTTATTGCAATATGCATTACAAGGCGCTTCTTTTTAGCATATTTTCATGAAAATCATGTCATGTAGACAAAACTGAAGTGCAAAAACTTGTATTGACCATACATAAAGAGTATTTTCAGGCAGATTTTTCTTGTTTTCTCAAATTATCGATTTTGTAAGATATGTTTTACAATTGTTCATTGACGAGATATAAACTTTCATCATCAAAGTCGCCATTTGCAGTGATCGCCTCCAATTAGAGTATTTATGCAATTTGACTTAATCCTAAACATACGCAGTTAATGTGCTGGACTATGTATCATATGGATTCTGAGAATGGGTTAGTTTAAAAAGCACAAAATTATGTGCATCACATGGAGTATGAGTCAACGTTCAAAGTCCAAAAGTGACGTCATGCTCTGGTCCGTGTGACTTCATTTTCAAAACAAAAACAGTCTAAAGTAACGCGTGCACCCAATTAAACTTGAATTAATTGTTATCTTTCAACATCCCATTAATTAAACATAGTGACCCATTTACCTAAAATATAAATATTCGACTGACTACTAATATGTACACCTGTATTAATGTTACCTTTAAGGGATTTAGGGACTTAGAGGTCACACTCTTAAGTTTCTATTTTCACTCTCCGAGATTGGTTAAAAAGCGGGACATTATTATACTTAATAACTCTATAATAAGTATGTTAATATCTCAGCTATTGCTATCATAGTACGTATATGTTAATCTAATTAAAACGTCACGATATGTTATACTATTTATATAGCAATTCCTATATTACTTGACTAACATGACTGACATTGCGAGATCTTACATCTGCAACATTCTTCTGGCAACCAGTCTTCTAGTTTATCTTATCCACCTACATAGAAAGCCTGCGTATTGAAGACGCCTCATCCGCTGTATATAGTGAAAGTTTTGATGAAACGCAAACAAAACCCAATTAGCGGTCGTAACTACGAAATTATGTCTTCCTGCGCGAGACAGCATTCGCACCAAGCCTGAACTGTAGCTAACGGACAACAGTAAGCTTTGATGTCGTCCACGAGATCTAAGAAGCTCTAATTGGACTAATTAGTAAAAAAAATCTCGAAACAATCTTAGGTCATCATCAACTGAATTATAAGTTATAATGACTTCGATTATCGGAGGCGGCTTTTGTTTCTGCGTCGAAGGTATTGTTCAGATAGACTTTGGATTGGCACATTATGGATGCAGCGATGCTCGTTCCAACGCCAGAACGGCTTAGAAGGATATACGACGGATTACTTAACGTAAATATAAAACATTTAAATCTTATTGGATGTTTTAATTGGACATTATATTTGCATAATATTGGATTAACGTCGTTTTATTGATTTTTTCGCTAACGTGATTACGATGTTTTATTTTCGATTTTGATATAAACGCCGTAATTAATTAATTTGGATTTAGATGGACAACCGCTTAACGTTTCGCTCCATTCGGAGTTGCAGTGACTAGTTTGCAATTTGGCTTTTTCCTAATATAACTGGAAATGGTAACAAAGATTGAATAAAATGCATGCGAAACAATATATATATATTCATATATTATTGCCAATTAGCACTATACATGTACATCTATATATATACATATTGATTGAAACTTCGATGAATCGACATCGAATAGTTTTGCCGATGGTCGACAAGAAAATAGAAACGCTTCGTCATGATCTTAATTGCCCACTGCCGCCTTTGTGTCATTAATTATATTTGTCGACTCATGTTTGATTGTTTTAAAAAATAATTAATTGCGGATACTGTTTTGCATAGATAATATGTACTTAAATAAAATGCTTTTTCTCATATTCCGGTTTTTGGAATAGTGCCGCCATTTTCTTTTAATGGTGTTCCTTTGTAGTCATGAAACAACAAACAAAATGTATACAAACTTTGTTTACTTGTACCAGCAATCAAAATCAATATTGGACAACGTACATGTAATAATTACTACTTAATTGGCTATATTTATTTTGGTCAATGCATACGATTATTAAAGACAGTTATAGGCGTTTACTCTTTATTTTAATGTTTCGGCCGTATAGGCATATATTGGCATGTCATTACTGATTGCCACGGAAGAACGCAATCAATCAACTGTATGTCAGAATAGTATCATTTATATAATACCAGACGTAATCTTTTGTAATATCTAAAAACTATGATTTGCGAAAGGACCCTTTTGTAGTCCAAGTGCTTCCTGACTTCGAATATTGTGTCGGGCAGGTTTTGTTCTCTCGGGGTACTTGCTATGGTCATTTTCTTACATGTGGAGAAATTGTCAGTTGTTTGTGAAACTAGTTAATAATTGACAATACCAAGCCTATTGATCTTAGTGCAATAATTCTATTACTCCAGGATAGGATATATAGTCGTGATATAGCAGTGGCGATCAAATGCTATCAATCTATGATCAATTCAATTTCCCGCTCAGACTTACAATGTTCAAAAAGCAAAATGTCTCTTTTTTAGGCTCAATCAAGCTTCGTGAACAAGTTGAGTTGTTGAGAAAAGTTGTTAAAGAAAGATGGGGCCTGGTTTATCCCTCTTGCTTGTCGATCGGTGTAACTACTTACTAACTAGTGGTCAGTCAATGTAAGGATAATGTGACTTGGTAGTGAAACTTTAAACAGTATTATTTTAAAAGTAATAATATGACTGGTGTTATGCAAGGTGTTCGGATTGTTGTAATAGATGGTCTTCAAATTATTTAAATAATGTCTTAAGAACTACTATATGAAAGTAAATTAAATAAACAGTGTCAATTTTAAAACAATTAATGACATATCGTTTAATTAAAAATAACAGCAAATACCTGAGTTATTCCCCACACCAAATAAACGTATACTCTTCATGATACCAATGAAAGCATGTTAATCTTTATGTTAATCAATTAGTACCACGGACAAATCCTCGTGTAATTCTATATTTCGTATGTCCTTTGATGTTAGAATAACATAACAGAAAATGGGGGTAAGATTTACGGCGAGTGTGCTAAAGTTTTTCGAAATTAACTCGGTGCATGTTTTAGTTTTGTTGCAAAAATGAAAGTTTTGAGACCAAGCGTAAAAAGATTACGTTTGAGCATACACAGTATGCATGCCACAACATGTGTTGGTAGACATGCCTGCTGGTATGCCTGCGAAATGAAACAGTGATTCAAACATTTGCTTATTCTAACGTTACCATTTAGAATGCCCTCAAATGAAGACTTCTCGACATTTTATGCGAATGATTAAAGTCCACTTTCTGGCACAGGAATATATTACACGTAGTGTAGGACATTGTTGCAAGCATGACACGCAACACCATAACATTTAAAGTCCGCTAATAGAACCAAACATACAGTCGATTTCCGGGAAATAGTATGACACTACATATGCAATAATTCTAATCATATGGTATGATAATCATCCTTACATGGATCAGATTTTACATGCAATAAGTCATATGTTATGTTTCACGTGTCGGAGCATCAAGTAAACAAACGAAATAATTTTAAATATTATTAAAATTAATTGTCCCTCCTTTCAAATATTTGGCAAATGAAAAAATAATTGCAGCATTAATAAGATTGGATTTGTTTTGTGGTGTGCCACCCACTCTTTTATCATATCGAATTGTTTAAAAATATAGATGCATCCTGAATGACACTATATCCTTTTAAGGACATTTCAAACAGATTTGTTTTTTGTAATTTCCACGAAAAAAATAAAAGTACTGGAACAAATTCATGTTATCCACGTACTTATTTAGTGCGTTTGCTTTTAGTTTGTTTTGTGTGTGCTTCAAGTGTGATATAAAGGGGAACTTTTAGTCCTAAATGTTAACATAAACTGGTATAAAATTCGTCTATTTAACATGAAACTTTGATAAGTAAACAAAATTTCAAAGCTACTAAGTTTTATATACGCTAGAACGGATCATATTTAATGCATATTAATGAGTCCATTTATTATCCTACAACCTTATGGTAGGTCATCAAAACATACTCCTACATAGCAACCAGTAACCGACTGTTTCAACTTTATTTATAGATGTAACAGTTTGTATTTTATTTTGTTTAAATAAACAATTTATATGCTGCTGACACTTGGAAACATTTTATTTATGATAATTTAACATTCGAAGACACCAGACCGGTATTTTACAGTCCGGTAATTTAGTTTTAATCAAAATGTTCACACAATTATACTAAATAAACTAATAAAATATAACGAAGCTATAAAGCAAAAACTGTGACTTAAAATCAGTTACTGTGTATTATTGATCGAACTGATTTGCTGTAGAAACAAAAACAATCTTTTTATATCAAAACAATTTAGCATTAATGAAAGTATTTCCAACTAAGCACACACATGCCTGCTTCTATATCGAAATGTTTCATTTGGATTTTCTGAAGTTGAACTTTGTCCTAAAGCTTTATGACTGCTGGTGATTTAGTTTCGTTTTCTTGTTTGTTTCTGTACCGTCTCGGGGTTGTGTTTTCTGTGTTCAGCTATTTCAATTGAGCGGCTGCATTCCGTGTCAGACATTTTATTAACATATGTTAATGAATAAGTAGCCCTAGAGATCGAAGCAATAGTTAGCGATCGTGGGAAATTGTTCATGAAGGAATTAACTTTTTTACTCAATTCTAACAAACTAACTTTGTTTCCATAAGCCACATTTTCAGATAAAATATGACTTTAAAACTTATTGGGAAAATACATTTTTTTCAATAGGAACAATATCCTTACATCGAAGGATGACAAAACTCGATTTCACCTATTGGTAAAAAATGTAGGACTAGCTATAAAGTATGTTACACAATTATACATATACTAGTAAAATTATAAATGTATTTTGAAATAAATTTATTTTATATGTATACAAGTAATATTTGGCACAGTATGACTGTATGAACTTGAGTTATAAGCCAATGAGGCTAAATGATGGGAAATTGAACGTTATGTTGCTGTAGTTTAAAATGACATTTGCCGTTATGTCAAAATACTAGTATTTTGTATCATTTACGCCCATGCTCCTTTGGAATGTAATATACGACAGGTCACGTGGTTACATGGTTAATATCAAGAACACATACACATATGTTTTAAATCCTCTTGTTTATTGACATTGGGATTTGGAAGGCATAGACACAGCGAGCAAATGATGATTTATTTAAGGATGAAAGTTACTCACAGGTTTATGATGCTCCGATGTCGATTTGTTGATAGCTTAGCTACTCATTCACACTTATATAATGGACTGTGACCTTAATTTGAGACTGACAAAATTGCGTCTTTTGGTAGACTTCACTTCATAAACAATAGATCGCTTGCTTTGAATGAAAGGTCGTAACGATAATATTTATATATTGAGAAAACAAAAAAAACGCTGTCGGAAATTTACTCTTTACTAATGGAAAAATAAGCTTTACAACTTCATTTTGGTCAACATGACAAGTTCCGATTTTCATACAAATAGGCTCATAAGAAGCGCCTTCTGTTGAAAATTTCAAAATATGTTTCAGTCGTAAGTAGTAGTTACAACCTTCTCATTCTAAGCCAGCGATATGTATCATTTTGATTTTAGAGCATGAGACTAATTGTTAAACGATCCACTAAGTATTCCATTTTATTATAAAATATAATTAAGCATGAAAGGGAAATATTGCAAATTATTTATTTAGTCAATTTTACTAAAGACTGACCTTTTTGTATTACTAAAAGAATATGTACTATTACTAATTATTAATAATAATTATGAATCGGGCAGGGAATTCGTCACTCAACAGAAACTCCAAAGCACGAAAGGTAAGCACAACACACAGAAAGGAAATGCTGAGTACTTAGTGTCACAAATTTCATGATTACGTCAATAATGCAAACAGGGACATACACGTAAACCAGAAAATGCAACAAAAAGACATACCATTCTGCAGACAGCCAAACTTAAGTAAGAGTCAGCAGGCATCAATATTTATGATTTCTGGAACACCCCTCGAGGAGATTATGTGCAGGCATTTGTACATTTGTGCAACCATTACAAACCAGCACAATGACCAATTGTATGTTTGCAGTCTTCCTTTTTATTATAACTATAATGTAAGACAATGTTCTATATTCAAAACAGTCGCAAGCTCGATTCCGTTCCTCCGTCATCTACCTAAGATAATTAATGGAAAACATTGTCTCTCGTAGCTTCGTGTACGAGTTATAATAATATCAAGTATATCAGAAATAAACATTACGTCTTGTAGAATCAAGTGGAGAACCACAACTGTCATAAGATAATGATAATAGTCAATCAATACTTTAATAATAAGATAATGAATACCAGACAGATATAGCAGCACACAACAACAAAAAACAGCCGAACACTTAAGACAGAAAAGAAACACACACAAAAAACAAAAGAGAATAACACACGGTCCACAAAAAAACGTCACAATGGCAAACCCAAAACTGAACCAGAACATATAATTAAAGCGTTATTAGTTCTTAATTTTGGAGTCCGAAGAAAACTTAAAATTCAAGAATCATTGTGCATTGAACATTTATGCAGCTGCACAATTCATGGTAAACCATGATGTTTCTTTGTCTAGCTACGATTCTAAAATACAGAGAAAGGGGGTCGGTTAGTTTGTTGGTTAGTTATCTGAAAACAAATGGAATTTTAGCTGCGTCATATTTGTGGTGGGATTTTCTGCATACCTAACTGATGTAGAAAGACCATTTATGAGCAAGTAAATACTGTCGTTGTTTGGAAACACGCAGTTCTAAACATCATTTCTTGGCAAGCTCAGTTTATCCGCCCACTACTTTTTATCTAAAATTCTTCGGTGACTTTTCTTTTCTTTAGAACGCCTTAATGACTTCCTTTATATATAGGCGTTTTTGTTTTATTGTTATAGGCGTCAGACTAAGTTATATATTTTGACCCAAAGGTGCGTCAGAGATTGCGCAATTTCAAAGTATGTGCAAATAAACAAGTATATGCTTACTTTTGCAAGGTCCAATGTCCCAAATCCCTTTGTGTTAACAATATTCATTCAGTAGTGATCATAAAAGTAAATTAATGTACCCGAGCAAGAAATGCTGTAGTGAACTCAAAACTCAGTCAAGATCATTTAGTTATATTTGTAGATCTATCCTCTTCATATAGGTTGAGATTAGTTAGGCTTTTGACCTCATAAACGGGAAATTTGGCTTTTAATGATAATGCATTTGCGTCGTGCTGCAATGCCTTCATTGTGATTACTGACATTTGCTGTGTCCATAAAAACATATATTTGAGTATCTTGGTTTTCACTGTACAGTACTAGTGTCTCATAATGTGTTTTCAGTTGTTTGGTCAGTTATGCAAAAGATTAATGAGTGGACACTATTTCTCATAGAGCTTTAGAAGAGCTTTCCCCTAATTTCTCTCATAACATTTTATGAGTTTATGTCGTTCATCCTGAGATGTTCTTAGAGATTTGGTCAAATATATTAAAATGTTTCAAGTCATGGCTATCATTTTCGCGTTGAATCTTCTTAGACATTAAAATTTCTTTGTGTTTATAACGTCTTATATGATTTTGAGCAAATTCTCTTGGAGCATTTATTTCTATTTTGTGTTATGACATTTAACCAGGTTAGATCATGTCATTTTCTATTCGAACGTTCTAAAAGTCATTTTTGATCAATTACTGCTTCTGTTGTTCTAAGGATTGGAAATGTGCATGCACTGTAACTATTTTTGTCTTGCAATTTCAGTAACTCTAATTTATCTACATGTATACCAGGCTAAACTGCTCTATTGCAAACCACTGTATAGCATTATCTAGTAGTTATTTGCTTGTTGACCGGCATATTGCTACTCCTTGCCGAAAAAAAGACTATGCCAACTTGCTTTCTTGTCATTAAATGTTGAAATAGAGGCGTACCAACAAATGAAAATGCTGTCAATTATAAAAGATAAATGAGCAACTATGTTATTGCCTAACCGCAGCAATTTATATTTTATCCTTGTATTTTAAGCTATTTATCATCACTCTAGATCGTGCAGCTTGATAAAAGAACTTCCGAATATGGAATTAATCCAAAATAGCTGACATGTCACATGACCAATTGACGAATCACGTGACGAAATTATGTAAACACTGGAACAAACCCAAATAATCATATCGAATAATTTCGCGTGAGTTATCTTACGAATATAAACGCACGCCTTACTCGTGTGATGACGTCACGATTCGTATACCACGCAATTAAACAAATGATAAAATACACTTTAAAGTGGTTTTTGTGGGCGGATTAGGATGGAATTATGATTATCTATATATAAAAGTGATACTCACTGAAATTGTATAATTAATATAAACTCTCGGGTAGCCGAGTTAAGACGGGAAGATTAGAAAGTTGCATTCCTTTATCAATTGCTCGCAGTGCGACTGAACATTTTAACACAGAGACTTTATTGTCGCTAAAATTGCGAACTTAAGTTTTGAAAACAGAAAAGTACTTATATATATACTGAGATTACTATTTACTTAGACTTTTAAAAGTCAAGAAAACTATATCATAATATAATATAGAGCATAATTTTTAGCGAAACTTGTTGATTTCTAGAAAAAATTATCATCATTATATAAAAAGACATTTTTAAAATACTAGTAGTTGTTGACGACTATTTCGGAACAATGTCTTATAGTGTGGAAATGGACGATAACTTCTATTTTGTAAGTATTTCTAGTTCACGGCTTTCGTTTCTTCTTTTTAACAAACACGTGCACAAATTATTGTTGTATTAGTTTGAGCAAATATTGTTCGGATATACATCTAATTGTACGTTACATTTAGTTTCTTGCGCGTGTTTTATTTCTGTTGATTTAAGTGTGCCTTCGGTACCTTACCGGCTTTCTGACAAATATACTTATTATATTGCGTTTTGTTTGTGTGCGTGTCGTTTTCAGTTGACTATAATTGGATTTTTTGTTTATTTGGTGCCGACTGTTTCAAATATATTTTAGGAATATTAGTAGTTTTGTACGTATAAAACAAAACACTGTCTTATAGCGTCAAAATGGACGATAACTTTTACTTTGAAAGTATTTTTATTTAACAGTTTACGGTAGTCTTTTAAAAAGTATGCAGTAAATGTTATTCGTATGTTAACATTACGTTTGGTTATTGTGTGTATTTTCAGTTGCTTTAACGGTGTTGTTTGGCGCTGTTTATTTCAATTCTGCTTCGGAAATACATGGTGGTTAGAGCATTGCGGTTTTTTTCGTGTTGTTTTCAGCTGATTTAAGTTGTGTTGATATTTGCTATGAAGCGCGCTGTTTCTTTCATATGGGTTAAGAAAATGTGCGGCGGCCCATTCACAATTACATTTTTCTGATTGATTGATTTTTGGTCTGCATATATTTCGTATGTTCCGTGTTTTGTTTCGTAAAACCAGAACATCCGGTAATAGTTCTTGTAGTATAGGCATTGAAACATGGTTCATAGAATTGAACATTAATTCTTCTTTGTTCGTGCCTATTAAATGTTTCTTAAAACTTCGCTTACCGAAAAACATATTGTCTTTGTAATGTCGCATCGTTCTGTACTTGGTTAAGTAAATGTTGCGGTTAGTCAATTTCAAATTTATTTTGTACATTTTGTGAATTAAACTTTATGAAATTCTAGACATTCTAATTATGAAGTGACAGGTCCGACCTCATGGACAAAGCTAATGAGGTCGAGTCCTATCTTAATAGAATATGGTCAACGAACTTGGAACTAAACATCGCAAAATTGTCATTTAAAAATGATAACAATAACGTGAATTGTTTCAATGACGGAAAAAGCGATCATTTTTTTATAAAACTTTCTTTGAAATTATTCGTAAATCGTAGAAAATCATGAGAAAATTCTCGAATATTTCAGAAAATCTACGAAAATCCTCGAATATTCTAGAAAATTTAAGAAAATACACGAACATTTTAAAAATTACGGTTAACGATGTATTACTCATCAGTATGTTAGTTGAAGATTCTTGTTTTGTCATTGTATGTGAGATAACATCCACCCTTCTAGTGTGTTGCTCTTTGTTTGCTTATTTTCGGATGAGTCAAGATTCGGATAAACCTTCAAAGATCGGCAAAACTCCGCGAAATCAAGTGTCATTTAATGGTGTAATTAAAATATTCCATTCGAGTAATTACAATGTTTATTGTACAGGCGTGTTTCAAGCTACGTGTTAAATCACGTTTTATCTCGGCTTTATCTCGTGACCTAACGTGACTACCCCATTAAATTACCATCCCTATCAGTCGCTGCTGAATCAGATTCAGCTTAACTTACATTAATTAAGGGTAGAAACGTCGGAATTTACCCTCGATGAATCTGACTGTTCAAACAAGGAAAACGGCCCCTTTCCCTATTTGTTACGCGCTAAGACAGAGCAATTAAATACGTCGCGTCTAGACATTCTTACTGGCATTTAAGCCCTCACGTGAAATTTTAATTAAGAAATGATGCGTCATTAATTAACATGGCTGATGATTTTAACATTTATACATGTCCTGCATGTCGATATGACATATGGTATGCCAAACATACATTCCAATGTCATCTCTAACTAATACTTATATTGAAGTAACAAAGATCTACAAAAAAAGTTATTTTTAGATCTTTTTGACATGCGTACAACATAGAAAAAAGAACTATAGAAGTCTCAATCTTACATTTTAATCTCATCATTTATTATAATTGTAATTAATATGTTATTGTTTATACACTGTAATTGTATCGTTAATGATGGGAATAAAATAGTGTATGTTTAGCTACATTGGCAAATAAGCCACAATATTTAATTGCAAGCAGTTAATATGATGTTCTTTGGAAACAAAAACTTACACGGACTTATCAAATATTTATTTTAGATCTGTACAAAATGATGCTGTGCATCACAATCTTAAATTGGAAGCAGTTAATATTATGTTCTGGTGAAATATTAGATAGTAGTGCGTTAGCAAGTGTCTTCAATTCGGTGGATTACTAGATTTTTTTGTTAATTCTGTAAAGATAAAATGTAATTGATGATGTTGTTACTTTCCCCTTTGATCTGATTGAAGTGAAATTCTGTAACGTGCAGGATAGCATGTCTGTGTTGGTGGGTAACAAAGGAACAAATGTCGCGCTGTTGGACCATCAAACAGATACACCTTTCTAAATTATGCTAAATAACTTTATACGAAAATGAGGGAAATATACAATATGTTGTACTGTGTTAGTGTTTTATTAGTTTATTCTTCGATAAATAATATATAGATAAATAATAATAAACAGTTTCACAATAAATAACAAAATATGTAGTCAAAAACTACAATTAAAACATATAATAAACAAATTTCAAATAAATTATCGCAGAAATCCTTCTAAAGTTATAGCAAATATATGTACACGTACAGTGAATCTTAACATATGACCACATACATCACAGAAATAAATATTAACGATATAATAGCAACACGAATTAAGTAAGAGAACAGAACGGAATTTATAATGCCAACAACAACATATTATAAAACATAATAAGCATCATTACAAAGTCCATATTTTTTACTTTCCAAGGTGCATATGTGCCATTTAATGAGATGACACTGGTTGTATTATGTTTATGATACGTGATAACATTTTTTTATTGTTGTTTTATTTCAGGATAAACTTCCAGACACCAACCTTTCGCCACCGACAGTTAAACGTATGATTCCACTTCCGGTTATTGGAGTTGATGACGTAGATCCCATTCTGAAAGAAGGTTCACGTGACAGTATGGCGGTAAGTTTGTAATTGTTTTGGCAATTATTGAACACACAATTCATTCCGTACATATTGAACACAAAATTCAACACAAAATTGAACACAATCTGTACATGTTAAACACACAATTAAACACAAAATTATTCAGTGAATATTAGAGATAATTCGATTGCAAATAATGCGCAAATAGTACATTAAGGAAACGTACTCTGAAATTACCAAACCAGCAGTTGTTGCAGTTAACATGATTTTAAAATTAGAACGGCCAAACTAAAATAAATACAAGGTCTTGCATATAGTGTTATACAAACGGAAAATGTATTAATACACCTCATACATGTTTACTTATTAGATGATATGTTGTTTTATATTTTTCAGTCCGATGAAGGTATAACGAATCCAGCATTTGATACATTAGATCGTCTACAAGTGAACGGTAACACATGGAGTGAAACAAGCAGTGATAATAATAGAGAAGATTTGAAGAATAACTTTGATGCTGTAGATACTCCACCTAAACAAACTAAGAAACCCGATAGACCAGACAAAAGGTAGAAACACATACTCGCTTGTATGATAATTGTACGATAATTTAATTGAATAATTGATATACTGCGCAGAAGAAAGATGGGCCACACAGGAAAACAAGTGCTGCACCACCTCTTGGTTGAACAATAAAAGAATCCAGTGAAAACTTGTCTGCAACAAATTCAATGTCAGCAACTGACCACCTCCTTTAATTAACTATAAAAATATGAAAGCATCTCTTTCTATATAACTACAAGAAGTTTGAATATAAAAAATCACGCTGTCAGCTCATGCATGCGTTTATATGGTCGAAGGTTGATTTTGCAAACATAGGGCAAATAATATATGCAAATATTTTATTTTAGGTTTGTTTTTTCTTTTTTTTTGTGGTCTAACTTAATTGAGACTTAGTAATTCAAAGAAATATTTCTTTACTTTCAGTAGTATGCCTTCGGATTCGGATAAGACAGCAACCTTGAAATCCTGGGACGTTTTTCGTGTAGTTAACAGAAGCAAACAACGTGGTGTGGACGATGAATCCTATAATGTGTTCCTTAAGAGTGTTAAAGTTATTGTTAGTTGTTTTCTAACACTCGCAATATTAGGACTTTCGATTCTTAGCAAAAGTACATTGTTTCTTATCACTTCAAACGTGTATTCGAACGTTACTCTGGAGTGTACATACTCGTCTGCAACGGAAGTGACAGAATGCAGGCGGGTACCTGCTGATCGTGTTAAATCAACAGACGCTTTTCATCCGTCACCAAGCGTTCAAGCGAGGTGGCTGTGGGCGCTGTTTTTAGTAGTTTGTGCGCCAAATGTGTTCACTTTTGGAAAGTGTTTCTGGCGAATGTGCTTCAAGAAAACAAGGAATCCAACTCCAAGAGTTTTATTTCTGGTATGTAGTCTATGATATGTTTCTTCTATATTAACTTTTAAATTCCGGAGTTCCAAATGGGTTTACAACGTTATTAGAACCTTAACAATGGCAATAAACTATGGTTTGGTATGAACGTATTGTCCGCCTAAGCTGAAAAGCCACTTACGCATTTCAATAGTATCTGAGTTATAAACCACAAAAAGTGTATTGTCAGTTTAAGAGCGTATACCCTCTTTATTGAATAAATAGTTTGTGCCTTTATCCCACCATATTGGTGTCATACCGTTTATAGTAATTACCATCAATATACATGTTATGATTAAAAAAACGCAATTTCAATGCATCTAAATCAGCACGCATTAAATTTATTCCATTGAAGCATCAATAAGTATGGTAATGTGATATCATTTTGTCTTGTTTGCAGGTTTTAGCGATAGAAACACTTCACACAGCAGGAATGAGCATGTTTGCATTCTATGTTCTACCGTCGGTGGATCCATTAAGGGGTCTGGCCCTTACTTTCGGAGTGGGCGTCGTTCCTGCTTTATTGAAACTTTTCGATACACAACGAGAGAACGGCCGGAAGTTTTATATCATTGTAGCGGATGTTGTCGCTCTGGTCGCCCAGATTTCTATCCTTATACTGTGGCCAATCCGAAACTTGATTCAAGGGGAAAACACAGACCTAACTTGGACTATTCCAGCATCGCTATTGTTGATATCAGTTGGGTGGTGGGAAAACTATATAAATAGGTTCACCAAATTGGGATCTCTAGGTAGAAGGCTTAGAGAGTTTAAGCATAAAGTGCGGCGCATGCGCACTAAGATATATATTCTAGCCAGTATGTGGAAGATTATATTAACAATGGGACTTATGACTGTGATGGTTACTGCTGGTAACAAGTCGTGTATGAGTGTGCTTTATTTCGACATTGAGTTCGCTCCTGACTGTCCGCATCTTTTGAACCCGTCTGGAAACAATATTGACTCCGCCTCATTGCACACAGAGCCATTTTGGATCGCTCTGGTGCAGATAATTTCTTGCGTACTGTGTTATCAATTTTCGAAGATTGCTTGCAAAGTCATGCTGCAAGTTGTAAGCTTTTCCTTGCCTTTAATGTTGGCGGCACCAGTGATCAGTGGTCTGTTAATCGCTGGGTGTGAGTCCTGGAACCACGAGGGAATTGACGAACTATTTATGCCGCCATATTTGTATTGGACATGTGACATCAATGGAATTTCCCGCGGTTTTCTAGAGAATCTCTACTCGGAGTATCTACTTCCGGTTTCTCTGTTATGGTGGCTGTCGTTTATGTGGGTTACCTTCCATATATGGATGCCGCGTGTAGAGAGGTTAGTACAGACTGAACGACTGTTTGTACAACCATTATACTGTGGTGTGATGTTAGAACAATCCATGATGTTAAACAGACGTCGAGACGATCATGATCGGGGACGAAAAGATTCGGATAAAGTAAGCACTCCTAATGTATTGTGGGTTGTTTTCAATATTCGCGTAGAACTAATTACGGCGAATACTCGGGCTGATTGTATTATAAAGATATTTTTCTAACGATTGAATCACTTCTTTAAGGTTGCCTAATGAGCCAATAAGAAATATTTTGTCCAATTCCACGTACACTTAAAATAAAATATATCTTAAACTTTTCGGCAGAACAAATGTGAATCGACCTTTATTGTTTTACTAATGTGATAATGCTTTGCGCTGGAAACTGTTGCTTTTGACTGATGAACAACTTACTGAATGTTTGCCTATGATAAAGACAAGGGGAAAATAAAAATAAAAAGTGTTTGTTCTTCCAGCATAAGAGAAAAGCCTCGACCTACGCAAATCTAAATGGACCATACCCCACCCATCTACCGATGACACCACGTGATCCTAAGAGATCAGAACCTGCACCAATGATTTATGTTTGTGCTACAATGTGGCACGAGACAGAAAAGGAAGTACTGCAGATGTTGACATCAATTTTCAGGTAATTGTGTTATGTTTGTTTTACGTATATTTTGTTCAGCACAGATTTTCAATAATTGTTACTCGTATCAACCGGAACTTACTTACTTACAAAACCTTTTTCTTCATGTTGTTGGAATGTTTGTAGCCTCATACTATGTATGAACAAAGTTGACCCAAGTTGATAATGTAATATGAATTTTATAAACACTGCGGTCAGAGTACGAACCACAACAATAAAGTATTCGTATTAATGGAAACGTTTGTCACAGATTTCAATCCATTATGAACATTCACTGAACGCAGACAAAATATGCGTTCATGAAACTTGTGTCAATGTAATTTGATTTGTGTACACTCGTATAGACTGAAACACTACGGGTTTTTTGTGTGTTAACAAGAAGTTAAACATCTTTATTACAGATTGGACGATGATCAGTGTGCAAGAAAGAACGCCCAGAGATTTTTCGATGTAGTAGATCCAGATTATTACGAATTTGAAGGTACAACACTTTTCCATTATCTTTGAAAAGCTACTCAAAGCTGTTCAAAACTGCTCAAAACTAATACTTTAAAGAAAATTTAAAATTGAACCTTAAATTCACATCGTATTATAAATACTTGTCCATTATCTGTAAAAAAACGACTTTGTATTGAAAACACATACTTTATTAAACGATAAAGTTTACATCGTTTTACAAATACGTTTTTATCAAAGGTGAGAACAACTTAACCACCACTCGACATAGCCTCCCACGCTAATAGTTAAACCATCTAACAGTCAGGTCCTTGTTATGTAACGCCCTGGTTTACTCCCTGGATTTAAAACGTTGCATAGAGAATGTCGTTTTATCCAATTAGATATTTTTACAAATTGCTATCACCAGATAAACTGATTTAACAAAAATAACTTATCTGAAATAGCGAGCGTTATGAATGATACATACCTGATTATCGATGTCAGCAATTGTTGAATTCGTGTCTTTTGTTCTTGCATGGTGTCCGACCACGTGACATTGAGGTTTTAAAGCACTAAAATAAAGTCAATACACACGATAATAGTCATTATTTTAAACTGTGGAATTTACTTAGTAAAATTGTAATATCGATGTTAACCGAAAATTGATCCGGCGTAAAATACCATTGTAAGTTTGTAACATTCTGTTCATTGTTTATTTCAGCACACATATTTTTCGATGATGCCTTTCAACCTCACGATGACATGACCTATGAATATTACGTCAACAGTTTCGTTAAACAACTTGTGAGAACTATAGACAAAGCCGCCAGGTAAAAAATGGTGTTTAAAACCCATAGATGCATTAGCTTTTCTAATCTATGCTTCCTCTACAATGATATACAGATACTTTTTTCAAAGATATAGTATTTATTTTGTAATCAAAATTGTATTTCGCAAATACGAATTGCTGTTCAATGTGAAACAGAAATGTGTCCGTATGAAATTAACACTAAAAATGAAATTAGAAAATTGGACATGGAAGCAAAACAAAATATATACTGTATACGAATAATTTACTTACATTTTCAGTAAAGTACACAGAGTACCAATGCGACTAGCACCACCTACCCGATACCCGACACCATACGGTGGTAGACTAGAATGGTCACTCCTAGGTGGTAACAAGTTAGTTGCTCATCTGAAAGATAAATCTAAGATCCGTATCAAGAAACGTTGGAGCCAGGTATGTCAACAGTTTACAATATTTCACAAACCGTCTAAGACGATAATTTAATTTTTGTTTTTAGTAAAAATGTAAACAAACGTGTTGGCGAACGCAAATTATTGTACATATGGTAGGCAAAAGAACACACTTTTTACTATCTATTAACCAATGGACTATGTTATTATTTGGTATTCTCAATCAAGTTCGAATATATAATGTTGGTTTAAAATATTTGATTACGACTGGAACTATTCAATATGTTTTTATTTGCATACTTACTTCCGTATTTCCTAAACAGTTTACATTTTAAAGGTCAATTTGTATATTGTTCACGATATTCACATATTTGCTTAATTATTATAATAGCTAGAATATTATATGAGTGGTTTGGTTTCTATTTACCTAGGTGATGTACATGTACTACTTGTTGGGTCACCGTCTTGTCGGACAGAATCTGGACGCTCGTCGTAAACAGAACATCGCCGACAATACATTTATCCTTACACTCGATGGTGACGTGGATTTCAAACCATCAGCTGTACAAGTACTGGTAGATCGTATGAAGAGAAACGAGAAAGTTGGAGCCGCGTGTGGTCGTATCCATCCGATAGGCATGGGTAAGTACGCTCCGGTAATGGCAATTCTATTATTAAATATGGACCAAAATGGGTTTACACCACTTCAAATCATCCATGGTATGCAACTACAACGAAACAAGCATAATGTAATTAGTCACAATACAAATCTATCGGTATGGCTAAGTACATTACCTGATACCTGTAACTGTTATATTGGTTTTGGGGGGTTTTCTTCTTACAGCGGTGTTCGGTACACGTAACTGTTCTGTAGGTTTGATTTGCGCTTTGGATTAACTTGTTAGATTTGATACAATGTCGTTGTTTTTCCTTTAAACACATAGAACGGTCGTGTTTATACAAACACCTTTAATACACATGTATCAACGCGTTCTTAGTCTGTATGAGTATTTGTTATCAAATCCAGTTATACGATTATTTGTCCAATGGTAACTTAAACAATACAACAGTTTTTTGCCCTCGATACGTTATAAGTTTTCTATGTAGTGGGCCATATCGATTCTAATAAATAGCATAGCTTTGTTTTTATACATTCACACAGGTCCTATGATTTGGTATCAGAAGTTTGAGTACGCTATCAGCCATTGGCTACAGAAAGCAACAGAACATATGATAGGTTGTGTGTTATGTAGTCCTGGATGTTTCAGTTTGTTCCGTGCCTCCTCCTTGATGGACGATAATGTGATGGGGAAATATGCAACACTATCATCACAGGCCAAACATTACGTACAATATGATCAAGGTAAATTGTTTGTCTACAATTACACAATCCTCTGGTTTATCGCGTATGAGTTACAACGTACAAAATAAAATTGCGTCAACTTAGCAACTTTCTTATTAGCTACCTCGGTTGCGCGATCGGTATGGTCTTGAACATTTCCGAGTATTTTTTAGAAGTTATACACATTGATAGATAAATTTGTATACGTCAATCACATAATTCCTACTGGTTATAGGTATTTTTGTATTTTGACCAACATTTTGTTTCTTATATCCAGTTGGCCGAATGAGACCTCTTTAACACATCTTCCTCCTTAAAAATTGCTAAACTCTATAAAAGAATTATATTTTAATCATTCTTACATTAATATATTTGGTGTTTCAGGAGAGGACAGATGGTTATGTACACTGTTGTTACAACAAGGTTACAGGGTGGAGTATTGTGCTGCGGCTGATGCCTTGACCTATGCACCGGAAGGATTTGAGGAATTCTATAATCAAAGACGTCGATGGTCTCCATCAACAATGGCAAATATAATGGACCTCCTAGGTATGTATGCTGACGATATAGCGTTGAATACAAAATAATAGACACGAACATATTAAGCTCTGATTATCTGCTGAATGTGTTGTGCTTATAGGATGATCAAGTTTATCAACAACAATTTCTAATACATCAGTCCTAAATATTATATACTAGAATTAATATCGACCATTACATATAATTACACTTACTTGGAAGTTTCCATATTGTTTCGACATCATCTATTGCTATGATACTAAAGTATTTATTGTAAATGGTTATGACGTCTTGTGTCGTTTACTAAATCGCTTACTTTCAATGGACAAAAACTAAAATAGTTTAAGTGCGTGATTTGAAAATATCTTCAATTTGTCTATATAGAAATATAATATTATATATGTAACTGTTGTCCATATTCAGGTGACTGGAGAAACGTGGTGAAGCTGAACGAGAACATCTCCCTGCTCTATATCGCCTACCAACTTCTCCTGTTCTGTTCCTCCCTACTGACACCAGCAACAATCTTCCTCCTGGTCACTGGAGCGCTTAACACAGCGTTCCCTGCTCTAGATTTGATGAAATCATTGTTGATCAACGCTATACCAATTGCAATCTTCCTGTTGGCCTGCTTCTTCTGTGATTCTAAATGGCAGGTGAGGAAACGAGTATTGCTTATTATAAGTGTGTAACACTATATTTTAGTAATGAGCTAAATAAACACCAGCAGAAAATGACAATGGAATACTAAAAATAATGGAAACGAATATTTTTGATAAAAAAGATGCTTTTATTGTACAATGAAAAATATAAACTAAACTTGTTTTATGAATTATCTTGATTTATAACGTGTAGTCATTTTTAATAATATAAATACAACACTAATATTCCCCTGTATGTCCATACAAATACACCATTGCTCAAAAATATGTTTTTCGTTCTATAATTCTTATGGATGCACATATTAATTAACTTTCTTCGTACAATGTCTAATAAACCATGTTATATTTCTTCCTACAGTTACGACTAGCCGAGGTGTTATCAGCAGCCTATGCTTTGTGTATGATGGTGGTGGTGGTAGGTCTGGGTCTGAACCTGATACTGGAAGGTCTATGTTCTCCTACCGCCATCTTCCTCTTCTTTCTACTCGCCGTGTTCATCGTCGCCGCCATACTTCATCCACAGGTACAAACATTTTTCTTTATTGTTTAGAACAATTTTTTTTTCTTGTTGTTTTGCTTTTGATTTAGCGTGTTCAGCTTAGTGTTTTATTGATATTATTGCAGTCATACACATGGCGTTAAGTTAACGAACAAGTAGCTCTAGGTTTACGTTTTTTACCCGTAAGAACATTCTCCTCAACATATCAATAACACATTTTAAGCGTACATGTGACCAGTACCGATAGATCGGATGAGAAGGGATCGGGTTCTATCCACGACCCTTTAGAGGCGGGCTTAGTTTGCTTCTACGTTGTATCTGCTCAAACACTGTATGCAAGCATCTATTTAAACATCACGTTTTAAACGTATTGGCCTAATGAGCATAATGTCTTTTGATTTAAACAATAACTAATAATATCGATATCCCTGTAATAAATATGCATTTGTGATGTTTATATTTTAGGAGTTTTACTGCATACTTCACGGAGCTCTGTATTTCCTTGCTGTGCCCAGTATGTCCATGTTGTTGATGATATACTCTATATGTAACATGCACGTGGTATCCTGGGGAACACGTGAATCAGCAACAGCTGTTGATCCTAACAAACCACCTGAGAAGAAACCGGAGAGCAAGTTTCAGGTATGCAGCATTATGTGTTTCACAAATTTAATTGACGATCCAATTAAAAATTAACTTTGAACATACTAGTAGTGTATAATATTTCACAACCATCCGGTAAAGATAAAGCAAATTCAATTAGATGTCTTTCAAAATAGCACCAAAAGAACTCTTTTAAATTGGCATATCAGTGTTTTAAAGCATATTCTAAGACTCATACCGAACTTTGAAGGAAATAGCTTTCGCGTGTACAGTGCTTTAAAAACTGATTTTATTATGCGCTGTATAAGTAGTTTCTATTATCATTATTTTTCAGAAGTAGTTACAGATTTACGCAATGAGACAATTTATTACGACTAAACACATGGCTTAAGAGCTGAACAAAAATCGAGATTATGAGCACCCGGCCTTTGTCGAGCTAAATTCGAAATTCCTATGATATCATATATTAATTTACATCCTATCGAATACTTAGTATTATATTATATTAAAGACATTACTTCTTTTATCTCAACAGTTATAACAAAATGAATAGTTTTAAATAAAAGGTAGTTTAAACATAGCACTTATGTTATATTGCATAATTATATGGGTGTTATTATTTCAGACCTTGTTACAGAATTTTTCTATAAACGGCGAACCAGAAGAGGACAGTGACTATGGATTCTCATTCGGAAACTTGTTTAAATGTCTTTGCTGTCCTAAACCTAAACAAGATGCCAATGAAAGTAGATTTGAAATGATCCTAGAACGACTTGAAGGCATTGAAAAAGCGGTCTTACCAAGTAAGAATAAGTTTATTTCAAGTATATTTCCCATCACATACCATGTCTTGAAGCTAAAATAGCAAAATATCTTAAATTTAATTCCTACTTGAAGTGTTTCAATAGTTCCTTACATTAAGTGATAGTCAAAATACCAGGTATACAGACTTGTGTCTGAGTAAGCTATGACCTAAAAGGGGCGTTTTTCAATGCGATATTTATGTTCAGTAGCATAGTTCCGTATAGCGATATTTGAAACATATGTATGATTATGTCCTAGTGTTTTAAAAACGCTTAAATAAAAGAAAACAACATTAATTTATAATGATCTAATAAACAATGCAATTAAAATGGGAAACAATCCATAACACTGTGAGATTTAGAAACTGATTTAACGTTACCAGTAGTACTATTGAGCCATATCGCTGGCTTAGAATGAGAAGGTCCTAAGTACAAAATCGATATATTGAGAAAACAAGAAAAAACTGTCTGCAATTTACTCTTTACTTATGTTAAAACAAGCTTTTATAGCTTCATTTTGGTCAACCTGACAAGTTCCGATTTTCATAAAAATAGGCTCATTAGAAGCCTCTTGTACTGGAGATTTCTAATACGTTTGAGGCTTATAAGGTCGTAAGTAGGAGTTACGACCTTCTCATTCTAAGCCATCGATATGTTGCTTTTGTTTTGCTTATCTGTTTAACTATGGCTGATATTTTCCAGATGACGGATTGGAGGGTGGTGCAGGAGGTAGTGAGAAAGATGTATCCGGTGATGAAGGTGTTAGTGTTACATTTGAGACTGTGAAAGAAGACACAGGTATACGTAAACGTAAAGATGGTTCACTTAGCAGTTCTAAAGACGTAAATGAAAAGAAAACATTTGAAGGTACATATTTGTTGCTCATATTTGTATGACTGAATTTCTTCTTAATATATTCATTATGTAAAAATCAAATACATGTAAGAAGCTCGCCTAGTAAATGTCCATTCATTGAAAAGGATTAAAAAAATAACTCAATTTAATACGACAATATGAATAGACAAATATTTTATAATAGTCAGTGTTAATAATTTTCCATTTGAAATGCACCCTGTCACTGCAGAGGTAATTTAAACTTATTATCACATTGCCGAAATTTTACAGGGAAATTAAATTGTCCATGAACAAAGTACATTTACCTTACATGAAAACAAGTCCTTTTGTTTTATGAGTTGATTTTTTCTATTTGACTGGATGCTTTGGAAGTAGCTGTAACAATTAAATTACGTTTTCGTTACAGTTATCAATCCAATAAGTGTCAAAAAGTGTCAAGTTGAAATACAAACGTCAACTTCACGAAGAACTTGCAATGTCTTAAAAAATTATCTTCAAGTTTGTTGATTTCGTTTGATGAATTTTGATGTTTTGGAAATAAAATGTTATTGCTCTCCCTTACAGTTATTAATCCAGTGTACAGACCTACATTGGTTAAACAAGAAGATGAGAACACACCTAAATGGCTGGAAGATGATGACCTTGGGAAGGGTCGCACGAGATATATTGGTAACGATGAGAAATCGTTCTGGAAGGATCTGATCACTAAATATCTTCTACCACTGGAAAGAAATGAAGAACAACAGAAGAAGGTTCAGCAAGAACTGATTGAGTTGAGGAATAAGATGAGTCTGATGTTCTTTATGTTGAATGGTCTCTTCATTGTCATCATCTTCACTCTCCAGGTTAGTTATAGTGTCTTATCTTGTCCCGCTAGATTTAAATTGACTCTACGTAATGGTAATTTCAATATCTTGTTATTAACATAGTTCTAGTCATGTTTGTAATATATCTACCGATATACTGGTAGTTAACACAGTGGTTAACTCGGCGACCTTGGTTAGAAAACTGGTTTGAGCAAATGTATTATTTTGAGCCGCAGGCTTTGACTAAAATATTTTTAATACATGGAAAATAGTGTTTTTATATATTTCTGAAATATTGCGAAATTGATACGAAACTTGCCGATGAAATCAATCAATATCAGGAAGCACTATTTAACTATATTCGTGTATATGAAGTAAACTGCAATTGAATATAATTAGAACATGATGATATTGCTATACCTGGCTGAATAGTTGTAATCGAATCCATCTCATTAGTGCCCTTGTGTTGTATGGCATTGTATAAGTTATTTTGTTCTTGTATGTCATATCATGTAAATCCAAAATTATTCATCAGTATTTTCTATAAAATTGACAACCTTTGACTTTCAGTACACAAATGCCGTTAAGGAAGGACACGGTCTAAGTATTCCGCTACCATGTTACGCAACTAACGGTCGTAGACTGACATTGGAACCTATATCACTGTTGTTCATGTTTGTGTATGGTATCGCCTTGGTGATACAGTTCGTATCCATGTTCTTCCACCGTCTTGGTACCGCTCTACATATCATCAGTTCTACCGAGATTAACTGTATGAAACCCAACAGTAGTGAGATCAACGCCATGGATATTGCAAGTGAGTTCCCAATTTTTATCTATTGGTCCCTTTCCATTGTCGTTATTATATCAGTATAATTCATTTTTTCCGTTTGCTGCCTCATTTTAGATTGTTTCGTTTATGTTTACATTGTTTTTAATGGCCGCGTTTAGGAGAAGAGTGAACTTTAAATGTCCACTAAATCAATATTTGGTTTATTTCAAATAGTCGAATATAATCGACATAATTTCATTCTTGTTCGTGAATATTCAGTTAGAATTACAATAATTAGTTATTGTTTTCTTTATTTGTATTTAATTATATATGATTAGGCGTATTTCAAATTGTCAAATAAATTTTGCATCAATTATTAACATATGAGTATGTGTTTTCATGGCGTATATTTGTTATTCTGTGTTCTAGGTAAGATAGCTCTGGTCAAAGAGATGCAACAAATGGATGATGATGATGACAAAATGTCAGTAACAACAACAGCAAGTAGTGACCTTGAGGATGACAGCAGTATCACTCAGGTAGTTATACACTCCAATCAAATCACACCCACCAACTATACAACCATTTATTTTCATGGGGGGTTATCAAGTCGATTTCGTGGTTCCTCTTTAACCATGAAATCAAATCCTATCGTACAATTGTTTTTACCTCAATATTCCTCACATGAAATGCAAAATCCACGAATTAAAGTCCAACCGAAAAGGGTTTGTTAAACGAACTACGAAATTTCGTCCAATTGAAATTAAATGGTTTTACAATATCAAACACTTTTTGTCTTTATATTCATATATCATAATAGTTTTAAATGCGTCTGTTGATTACATGTATATGAACTAAGAATTAAAAGAAACTAATATTAAAATATTACAAAAGTAACACTTGCGTACCGTGAAAGAGTAAAAAATATATTTCCATTAATTACCTGTTATATGATCTGGTATTGAGAACGTTTATTGGGAAACCATTTATCTATAGTGGTGGCATTAAGTGTATGTCAGTTTTTTCCGGTGCGTCTAGAAATTCAAATATGTGTTATATTATACCGAGTACCGCCCTTTATACCCGACTCTAGGACCTCATTCCGGTTATTATTTATAATTTGAAAACTTTTAGCGTGAGTTCTAAAGTTATGGACTATGTCTAGTATGTCTGACAATTATGTAAACAATTAAAGAGACATTATTGGCAGCTTTATTATAAGTAATGTAAAACCTGTAATTTATTTTTATTGATTGTAAACACAATTAAAGCCAATATCACTCTTAGTTTGCATATGTATTTTTACATTGTCTTTATTCAACCAGTGTATACGTCCTTAGCCAAATCCATACCTTTGTAACTCTTACAAAATAGCAAATCAGTTTATCTTTTTGTCATCCAACTTCGCTGTTAAAACGTTAAAATGTCAAACACATCTTTTGTATTCTTTTTTTTCCAGGATGATTCGCCGAAGATGAAACGCCGAAAAACAGTTATAAGAATCACTAAGCGCAAACGTCAACAACATCAATCAGATGCTCAGACAGGAAGAAACCTTGGTAGCAAGTTTATGAAAAACTTTATGGAACTTGCCAATGATTTGAGGCAAGAACGTGTGAGTGAAAGCAGTAACCATAGTCACGGTAAGGATATGTTCCCTTTTATATGTGTACATGAATGAACAAGAATAAATCAACGACTTCTATAAGCTGAGAACTCGTCGAATCTCACTAGAAATTGCTCGGAATATGTTATCAAAACAGAATTCATATACGTTTCCGACACTTGAGTAACTTTAGTTCAAAAACTTTTTGACATAATAATATGTCATTGATTTCTTTTTTAAATAAGTATTTGAAAATTAAAAAAGTAAGAAGGCAATGTCTTTCTCTTTTTCAGGACGTCTTGGTCGCCATAATGGAAGCAGTGGCAACAAACGAAAGAGTCGTCGTGCCATGCGAGCCATGACGTCACTGCAACAAGAGAAAGCCAGCGTTCTCAAGAAAGCAGACGCAATTGAGACAAAATGGCAGAAGATAAATCGAACTAATAGAAGCACGGGAGATAACTCTACAAGTAAAGTCGACTCGTGGCTCCATCTAGTGAGAGATGTTCTCACACAATCCAGAACGAGTCTGAATACCATCGGAGAGGAAGATAAGCGAAGTTCTCTCCCTTGGAGAAATCGATTAAGTAGGGCAAGCTCCTTAGATGAAGTAGGAAGCCTAGAAGAGCTGAAAATCAAAAGTTTACCAAAGCGAGCTAGTTATGGCGGTGCTTCGCCATTAAATATTATAGCCGATAGAGACGAAGAAGACGAAGTCGTCATGAGACCAAAATCAAAACAGATGAGATACGGAGGTGTTGATAGACATAGTACTGTGGAGTTTTCTGAAAATGTGATCGTTGAAGAACGACCCAAATCTAATATAAGTAGCAAGATTGAATTACAAACATTGAAAGTACCAAACAACCCATATATAGAAAGTAGACCTACTTCTAGTATCGCTCCGCGTATAAGCGAAGAAGATGCACGAGCCAATTCTATTGAGTCCCAGTCAGACATTTCGGACCAATCAGAAACCGGCTCTACGTCACGTGCACCATCGGTAACCTTTAGTAACAATCACGAATATATTTCGAATTTCCGAGAAGCCGGAAGTAGAAGTGTTCCAGCACCGGATGATGTGTTCGAGGAAAGTAGTTGATAATCACTTGATGTTATTGTAGCTGTTGTTGTTAAATTTTGCTAAATCACTGGCTTAGAATGAAAAGGTCGTAAGTGGCACTTACGATCTTTTAAGACTAATGCATATTTGAAATCTACATCATCTGGTTCTTCTAATGAATATATGTTTATGAAAATCGGAACTTGTCATGTTGACCAAATTGAAGTTGAAAAGGCTTATTGTATCATAAGTAAAGAGTGATTGTCAGACAGTTTTTCTTGTTTTCTCAAGATATTGATGTTGTAGTTACGGCGTTCTCATTCTTAGCCAGCGAAATGTTGTTCAATGCAATAAGACACTTGATGAAAAAATATATCTTTATGTACTGGGCAAAACTTCTTAATCATAATATCTATAAATTAAACTCTTCAGAATTTATAAAGTTTCGGAAACTTTCTACGTGATTTGTTTATTCCGGTGTAAGGCCGAATTTTATTTCACAGAGTGATCACAGAAATCAGTATTTCACGAGTGATAATAAGAAAATGATAATTTTACTGGTTATATGTCAATGTTATTTTCACTGAAAAACACCGTAATCCATTGAAAGGAATCAATAAATATCTCAACCGTGTTTGCCTCCTAAATTTGTTGAATACATTCTGTGTTCGAAGTTAAGGTTTACTTATCTTTATTTATAATCAGATTTATTTCTTTGAAAAATCTCACTTTCGAAACAGTTTTCAGAAATGACGACTTTTCTTTATTGATACATGTATACTAACCCGTCACTTTTATATTAGTTTGAACGACAGTACAGTATCTGTATTATATCTAAATATAATTTTTCGAAAATGTTGAAGTAGACGTTTTGCTCAGAGCAGTACACTCGGTACATAAAGGTATTGTTACAGTGAAGACCAGCTCATAAAACCAGTCAAAAAGTTGGTCTTAATAGCGAATCGATCTTATTAGCGGACTTTTTTCTAGACAATTTAATACTTTGGGACCTGCATGATTTCAAAAATAATCAAAGTGGTCTTATTAGCAAAACTTTTCCGTAATTGTTAATTACTGTTAATTATTGTGCACCAATCATCCAAGACAATGACAATATGTATACTAGTAATGCCAAACAGGGCATGACAAAATACTACCTGCGGATTGTATACTTGTATCTAGAATTTTTTTCTGACCGAAAATTATATTATTTGAATTGATAACCAAAGTTCACTGATAAATGTGTAATTAATAAATTTCGATTGACTTTTAAGTACGTGGTTTCTTCACGCAAAGTTTGTTTGCAATTCGGGCCTCAAATTAACACTTATTCAATGTTGTCTTCTTTATTTATGTTGAATTTATTATGGTGTCAGTAATATTTTACCATAACGTGTATGTAGTGCATAACTTTGTAAATATGCTGCGTAATTTATGAATATTTCGTAAAAAAAAATTGTGTATATAATGCTGAGGTGCAACTGTTTGGTAACTTATCTGTTGAATATACATTGTACGTAATGGCGACACACGTTTTACGTCTATATATTACAAGTATATGTTTTTGTTGTCAACCAATTACAAAAATGTATAATTTTTGTGAAAACCAATGTATGTGTTAACAAAACTAGCTGAAATAAGTATAAACACTTCATTGGGGCAGGCGTATCGTACACGGACGACATGCTTTTAAGCCGAGCAGATTCTGAATTAAACAAACTGTGCCAATTTGATGGTCGATGCGACGTCGTTCTATCATTTCCTCTACCAAAGGCTGTCTATTATTGTAGTTTATATAGTTTCTAGTTATTTTGTAGACGCAGTTCAGGATACTCTGATATTAAGGTTGTATAATATTTAGCACGTATAAGAATCGTATGCCTATCTTATGTACATATGTCCTTACCATGTTCTGCTGATGTATGGGCCGCCATTTTACTATTTTTAGACATGAACAAAAATAGTAAAACGGCGCCCCATATGGATGTTAATATAAAATTATGTATTATAATTATATTTGTACGTAAATTGTTTTAACTTAAATATATAAATGTAAATGAAATAGTAGATGTCTTATCGGTTCAATGTCAGATAATAATACTTGTGACTATTTGATGTTTTTGTTTGTTAAAAAATGCAACTATAAAATGTGTTAAGTTTTACTTTATAATACCCTAACTTGACTCCACCCTCCCCAAACAATGAGTATGGCTATATAGATAAAACGGTATTTATATTCAGATGATGTTCAGTTGCAATACTGTGGATTTAATACTGGTTTACCGCATGAGCTGGCCGAAAAATATTATATAGAGGATCTATCACGAGTTGTCAATAAGAGAAGAACCGTCAGATATTACTGACAGATAGACTGAAAGCTGGTTCAAGGAAAATAAATTGCAATGGCAAAATGGCGTCCGAAACCGATAAAAACATTGACAAATCGCTGGCTCAGAACGAGAAGGTCGTAAAAACAAAACAAAAACAAGAAAAAACCTGTCTGAAAACTACTCTTCAACCAACTTTTTCACTTAGATTTGTCAACATGACAAGATCCGATTTTCTTGAAAATAGGCTCATAAGAAGCGAATTGTAATGCGATGTTATTATTTCAAATATGTATGAATCTTATAAGATCGTGCATAGTAGAAACGACATTCTCATTCTAAGTCAGCGAGCGAAATGGAGGTTGAATAAACGAAAGTACGTCGACCTTAGCTCCATCGATAAGAACATTTCCAATATGTTTAACCAATTAGAAATTATATATATCGTATTATATTTGTAAGCACCGATGAAACATCCCAAAATATCATTGAATAATGGCAGTATTGTGTTAAATAATGTTACAAACTTAGTTTAGATAAACATAGAACAACACATTGTCAGTGCGTTACTTGATCACGTATAGTTTCTGGTATGTTGATTGTATGAAATAGAATATTCCAGTTTGTAAATAAAACTAGCAGACGTCATCATTGAGTGAACGTAAAATTACTAAATAGTGCTTAAATTCAAAAATACTTTGGTACCAATAACAGAATGGTCAAACCACGTGACTATCTTTGTACGACTGTAAGTATCAAGTTCCACCATGAATTGTTTACATGAAACATTAGCTGTTGTAATAAACAATTAAAGTAAATTAATGATTCATAAATGTCTCCAATTATATGTGTTCCACTTTGGTAACTATTTAAAAGTTCAATGTAAAACATATAAAACTAAGCAATTAATATCAAGGCTTTGTAAGTTTACTCAATTATTATACATCGATGGAAATAAGACTCCATATCACAAGGCTGTACCAAATGATATTCTTCGCGTATCGTCCCATCCAATTCTCTAATCGAACAGTCGAAAATTAGTATGCACGTGAATAGATAATGAACAAACACACAATTACGATAAAGGAAGTGTAAATGCAATAGCACAATAGACAATCCAAAAACAACAGCAACATCGTCTAGTCAACCACGCTAGAGTCAAAGCCAGGACGAACCATCCATTTCTTAAAAGTCTTCATTAAATTTAAATATCTCGTTTGGTTGTGTGTTGGGCATTATGCCTTGCAATTGTGTGTGTTATTTATATGTTTGCTGTGCTGCTCGGCTGTTTATGTTGATTGCTACCTACCTTTCTGATGTTCTATTGTCGTTTATGGCAAAACACTATAACATATCATTGGTCTTCGTCTTTCTATTACGCAACTTATTGAGCGAAACCCGAAAGGCCAGCACGACTTTGCGCTCGAACTTGCTAGAGGACGTAAATCACTACTCCAGAATGGTTTGTCCTTTATTTAAATAAAACTTAACACATTATAATTACACTAAATTTCTATTAATAATTCGGACCGAATATCGAAATATGATAATATAAAGCATAGACCATTATATAAGAGATATTTCGTTATTATTTGAGAAATACTTTTGGAGTATGCTTCCACGTGTCATATCGGCAGTTTCATTCAAAAAGTTGAAAGTATGCATTCAAACACAAGAATGCTTGTTCGCGTATTAATGTAAAGTATTATGACATTTCCAACTCCAGTGTGTCGTCATTTTGTACAAAAGACGATAATTGAATTTAAATTCTGCTCAAATAGTGCCAGTGAAAACATTTGGCACTTGTAATAATTAACATTTTTAGTTAGATCGTTGTTAATTTATTTCCTCTCATTAGATTCAACTATGTATGGTTTCGTGTTTATTTCTCTGTTACCAATGGTCATAGGGGGGTTTTATAAAGATCAAACATATTTTTCAAAACGACTAACTGGACACACGATCAAGACCATAGTGTCAGAACGGATCGATGTATGCCACAGTGAATGCAGACTTAGAACAGATTGTTTCTCGCTAAATTACAATCACTATTACTCTCTGTGTGAACTCAATAATCGTATTATCTCCGAGAACTCGGTTTTCGGTACTGATCTAGATCTTCATGAAGAACAGGGTTGGATAAGTGTAAATGTAGACAAAGACGCGAACGATGTTTCAGCAGGACATCATAGTTTGGACCTTTGTAATGTAAACATCTGCTCAAAAGGACAGGTCTGTCGAAATGGAATTTGTGTCACCGATCGATGCGAACCAGCAAATAACATTTCTGTTGCTAAAGGTGTTGTTTTTGGTAATATGAATGATATCGGCTCGAGGATTAAGATAGTGTGTGATGTCGGGTATAGCCTAATTGGATCTGATGTGGTCGAATGTTTGGTAGGCGGTAGCTGGTCTAGTTTACCTGTTTGTGAGAAAGTTTGTCCGGTACCATTGAAACTACAGGATGCTGCAACTTATCCGACTATTGTCTCGGCAAATATAAACACAACAGGCGGACTTTTAACGAATATTAATTTGATCAACGGTAATACTGCCGTTCGGGATAAATCTGAAGTTACATTTGCCTGTGTTGGTGGATTGTACTTGCAGTCATATCAGACAATATATTGTCATGATGGACAGTGGATATACATGCCCGGATGTAAAGAAATGGGTTTAAGCATAGACTGTGTCGTAAGTGTTTCATGTTCAATCCAACCACAAAGCAACGAATGTGTCAATAGAATATGTCGTTGCCCACTGGGAACCAGTTATAGCTACAGTGAGAGACGCTGTATTGAACAGTGTCCGAGTGGTTACGCTGATACGTTCAACGAAGTTAAAGATGTTGGACAATGGGGTCCAAATTGGTACAACGTTGAAGATTTGACTGTTGGATCAAAGGACTTATGTCAGATAGAGTGCCTTTCAAGGGTATCGTACACGTGTCGCAGTTTTGACTACAAATCAGGTGGATGTTATCTACAATCGGTTACATATTTTGATGACCCTCCCTCTGTTTACGGGTGGTCTGGTGGGGCATACTTTCTACGTGATTGTTTGTAAAGACAATATACAAACTGACATTATCGGACAATATAGATTGACCAGACTAAACTGACACTCATCTAAGTCCGTAAGCGCGTCCGGCTATATTCGGGTGTATTCGGTTCGTATTTTTATTTACTATGTACCGTTAACTCCGTATAAGGCCATGTATAATTTAAGTATGCGTTTTTATAACTTCGGAGTTTTCTGGACTTGAACGAATTATGCAAGGAGTCTCTGGTCAAGCTATAGCTATACATAGCTAATGCTATATTGTTGTAAATGTAATCCGACTTAAAATAAAGATTGTATTGACCAAAGATCAAATGTGATTTCCTCTGTACAGTATGCAAATCATTGAAATACATAACCAGTTCACATTCCTTTACGGTGTTATCAACAACTTCAAAATTGTCATCACATTAGTAAATTTCTCAAATTGGTTCAAGTTTGTAGTTTTTAATGTATGGAGGTTGGTATTCTCCAATCACACGATATTGCTCAATCGGAAGTCCTCGGCGTTTATCAAACGAAAGTGCCTCGGACATAATAGGGACGCCACCATAAATACTACTTTACAACAAGACTCATGGGAACCAGACGATGGAATCAAAGAGACCTAAACTTACTCATGGGCAGGTATCAACTCCTAAAAGGAGACCGGTAATTGAATGGATTCTTGAAAGCATTGAAAAAACTGATGATTTGCCGTTACCGGAAACCGCATACCCTGCACTTATGTACGAGGCGTATTTCTCAGTTACGGAAATGCCCGAGTAGTTACGATTGGATATTGCTGCTAGAATACTTGTTTTAAATTGCTGCTTATTTCATGTTTTGTTGTAAATTGGTTTATAAACTTCTTTCATTTAGAATACTAGTGCTAAATTGCTGCTTATTTCATGTTATGTTGTAAATTGGTTTAGATACTTTTTCCGTTTAGAATATTAGTACAAAGTTACTGCTTATTTCATGTTCCGTTGTAAATTGGTTTAGATACTTCTTTCATTTAGAATATTAGTACAAAGTTACTGCTTATTTCGTATTCCGTTGTAAATTGGTTTATATACTTCTTTCGTTTAGAATACTAGTACATGTACTCAATTGCTGCTTATTTTATGTTCTGCTGTAAATTATTTGTAGTCTAGATACTTCTTTAATTTAGAATACTAGTACAAAGTTACTGCTTATTTCATGTTCTGCTGTAAATTGGTTAAATAGTTCTTTCATTTAATCTTTGTTGTTTGACTTGGAGACAACAGGAGGGCACTTAATTGTCATTTCATTTGTAAATAAAGGGCATTTTATCGACGGGCTATTAAGTATTAAATGGTCATTTTTATTTGTAAATAAAGACAAGTGTTATTGCGTGCGGACTAAACTATTACAGGATGTTTACACAACAAACTTCCATCGTGTACTGACTGCTAAATATGGATATTTTGTCCGGACATGTTTGTCCACGGAAGATACCATTAACCTATGAAACATTGTTATGTAACCGACCTTATCATCGATAGTCAATTTACTGAACTGACTAACTTATATAAGTCACTATGACATTCCAGTTCCGGTATATCTATTTGTTATTTCGGCTTCTAACAAAATAAAATTTACATAGCGTAACAAAGGACAAACTGATGTCGATATATGAATAACTAACCTCAATGTGTGCTGTTTCTAAGCTATGAACACAATTATAGCGTACATTCGGTGGTTACATGTTTCTGTTAGACTTTCAACAAACATTTCTATATAACATTGCAAGTCCATCAAAGTTAAATAGCAGAGACTAAGTTTTCGATACGCTGCTTTGACTGAAATTCAAGTGTTTTAGAAATTGAAATGGTAAAAGTGATTGTAGCCAGTGTTAGTTACCACAGGACCAGTGACAATATTCACCAACTAGTAAAGATAAATCATTAGGTACTGGAGACTGTTTCGAATTAGTGTTATGTTGTATCGTGATTATATAAACAGTTCAACTATGCGCGGATTGATTCTGGTTATATTATCCGTTGTGATTGGGGGAGCATATACAGCTACTAGTAATAAGCTACATTTTGCACGGCGTTTAACCGGACATACAATAAGAACATTATGCACAGTTTCTGTGTCCACTTGCAATACGGAATGTCGACTTAGAACGGATTGTTTTTCATTGAATTATAACCACCATTTTCACAATTGTGAACTTAATAATTACGCAGTAAAGGAGATTCAGAATATAATATATGACCAAGATTTCCTAGAAGCAAAAGGTTGGGTATATATGAATGGAGTGAAAAACGATGATGCTGATGATTTGGGACGTTGCAATGGAAACACATGCCAGACAGGAAAGGTCTGCCGAATGGGAAATTGTGTAACTGAACGTTGTGAACCAGCGACAAATATATTTGTTACCGGGACCATGTATGGAAATATGAATCACGTTGGCTCTACAGTTCTAATTGTTTGTGATGCCGATTTTCTATTTATTGGATCAGATGTATTGGAATGTATGAAAGATGGAAAATGGTCTGGTTTGATATTTTGTTCCAATACATGCCCTGTACCTATTTCACTGCAGAACGATGAAGAATATCCAACTATTGTGTCAGCAAATATCCTCTCATTTGGTGGAGTCATAACTAATGTCAATTTGATCAACATGAGTACTATTGTTCTAGAGGGTTCGGAAGTGATGTTTGGCTGTGCTGGCGGAGCGTATTTACAATATCCACAAATGATATTCTGTCATAATGGCCAATGGATATACATGCCGGGATGTGAGGAGATGGGTTTAGGAATAGACTGTGACGTTGACGTGTCATGTTCTGTCTCACCACAAAGCAATGAATGTGTCAATAGAATATGCCGTTGCCCACTGGGAACCAGTTATAGCTACAGTGAGAGACGCTGTATTGAGACATGTCGCAATGGTTACGCTGATACGTTCAACGAAGTGAAAGGCTCAGCACTGTGGCATTTCGACATAGAAGAATTTACAAGTTCATCATGCGGATCGGAATGCGTGTCGATGACCAATTTTACTTGTCGCAGTTATGACTACAAGTATTCAACATCAACATGCTATCTTCAATCGGTGACATATCTTGACCATCCTTCCTCTGTATCCACATTGTACGGTGCAGGATATTTCCAACGCGATTGCCTGTAAAAATCACAGGTTACTGTATCGTTGAAAACGAAAAACAAAAAGTTTCCATAATGTTTTTTGATAAAACGCTCTAAGGCTACACGATTATTAGGAGTAAAATACTGTTTCTACATCGATTATCTGTGAATATTGACATGCCGGGTATATGTTTTGGCGTAAGGACAAATTATATTTTACCGTGTGATCACTGAAATAAATATTTTCACGAGTGTTATAGCAAATAGTAAAAATATCATTTTCCGTGGTCACGAGTGAACTGTACATTTATGTGGATTTTAATATTTGACCTTTAGTCAACACTTTTTCTGCTTTCTTTATGCTACAATTTCTCGTCAAATGATACATAAGTGAACTTATTAAATAAAAAATTATAAAAAAATATATTTAAAAAAAGAAATTTAATTAGAACGTCATGTCATGTAGTTTAATGTGTTACGTATGGAAACGAAACTCTCTCCTAAAAGAGGTAAAATATTAAACTGTTGATAGCCTGTGATATATAATTATATTTTTTATAAAAAATGTTCCATATGGTGTGTCCTAAATACATAACACAGAAAGAATGTTAACATGTATATCTACACAGAAGGTAACATGCATATGCAATGGTTATGGACGGCACGTTTTGAATTCCCATTACTTGTATTTTTTTCACATAGGATCTGTCACGGTGATTATAAACATTTTTCATATTCAAACGCCATACCCCATACTCAAACTTAAAAAAACAGCTTTTTTAATTTTGCATATAACAGCAACGTGTAGCAAATGATCTAATTAAGAAAATGAGCCCCCATTCCACATGTTTCCATTCAGTAATAAAATTACAAAAATTATGTAACTGAGAAATGCTCCAGTTGGAGCATGGAGTACGTTCTCCAATGTTTCTAAACCATGGACCTGATGTTCTGTTTATTAATGATATTTGTTTTCTATCACATCACGCGTAATCTGCACATTAGGATAAAATGTATAAATATAAAAATGCTTGTTTGAAAGGATGAAAGGGTCAAATAAATTAGGAATAGAAGACATTTGTTTGTTTTGATTGAATACGGTCTACTAGTATTATAATAATCATTGTGTAGTGGTAAAATGTCATACATTTCGGGGCCCGTAATGCGAGTGATAAAAGAAGTATTTTAACTATACAACGGACAATGTTGTTGTTTTATATAATGCTAAATAAAGAGGTCTCCAAACGTGAAATCACTTTTTCTTCAAAACGAATAATTATAAGACATGTATTCTTTGGAATTTCTTCGTGAATAGTTGCCGATATGGCAACATTGGTTGAATTTTGTTCAAACTGTTCTAACTTCATGTATTGTATTTATATACGAGTAAGGACCGCTTCAAGATTAAAAATCACTATTTGACTGATGATTACGTAAACAAGATTATTTATGAAGTTTATAAAACGCACAAAATCTTATGAATTATTCCAAACGCAATATTGTAAAATCAGTAAATCAATGATTATTGGTTCATAACATAACATCACGCTCGAACAAACACAATACTCCAAAAGTAATACATATTAAGTTTTATGAAACATATCATATATTCTGATATACGAAACATAGGTTTGCTTATTATACATTATGCAATTTTATACATAGTCAGTAAAGCATAACAATACTTGCATTTTAAACGTGCATAATACATTACGTAGTTATATAGTTAGTCTGGAAAGCATAAAACATGACAAACATGCAAATTGTCTTAACTTACGACCTGTCTGCGTGTGTACTGTAAAATCATTTAATTTCGTTGGGACTTGAATTCGTGGATTTTGCATATCAGGTAATAAAATAGGGGGCAACATTAATGTTCGTTGGGATTAAAGTTTGTGGTTTATGTGAACCACGAAATCCACGAAATTTAATCCCCCACGAAAATTAATGAGTTTACAGTATGAGGAAATCGGAAAGAGTTGGCAGCAAGCAACCTTACTAGCGGAGCACAGAAATTAGTAACACCACAACACAACTACATAACTACAAAGAAATTGCAAAATAGCGGTGATCCAAAGAGACCGAATGAAACGCAGCCAAGACCCAACCAAGTTCCCCAAGTTCCCGCTGCAGGACGACCTAGTTCACAAATATATACCAAAACGTCTACTCAATCGACCAAAGGAGGTAGAACTACGACGTGACCTAATTTAAAACGCCATGGCCAGTGACCTAACGTTAATGCCACCAAATGAAGTGCTTGTGGTATGTGTCATTTCCTTTTTTGTACTTGTTTTGTTCTCTTGGGTGGTGTTATCACGTCCGATGTTTAGTTACAATTCTATCTTCTATCTTTAATCCGAAATGTTCAATGAACTTGAAAACTGTAGATGCTTATCTTAATATGTCTTATTCCTCAGCGGACAAGAACTTGGTACTAGCATTCAGGCTTATGAAGCATTTTACGAGATCAAAGTTCAATAATTGATGTGAACATATCTTGCATCCTATTTTAAACGACCCTCATGTTCATCCAAATAGACTTTATGACTGTTTCTAAAACAAACACAAATAGACGTTTTGTAACATTGAGAAAGTTGGAATTTATAAAATGAAGATAACACTTGCGATGATATAAAACATGTTTTCGGCTTTTAGACTTTAAGGAATTACAACAAAGTGACCAATTAGGTATAGAAGGGTTTCCGTCTTCATTATTTTAGATGAAGCCTGAATTTGTAAAGGCAAGTGCTGATGACAATTATGGCAATACATCTTTCATGAACGACAATAGACTTAACGAACTTATTTGACGAGTGTGGTTCTATTAATTTCAATTATGCATTTCGTTGTGTTCATTCTGTTATCTGTGATTGTAGTGAAAGCATTCACAAAAGATGAAACATATTTTACAAGACGTTTAATTGGACACACAAAAAAGACGATAGTTTCCGTGAGTGCTGGAGATTGTCGCAAGGAATGCCGACTGATACCGGATTGTTTCTCTCTTAATTACAACCGCCTTAGTACCGTATGTGAATTGAACGATTATACAAACCCGTCCTCGTATCCTGGGACCCATATGTGGTATCCAGAATATGGGCCGCACATGTACAAACAGGAAAAGGGTTGGATACATATAAATGTGGACCGAGTTATTGCTGATGATGTTCAGCTGTGTAATGAAAATACCTGTACGGAAGGAAAGGTGTGCCGGAATGGGAATTGTGTGCTGGAACGTTGCGAACCAACACATGTTATTTACATTGCTAATGGTGTTGTTCGCGGTAACATGAATGATATCGGCTCAATGATTAGGATTGTGTGCGATGTCGGGTTTAATTTAATTGGAGATGAATTGTCCGAATGTTTGGTAGACGGTAACTGGTCCACTTTACCAACTTGTCTTTGGATAGAATGCGAACTACCTAGTCAAATATATATTTCCAATGGGGTTGTTCTGGGAGAAATGAACAATTTTGGTTCAAATATAACAATCGCGTGCCACCCCGATTATCAGTTGATTGGGTCTAAAACATCCACATGTCTGATAGACAGTAACTGGTCCAGTTTACCAACTTGCGAGAAGCTTTGTCCAGTGCCATTCGAGCTTCAGAATACCGAAGGCTATCCGACAATTATATCCGCACACATCAACACAACAGAAGTTTCCTTGACGAATATCAATTTGATCAACGCCACTACAATAGTCGGGGAAAATTCCGAAGTGACATTCGACTGTGCTGGTGGCATGTATTTACAATTTCCACAAACAATATTTTGTCATAATGGACAATGGATATACATGCAGGGATGTGAGGAGATGGGTTTAGGAATAGACTGTGACGTTGACGTGTCATGTTCTGTCTCACCACAAAGCTATGAATGTGTCAATAGAATATGCCGTTGCCCATTGGGAACCAGTTATAGCTACAGTGAGAGTCGCTGTATTGAGACATGTCCCAATGGATACGCTGATACTTTTAACGAAGTCAAAGGTGTAGGGCAGTTTGGGCAATCTTGGTACAATATTGAAGGTTTTCCTGCTGGTTCAATAGAAATATGTCAGGAGGAATGCATTTCCAGGGAATGGTACACGTGTCGCAGTTTTGACTACCGTTATACTTCAGGTGGGTGCTATCTACAGTCGGTGACATATTTTGACGACCCTCCCTCTGTGTCTGCATGGTCGGGTGGAGCGTATTTCCTACGTGATTGTCTGTAATGAAAAGGTTTTCATATGTTTAAACTTTTGATGCACTACATATTGCCTTTCATTCGTTGGCCAGAAAACAAACCATAACCGGAAGATTCGTACGAATGACAAGGACGTCAACACATCACACGGACGTTACACATTCCAAGCTCAACCGAAGGTTACGATGTCTGTGTAATGTATTCCTATATCACCTTTATATTTATGACGGTATCATTTATATACATTTATGCATAAATTAAGTTTATTTACCAATTGTCTAGGGCACTTTTCAGCCGTTCTTGCACCATTTGACATTTTAACTTACCCTGGTCATTGGGCTACCTATTGAAACCTACATTCGAGTCTCCCTATGGGTCTGGCAGCCAACATCAATTTGCGGCGCCCAAGATTAGGCACTGCCCTCACAGGTACCTTGGCGGAGTGGAGCATGTGGGTTATTCTTGCTCAGAGACGTGATCCAGACGTGGGTTGATCTCTCGATCCTGAAGCGCGCTACATACTTCTATGTCACCGCATGTACTTGCTTTGTTCTTATTGTTCGTGCTGTGTAGTTGTAGATATGCTTTATAATGGCATAATAAATATCAATGAAATATACTTGATAGTTTATGTAGTATATATTAAACAAATAGCAAACAAAATATAATCAAACCAAAGGCTATTCCTCGGTTAACGTAACATCCTGTGGAAAACATAATTATAATCTTAGAGTAAAAAATATTATAACAAATCAATGTTGCTCTCAAACGAAACGACACTGCACGAATAGGTACGAACAATCGACACGGTACGAAAAGGTACAAAAAATCGATGAGACACGAAAGGTACAACAAAACGACACGGCACGAAATGTACAAAAGAATCAATTAAAAACAACTAATAAGAAATAAGTGACTTGTAATTGATTGTTAAATATAAATAGTGTTTGTCTCTCATAGGAAAGTAGTGTATCCCTGTAATAAGATAAATAACTTCGACTCGTACTCAGATTGTGACTTTTTGCCCTTCTTCACGATTTATTTTTTTAAACATTTTCCACATAAATTTACATTAATTTCGTTTTTTTCATAATGCATATTGTTGTAATGAAAATAAATCCTTGAAGAACGCCAAGAGTTCGGAAAATTTAATACGAGTCGAAGTTATTTATCTTATTAATTATTAAAGTCTGAAAACCAGAATCATAATCAGTACTTAATCATACTTACTCTTCCAAATGAAAACAGCTATTGTTCAACAGGCCGTGAAAATTGGCAGTGTTGTCAAATGAACCACAAAGCTTTCTTCGTCCGCTTTGTTGGTTACTGATTCAGTGTGAAAAAGTCGACCAGAAAAGGTATATACATGTATTATATATGATTCCATTTGAAACAATCGATGCATATTATTACACTCGAATGATAAATCATCACATGAATAGTTTTAATTTAACGCCAAAGAACAACACAGTGAATCATTTATGTAAACGTGTCTATATGGAATTGCTTTTGTGTTATAGTAAACAATTCTGTACTGTCTGAAACAACTGGAAAAATTTAATTAGCTTTTCAGTCAAATTTTTATTTATATCATGTGACTGTTTTGAACCAATCACAGTTGTTTATTTATATCATGTGACTGTTTTGAACCAATCATAATTGTTCCTTTATATTATGTGACTGCTTTGAACCGATCACAAATGAGAATTTATAGCATGTGACTGTTTTGACCCAATCACAATTATCTATTTACATCATCCGACTGTTTTAACCCAATCACAATTGTTGATTTATTTCATGTGACTGTTTTGAACCAATCGTAAGTGTTGACTTATAATATATGACTGATCTGAGTCAATGAAAATGTTTCTTTAATTTTAACATTTCTAGTTAATACTAGTTAATACATATATGAAGAAATAAAGAGATTAAACCTTTCCAGCTTAAATTGTATTGAACTATTTCATGGAAGTTGTGGTGGGTTCACCAGGGGCCTTATTCACCAGAATAAAGTAAACCCAGATTTAGACTTTATATTGCCAAATGTTCTATTCGCATTCATGAAGTTATAAATGTACCGACTTTGAAATAAATCGGTATACTAGTATATGTTTTGTGGGTAACACCAAATAGTCAAACAAAATTTTACCTGGTTAAATGTTGTCAAATTTAAGTTTATGTCTGAGTTTTAAAACGTTGGCGAATAATGCCCCCCTGTTTTTCAGTAGTGTTTTTATTGAGCAATATAAATGCATTGATTTTGTAACTGATAGTTATATCATCAACATAACAACTTTCTTAAATTCAAGACTTTTTTGGATGCAATGTATAACACTATATTACACATATTTGGGCGTGATTTTAACAACTTTTTAATTGATTACGTGTGCATTATAGTTACAACCTTTATCAAGAGCATTAACCAAAATTTGGCAAAATTGTCAAATATCTACCTAACACACATTTATTACCAAACCCATTAACATTTTACCAAACACAACACCAAAAGAGTGTAGATAGCTTGCTGTATATTTGTAACAATGTTTGCTAATTGTACGCAATGTAATATAACAATGCTATTTGTATGCCTGATATTGCTGGCTTATAATGAGAACGTCTTAAGTAGGAAATCATAATTTTCATTATTTTGAGAAAACAAGAACAAAACTGTCTGGCTCTTCACTTATGGTAAAAACAAGTTTTAAAACTTCAGTTTGGTCGACATGATAAGTTCCAATTTTCACGAAAAAAATTCATAAGAAGCCCATTATGATGCAGATTTCAAATATGTATCAGTATTATAAGGTCGTAAGTAGTACTCGTTCTAAACCAGCGATATGTCGATTTCAAAACTCACATTCTAACAGTTTACAGTATAATATTGGTGTATTTGATATGTGAAACGCCTTTGACCATTTATACAATGTAAGCTAATTTCATTACGTATAGTACAAACATACACATAAATAAAATGCAGCTATACAATATGTACTGAATATCACTGCAGTGTGTTGATATGTCGGGCCGTATTACCTAGAGTTACTTGTGTAATGCCGTATCTCGCGAGACCGTTAAAAAGCTAGTTTACGCGCGAAAGGCGCGCGCTGTATAAACATTGACGTCACGAACGTTGGCATATTTTCGGCATATAACACAACGTCCATTCATAAAACAGTAAATGTTTATCATTATTGTATATGCCGATAGGTTTGAACGGAGGCGGTGAGGCGACGTTTCAGAATTTGATGGTAAACACTGTGACACGTTGCAAACGATACACCACGTAAAACCTATGTAAAATCTTCAATATTGTTCAAACTATCTAAGTAAATCTGTCAAAAGTGTTCCAAAACCAGTACTAACTTCATTGACTAATGTTTATTGGTGTTTCAGTTTTTATTCTCTACAGACAATCGCGTTGGAAAAAAGATCCTTTATCCCACGGGCGAACATCGGCAGGAGCGTCAGCATATATATCCGTATGAAGATTGCATTTGTTCGGAGCGCGGTACATATCAAAACTGCGACACGTGAAAGAGACTATAGAAGCACATGCCGTTATACAATCGTCTAGTGTACCATATACAGTGTCTTTGTTATGTCCATATAGGGCCGTATTTGCCACTCTATTGAAGGTATCAGCGAGACCATTGGGACATCTCTCAATACAGCGTCTCTCACTGTAGCTATAACTGGTTCCCAGTGGGCAACGACATATTCTATTGACACATTCATTGCTATGCGGTGATACAGAACATGACATGTCGACGACACAGTCAATTCCTAAACCCATTTCTTTACACCCATGCATGAAAATCCATTGTCTATCATGGCAGAATATCTTATGGGGAAATTGTAGATACATCCCACCAGCACAGTCAAATGTCACTTCACGAACAACAGTAGTGGCCTTGATGAGATTGGTCTCCGTTAAAAGTCCGCCTGATGAGAGTATACTTGCCGATGTAATCGTCGGATAGCGTTGCGCATTCTGTAGTTCAAATGGTGAAGGACAAACCATTTCACAAGTTGGTAAACTTGACCAGGTACCGTCTTCCAAACATTCGGGCGTATCAGTCCCAGCGACGCCATACCCGGAATCGCACACAATCTTAATCTTCGAGCCGATATCATTCATATTACCAAGGACGATACCATTGGTAACCGCAATGTTAATTGTTGGTTCACAACGCTCTGTGACACAATTCCCATTTCGGCAGACCTTTCCGAAGGGGCAAGAATGTGCATTACATAGACCTAAATCATCATTTACACTTGGCTCTACATTCAAATATATCCAACCATTCTCTCCTTCTTTAAGGTCTGTGTCTTTCATTTGTGGTCCATGGATTGCATAATTATTGAGTTCACACATAGTGTAGAAGCGGTTGTAATTTAATGATACACAATCCGATCTGAGCCGACATTCTTTGTAACAAACATCCTTGCTTATAGAGTGTATCCGCTTTATTGTATGTCCAGTTAAAAGTATGGTATCACCTAAAACTGCTGCTTCACCAAATTCGCCAAGTTCACCTGCTGGTTCAACTATTGTAAACTGTGCTCTAATCATCATGGGCAACATAATAAATGGAATCAGACACATAATGGTCATTATTACTCCAGAGCAAAGATTGCTCCTCTTGGTTGTTTGTCGAAGGCTGCTTGGCGAAGGTCTTCAAGTTAATCCATTGTACCATGTAATTATAATTTACCGTTAAAAATTGATAAAAATGGTATTGAAAATTGACCACTGGCGTAATGTCAATTGAATCGTTCACTACAGAAAATACGAAGCATGTACACGATCCAACAAACACCAAATACGTTTGCTACTATGGTTAGCTAGAAGTTGGTATTACTTGTATTCAACAACATTTCTTTAAATTACAATCAAATGCATCACTGGTCTGCGAAAGAATGTATTAAACATTTATTTCAAATTATTGTTAATTGTTATGTACCAGGTGATTAGGCATTCTACTTGAAATTTTTGATAACGAGTTTTCTGTTGTTTGTGTCGGATAGTTCGATATTCATTTTACGATGTTAATAACATTTACTTTATCATTATTACCTACGTCAACAAACGTCATTATATATGTGAACCTGTACTCCAAAGACGCAAATATCTCGATGGCTTAGAATGAGAAGGTCGTAACTACAAATAAAAGATATTTTGAGAAAACAAGAAAATACTGTCCGATAATAACTCTTAACACATGGTAAAACAAGGGGTCTAAACTTCGTTTTGGTCAACATGACAATTTCCGATTTTCATGAAAATAGGCTCATAAGAAGCGCCTTGTGAATGTTAGTTTAAATATGTATGAATCTTAAAAGGTCGTAAGTAGTAGTTACGACCTACTCATTATAAGCCATTGATCTGTGTTCTTGTCCTTGAAGAATTGTATTACCGTACCCAGTTCATTGTCCTATCCTGTTCAGGTCACATCGAACTATAGTATTGTATGTTCAATAGCCAATAATTCTTACTAATAAAAATATATAAATAATGACTTGAACACGTTCTCAGTTGGTCTGTACAAGGTCGGGGCTATTTAAAGGTAATTAATTATTGCGCGTTTGGAATCTCAAGTTGAACGTTATCTTTATGGTCTAAATCAGTGCGCAGATCGGCTCGAGTCTACTGTCCTGAACGATGCTAAATGCTGCAAACTGCTTGGGAATGCGTAATCATATTAGGCAGCTGTTTAGGTTGGTATTAGACTGCAACTTTTTACACCGGATGTTAGACATGACGGTCATAAAAAACTTTGTCAGTTTTCGTGTCAAGTAAAACTAATATACTTATTTACAATCTTTGAAAACGCAACGCCTGTAAATTCTTGTAAACACAAACTCAAAGCAAGCACTATTTATTGACAAGAAAAACGCATATATAAAATAGAAATGTTGTAATGTAATGTATAAAATGTTCATGATTTATCCAAACAACAAGCAAATTCGAAACAGTATTAAAAGTCAAAAGTCAGATTTTAATAGTGTTGCATGTCGCTGTCTTAGAATGAGAAAGAAGTAAGTACATAATCAATATTATGAGAAAACAAGAAAAAATGTATGATAAGTCAACTTACTTTTGGAAAATGAAGACAATTTGGACTTCAGTTTGGTCAACATGGCAAGTCCGACAATAGACCAATAAGAAGCGTCTTGTGATCCTGATTTTAAATATGCATGAGTCTTATAAGGTCATAAGTAGTAGTTACGACATTCTTATTCAAAGCCAAACAGAATGATGACGATGATGACCATAATGACTCTCATGGACTCTCATGGACCACTTATACAAATCACACAAAAGAAAAGTAAAGAACGTATATAAAATTAGATGTTTTGTAATGTATCGTATAAAGAGTTCATGTTTTATCAAAATACCAAACAAACTTAGAAGCAGTATTAAAAGCCAAAGTCGCATTTAAGTAGCGTGCATATCGCTGGGTAAGAATGAGAAGGTCGTAACTACAAAATCATTTTTTTAGAAAACAAGAAAAATGCTCTGAAAACTGCATTTTACTTTTGGAAAAACATTTTTGACTTCAGTTTGGTCAACATGAGAAGTTCCAATTTTCATGAAAATAGGTTTATTAGAAGCACCTTATGATACACATTTCAAATATGTAACAGTCTTATAAAGTCGTAAGTAGAAGTTACGACGTTCTCATAAATCTAAGTCAATGTCTTAAAGAGGCGTTCCCTATAACTTTGATCGTTAAAATCGATTCAGGAATATTATATATTAAATGAGAATCATAATTGCTTAAACTCCTTAAATCTTCAACAAAAAGCTCCCACCAATTACCGAGAAAAAATGAAAATGTATTTACGTAACGAGCCAAAATAGTCACGAGTTGCTTCCCTTCGATCGCTTAATAATAAATCGCTGGAAGCGATAAATTAATATTGGTGATTTGAATTTATTTTTACATTATAGAGACATATTTGCGCACACTTTCTTCTGACACATTGTGATAATTGATAGTGCTTTGTACATTTGTACATTTAGCTCATTTAATGTGATAGTAGAGAAAAATATGCTTGTTATAGAGAATGCCTCTTTAAAGTGTATAGAGCTATTTCTAAGAGTCATTTAATGTCAAAATAATTACTTGTATCATTTTTAGTATGATACTAGGCTACCTCAATTGCAAATTAAAACTTTGGATGGGTTCCATGTACTTTGATTCAATCGTCGAAAAATAGACAATTCTTATAATTTCAAAGGGTGTCCTAGAACACATTCGTATGAAAACGGACAATTCGCATGTCCAATAAATCACAAAGAGAGTTTCTGTTAAAGCTGAAGCGAAAAATGGTATAATGGATATGAAAACATAATTGTTTTTCAGTTTCTGAAACTGTTTTGAAAAAAATCGTCCGATATAGCTCTAAACACTAGACAGACCTCATGATGACGAGTATGATCAGAATGACTCAAAACCCACACACAAACACAAAGCAAACAATAAAAGTTCGTATATAAAATTACATAATTTTGTACTGTACTAGTATTATATAAAACGTTCATGTTTAATCTAAATACCAAACAAAATTAGAAACCGTATTACAGCCAAAGTCACAGATTGTTCCTGGTTTGTTTACAACGGAATATTCCACCTTTTATCGACAAGGCTCTGGAGAATCTTGCAGGCACATCAATGTTATGGGTCTTACTCACTGAATGATCTTTGAAAGATCATGTCATACTATGTATGTCATATTTAGTATGTTTCAACTGGGAACAAAACATTGGATATTCGATGACACTGATACTGTTGGTACTCTTCCAATCCCACGGACACTCGTGTTTATATGTTGAATCTTCTTGATTAAACAGTTTCAAACATCCGTACAAGTTGATAGCCTTACAGTTAAATGACCAAAGACCACGGCCGTAATATCAGATATTAGATAAGCACTTCTACGCTATACTACAAGGTAAGGATTTACTTATAATAAACATGATTGATACGTTCCGACAACAGTAAATTTAATCATCATCCGTGTTCAAACTGCGGTCTTGGAGTGCATTAAAGCCGTGCCGAAAATATCATAATGCACTCCCAGACCCTTCATTAACCATTTAAATTAGCTTGATGTTGATTGGTTGGTTGGTTGGTTCAGGATGACGTAACGTTAGCCAATCCGTGCCTTGAATCGACCCGTGGCGTCAGTATAATACAAACGTCGGCATGACGTCGCGCGCATTGTAATGCTAAATTGTTAATGAAACCTAAGTAGCGTACATCAGCATTGTGAACGTTATCGAGCGTTCTCTATGGTTGTGTGATAAATAGAATCTTACATTCGTGCTAATTACATACGAGTTTGATTAAACTCGTATGTAATGAGCACTCATGCTAGATTCTCTATATTATTAACATTTCGTTCAGATCCATGATTGTTGCATTTTTCCATTCGAATTAAGAATATCATTAACTTTGAACTTAAATTGAAGATTTCTTTAAATGCTTTGATAACACGGCACCTACTTTTTCTGAAAAATATTTCTTACAGACAATCACGTAAGAAGTATGCACCACCAGACCATGCACGTACTGCTGTTGGGTCGTCATAATATGTTACCGACTGTAAATAGCATCTATTTGTGGTATACTTGAAGTCAAAACTGGGACATGTATATGAGTCCATGGAAAGACATAGCGCTGCGCAATTTTCCATTGTAATGCCGTACAAAATGTCAAGGTTGTAACCCCATTGTCCAACACCTTTAACTTCGTTGAACGTATCAGCGTAACCATTTGGGCATTTCTCAATACAGCGTCTCTCACTGTAGCTGTAACTGGTTCCCAGTGGGCAACGGCATATTCGATTGACACATTCATTGCTATTTTGCTGAATAAAGCATGAAACATTCACGGCACAGTCTATCCCTAAACCCATTTCTTCACATCCCGGCATGTATATCCATTGTCGATTATGGCAGAATATCTTTTGAGGAAATTGTAAATACATCCCACCATCACAGTCAAATGTCACTTCGGAATTTTCTCTAACAATTGTATTGATGTTGATCAAATTGATATTCGTCAACGCTACTGTTGTAGTGTTGATGTTTGCGGATATCATTGTCGGATAGCCTTCTGTATTCTGAAGCTCAAATGGCGCAGGACACAGTTTCTCACAAGTTGGTAATGTAGACCAGTTACCGTCTGTCAAACATTCTGATATACCCGATCCTGTAAGGTTATAGCCTGTATCGCACACAATCTTAACCCTGGCAGCGATCGTATTCATATTTCCACGAACAACACCATTAGCAACTGAGATATTAGTTGTGGGTTCGCAACGCTCCGTAACACAATTCCCGTTTCGACAGACCTTTCCACTCGGACATGTATTTATATTGCAGAAGCCCAAATCATCATAATCGGTTGGTTCCACATACAAATAAATCCAGTCCTTTTCTTCTTTGTATTCATTACAACCTTGATCTACCGTTTGGTTTCCTGTAAATGCGTAATTGTTTAGTTCACACATTGAGTAATAGCGGTTGTAATTCAGTGAAAGACAGTCCGATCTAAGTCTGCATTCTGTGTGACACACTTCATTACTGACAGATATGATAGTCTTAATTAAATGTCCAATTAATCGCCTCGCAAAATGTACTTTGTCTTTTGTAAATGTTGTTCCCATAACAACGGGTAGCAGAAAGAGTATTTCAAGACGCATTGTGGAATGTGGTAATCTAATTTCACTTAACTTACTACATCCATCACGAGTCACTGAGAAATAAGTGTTCAGACGAAAATTTTCTCTTAAAATTCTTGTTTTGCAAATTCAGAACTCATATAATATTTAAAAAACCTTTAAATCAAAAATCCCTAGCTTTGCGTCTGTCACTATCTTTGCACAAAGGCTAGTGGAATCCTGGCATGATTTGCTTAAAAGTTGTTGAAAACAAATGTATTATTTATTTATCACATACATGGACACAATGAAAGCCAAACCAATTGTGATTGTCATTTCTCTATGCACGTGTTAATTTCAATGACATTGTGCTGAACGATATATGATCCTTTCATAATATGTGCTCATCAAATAGTTATATTGCAACTAACATCAACATCAGTTGCAACAATTGGTTCCATTGATTTAAAACTTTTAGTTTTGTAGCCTGTATCCACGGATATACATAGAAACTTTAACATAGAGTAATGTATATGAAACATTACTCGTGTACCTTATTAATAACAAATATATGCATTTTAAATGTGAGTGGTTCAACAACAATATTCTATTTAAGGTACTAGGTCACAGTTTTTAGCCTCATTTGCGAATTGGCTACGGTGAAAATTGATAATAGAGGACATCTTGACTAGCTATTTGGATGTAACCTATTTATAGAATAGTTCATTGCTGTTTTTTTGGGATTTTATCACTGGCTGTGGAGTTGGTGCATTCGAATAAATGTGTTTACATGTACATCTAATAGACATTAAGACATGTTTCTTCACAGACAATCACGTAGGAAGTATGACCCAAGAGACCATGCGGACACAGAGGGAGGATCGTCATAATATGTTACCGATTGTAGAAGGCATAATGATGTTGCGTACTCGAAGTCGAAACTGCGACACGTGTACATGACACGAGAAACACACGCCTCTTTACATTGCTTAACTGTAATAACAAACCTCTGCCTGTTATGTCCTTTATGTCCAGTGTATTCAATTTCGTTGAACGTATCAGCGTAACCATTGGGACATGTCTCAATACAGCGACCCTCACTGTAGCTATAACTGGTTCCCAGTGGACAACGGCATATTCGATTGACACATTCATTGCTTTGTGGTTGGATAGAACATGAAGAACTTACGATACAGTCTATACCTATACCCATTTCCTCACATCCCGGCATGTAAATCCAATGTCCATTATGGCAGAATATCTTTTGAGGAAATTGTAAATACATCCCACCATCACAGTCAAATGTCACTTCGGAATTTTCTCTAACAATTGTATTGATATTAATCAAATTGATATTCGTCAATGGTATTTTTGTAGTGTTGATGTTCGCGGATATAATTGTCGGATAACCTTTTGTATCTTGAAGCTCAAATGGCACAGGACAAAGTTTCTCACAAGTTGGTAAACTGGACCAGTTACCGTCTGTCAAACATTCGGATATTCGATCCCCAATGAGAGTGTGTCCAGCATCGCATTCAATCTTAATCCTCGAGTCGATGTCATTCATATTACCTAGAACGTCACCATAAGCAACAGATATGTTACTTGTTGCTTTGCAGTCTTCTGTAACACAGCTCCCGTTTCGACAAACCTCGTCGCCTGTGCATGTATTCATATTACAGAGTCCCAAGTCAGCATGTCGAACGTTCAAACATAGCCAATCATTATCATCTTCCAAAATTAAATCTTCAATTTGTTGTCCAGTGATCGCTACCTTATTGAGTTCACACAAGGCATGGCGGCGGTTGTAGTTAATCGAAAGACAATCCGTTTTGAGCCGACATTCCGTCTTGCAAACATCTACACTTACTGAGATTATAGTCTTAATTGTGTGTCCAGTCAAACGCTTACCACGTTGTATTTCCTCTGTTTTCGCCATCACAATGGGTAACATAAAGATAATAAGCGGTATTAAACGCATGGTTAAAAGATAAAAGTACTCTACCGCACTGATTTAATTGTTCTATGGACCAGACTGAAGTGACGTTTTGAGCTCTATCTATCCGTCTGTTTTAGACTGGATTGCTATGCTCTGACTGTACAACACATGTTTTATGCATGAAGATGCGAACCTTATGTTTCATAACGCAAGTATTTGCTATTTGCTATCCCTGGACAATTTTTTTGCTGCAATGATAGTTTGTTTAAATGAATAATTGAAATCGCTCCGACCGAACCGTCAAAGAAAATCAATGCCTATGGTCAACACTTGTATATCGGCTCTAATCAAATTGTTTTGACATCGCATATTAAAGCAATTCATCGCATGTTATATGTACTTTGATGTATGAACCGGAGCGGTAACATAAATGAATTTCAGTACAGTTGCCATTCCTAATTACCTCCCTTTAACGTTAATTATGCACAAAATTTGAAGTCCGAAGTATGTTTCATTTTGTAGTCATTGTCGGGTGAATACAAAGTCTAGTTTTAAATGTTCAATATTTAGTATACGATTGTTTTCTTGTCAATTGATATAAACTGATATACAAATTGGTCAGGAAATATTAACAAGCTCTTCAAAGCACTGATTACTTAGCGAAAACACGGCAGATTTGTGACAAAAAGACGCTGCGCGTAATGGTGCACGTTTCCTAAAAGTTATGAAGGTCTCCTACTGAAACTTTAGTTACACACGGCGGCAACATAGTCTCGTGTTCCTGTAGTATAAGCTTTTAAGGGGGCATGGATCAACAAATCATTATCGATAGAGAGTCATATGAACGGTTTGTAGTAGATCCGAAAAGAACACCAAGAGTATTTTTAACGCCGTCCATTCAATGCGACGTTCAAAACTGCGATCATTATGTGGTGAGTTAATTTGTTTTGCTGTGGGCCTATCATGAGGACACTTAACAATAATTTGATTTCGCAGAGATTAAGTGTCGGGTGGGTTGCACATTTTTTAAGGTCGTGGAAATGACTGCATGGTTTATGAGTCGTTTGAAATTACCAGAGATGAACCTTCTGCTGGATGAGTAGGTGTCGACAAGTAACGTCATTGTGACGTCGTTGACGTCGGACTTGCGGCGATGTTCGTAAGTATGTCTCATATAAATATTCATATATCAAGAACTAGTCTGTGCATTGTTGTGAAATTTGGTCATCATGTTCAAATTAGACTGAAGTTACGGTGTGAAAAAAATCGTGGTTTTACTGGCATTAAACACAATTTTAAGCGTCAGTGACATTACTTTTGGATATACCCACGTATATGACTGATCTGAGTCAATGAAAAGGTTTCTTTAATTTTAACATTTCTAGTTAATACTAGTTAATACATATATGAAGAAATAAAGAGATTAAACATTTCCAGCTTAAATTGTATTGAACTATTTCATGGAAGTTGTGGTGGGTTCACCAGGAGAATAAAGTAAATCCAGATTTACACTTTATATTGCCAAATGTTCTATTCGCTCTCATGAAGTTATAAATGTACCGACTTTGAAATAAATCGGTATACTTATTACTAGTATATGTTTTGTGGGTAACAGCAAATAGTCAAACAAAATTTCACCTGGTTAAATGTTGTAAATTTTAAGTTTATGTCCGAGTTTTAAAACGTTGGCGAATAATGCCCCCCCCCTGATATTCAGCACTGTTTTTATTGAGCACAATAATTGCATTGATTTTGTAACTGATAGTTATATCATCAACATTACAACATTATTTCATTCAAGACTTTTTGGATGCAATGTAAAACACTACATTACCCATAGTTGGGCGTAATTTTAACAACTTTCTAATTGATTACGTGTTCATTATAGATACAAACTTTATCTAGAGCATTTACCAAAATTGGGCAAAATTGTCAAATATCTACCTAACAACTATTCAATACCAAACCCATTAACATTTTACCAAACACAACACAAAGACAGTGTACATAGCTTGTTGTATCTTTGTAACAATGTTTGCTAATTGTACTCAAAGTTATATAACAATGCTATTTGTACGCCTTATATCGCTGGCTTATAATGAGAAGGTCGTAAGTAGGAAATCATTATTATGAGAAAACAAGAACAAAACTGTCTGGCTCTTCACTTATGGTAAAAACAAGTTTTACAACTTCAGTTTTGTCAACATGATAAGTTCCGATTTTCACGAAAATAAGTTCATAAGAAGCGCATTATGATGCAGATTTCAAATATGTATCAGTCTTATAAGGTCGTGAGTAGTACTCGTTCTAACCCAGCGATATATCGATTTCAAAACTCACATTCTAACAGTTTACAGTGTAATATTGGTGTATTCGATATGTTAAACGCCTTTGACCATTTATACAATGTAAGTTAATTTCATTACGTATAGTACAAACATACACATAAATAAAATGCAGCTTTACAATATGTACTGAATATCACTGTAGTGTGTTGATATGTCGGGCCGTATTACCTAGAGTTGCTTGTGTAATGCCGTATCTCGCGAGACCGTTAAAAAGCTAGTTTACGCGCGAAAAGGCGCTCGCTGTATAAACATTGACGTCACGAACGTCGGCATATTTTCGGCATATAACGCAACGTCCATTCATAAAACAATAAATGTTTATCATTATTGTATATGCCGATATGTTTGAACGGAGGCGGTGAGGCGATGTTTCAGAATTTGATGGTAAACACTGTGGCACGTTGCAAACGATACACCATGTAAAACCTATGTAACATCTTCAATAGTGTTCAAACAATCTAAGTAAATCTGTCAAAGGTGTTCCAAAACCAGTACTAACTTCATTGACTATACATGTTTATTGATGTTTCAGTTTTTATTATCTACAGACAATCGCGTTGGAAAAAAGATCCTTCATCCCACGGGTGAACATCGGCAGGAGCGTCAGCATATATATCCGCATGAAGATTGCATTTGTTCGGAGTGCGGTACATATCAAAACTGCGACACGTGAAAGAGACTGTAGAAGCACATTCGGTTATACAATCGTCTAGTGTACCATATACAGTGTCTTTGTTATGTCCATATAGGGCCGTATGTTTCACTCTATTGAAGGTATTAGCGAGACCATTGGGACATCTCTCAATACAGCGTCTCTCACTGTAGCTATAACTGGTTCCCAGCGGACAACGACATATTCTATTGACACATTCATTGCTATGCGGTGATACAGAACATGACATGTCTACGCCACAGTCAATTCCTAAACCCATTTCTTTACACCCATGCATGAAAATCCAATGTCTATCATGGCAGAATATCTTATGGGGAAATTGTAGATACATCCCACCAGCACAGTCAAATGTCACTTCACGAACAACAGTAGTGGTATTGATTAGGTTGATTTCCGTTATAAGGCCGCCTGATGAGAGTATACTTGCCGATGTAATTGTCGGATAGCCTTCAGCATTCTGTAGTTCAAATGGTGAAGGACAAACCTTTTCACAAGTTGGTAAACTTGACCAGGTGCCGTCTTCCAAACATTTAGGCATCTCAGTGCCAACGACGCCATACCCGGAATCGCACACAATCTTAATCTTCGAGCCGATATCATTCATATTACCAAGGACGATACCATTTGTTACCGCAATGTTAATTGTTGGTTCGCAACGTTCTATAACACAATTCCCATTTCGACAGACCTTTCCGATAGGGCAAGTATGTGCATTACAGTGACCTGAATCATCATTTACACTTGGCTCTACATTCAAATATATCCAGCCATTCTCTCCTTCTTTAAGGTCTGGGTCTTTTAATTGTGGTCCATGGATTGCATAATTATTGAGTTCACACATAGTGTAGAAGCGGTTGTAATTTAATGATACACAATCCGATCTGAGCCGACATTCTTTGTAACAAACATCCTTGCTTATAGAGTGTATCCGCTTTATTGTATGTCCAGTTAAAAGTATGGTATCACCTAAAACTGCTGCTTCACCAAATTCACCAAGTTCACCTGTTGGTTCAACTACTGTTAATTGTGCTCCAATCATCATGGGCAACATAATAAATGGAATCAGACACATAATTGTCATTATTACACCAGAGCAAAGATCGATCCTCTTGGTTGTTTGTCGAAACCTGCTTGGCGAAGGTCTTCATGTTAATCCATTGTACCATGTAATTATAATGTACCATTAAAATTTGATAAATATGGTATTGATTGACAACTGGCGTTAAGTCAATTAAATTGTTCACTACAGAAAACACGATGCATAAACCCGATCCACAAAGCACCAAATGCGTTCGCTCATATGGTTAGCTAGAAGTTTGTGTTACTTGTATTCAACAACATTTCTTTAAACTACATGCAAAGGCTTTTATGTTATGCACAATCAAATGCATCACTGGTCTGTGAACGAATGTATTAAACATTTATTTCACATTATTGTTTATTGTTAGGTACCAGGTGATTAGGCATTCTACTTGAAACTTTTGATAACGGATTTTATCGATAAATGAAAAGATTGCGAAACATATCAAGCAAAGCCAAATCTAATTAACACTTGATACAACAGTAACACCATGAATGTTATAATTATTTGAATTTAATCTTAACACTTTTCGGATTTTGTATTTACAAAGCATACTTTTTAAGTAAAAGCAGAACTAAGTCTTTTGATATCTACAAATTATTTAAATTGTATTGTATTATTGTGCCAATACCATAAACATGTTGTTATCATTCTTATATTGAATAAACGGGGTTAACCGAGATGGTTCCTCAAACTTAAAAAAAAAAAAAAAAAAAAAAAATGTAATAATTCGGAAGTGGTTTCTATTGTTTTGTGTTCATTAGTTCGATACTCATTCTACGATGTAAATAACCTTATAACCTACTTTAACTTACGTAATTATATATGTGTACCTATACTCCCAAGACACACATATCGATGGCTTAAAATGAGAAGGTCGTAATTACTACTTACGACCTTTAAAGACTGATACATATTTAAAATCGGCATCATAAGGCGCTCCTTATGAGCCTATTTTTATGAAAATCACAACTTGTCATGTTGACCAAAAGGAGGTTCTTATAGCTTGTTTTACCATAAGTCAAGAGTAAATTCAGACAGTTTTTTTCTTGTTTTCTCAAAATATCGATTTTGTAGATACGACCTTCTCATTCTAAGCCAGCGATATCTGTGTTCTTGTCCTGGAAGAATTGTATCACCGTACCCAGTTCATTGTCCTGTCCTGTTCAGGTCACATCGAACTATAGTATTGTATGTTCAATAGCCAACATTTCTTACTAATAAAAATAAATAAAGAATTACTTGAACGCGTTCTCAGTTGGTCTGTACAAGGTCGGGGCTATTTAAAGATAATTAATTATTGCGCTTTTAGAATGGCAAGTTGAACATGTTCTTTATGGTTTTAATCAGTGCGCAGATCGGCTCGAGTCTACTGTCATGAGCGCTGCTAAATGTTGCAAGCTGCTGGAAATGCGTTATCATTAAGTTTCTGTTTAGGTTGTTATCAGACTACAACAGCGTATACCGGATGTTAAACATGATGATCATAAAAACTTTGTCAGTGTTCATGTATAGTAACACTCATACATTTTTACAAACTTTGAAAACGCAACGCCTGTAAATAAACACAAAGCAAACACTATTTAATATAGTATTTATTGACAAGACAAATGCGTGTATGAAATAGAAATGCTGTAATGTAATGTATAAAACGCTCATGATTATTTAAACAACAAGCGAATTCGAAACAGTATTAAAAGTCAAAAGTCACATTTTAGTAGTGAGAAGGAAGTAAGTACAAAATCAATATTGTGAAAAAAAACAAGAAAAACTCCCTAAAAGCGGAATTTTACTTCTTGAAAAACATTTTGGAATTCAGTTTGGTCAACATGAGAAGTTCCGATTTTCTTGAAAATAGGCTCATAAGAAGCACCTTATGATACACATTTCAAATATGTAACTGTCTTATAAGGTCGTAAGTAGTTACGACCTTCTCATTCTAAGCCAGGCAGAATGATGACGATGCTGACCACAATGACCCTCATGGACTCTCATGGACGACTTATAGAAATCACACAAATTCGTATGTAAAATTAGATGTTTAGTTTAAATTATATAAAGAGTCCATGTTTTATCTAAATACCAAACAAAATTAGAAACAGTATTAAAAGCCAAAGTCACATTTTAGTAGCGTGCTGATCGTTGGTTAAGAATGAGAAGGTCGTAACCACAAAATATTTTAGAAAACAAGAAAAATTCTCTGAAAAAAGGCATTTTACTTTTTGAAAAACATTTTGAACTTCAGTTTTGTCAACATGAAAAGTTCCGATTTTTTTAAATAGGCTTATAAGAAGCACCTTATGATAAACATTTCAAATATGTAACGGTCTTATAAGGTGGTAAGTAATAGTTAGACGTTCTCATAAATCTAAGTCAGCGATTTAATAGACAGACTGTGTGATGACGAAGATGATCAGAATGACTCAAAAACCCACACAAACACAAACCCCACACAAACACAAACCCAACACAAACACAAACCCAACACAAACACAAACCCCACACAAACACAAACCCCACACAAACACAAACCCCACACAAACACAAACCCAACACAAACACAAACCCCACACAAACACAAGCCCAACACATACACAAACCCCACAAAAACACAAACCCCACACAAACACAAACCCAACACAAACACAAACCCAACACAAACACAAACCCCACACAAACACAAACCCAACACAAACACAAACCCAACACAAACACAAACCCCACACAAACACAAACCCCACACAAACACAAACCCCACACAAACACAAACCCAACACAAACACAAACCCAACACAAACACAAACCCCACACAAACACAAACCCCACACAAACACAAACCCCACACAAACACAAACCCCACACAAACACAAACCCAACACAAACACAAACCCAACACAAACCCAACACAAACACAAACCCCACACAAACACAAACCCCACACAAACACAAACCCTACACAAACACAAACCCCACACAAACACAAACCCCACACAAACACAAACCCAACACAAACACAAACCCTACACAAACACAAACCCAACACAAACACAAACCCAACACAAACACAAACCCCACACAAACACAAACCCAACACAAACACAAACCCAACACAAACACGAACCCAACACAAACACAAACCCAACACAAACACAAACCCCACACAAACACAAACCCCACACAAACACAAACCCCACACAAACACAAACCCAACACAAACACAAACCCCACACAAACACAAACCCCACACAAACACAAAGTATATAATACAAGGTCGTATATAAAAAATTACATAACTTTGTACTGTACTAGTATTATATAAAATTACATAATTTTGTACTGTTCTAGTACTATTTATAACGTTCATGTTTAATCTAAATACCAAAAAATTTTAGAAACAGTATTAATGCCAAAGGCAGAGTTTGTTCCTGGTTTGTATACAACGGACTATTCCACCATTTATCGACAAGGCTCTGGAGAATCTTGCAGGCACGTCAATGTTATGGGTCTTACTCACTGAATGATCTTTGAAAGATCATGTCATACTTAGTATGTTTCCAGTGGGAACAATACATTGAATATTCGATAACACTGATACGGTCGGTACTCTTCCCGTCCCACAACACTCGTGTTTATATGTGGAATCTTTTTTTAAACAGTTTGAAACATCCGTACAAGTTGATGACCAAAGACCACAGCCGTAATATCAGATATTAGATAAGCACTTCTACGCTATACTACAAGGTAATTATTTACTTATAATAAACATGATTGAAACGTTCCGACAGGAGTAAATATATTCATCATCCGTGTTCAAACTGCGGTCTGGGAGTGCTTTAAAGCCGTGCCGAAAATATCACAATGCACTCCTAGCCCCTTCATTAAACATTTAAATTAGCTTGATGTTGATTGGTTGGTTGGTTCAGGATAACGTAACGTTAGCCAATCCGTGCCTTAAATCGACCCGTGGCGTCAGTATAATACAAACCTCTTAGTGACGTCGCGTGCATTGTAATGCTAAATTGTTAATGAAACCTATGTAGCGTACATCAGCATTGTGAACGTTATCGAGCGTTCTCTATGGTTATGTGATAAGTAGAATCTTACATTCGTGCTAATTACATACGAGTTTGATTAAACTCGTATGTAATGAGCACTCATGCTAGATCCTCTATATCATTAACCTTTCGTTCAGATCCATGATTGTTGTATTTTTCAATTCAAATTAAGAATATCATTAACTTTGAACTTAAATTGAAGATTTCTTTAAATGCTTTGATAACACGGCACCTACTTTTTCTGAAAAATATTTCTTACAGACAATCACGTAAGAAGTATGCACCGCCAGACCATGCATATACTGATGGTGGGTCGTCATAATATGTTACCGACTGTAAATAGCATCTATTTGTGGTATACTTGAAGTCAAAACTGGGACATGTATATGAGTCCATGGAAAGACATAGCGCTGCGCAATTTTCCATTGTAATGCCATACAAAATGTCAAGGTTGTAACCCCATTGTGCAACACCTTTAACTTCGTTGAACGTATCAGCGTAACCATTGGGACATTTCTCAATACAGCGTCTCTCACTGTAGCTATAACTGGTTCCCAGTGGACAACGACATATTCTATTGACACATTCATAGCTTTGTGGTGAGACAGAACATGACACGTCAACGCCACAGTCTATTCCTAAACCCATCTCCTCACATCCCTGCATGTATATCCATTGTCCATTATGACAGAATATCTTTTGAGGAAATTGTAAATACATCCCACCATCACAGTCAAATGTCACTTCGGAATTTTCTCTAACAATTGTATTAACATTGATCAAATTGATATTCGTCAACGCTACTGTTGTAGTGTTGATTTTTGCGGATATCATTGTCGGATAGCCTTCTATATTCTGAAGCTTGAATGGCACAGGACACAGTTTCTCACAAGTTGGTAATGTAGACCAGTTACCGTCTGTCAAACATTCTGATATACCCGATCCTGTAAGGTTATAGCCTGCATCGCACATAATCTTAACCTTCGCAGCGATGGTATTCATATTTCCACGAACAACACCATTAGCAACTGAGATATTAGTTGTTGGTTCGCAACGCTCCGTAAGACAATTCCCGTTTCGACAGACCTTTCCACTCGGACATGTATTTATATTGCAGAATCCCAAATCATCATAATCGGTTGGTTCCACATACAAATACATCCAGCCCTTTTCTTCTTTGTATTCATTACAACCTTGAGCTACAGTTTGGTTACCTGTAAATGCGTAATTGTTTAGTTCACACATAGCGGTTGTAATTCAGTGAGAGACAATCCGACCTTACTCGGCATTCTGTGTGACACACTTCAATACTAACCGAAATGATAGTCTTAATTAAATGTCCAATTAGTCGCCTAGCAAAATGTACTTTGTCTTTTGTAAATATTGTTCCCATAACAACGGGTAGCAGAAAGAGTATTTCAAGACGCATTATGGAATGTGGTAATCTAATTTCACTTAACTTACTACATCCACCACGACTGACTGACTGAGAAATGATTGTTTAAACGAAACTTTTCTCTTACATTCTTGTTTCGTAAATTCAGAACTCATATAATATTTAAAAACTTAAACCCATCAATACCTATAAATCAACAATCCATAGGTTTGTGTCTGTCACTATCTTCATGCACATGATTTGCATAAAAGTTGTTGAAAACAAATGTATTGTTTATTTATCACATACATGGACACAATGAAAGCCAAACCAATTGTGATTGTCATTTCTCTATGCACATGTTAATTTCAATGACATTGTGCTGAACAGTATATGATCCTTTCATAATATTATGTGCTCATCAAATAGTTATATTGCAACTAACATCAACACCAGTTGCAACAATTGGTTCCATTGATTTAAAACTTTTAGTTTTGTAGCCTTTATCCAAGGATATATATAGAAACTTTAACATAGAGTAATGTATATGAAACATTACTCGTGTACCTTATTAATAACAAATATATGCATTTTAAATGTGAGTGGTTCAACAACAATATTCTATTAAAGGTACTAGGTCACAGTTTGTAGCCTCATTTGCGAATTGGCTACGGTGAAAATTGATAATAGAGGACATCTTGACTAGCTATTGGGATGTAAACTATTTATAGAATAGTTCATTGCTGTTTTTTTTGGGATTTTATCACTGGCTGTGGAGTTGGTGCATTCGAATTAATGTGTTTACATGTACATCTAATAGACATTAAGACATGTTTCTTCACAGACAATCACGTAGGAAGTTTGACCCAAGAGACCATGCGACCACAGAGGGAGGATCGTCATAATATGTTACCAATTGTAGAAGGCATAATGATGTTGCGTACTCGAAGTCGAAACTGCGACACGTGTACATGACACGAGAAACACACGCCTCTTTACATTGCTTTACGGTAATAACAAACATCTGCATGTCATGTCCTTTATGTCCAGTGTATTCAATTTCGTTGAACGTATCAGCGTAACCATTGGGACATGTCTCAATACAGCGGCTCTGACTGTAGCTATAACTGGTTCCCAGTGGACAACGGCATATTCGATTGACACATTCATTGCTTTGTGGTTGGACAGAACATGAAGAACTTACGATACAGTCTATTCCTATACCCATTTCCTCACATCCCGGCATGTAAATCCATTGGCCATTATGGCAGAATATCTTTTGTGGATATTGTAAATACATGCCACCAGCACAGTCAAATGTCACTTCGGAATTTTCTCTAACAATTGTATTGATATTAATCAAATTGATATTCGTCAATGGTATTTTTGTAGTGTTGATGTTCGCGGATATAATTGTCGGATAGCCTTCTGTATCTTGAAGCTCAAATGGCACAGGACAAAGTTTCTCACAAGTTGGTAAACTGGACCAGTTACCGTCTGTCAGCATGTCGAACGTTCAAACATAGCCAATCATTATCATCTTCCAAAATTAAATCTTCAATTTGTTGTCCAGTGATCGCTACCTTATTGAGTTCACACAAGGCATGGCGGCGGTTGTAGTTAATCGAAAGACAATCCGTTTTGAGCCGACATTCCGTTTTGCAAACATCTACACTTACTGAGATTATAGTATTAATTGTGTGTCCAGTTAAACGCTTTCCACGATGTATTTCCTCTGTTTTCGCCACCACAATGGGCAACATAAAGATGATTAGCTGAATTAAACGCATGGTTGAAGGATAGGAGTACTCTACAACACTGGTTTACTCGTTCCATGGACCGGACTGAAGTGACGTGTTGAGGTCTATATATCCGTCTGTTTTAGACTGGGTTGCTATGCTCTGACTGTACAACACATGTTTTATGCATGAAGATGCGAACCTTATGTTTCATAACGCAAGTATTTGCTATCTGCTATCCCTGGACAATTGTTTTGCTGCAATGATAGTTTGTTTAAATGAATAATTGAAATCGCTTCGACCGAACCATCAAAGAAAATCGATGCCTATGGTCAACACTTGTATATCGGCTCTAATCAAATTGTTTTGACATCGCATATTAAAGCAATTCATCGCATGTTATATGTACTTTGATGTATGAACCGGAGCGGTAACATAAATGAATTTCAGTACAGTTGCCATTCCTAATTACACCCCTTTAACGTTAATTAAGCACAAAATTTAAAGTCCGAAGTATGTTTCATTTTGTAGTCATTGTCGGGTGAATACAGAGTCTAGTTTTAAATGTTCAATATTTAGTATACGATTGTTTTCTTGTCAATTGATATAAACTGATATAAAAATTGGTCAGGAAATATTAACAAGCTCTTCAACGCACTGATTACTTAGCGAAAACACGGCAGATTTGTGACAAAAAGACGCTGCGCGTAATGGTGCACTTTTCCTTAAAGTTATGAAGGTCACCTACTGAACATTTAGTTACACACGGCGACAACATAGTCTTGTGTTCCTGTAGTATAAGCTTTTAAGGGGGCATGGATCAACAAATCATTATCGATAGAGAGTCATATGAACGGTTTGTAGTAGATCCGAAAAGAACACCAAGAGTATTTTTAACGCCGTCCATTCAATGCGACGTTCATAACTGCGATCATTATGTGGTGAGTTAATTTGTTTTGCTGTGGGGCTATCTAGAGGACACTTAACAATAATTTGATTTCGCAGAGATTAGTGTCGGGTGGGTTGCACATTTTTTAAGGTCGTGGAAATGACTGCATGGTTTATGAGTCGTTTGAAATTACCAGAGATGAACCTTCTGCTGGATGAGTAGGTGTCGACAAGTAACGTCATTGTGACGTCGTTGACGTCGGCCTTGCGGCGATGTTCGTAAGTTTGTCTCATATAAATATTCATATATCAAGAACTAGTCTGTGCATTGTTGTGAAATTTGGTCATCATGTTCAAATTAGACTGAAGTTACGGTGTGAAAAAAATTGTGGTTTTACTGGCATCAGCATCAGTGACATTACTTTTGGATATACCCACGTATATGACTGATCTGAGTCACTGAAAATGTTTCTTTAATTTTAACATTTCTAGTTAATACTAGTTAATACATATATGAAGAAATAAAGAGATTAAACATTTCCAGCTTAAATTGGGTATTGAACTACTAGTATTTCATGAAAGTTGTGGTGGGTTCACCAGGGGCCTTATTCACCCGAATAAAGTAAACCCAGATTTAGACTTTATATTGCCAAATGTTCTATTCGCTCTCATGAAGTTATAAATGTACCGACTTTGAAATAAATCGGTATACTTATTACTAGTATATGTTTTGTGGGTAACAGCAAATAGTCAAACAAAATTTCACCTGGTTAAATGTTGTCAATTTTAAGTTTATGTCTGAGTTTTAAAACGTTGGCGAATAATGCCCCCCCTGATATTCAGCAGTGTTTTTATTGAGGACAATAATTGCATTGATTTTGTAACAGATAGTAATATCATCAACATAACAACATTATTTAATCCAAGATGTTTTTGGATGCAATGTATAACACTACATTACACATATTTGGGCGTAATTTTAACGACTTTTTAATTGATTACGTGTTCATTATAGTTACAACCTTTATCAACAGCATTACCCAAAATTGGGCAAAATTGTCAAATATCTACCTAACACACATTCAATACCAAACCCATTAACATTTTACCAAACGCAATATCAAGGCAGTGTACATAGCTTGTTGTATCTTTGTAACAATGTTTGCAAATTGTACGCAATGTAATATAACAATGCTATTTGTATGCCTGATATCGCTGGCTTATAATGAGAAGGTCTTAAGTAGGAAATCGTTATTTTGAGAAAACAAGAACAAAACTGTCTGGCTCTTTACTTATGGTAAAAACAAGTTTTACAACTTCAGTTTGGTCGACATAATAAGTTCCGATTTTCACGAAAATAAGTTCATAAGAAGCGCATTATGATGCAGATTTCAAATATGTATCAGTATTATAAGGTCGTAACTAGTACTCGTTCTAACCCAGCGATATGTCGATTTCAAAACTCACATACTAACAGTTTACAGTGTAATATTGGTGTATTCGATATGTTAAACGCCTTTGACCATTTATACAATGTAAGTTAATTTCATTACGTATAGTACAAACATACACATAAATAAAATGCAGCTTTACAATACATACTGAATATCACTGCACTGTGTTGATACGTCGGGCCGTATTACCTAGAGTTGCTTGTGTAATGCCGTATCTCGCGAGACCGTAAAAAAGCTAGTTTACGCGCGAAAGGCGCTCGCTGTATAAACATTGACGTCACGAACGTCGGCATATTTTCGGCATATAACGCAACGTCCATTCATAAAACAGTATATGTTTATCATTATTGTATATGCCGATAGGTTTGAACAGAGGCGGTGAGGCGATGTTTCAGAATTTGATGGTAAACACTGTGACACGTTGCAAACGATACACCATGTAAAACCTATGTAACATCTTCAACAGTGTTCAAACAATCTAAGTAAATCTGTCAAAGGTGTTCCAAAACCAGTACTAACTTCATTGACTATTAATGTTTATTGATGTTTCAGTTTTTATTCTCTACAGACAATCGCGTTGGAAAAAAGATCCTTTATCCCACGGGTGAACATCGGCAGGAGCGTCAGCATATATATCCGTATGAAGATTGCATTTGTTCGGAGTGCGGTACATATCAAAACTGCGACACGTGAAAGAGACTGTAGAAGCACATTCATTTATACAATCGTCTAAGGTACCATATACAGCGCCTTTGTTATGTCCATATAGGGCCGTATTTGCCACTCTATTGAAGGTATCAGCGAGACCATTGGGACATCTCTCAATACAGCGTCTCTCACTGTAGCTATAACTGGTTCCCAGTGGACAACGACATATTCTATTGACACATTCATTGCTATGCGGTGATACAGAACATAACATGTCTACGCCACAGTCAATTTCTAAACCCATTTCTTCACACCCATGCATGAAAATACATTGTCTATCATGGCAGAATATCTTATGGGGAAATTGTAGATACATCCCACCAGCACAGTCAAATGTCACTTCACGAACAACAGTAGTGGCCTTGATGAGATTGGTCTCCGTTAAAAGTCCGCCTGATGAGAGTATACTTGCCGATGTAATCGTCGGATAGCCTTCAGCATTCTGTAGTTCAAATGGTGAAGGACAAACCTCTTCACAAGTTGGTAAACTTGACCAGGTGCCGTCTTCCAAACATTTAGGCATCTCAGTGCCAACGACGCCATACCCGGAATCGCACACAACCTTAATCTTCGATCCGATATCATTCATATTACCCAGGACGATACCATTTGTTACCGCAATGTTAATTGTTGGTTCGCAACGTTCTATAACACAATTACCATTTCGACAGACCTTTCCGATAGGGCAAGTATGTGCATTACAGAGACCTGAATCATCATTTACACTTGGCTCTACATTCAAATATATCCAGCCATTCTCTCCTTCTTTAAGGTCTGGGTCTTTCAATTGTGGTCCATGGATTGCATAATTATTGAGTTCACACATAGTGTAGAAGCGGTTGTAATTTAATGATACACAATCCGATCTGAGCCGACATTCTTTGTAACAAACATCCTTGCTTATAGAGTGTATCCGCTTTATTGTATGTCCAGTTAAAAGTATGGTATCACCTAAAACTGCTGCTTCACCAAATTCACCAAGTTCACCTGCTGGTTCAACTATTGTTAATTGTGCTCCAATAATCATGGGCAACATAATAAATGGAAGCAGACACATAATTGTCATTCTTACTCCAGAGCAAAGATCGCTCAATTTGGTTGTTTGTCGAAACCTGCTTGGTAAAGGTCTTCAAGTTAATCCATTGTACCATGTGATTATAATTTACCGTTAAAATTTGATAAAAATGGTATTGAAAATTGACCACTGGCGTAATGTTAATTGAATCGTTCACTACAGAAAATACGAAGCATGTACACGATCCAACAAACACCAAATCGGTTTTCTTCTTGGTTAGAAGTTGCTGTTACTTGTATTCAACAACATTTCTTTAAATAACATGCGAAGGCTTTAATGTTATGCACAATCAAATGCATCACTGGTCTGCGAAAGAATGTATTAAATATTTATTTCAAATTATAGTAATTGTTATGTACCTGGTGATTATGTATTCTACTTGAAACTATTACTTACGCATTTTATTGATTAAAGAAAAGATTGCGAAACATATCAAGCAAAGCCAAATCTAATTAACACTTGATACAACAATAACACCATGAATGTTATAATTCGGAAGTGGTTTCTATTGTTTTGTGTTCATTAGTTCGATACTCATTCTACGATGTTAATAACCTTATAACCTACTTTAACATACGTAATTATATATGTGTACCTATACTCCAAAGACACACATATCGATGGCTTAAAATGAGAAGGTCGTAATAACTACTTACGACCTTTTAAGACTGATACATATTTGAAATCGGCATCATAAGGCGCTCCTTATGAGCCTATTTTTATGAAAATCACAACTTGTCATGTTGACCAAAAGGAGGTTCTTATAGCTTGTTTTACCATAAGTCAAGAGTAAATTCAGACAGTTTTTTTCTTGTTTTCTCAAAATATCGATTTTGTAGTTACGACCTTCTCATTCTAAGCCAGCGATATCTGTGTTCTTGTCCTGAAAGAATTGTATCACCGTATCCAGTTCATTGTCCTGTCCTGTTCAGGTCACATCGAACTATAGTATTGTATGTTCAATAGCCAACATTTCTTACTAATAAAAATAAATAAAGAATTACTTGAACGCGTTCTCAGTTGGTCTGTACAAGGTCGGGGCTATTTAAAGTTAATTAATTATTGCGCTTTTAGAATGGCAAGTTGAACATGTTCTTTATGGTTTTAATCAGTGCGCAGATCGGCTCGAGTCTACTGTCATGAGCGCTGCTAAATGCTGCAAGCTGCTGGAAATGCGTTATCATTAAGTTTCTGTTTAGGTTGTTATCAGACTACAACAGCGTATACCGGATGTTAAACATCATGATCATAAAAACTTTGTCAGTGTTCATGTATAGTAACACTCATACATTTTTACAAACTTTGAAAACGCAACGCCTGTAAATTAACACAAAGCAAACACTATTTATTGACAAGACAAATGCGTGTATGAAATAGAAATGTTGTAATGTAATGTATAAAACGTTCATGATTATTTAAACAACAAGCGAATTCGAAACAGTATTAAAAGTCAAAAGTCACATTTTAGTAGTGAGAAGGAAGTAAGAACAAAATCAATATTGTGAAAAAAACAAGAAAAACTCCCTGAAAAGCGGAATTTTACTTCTTGAAAAACATTTTGGAATTCAGTTTGGTCAACATGAGAAGTTCCGATTTTCTTGAAAATAGGCTCATAAGAAGCACCTTATGATACACATTTCAAATATGTAAATGTCTTATAAGGTCGTAAGTAGTTACGACCTTCTCATTCTAAGCCAGGCAGAATGATGACGATGCTGACCACAATGACCCTCATGGACTCTCATGGACGACTTATAGAAATCACACAAATTCGTATGTAAAATTAGATGTTTAGTTTAGATTATATAAAGAGTCCATGTTTAATCTAAATACCAAACAAAATTAGAAACAGTATTAAAAGCCAAAGTCACATTTTAGTAGCGTGCTGATCGTTGGTTAAGAATGAGAAGGTCGTAACCACAAAATATTTAAGAAAACAAGAAAAATTCTCTGAAAAAAGGCATTTTACTTTTTGAAAAACATTTTGAACTTCAGTTTTGTCAACATGAGAAGTTCCGATTTTTTTTAAATAGGCTCATAATTTGCACCTTATGATAAACATTTCAAATATGTAACGGTCTTATAAGGTGGTAAGAAATAGTTACGACGTTCTCATAAATCTAAGTCAGCGATTTAATAGACAGACTGTGTGATGACGAAGATGATCAGAATGACTCAAAAACCCACACAAACCCCACAAAAACACAAACCCAACACAAACCCAACACAAACCCAACACAAACCCACACAAACACAAACCCCACACAAACACAAACCCAACACAAACACAAACCCCACACAAACCCAACACAAACACAAACCCCACACAAACACTACCCCACACAAACACATGCACAAACACAAACCCCACACAAACACAAACCCCACACAAACCCCACACAAACACTACCCCACACAAACACAAGCACAAACACTACCCCACACAAACACAAACCCCACACAAACCCCACACAAACACAAACCCAACACAAACCCCACACAAACCCCACACAAACACAAACCCCACACAAACACAAACCCCACACAAACCCCACACAAACACAAACCCCACACAAACCCCACACAAACACAAACCCCACACAAACCCCACACAAACACAAACCCCACACAAACCCCACACAAACACAAACCCCACACAAACCCCACACAAACACAAGCACAAACACTACCCCACACAAACACAAACCCCACACAAACCCAACACAAACACAAACCCCACACAAACACAAACCCCACACAAACACAAACCCAACTCAAACACAAACACAAACCCACACAAACACAAACCCCACACAAACACAAGCACAAGCACAAACACTACCCCACACAAACACAAACCCCACACAAACACAAGCACAAACACAAGCACAAACCCCACACAAACACAAACCCAACACAAACACAAGCACAAACCCCACAAAAACACAAACCCCACACAAACACAAACCCCACACAAACACTACCCCACACAAACACAAACCCAACACAAACACTTCCCCACACAAACACAAGCACAAACCCAACACAAACACTTCCCCACACAAACACAAGCACAAACCCCACACAAACCCCACACAAACACTACCCCACACAAACACAAACCCAACACAAACACTACCCCACACAAACACAAGCACAAACCCCACACAAACACAAACCCCACACAAACACAAACCCCACACAAACCCCACACAAACACTACCCCACACAAACACAAGCACAAACACTACCCCACACAAACACAAACCCCACACAAACACAAACCCCACACAAACACAAACCCCACACAAACACTACCCCACACAAACACAAACCCCACACAAACACAAACCCCACACAAACACAAACCCCACACAAACACTACCCCACACAAACACTACCCCACACAAACACAAACCCCACACAAACACTACCCCACACAAACACTACCCCACACAAACACAAACCCCACACAAACACAAACCCCACACAAACACAAACCCCACACAAACACTACCCCACACAAACACTACCCCACACAAACACAAACCCCACACAAACACTACCCCACACAAACACAAACCCCACACAAACACAAACCCCACACAAACACAAACCCAACACAAACACAAACCCCACACAAACACAAACCCCACACAAACACAAACCCACACAAACACAAACCCCACACAAACACAAACCCCACACTAACACAAACCCCACACAAACACTACCCCACACAAACACAAACCCCACACAAACACAAACCCACACAAACACAAACCCCACACAAACACAAACCCCACACAAACACAAACCCAACTCAAACACAAACCCCACACAAACACTACCCCACACAAACACAAACCCACACAAACACGAACCCCACACAAACACAAACCCCACACTAACACAAACCCCACACAAACACAAACCCCACACAAACACAAACCCCACACAAACACAAACCCCACACAAACACTACCCCACACAAACACTACCCCACACAAACACAAACCCCACACAAACACTACCCCACACAAACACAAGCCCACACAAACATAAACGCCACACAAACACAAACACAAGCCCACACAAACACAAACCCCACACAAGCACTACCCCACACAAACACAAACGCCACACAAACACAAACACAAGCCCACACAAACACAAACCCCACACAAACACAAATCCCACACAAACACAAACCCCACACAAACACAAACCCCACACCATCACAAACCCCACACAAACACTACCCCACACAAACACAAACCCCACACAAACACTACCCCACACAAACACAAACCCCACACAAACACAAACCCCACACAAACACAAACCCCACACAAACACAAACCCCACACAAACACAAGCCCACACAAACACAAACCCCACACAAACACAAACACAAGCACAAACACAAACACAATCACAAACCCTACACAAACACAAAGTATATAATACAAGGTCGTATATAAAAAATTACATAACTTTGTACTGTACTAGTATTATATAAAATTACATAATTTTGTACTGTTCTAGTACTATTTATAACGTTCATGTTTAATCTAAATATCAAAAAATTTTAGAAACAGTATAAATGCCAAAGGCAGAGTTTGTTCCTGGTTTGTATACAACGGAATATTCCACCATTTATCGACAAGGCTCTGGAGAATCTTGCAGGCACATCAATGTTATGGGTCTTACTCACTGAATGATCTTTGAAAGATCATGTCATACTTAGTATGTCATACTTAGTATGTTTCCAGCGGGAACAAAACATTGGATATTCGATGACACTGATCCTGTCGGTACTCTTCCCGTCCCATAACACTGGTGTTTATATGTTGAATCTTCCTGATTAAACAGTTTAAAACATCCGTACAAAGTTGATGGCCTTCCAGTTTAATGACCAAAGACTACGGCCGTAATATCAGATACTAGTATTAGATAATCACTTCTGCGCTATACTACAAGTTAATGATTTACTTATAATAAACATGACTGATACGTTCCGACAAGAGTAAATATATTCATCATCCGTGTTCAAACTAGTTTTATCACATAACCTGCGGTTTGGGAGTGCATAAAAGTGTTACGTAGTCATTAAAACAACGGAACACTGTCGCTGATCGTAAAGTATATAGTTTATTCAATAGTTCAATAGTTCAACATATTCCACATATTATTGTTGTTATTTAATTGTAATTTAACTGGACATACACTCGAGCTTAGGTCTTATACAGACCTTAGTCTTCGCTCAGTGCGTCCTCTCCAAGGCACAACCGCCCACTCTCGAGTCCAGTAAGTAACTAACTTCTCTGGTCAAACAGACATGTGGTCTCCAATCACAATTATCAGATGTATTGTGTGCTGGTATAGATTGTATAGATGTCTATTGACATACTTAATCATATGGTCAACTTGATTCTTATTATGAAGCTTATCACATTGGGCAGTGACCAAATAGAACAATAAACTAGAATCTACCAAACAGCATTATATGAATATGTTGTTAAGTATAGAAGTAGAGATTGTATTATATAGATTATCACCTGGTCCAATATTATTAATTATTTAGTCTGTAACCACAGGTAACCACACGTTACGCTACAAAAGCCGTGCCGAAAATATCATAATGCACTCCTAGCCCTTCATTAAACATTTAAATTAGCTTGATGTTGATTGGTTGGTTGGTTCAGGATAACGTAACGTTAGCCAATCCGTGCCTTAAATCGACCCGTGGCGTCAGTATAATACAAACCTCTTAATGACGTCGCGTGCATTGTAATGCTAAATTGTTAATGAAACCTATGTAGCGTACATCAGCATTGTGAACGTTATCGAGCGTTCTCTATGGTTATGTGATAAATAGAATCTTACATTCGTGCTAATTACATACGAGTTTGATTAAACTCGTATGTAATGAGCACTCATGCTAGATTCTCTATATCATTGACATTTCGTTCAGATCTATGATTGTTGTATTTTTCAATTCGAATTAAGAATATCATTAACTTTGAACTTAAATTGAAGATTTCTTTAAATGCTTTGATAACACAGCACCTACTTTTTCTGAAAAATATTTCTTATAGACAATCACGTAAGAAATATACACCACCAGACCATGCACGTACTGCTGTTGGGTCGTCATAATATGTTACCGACTGTAAATAGCATCTATTTGTGGTATACTTGAAGTCAAAACTGGGACATGTATATGAGTCCATGAAAAGACATAGCGCTGCGCAATTTTCCATTGTAATGCCATACAAAATCTCAAGGTTGTAACCCCATTGTGCAACACCTTTAACTTCGTTGAACGTATCAACGTAACCATCGGGGCATGTCTCAATACAACGGCTCTCACTGTAGCTATAACTGGTTCCCAGTGGACAACGGCATATTCTATTGACACATTCATAGCTTTGTGGTGAGACAGAACATGACACGTCAACGCCACAGTCTATTCCTAAACCCATCTCCTCACATCCCGGCATGTATATCCATTGGCCATTATGACAGAATATCTTTTGAGGAAATTGTAAATACATCCCACCATCACAGTCAAATGTCACTTCGGAATTTTCTCTAACAATTGTATTGACATTGATCAAATTGATATTCGTCAACGCTACTGTTGTAGTGTTGATTTTTGCGGATATCATTGTCGGATAGCCTTCTGTATTCTGAAGCTCAAATGGCGCAGGACAAAGTTTCTCACAAGTTGGTAATGTAGACCAGTTACCGTCTGTCAAGCATTCTGATATACCCGATCCTGTAAGGTTATAGCCTGTATCGCACACAATCTTAACCTTCGCAGCGATGGTATTCATATTTCCACGAACAACACCATTAGCAACTGAGATATTAGTTGTTGGTTCGCAACGCTCCGTAACACAATTCCCGTTCCGACAGACCTTCCCACTCGGACATGTATTTATATTGCAGAATCCCAAATCATCATAATCGGTTGGTTCCACATACAAATACATCCAGCCCTTTTCTTCTTTGTATTCATTACAACCTTGATCTACCGTTTGGTTACCTGTAAATGCGTAATTGTTTAGTTCACAAATTGAGTAATAGCGGTTGTAATTCAGTGAGAGACAATCCGACCTTACTCGGCATTCTGTGTGACACACTTCAATACTAACCGAAATGATAGTCTTAATTAAATGTCCAATTAATCGCCTCGCAAAATGTACTTTGTCTTTTGTAAATGCTGTTCCCATAACAACGGGTAGCAGAAGGAGTATTTCAAGACGCATTGTGGAATGTGGTAATCTAATTTCACTTAACTTACTACATCCATCACGAGTGACTGAGAAATAAGTGTTCAGACGAAAATTTTCTCTTAAAATTCTTGTTTTGCAAATTCAGAACTCATATAATATTTAAAAACCTTTAAATCAACAATCCTTAGCTTTGCGTCTGTCACTATCTTTGCACAAAGGCTAGTGGAATCCTGGCATGATTTGCTTAAAAGTTGTTGAAAACAAATGTATTGTTTATTTATCACATACATTGACACAATGAAAGCCTACCAATTGTGATTGTCATTTCTCTATGCACGTGTTAATTTCAATGACATTGTGCTGAACGATATATGATCCTTTCATAATATTATGTGCTCATCAAATAGTTATATTGCAACTAACATCAACACCAGTTGCATAAATTGGTTCCATTGATTTAAAACTTTTAGTTTTGTAGCCTTTATCCACGGATATATATAGAAACTTTAACATAGAGTAATGTATATGAAACATTACTCGTGTACCTTATTAATAACAAATATATGCATTTTAAATGTGAGTGGTTCAACAACAATATTCTATTTAAGGTACTAGGTCACAGTTTGTAGCCTCATTTGCGAATTGGCTACGGTGAAAATTGATAATAGAGGACATCTTGACTAGCTATTGGGATGTAACCTATTTATAGAATAGTTCATTGCTGTTTTTTTTGGGATTTTATCACTGGATGTGGAGTTGGTGCATTCGAATGAATGTGTTTACATGTACATCTAATAGACATTAAGACATGTTTCTTCACAGACAATCACGTAGGAAGTTTGACCCAAGAGACCATGCGACCACAGAGGGAGGATCGTCATAATATGTTACCGATTGTAGAAGGCATAATGATGTTGCGTACTCGAAGTCGAAACTGCGACACGTGTACATGACACGAGAAACACACGCCTCTTTACATTGCTTTACGGTAATAACAAACATCTGCATGTCATGTCCTTTATGTCCAGTGTATTTAACTTCGTTGAACGTATCAGCGTAACCATTGGGACATGTCTCAATACAGCGTCTCTCACTGTAGCTGTAACTGGTTCCCAGTGGACAACGACATATTCTATTGACACATTCATAGCTTTGTGGTGAGACAGAACATGACACGTCAACGCCACAGACTATTCCTAAACCCATCTCCTCACATCCCGGCATGTAAATCCATTGGCCATTATGGCAGAATATCTTTTGAGGAAATTGTAAATACATCCCACCATCACAGTCAAATGTCACTTCGGAATTTTCTCTAACAATTGTATTGATATTAATCAAATTGATATTCGTCAATGGTATTTTTGTAGTGTTGATGTTCGCGGATATAATTGTCGGATAGCCTTCTGTATCTTGAAGCTCAAATGGCACAGGACAAAGTTTCTCACAAGTTGGTAAACTGGACCAGTTACCGTCTGTCAAACATTCGGATATTCGATCCCCAATGAGAGTGTATCCAGCATCGCATACAATCTTAATCCTCGAGTCGATGTCATTCATATTACCTAGAACGTCACCATAAGCAACAGATATGTTACTTGTTGCTTTGCAGTCTTCTGTAACACAGTTCCCGTTTCGACAAACCTCGTCGCCTGTGCATGTATTCATATTACAGAGTCCCAAGTCAGCATGTCGAACGTTCAAACATAGCCAATCATTATCATCTTCCAAAATTAAATCTTCAATTTGTTTTCCAGTGATCGCTACCTTATTGAGTTCACACAAGGCATGGCGGCGGTTGTAGTTAATCGAAAGACAATCCGTTTTGAACCGACAGTCCGTTTTGCAAACATCTACACTTACTGAGATTATAGTCTTAATTGTGTGTCCAGTCAAACGCTTTCCACGTTGTATTTCCTCTGTTTTCGCCATCACAATGGGTAACATAAAGATAATAAGCGGTATTAAACGCATAGTTAAAAGATAAAAGTACTCTACCACACTGATTAACTTGTTCTATGGACCAGACTGAAGTGACGTTTTGAGCTCTATCTATCCGTCTGTTTTAGACTGGGTTGCTATGCTCTGACTGTACAACACATGTTTTATGAATGAAGATGCGAACCTTATGTTTCATAACGCAAGTATTTGCTATCTGCTATCCCTGGACAATTGTTTTGCTGCAATGATAGTTTGTTTAAATGAATAATTGAAATCGATCCGACCGAACCATCAAAGAAAATCAATGCCTATGGTCAACACTTGTATATCGGCTCTAATCAAATTGTTTTGACATCGCATATTAAAGCAATTGATCACATGTTATATGTACTTTGATGTATGAACCGGAGCGGTAACATAAATGAATTTCAGTACAGTTGCCATTCCTAATTACCTCCCTTTAACGTTAATTATGCACAAAATTTAAAGTCCGAAGTATGTTTCAATTTGTAGTCATTGTCGGGTGAATACAAAGTCTAGTTTTAAATGTTCAATATTTAGTATACGATTGTTTTCTTGTCAATTGATATAAACTGATATACAAATTGGTCAGGAACTATTAACAAGCTCTTCAACGCACTGATTACTTAGCGAAAACACGGCAGATTTGTGACAAAAAGACGCTGCGCGTAATGGTGCACGTTTCCTAAAAGTTATGAAGGTCACCTACTGAAACTTTAGTTACACACGGCGGCAACATAGTCTCGTGTTCCTGTAGTATAAGCTTTTAAGGGGGCATGGATCAACAAATCATTATCGATAGAGAGTCATATGAACGGTTTGTAGTAGATCCGAAAAGAACACCAAGAGTATTTTTAACGCCGTCCATTCAATTCGACGTTCAAAACAGCAGTCATTATGTGGTGAGTTAATTTGTTTTGCTGTGGGGCTATCTAGAGGACACTTAACAATAATTTGATTTCGCAGAGATTAAGTGTCGGGTGGGTTGCACATTTTTTAAGATCGTGGAAATGACTGCATGGTTTATGAGTCGTTTGAAATTACCAGAGATGAACCTTCTGCTGGATGAGTATGTGTCGACAAGTAACGTCATTGTGACGTCGTTGAAGTCGGACTTACGGCGATGTTCGTAAGTTTGTCTCATATAAATATTCATATATCAAGAACTAGTCTGTGCATTGTTGTGAAATTTGGTCATCATGTTCAAATTAGACTGAAGTTACGGTGTGAAAAAAAATCGTGGTTTTACTGGCATTAAACACAATTTTACAGCATCAGTGACATTACTTTTGGATATACCCACGTATATGACTGATCTGAGTCAATGAAAATGTTTCTTTAATTTTAACATTTCAAGTTAATACTAGTTAATACAAATATGACGAAATAAAGAGGTTAAACATTTCCAGCTTAAATTGTATTGAACTACTAGTATTTCATGGAAGTTGTGGTGGGTTCACCAGGGGCCTTATTCACCAGAATAAAGTAAACCCAGATTTAGACTTTATATTGCCAAATGTTCTATTCGCTCTCATGAAGTTATAAATGTACCGACTTTGAAATAAATCGGTATACTTATTACTAGTATATGTTTTGTGGGTAACAGCAAATAGTCAAACAAAATTTCACGTGGTTAAATGTTGTCAATTTTAAGTTTATGTCTGAGTTTTAAAACGTTGGCGAATAATGCCCCCCTGATATTCAGCAGTGTTTTTATTGAGGACAATAATTGCATTGGTTTTGTGACTGATAGTTATATCATCAACATAACAATATTCTTTAATTCAAGACTTTTTTGGATGCAATGTATAGCACTACATTACACATATTTGGGAGTAATTTTAACAACTTTTTAATTGATTACGGGTTCATTATAGTTACAACCTTTATCAAGAGCATTAACCAAAATTTGGCAAAATTGTCAAATATCTACCTAACACACACTCGATACCAAACCCATTAACATTTTACAAAACTCAACACCAAGACAGTGTAGATAGATTGTTGTATATTTGTAACAATGTTTGCAAATTGTACGCAATGTTATATAACAATGCTATTTGTATGCCTGATATTGCTGGCTTATAATGAGAACGTCTTAAGTAGGAAATCATAATTTTCATTATTTTGAGAAAACAAGAACAAAACTGTCTGGCTCTTCACTTATGCTAAAAACAAGTTTTACAACTTCAGTTTGTCAACTTGATAAGTTCCGATTTTCACGACAATAAGTTCATAAGAAGCGCATTATGATGCAGATTTCAAATATGTATCAGTCTTATAAGGTCGTAAGTAGTACACCTTCTAACCCAGCGATATGTCGATTTCAAAAACTCACATACTAACAGTTTACAGTTTCATATTGGTGTATTCGATATGTTAAACGCCTCTGACCATTTATACAATGTAAGCTAATTTCATTACGTATAGTACAAACATACACATAAATAAAATGCAGCTATACAATATGTACTGAATATCACTGCAGTGTGTTGATACGTCGGGCCGTATTACCTAGAGTTGCTTGTGTAATGCCGTATCTCGCGAGACCGTTAAAAAGCTAGTTTACGCGCGAAAAGGCGCTCGCTGTATAAACATTGACGTCACGAACGTCGGCATATTTTCGGCATATAACGCAACGTCCATTCATAAAACAATAAATGTATATCATTATTGTATATGCCGATAGGTTTGAACGGAGGTGGTGAGGCGACGTTTCAGAATTTGATTGTAAACACTGTGACACGTTGCAAACGATACACCACGTAAGACCTATGTACAATCTTCAATTCACTTACGCACACTCCTAACGCAACACAACTGAAGCAAATCTTAACAAATACCTCATATAATTTTTATTGTAGTTGATAAACAGTAAGGTGAAAATAAATTTAAATGTTGACCATCACCGTAAAACCAAAAGTCACAAAACAGCACCATGTAAAATGTCAACAAGGAGAAAATATCCTCTCAACAGTTTATCACAACTAACCGATCACAGAATATCACACCCGTCTTGAGGTATTATTATTACATGTGTCCGCCCCTTGATCTTATTACACGTTCACGCCCTACCTCTAGGCCACCTCTCCCCACAATGTCTAGTTTAGTTTTTTACCTTAAAAAAGCGACATATTGATAACAGTTGATAATTCAATGTTTTTAGTAACCTTTTATAAGAGTATGTAGTAAAGTGCAGCGCATACTGTCTAACGGATTGACCAGCCTGTAACCTTCCAATCGCACGACCACGCTCTTCGATAGTCATCCGAGTCATTTTTATTCAAATCTGTTTTTTCAGTCGGACTGTCACCAGAGAGGAACTCAATGACGAAGAATATCGATTTTTTCCGCTTTATACGATTTTCACGTGCAGCACGAAGAAATCGCCATCGCGCTACGCTCAGAACTGACAGAGCGTCACGGGTGAATGATTTTAACTTTCCTGTATCAATAATGTCTTAAAACAGCATTGTTTAAAAGTGCAACTTCATATCTTTAATAGTTTTTGAGATATTAGAATTATAAAAGTGTTGCGTTAGGGGTGTGCGTAAGTGCAGTGTTCTTACAATCTAAGTAAATCTGTCAAAAGTGTTCCAAAACCAGTACTAACTTCATTGACTAATGTTTATTGATGTTTCAGTTTTTATTATCTACAGACAATCGCGTTGGAAAAAAGATCCTTCATCCCACGGGCGAACATCGGCAGGAGCGTCAGCATATATATCCGCATGAAGATTGCATTTGTTCGGAGTGCGGTACATATCAAAACTGCGACACGTGAAAGAGACTGTAGAAGCACATTCATTTATACAATCGTCTAAGGTACCATATACAGTGTCTTTGTTATGTCCATATAGGGCCGTATGTTTAAAACTAGTGAAGGTATTAGCGAGACCATTGGGACATCTCTCAATACAGCGTCTCTCACTGTAGCTATAACTGGTTCCCAGTGGGCAACGACATATTCTATTGACACATTCATTGCTATGCGGTGATACAGAACATAACATGTCTACGCCACAGTCAATTCCTAAACCCATTTCTTTACACCCATGCATGAAAATCCATATATATCATGGCAGAATATCTTATGGGAAAATTGTAGATACATCCCACCAGCACAGTCAAATGTCACTTCACGAACAACAGTAGTGGCCTTGATGAGAGTGGTCTCCGTTAAAAGTCCGCCTGATGAGAGTATTCTTGCCGATGTAATCGTAGGATAGCCTTCCGCATTCTGTAATTCAAATGGTGAAGGACAAACCTTTTCACAAGTTGGTAAACTTGACCAGGTGCCGTCTTCCAAACATTTAGGCGTCTCAGTTCCAGCGACGCCATACCCGGAATCGCACACAATCTTAATCTTCGAGCCGATATCATTCATATTACCAAGGACGATACCATTGGTAACCGCAATGTTAATTGTTGGTTCACAACGCTCTGTGACACAATTCCCATTTCGGCAGACCTTTCCGAAGGGGCAAGTATGTGCATTACATAGACCTAAATCATCATTTACACTTGTTTCTACGTTTAAATATATCCAACCATTCTCTTCTTCTTTAGGGTCTGGGTCTTTCATTTGTGGTCCATGGATTGCATAATTATTGAGTTCACACATGGTGTAGAAGCGATTGTAATTTAGTGATACGCAATCCGATCTGAGCCGACATTCTTTGTAACAAACATCCTTGCTTATGGAGTGTATCCGCTTTATTGTATGTCCAGTTAAAAGTATGGTATCACCTAAAACTGCTGCTTCACCAAATTCACCAAGTTCACCTGCTGGTTCAACTATTGTTAATTGTGCTCCAATAATCATGGGCAACATAATAAATGGAAGCAGACACATAATTGTCATTCTTACTCCAGAGCAAAGATCGCTCAATTTGGTTGTTTGTCGAAACCTGCTTGGTAAAGGTCTTCAGGTTAATCTATTGTACCATGTGATTATAATTTACCGTTAAAATTTGATTTAAATGGTATTGATTAACAACTGGCGTAATGTCAATTGAATCGTTCACTACAGAAAATACGAAGCATGTACACGATCCAACAAACACCAAATACGTTTGCTCCTATGGTTTGCTAGCAGTTGGTATTACTTGTATTCAACAACATTTCTTTAAATTACATGCCAAGGCTTTTATGTTATACACAATCAAATGCATCACTGGTCTGCGAAAGAATGTATTAAACATTTATTTCAAATTATTGTTAATTGTTATGTACCAGGTGATTAGGCATTCTACTTGAAACTTTTGATAACGAGTTTTCTGTTGTTTGTGTCGGATAGTTCGATATTCATTTTACGAAGTTAATAACCTTTACTTTATCATTATTACCTACGTCAACAAACGTCATTATATAAGTGAACCTATACTCCAAAGACGCAAATATCTCGATGGCTTAGAATGAGAAGGTCGTAACTACAAAATAAAAGATATTTTGAGAAAACAAGAAAATACTGTCCGATAATTACTCTTAACACATGGTAAAACAAGGGGTCTAAACTTCGTTTTGGTCAACATGACAATTTCCGATTTTCATGAAAGTAGGCTCATAAGAAGCGCCTTGTGAATGTTAGTTTAAATATGTATGGATCTTAAAAGGTCGTAAGTAGGACATATAAGGCATATGTTTAGGTTGGTATTAGACTGCAACTTTTTACACCGGATGTTAGACATGACGGTCATAAAAAACTTTGTCAGTTTTCGTGTCAAGTAAAACTCATAATTATTTACAATCTTTGAAAACGCAACGCCTGTAAATACTAGTAAACACAAAATTAAAGCAAGCACTATTTATTGTCAAGAAAGACGCATATATAAAATAGAAATGTTGTAATGTAATGTATAAAATGTTCATGATTTTCCAAACAACAAGCAAATTCGAAACAGTATTAGAAGTCAAAAGTCACATTTTAATAGTGTTGCATGTAGCTGTCTTAGAATCAGAAAGAAGTAAGTACAAAATCAATATTATGAGAAAAAAAGAAAAATGTATGATAATGTCTCCTTACTTTTGGAAAATGAAGACAATTTGGACTTCAGTTTGGTCTACATGGCAAGTCCGACAATAGACTAATAAGAAGCGTCTTGTGATCCTGATTTTAAATATGCATGAGTCTTATAAGGTCATAAGTAGTAGTAACGACATTCTCATTCAAAGCCAAACAGAATGATGACGATGATGACCATAATGACTCTCATGGACCACTTATACAAATCACACAAAAGAAAAGTAAAGTACGTATATAAAATTAGATGTTTTGTAATGTATCGTATAAAGAGTTCATGTTTTATCAAAATACCAAACAAACTTAGAAGCAGTATTAAAAGCCAAAGTCGCATTTAAGTAGCGTGCATATCGCTGGGTAAGAATGAGAAGGTCGTAACTACAAAATCATTTTTTTAGAAAACAAGAAAAATGCTCTGAAAACTGCATTTTACTTTTGGAAAAACATTTTTGACTTCAGTTTGGTCAACATGAGAAGTTCCAATTTTCATGAAAATAGGTCTATAAGAAGCACCTTATGATACAGATTTCAAATATGTAACAGTCTTATAAAGTCGTAAGTAGAAGTTACGACGTTCTCATAAATCTAAGTCAATGTCTTAAAGAGGCGTTCCCTATAACTTTGGTCGTTAAAATCGATTCAGGAATATTATACATTAAATGAGAATCATAATTGCTTAAACTCCTTAAATCTTCAACAAAAAGCTCCACCAATTACCGAGAAAAAATGAAAATATATTTACGTAACGAGCCAAAATTGTCACGAGTTGCTTCCCTTCGACCGCTTAATAATAAATCGCTGGAAGCGATAAATTAATATTGGTGATTTGAATATATTTTTACATTATAGAGACATATTTGCGCACACTTTCTTCTGACACATTGTGATAATTGATAGTGCTTTGTACATTTAGCTCATTTAATGTGATAGTAGAGAAAAATATGCTTGTTATAGAGAATGCCTCTTTAAAGTGTATAGAGCTATTTCTAAGAGTCATTTAATGTCAAAATAATTACTTGTATCATTTTTAGTATGATACTAGACTACCTTAATTGCAAATTAAAACTTTGGATGGGTTCCATGTACTTTGATTCAATCGTCTAAAATAGACTATTCTTATAATTTCAAAGGGTGTCCTAGAACACATGTCGAATGAAAACGGACAATTCGCATGTCCAATAAATCACAAAGAGAGTTTCTGTTAAAGCTGAAGCGAAAAATGATCTAATGGATATGAAAGCATAATTTCTTTTTCAGTTTCTGAAACTTTTTTTAAAAAATCGTCTGATATAGCTCTAAACACTAGACAGACTGCATGATGACGAATATGATCAGAAACCCACATACAAACACAAAGCAAACAATAAAAGTTCGTTTACAAAATTACATAATTTTGTACTGTACTAGTATTATATCAAACGTTCATGTTTAATCTAAATACCAAACAAAATAAGAAACAGTTTAACAGCCAAAGTCACAGTTTGTTCCTGGTTTGTTTACAAGGGAATATTCCACCATTTATCGACAAGGCTCTGTAGAATCTTGCAGGCACATCAATGTTATGGGTCTTACTCACTGAATGATCTTTGAAAGATCATGTCATACTATGTATGTCATACTTAGTATGTTTCCAGTGGGAACAAAACATTGGATATTCGGTGACACTGATCATGTCGGTACTCTTCCCGTCCCACAACACTCGTGTTTATATGTTGAATCTTCCTGATTAAACAGTTTAAAACATCCGTACAAAGTTGATGGCCTTACAGTTTAATGACCAAAGACCACGGCCGTAATATCAGATATTAGATAATCACTTCTGCGCTATACTACAAGGCAATGATTTACTTATAATTAACATGACTGATACGTTCCGACAAGAGTGAATATATTCATCATCCGTGTTCAAACTAGTTTTATCACATAAACTGCAGTTTGGGAGTGCATTAAAGCCGTGCCGAAAATATCATAATGCACTCCCAGACCCTTCATTAAACATTTAAATTAGCTTGATGTTGATTGGTTGGTTGGTTGGTTCAGGATAACGTAACGTTAGCCAATCCGTACCTTAAATCGACCCGTGGCGTCAGTATAATACAAACCTCCTAATGACGTCGCGTGCATTGTAATGCTAAATTGTTAATGAAACCAATGTAGCGTACATCAGCATTGTGAACGTTATCGAGCGTTCTCTATGGTTATGTGATAAATAGAATCTTACATTCGTGCTAATTACATACGAGTTTGATTAAACTCGTATGTAATGAACACTCATGCAAGATTCTCTATATCATTAACATTTCGTTCAGATCCATGATTGTTGCATTTTTCTATTCGAATTAGGAATATCATTAACTTTGAACTTAAATTGAAGATTTCTTTAAATGCTTTGATAACACGGCACCTGCTTTTTCTGAAAAATATTTCTTACAGACAATCACGTAAGAAGTATGCACCACCAGACCATGCACGTACTGCTGTTGGGTCGTCATAATATGTTACCGACTGTAAATAGCATCTATTTGTGGTATACTTGAAGTCAAAACTGGGACATGTATATGAGTCCATGGAAAGACATAGCGCTGCGCAATTTTCCATTGTAATGCCATACAAAGTGTCAAGGTTGTAACCCCATTGTGCAACACCTTTAACTTCGTTGAACGTATCAGCGTAACCATTGGGACATGTCTCAATACAGCGTCTCTCACTGTAGCTATAACTGGTTCCCAATGGAGAACGGCATATTCTATTGACACATTCATAGCTTTGTGGTGAGACAGAACATGACACGTCAACGCCACAGTCTATTCCTAAACCCATCTCCTCACATCCCTGCATGTATATCCATTGTCCATTATGACAGAATATCTTTTGAGGAAATTGTAAATACATCCCACCATCGCAGTCAAATGTCACTTCGGAATTTTCTCTAACAATTGTATTGACATTGATCAAATTGATATTCGTCAACGCTACTGTTGTAGTGTTGATTTTTGCGGATATCATTGTCGGATAGCCTTCTGTATTCTGAAGCTTGAATGGCACAGGACAAAGTTTCTCACAAGTTGGTAATGTAGACCAGTTACCGTCTGTCAAACATTCTGATATACCCGATCCTGTAAGGTTATAGCCTGCATCGCACATAATCTTAACCTTCGCAGCGATGGTATTCATATTTCCACGAACAACACCATTATCAACTGAGATATTAGTTGTGGGTTCGCAACGCTCCGTAACACAATTCCCGTTTCGACAGACCTTTCCACTCGGACATGTATTTATATTGCAGAATCCCAAATCATCATTATCGGTTGGTTCCACATACAAATACATCCAGTCCTTTTCTTCTTTGTATTCATTACAACCTTGATCTACCGTTTGGTTACCTGTAAATGCGTAATTGTTCAGTTCACACATTGAGTAATAGCGGTTGTAATTCAGTGAGAGACAATCCGACCTTACTCGGCATTCTGTGTGACACACTTCAATACTAACCGAAATGATAGTCTTAATTAAATGTCCAATTAGTCGCCTAGCAAAATGTACTTTGTCTTTTGTAAATGTTGTTCCCATAACAACGGGTAGCAGAAGGAGTATTTCAAGACGCATTATGGAATGTGGTAATCTAATTTCACTTAACTTACTACATCCACCACGACTGACTGACTGAGAAATGATTGTTTAAACGAAGCTTTTCTCTTACATTCTTGTTTCGTAAATTCAGAACTCATATAATATTTAAAAACTTAAACCCATCAATACCTATAAATCAACAATCCATAGGTTTGTATCTTCATGCACAAAGGCTAGTTGAATCCTGGCATGATTTGCATAAAAGTTGTTGAAAACAAATGTATTATTTATTTATCACATGCATGGACACAATGAAAGCCAAACCAATTGTGATTGTCATTTCTCTATGCACATGTTAATTTCAATGACATTGTGCTGAACAATATTTGATACTTTCATAATATGTGCTCATCAAATAGTTATATTGCAACTACCATAAACACCAGTTGCAACAATTGGTTCTATTGATTTACAACTGTTACTTTTGTATTCTTTATCCACGAATAGATATTGAAACTGTAACATAGAGTAATGTATATGAAACGTTACTCGTGTACCTTATTAATAACAAATATATCAATTTTAAATGTGAGTGGTTCAACAACAATATTCTATTTAAGGTACTAGGTCACAGTTTTTAGCCTCATTTGCGAATTGGCTACGGTGAAAATTGATAATAGAGGACATCTTGACTAGCTATTGGGATGTAACCTATTTATAGAATAGTTCATTGCTGTTTTTTTGGGATTTTATCACTGGCTGGGGAGTTGGTGCATTCGAATTAATGTGTTTACATGTACATCTTATAGACATTAAGACATGTTTCTTCACAGACAATCACGTAGGAAGTTTGACCCAAGAGACCATGCGACCACAGAGGGAGGATCGTCATAATATGTTAGCGATTGTAGAAGGCATCTTGATGTTGCGTACTCGAAGTCGAAACTGCGACACGTGTACATGACACGAGAAACACACGCCTCTTTACATTGCTTAACTGTAATAACAAACCTCTGCCTGTTATGTCCTTTATGTCCAGTGTATTCAATTTCGTTGAACGTATCAGCGTAACCATTGGGACATGTCTCAATACAGCGGCTCTCACTGTAGCTATAACTGGTTCCAAGTGGACAACGGCATATTCGATTGACACATTCATTGCTATGTGGCATGGCTAAACATGAAACATTCACGACACAGTCTATTCCTATACCCGTTTCTTCACATCCGGGCATGTATATCCATTGTCCATTATGGCAGAATATCTTTTGAGGAAATTGTAAATATATCCCACCAGCACAGTCAAATGTCACTTCGGAATTTTCTCTAACAATTGTATTGATATTAATCAAATTGATATTCGTCAATGGTATTTCTGTAGTGTTGATGTTCGCGGATATAATTGTCGGATAGCCTTTTGTATCTTGAAGCTCAAATGGCACAGGACAAAGTTTCTCACAAGTTGGTAAACTGGACCAGTTACCGTCTGTCAAACATTCGGATATTCGATCCCCAATGAGAGTGTATCCAGCATCGCATACAATATTAATCCTCGATTCGATGTCATTCATATTACCTAGAACGTCACCATAAGCAACATATATGTTACTTGTTGCTTTGCAGTCTTCTGTAACACAGTTCCCGTTTCGACAAACCTCGTCGCCTGTGCATGTATTCATATTACAGAGTCCCAAGTCAGCATGTCGAACGTTCAAACATAGCCAATCATTATCATCTTCCAAAATTAAATCTTCAATTTGTTGTCCAGTGATCGCTACCTTATTGAGTTCACACAAGGCATGGCGGCGGTTGTAGTTAATCCGTTTTGAGCCGACATTCCGTTTTGCAAACATCTACACTTACTGAGATTATAGTCTTAATTGTGTGTCCAGTTAAACGCTTTCCACGATGTATTTCCTCTGTTTTCGCCACCACAATGGGCAACATAAAGATGATTAGCTGAATTAAACGCATGGTTGAAGGATAGGATTACTCTACAACACTGGTTTACTCGTTCCATGGACCGGACTGAAGTGACGTGTTGAGGTCTATATATCCGTCTGTTTTAGACCGGGTTTCTATGCTCAGATTGATCAACATTTGTACCTTATTTTTAGTAACGCGAGAATTTGCTATCTGCTATCCCTGGACAATTGTTTTGCTGTGAAGATATTTTGTTAAATGAATAATTGAAAACGATTCGATCGAAAGATTCAAAAAAAATCAATGCATATGGTCAACACTTGTATATCGGCTCTAATCAAATTGTTTTGACATCGCATATTAAATCAATTCACCGCATGTCATATGTACTTTGATGTATGAACCGGAGCGGTAACATAAATGAATTTTAGTATAGTTGTCCTTCCAAATTACCTCCCTTTATTGTTAATTATGCACAAAATTAAAAGTCTGAAGTATGTTACATTTTGTTGTCATTGTGGGGTGAGTAAAAAAACATAGTTTGAAATGTTCAATATGCAGTATAAAATTGTTTCGTTGCCAATAGATATAAACTGATATAAAACTTGGTCAGGAAATACATGTTTAACAAGCTCGTAAAAGACTAGCTTAATACATTTTCCGTTTTTTCGTTTAAAATAAATTTTTAAAAACTTGTGGGAGATAGATCCTCCATATATATTTTCGTTTAGTATGCATGTATGTAAAACTATAATCAGTGCATAATTAATTTTGATATCGCTGCCTAAAAATGGTGTTTGTATAATACACGTGGCAAATATGATAGGCTGCAGTTAATAGTATAGCTTGACCACATTTAGTGGGCACTCATTAAACTTCGGAAGCGTGTATTATTTTCCGTAAGCGTAGTCGGTTCTTATCGGAAATATTCGTTTATTTTTGCACCGATTTTGTCCGAAATATGCACGAAATATGTCCGGAGTGCCTACTAAATCTGGTCAAGCTGTAGATCTATGGTTTGTAATTATCCAGGCATGTGAACTTTGTGATCATGAAATATACATACTACATACTACATCAAGATTTGTTCTTAGATTGTAGAAGATTCTTGTAACGAGATCCGTCACGTTATCTCATTAACTTTTAATCAATATGTTGTGTAAAATCGATGTTATCTAGTCACTGGCCATCATTTTTTATTTAAGAAAATGAAAATAGAATATAATAAGTTAGTGCCGTGGATGATTCAGTTTATCTGGCAATATGGAGGAATTTATCGGGTGACCCGTAGGTGAATCCGATAATTTTCGCTGCAGAGCCTGAATTATTGCAGCGGGAACTTGGGCTTTACATAATTTCTTCGTGTCGTGTGTGTGTGCATCGCTCTGTGTAGCTGTGCTGAGTTATTACTGTTTTCAGTACTCAGCTAGATAAGTGAAGTGCTGCGTTTCCTGTCCGATATTCTTATAACATTTACTTACATATTTAGAATTTGTTAGCAGAGTACTGGACTACCTTCGACCAAGGTAAACCTATTGACGAGGATAGTTATCTATCACATCACTTCAAAACAAATTGTAAAGGGGCAACAACTTGCATATACAGATACGTGGTTAATATTTGAGTTGCCCGACCGTCAGTTGCCGCTGTAACTTCATGTAGTCAACACCTGTGTTGACATATGCTGTTATTCATTTTTTCGTTCGACTGTGGTAGCACTCGGACATCTGTTTATTTACTATACTAATTTTATGATATACACATGTATGAAGGCATTTCACAATAGTTCGGATAACCTAAGTGACAACATTTATGCCTCTAAATAACCTTTTTAAACTTTCCGAAACTTATAACTATAACCTAATTGTCCTTTTTAATTATTCTTAATGTAACTTTATTCAATTGCATGTAATATAGTACAGCTTTCTTATAGTTAGGCTGACTTTGTGATGTATATAATGTATGTTTAAATTCGTAATGAAGGGAAAATATTATCACGGGTCCCGTGCGAGAGTGTTCAAACAAAACTTTACTAAGATAAACACAAGTTAATGGTTATTTATAAAATCACTCGACGATCTTGGCAAGACCTATCTTTTATCTTGATGAAGTCTTGCTTTCGTAGAGTATCTTAATACGTCCATTATATATCGATGGCTTAGAATGAGAAGGCCGTAACTACAAAATAAATATTTTGAGAAAACAAGAAAGCTGTGAGAAAATCACTCTTTACTCATGGTAAAACAAGCTGTTTCAACTTCAATTTGGTCAATATGACAAATTCTGATTTTCATGACAATAGGCTCATAAGAAGCGCCATATCATGTAGATTTCAAAAATGCATTAATCCTATAAGGTAATTAGAGGCAATTACGACCTTCTCATTCTAACCCAGCGATATCATGTATAGTATAAGTCATATAGAGCACGCTCTTGAACGTACGAGTATATTGTAATAGCGCTGTTTGAATATCGTATAGTCATAATATGAAACTATTTTAAAATTTAAGAATGCCACCTCTCATAAACACAGCCATTAAAAGTTACAATTCTGACTTAGAAGAAATTGGTCATAGGTACAAAAATGTTATTCTGAACAAACAAACATACAAGAAAACTGTCTAAAAGCACCGTTACATTTGGTAAAAACAAGCTTTTTTAAAATTAGTTTCGTCAACATGACCTGTTCCGAGTTTCCTGTAAATATACTCATACGAATCACCTCGTTGTGCAAAATTCAAATATTTATTAATCTTACAAGCTCTCAAGAAGCACTTACGATTACGACCTTATCATTTTAAGCCAGTCATCAAATTATACGAGTTAAAGTATATATAGTGATGCTGCTCCATAATTGATGAACATATCAGCGGCTTAGAACTAAAAGGTCGTAAGTGCCAGTAACGACGTTTTAAGGCTAGTGTTTGCTTGAAATCAACATTATCAGGCGCTTCTTATGAGTCTATAATCATGAAAATCGGAATTTGTTATGTTGACCAAACTGAAGTTGAAAAGGCTTGTTTTACCATAAGTAAGGAGTGATTGTCAGACAGATTTTCTTGTTTTCTCAAAATATTGTTTTTGTAGTTACGATCTGCTCATTCTAAGCCTTCGAAGTAACCATAAACGATTGTAACTCGTGTTTATGTCTGACTTTAAGTGTATACGTTAACACTTGCTATAAACACCTAAGAAATAGATTAAAAAGTAAACACTAATTGAACACTAAGTGGTTTTGCACGATCGTGGTACTTGATTAATTTGGAATTATTAGTACATGTATGAGTTTCCAACAAATTTAACGTCAGCTAGATTAATAAAACATTAGTGTTTCTAGCATTACAATTTAAAGCATACCATGCGATAATTTCAACCATTTTAAGGGCATTTTATCCTAGTACTAGTAGTCAAACGTTGGAATTGGATGTTTCATGAGAAAAAAATAGACTTAGAACCGTTCTTTATTGAAAAGTGATATATTAATAAGTCAAGGAAACATATATATATAAATACAGTGGATCCAACATCATCGGCAATGTATTGATACATTGTATGATGTGTCTCCAACAATGAAAGGTGTTACTAATGAAATAGTTTCTTGATTTACAGCATAAGATTAAACTTTTTCATTATGCGTTATATTTTGCTCCTTTTGCTGCCCATTGTTATAGGACAGACACTCTGGAGTGACCAAGTACATTTTGCGAGGCGATTGACTGGACATGTAATTAAGACTATCATTTCTGTAAGTTTAGGTGCGTGTCGCAGGGAATGCCGACTGAGAACTGACTGTCTATCACTGAATTACAATCGACTTCTAACCATTTGTGAACTAAACAATTATACTATCCCTGGAACTAACAATTTATACGGACATTTTAAAGAAGAAACTGGATGGATAAATTTGAATATTCATGCAATTGTTCAGGATTATTTGGGACTATGCAATAGAAATAATTGTCCTAAAGGAAATGTTTGCCGCCGTGGGGATTGTGTCACTGAACGGTGCAAACCAACAAAAGATATTGCTGTTGCTAATGGTGTTGTTCTTGGTAATAGGAATGATATTGGCTCTAGGATTCAAATTGTGTGCAATGCCAGGTTAAACCTAATCGGAGATAAAGCGTCGGAATGTTTGATAGACGGCCACTGGTCAAGTTTACCAAATTGCGTAAAACAATGCCCTTTACCTTTTGAATTTCAGAATAGTGTAGGCTATCCGGATATTGTTTCTGCACGCATCAACACACCAAACGCACTTTTAACTGACCCTGATTTGCTCAACGCCCATTTGAATATACTGGAAAATTCGGAAGTGGTGTTTGACTGTTACCATGGAGCGTATTTACAATTTCCCCAGAAGATATTTTGTCATAATGGCCAATGGATATACATGCCTGGATGTGAAGAAATGGGTTTAGGAATAGACTGTGTCGTGAATGCATCATGCTCTATTCAGCCACATAGCAATGAATGTGTCAATCGAATATGTCGTTGCCCACTGGGAACCAGTTATAGCTACAGTGAGAGCCGCTGTATTGAGAAATGTCCAAATGGGCCCGCTGATACTTTTAACGAAGTGAAATACTTCGGACAAGATGGGTATAACAATGAAACTATTGACGGAAGCACTGAAGAAGAATGTCAAGAGGAATGTATCTCTCGGACCACCTATACATGCCACAGCATTGATTTCTACTATCGATCGCCGCCAGTGTGTAAGCTTCAGTCGGCGACCTATTTTGACGACCCTTTGTCTGTTGTTGCCTGGGATAGCGGAACTTATTTCCAACGTGATTGTTTGTAGATTACATTTTTGTTAACACAGAAAGGGATAAGGAGCTTCAAAATAGACAAATTGTATATCCATCTCGAATCTAAATACGGGGATGTTACTTAGGAAATAGATCTTTTAGGCCAATATATCAAGGTTTGGAGTTCATATGTGAAGTAATTAATCAAGAAGCACGAAGGCTCGAGTTAGTTACATAGCGTATAAACGATGCCTGGACAATTGCTCATGTGTTTTGCTAATATTACTATTTTGTGCAGATGGCAACAATACACGTATGTTGTGACATTTGTTCGTGATAACTTTCACTTTTTATACTTATTCACTGTCTTTAATTAATAGTAACGGGTCATTGTAAAATGTATCTCTTTGTGTCAGAAAACTTAAAAAATATACGTAACGTTTTTTTTTCTTAAACCACTATTGTGTAATAAAAGCTAAAAAAATATCATTTAATGTTTATCTATGGGAGATTCAATTTATATATTTGAAACGTTGATATGTCTTTAAAATCACCAATGAATGATGCGTTTTTAGCTCAACAAAGCACATAATGACCATAGTCTAGGGCTGTAACGGTATACCGCGGTACACGAAAGACCGCGGACTTCAGTCCCACTCGGTTCACGGTACAAGAGTTGCAACTTTCGGTACGGTTCGGTATAACCATTCTATGAGCAAAAATAATATTCGGAGAACGAAAATGTCTGAAAGCCCTCTGATTATGTATATTTACCACGCATCATTCGTTTTCATTGTATTAAGATATGCCTTATATTGTAGAAAATCATTTAAAATGGTTGATAGCCACATAATAATTGCTGTTATAGAATCAACAAATTCATTGTCACTTAAAAATTGTAGTATTTAAGCTGCTGTTAAAGAATATTGTATCATACCGAAATATACCGAACCGTTAGAAAAAATGACGGTACGTATCATATCGTGAGGTGAGCGTACCGTTACAGCCCTAGACCATACGGGTGGTAAGTTTGATTTCGATGGATGGATGTCCGTCATTTCCACGGTCAGTCGTCTGGAGTAGAAAATGCGTCCACATTTTCTTTAAAATTGATCAAACGTCATCAGCCCACGGTATACATGTATATATAGGTTAAGGGGTCAATTTGAGTTTTTAAGATTGCAAAACCCATTAAATGATATCTCCCTTTAAACACGTGAAAGTGTATATTAATGCATGTTTCAAACGACTGATGCGTCTATAGGTCTTGCATTAAAACGAATTGATTTTACAAGTTTTATTAGTTAAAAATATGAGTGTATAACACAACAGTTGAAAAGCTATACTCTCCTTAACTAAAGTCAACTGGAATAAGGGGGATCTGTGTAGGGGTCACTGTTTTATCACATGATGGTCTCAAATGGAAAATGTTTTTACAAGTTATGAATAGTCTCAGTTTAGTAATTTATAACAAGTGTTGTCATTTTGTTTACATTGGGTACAAAAATGGAAGTTCACATAAACTTACACTATATAACACTATAATTTTCCCATGTTTTAAAAAGGTTTAAAGTAGACAATATTTATTCTTCAATGATAAGCTACTCTTTCAAAGCACAAAATACTCTACAAAAATAATGTCAATGATGAGCATGTGTTAATGGACAAAGTCAGAATGCAATACCATTTAGTGGTGTCATGCTAAACAATGAAAACGACAAATAACTTCAATGCAGCAAAATTTTTTCAATTAGAGTTTGAGTTCAGTGCATTTAGAGCGCTTTTCAAATTCCATTACGGTAAATGACAGTTATTGACGAGCCAGCATTTTAGCATTATCCGGACTGGTGATGTCAAAACGGTTAAAAAGTCATTTTAATTAGAGTTCTAGTTGACAGAACACCAGAAAAACTAACCGTCATTTTATTAGATTATCAGTTAGGTACCGTCTGTGGCTCATGTCAAGGTGTGTGGTGTGTTTATGCAGTTCAAATATGCGAGTAGTATCTGTAATTTTCTTACCTATCATTATAGGAAGAGGATTTATTACAAATGACCAACTACAGTTTTCGTGGCGTTTAGCTGGACATACAATGTCGACCGCATTGGCAGAATCTGTTACTGCATGTTATACACAATGTCGACATAGTCCGGAGTGTCGTTCTGTAAATTATAACCGCTATTTTACAATATGCGAACTCAATGATTATGCAATTAATGGGACTCAGACTATAACACTTGATCAATATTTTAAAAAAGTAAAAGGTTGGGTGTACATAAATGTGGCACTTAATGATAAAGATGATTTAGGAAACTGCAACGTAAGTACGTGTCTTGATGGAAAGGTTTGCCAAAGTGGAAATTGTGTAACAACGCATTGTGAACCAACCGCAAATATTGATGTAACACATGGGGTCGTATATGGCAATATGAATCAAGTTGGCTCCAGGAATCGGATTGTTTGTGATGCCGGATATTATACCATTGGGACAGATGTATCCGAGTGTATGGACGACGGTAACTGGTCAAGATCATTCACTTGTGGGATACAGTGTCCTGTACCTTTGAAACTCCAGAACGTTGAAGGTTATCCTACTATTGTTTCAGCAAATATCAACTCCATCGCTGGACTTATAACAAATGTCAATTTGATCAACAACAGAACAATTGTTCTTGAAGGTTCTGAGGTGACCTTTTCCTGTGCTGGTGGAATGTATTTGCAATCTGACCAAAGATTGTTTTGTCATAACGGACAGTGGATATACATGCCCGGATGTGAAGAAATGGGTTTGGGGATAGAATGTGGTGTAAACGTTTCATGTTCTATCCAGAAACATTGCAATGAATGTGTCAATCGAGTATGTCGTTGTCCACTTGGAACAAGTTATAGTTATAGCGAGAGCCGCTGTATTGAAAAATGTCCCAATGGGTACGCCGATACGTTCAACGAAGTAAAAGGTGCTGGACAATGGAATTACAACCGTGACACTTTTTCAAGCATTACAAAGGAGAATTGCGCGGCGGAATGTCTTTCCATGCTCTCCTATACATGTCGCAGTTTTGACTTCTGGAACAATAAATGTTATCTACAGTCGGTAACATATTATGACGACCCGCCATCTGTATATGCATGGTCTGGTGGGGCATACTTCCAACGTGATTGTCTGTAAGAAATATTTTTCAGACCCAGTAGGTACTGTGATATCAAAGCACTTAAAGAAATGTTCAATTTACGTTCAAATTTATATTCTTAATCATAATTTAAAACTGAGTTTTGCGAGTACAGATATTAGTTGTAGGACTGCGTTGACCAAATAATAGTCAATATTAAAAACCCTTTGATACAACTGGTAGATACTGAACAGCTAGGAAGGAGTATATGGGTTGGTTACGTAGATACATTCAACGAAGTGAGAGGTATTGGACAATGGGGGACTTATAACATTGAAAAAAAATCAATATTTCAACGGTGACATCACAACAGGTCTAAAATACATCAATGTAATGTTCTTGATCCATATCAATGGTAACTGTTTACATGAAACTGGATGTCTTTAATTATGAATGTGTGACTTACTTTCAATATCATCGACATACAAATGTATATCGTATAAACACAATTAATGAATTCATTGTCTTTATGTGACAAAATTGGTCTAGGGATGGACTGTCAGCCGCTTCCCATCATATAGATATTTTGTTTGATGGGCGTAAAATCTACCCGATTAACTACAAACTTGTTACATATTATTTACATTTTATTACTGAGGTGAAGTAGTAGTTTATTACATAATTTTGTTGACATGTAATTGACTGTTAACTGTTTTATATTTGTTTTCCTTTTTTATTGTTTTTATATATATGTTATGTTATTTTCGAGATGATGTACTAGTTGATTATGCTTGTCGACTGTTGCATGTGTTTTTGTTGACGTTCGTACCATGACTTATTACTACAAGTAATGTTATATTTAATATGTATAAGCGTATACCCAGTGTCTTATGTTTCTGTATATGACTTTTTTAAATTACTTAGATCTTGGTGTCAGACTATGTCCATGTTTACTGATTTGATATCTTCCTTTTCATTCATTAATGCATGTACATAGGTTATAAACACTATTTATACTATAATGTATTTTTTCGACAATTTTCATCGTAGATCTACTCTAGAAAATGTACATTTAATATAGTATTACGTGTTTGAATATCATTTGAACGTACACATGTAGTAAATGCGCTCGTAAATGGTGGACATTACAAATTATTTTCTAACATTACATTCAATATATATATTATGATACTTAGCCCGTTTTCCTGGAGAATGGCTCAATGGATATTTTGCTACTATTAATATTTTGTGCAGACGGCAACATTTTTAATAAGTAGTATATGTTGTGACATTTATTCATGCAACCTTTCACTTATAAAGTGTATTTGTAATTACTCCCACCACTTCAATGTTTGAAATATATTTAAATTACCCTTTGTGTGTTTTTGACTGGACCAATAATTGGTCAGATTACTTAACAAATATACAGTAATGTTTTTTTTCATAAACCACTATTGTGTAATAAAAGCTCAAAATAGATTTTATCCTTTTATGTTTATATATATAAAACGTTGATATGTATTGATCATTACCATTGAATATTGCGCTTTTAGCTCAACTAAGCACATAATGGCCTTACGGGTAGTAAGTTTGATTTCGATGTATGGGTGTCCGTCCTTTCCACAGTTAGACGTCTTGAGTAGAAAATGCGTCAATAGATTCTTTAAAACTGATCAAATGTTATCAGTCCGAGGCATATATAAGTCAAGGGGTCAATTTGAGTTTTTAAGATTGCAAACTATTTAAAGGGTATATCTTCCTTAATTCCTGGAAGCGTGTGTGAATGACCTTCTCCAAATGATTGATGCATGTATAGGTCTTGCATTCAAATACTAGTAGTCGATTTAACAAGTTTAATTAGTTAACAATATATACATAACACCCCCTAAACCATTGAACAGCTATACTTTCCTAAACTAAAATCAACTGGAATAAGGGGGCCTGTGTTAGGGCTCTGTATCACATGCTGGTCTCAGGTGTCAAAGGTATCTAAAATGTAATAATGGTAAAAGGTGAGTGATGCATGACCATTTTGGCCCTCTTGTTTATAATTGGTACAAAAATGTAAGTTAACATGAATCTAGGCCAGTACCGCTTTATTTGTTCATATTTGTTCATATTTGTTCATGGTTTTAAAGAGTTTAAAAGTAGATAATATTTATTCTGCAATGCTGAACCATTCATTCTAAGGATCAACTTGCGTGGGACGAATAAATACACAAACACCAAAGTATTTGATGAACAAATTAAAGCCACTTCACAAAACATAAGGTCAATGATGAGCATGTGTTAATGGACAAAGTCAGAATACAATGCCATTTTATGGTGTCATGCTCAATAATGAAAACGACAAATAACTTCAATGCGGCGATATTTTTTAAAGTAGGCTTTGAGTTCAGAGACATAGAGCGCTTTTCAAAACCCATTACGGTAAATGGTTATTGGCTAACCTAAGTGTCAGACGTATCCGGACTGGTGACGTAGAAACAGTTAAAAAGTCATTTTAATTAGAGTTTTAGTTGGTAGAGGACATATAAAACTAACCGTCGAATTATATAAGATCGTTTAGTTTCATAGATTTTACGCCATTTACAAAGGGTTTGCATATATACAATTAATTACAACAAATTGAAGCATATCATAAATGTAAAACATATACTTTATACTAAATCGTCAGTTGGATACCGTTTGAGATTCGTGTTCAGCTTTGTGGTGTTTATGTATTTTATGCAGCTCAAATATGCGAGGATTATCTATAATTTTCTTACCTATCGTGATAGGGGGAGGATTAATTACAAATGACCAACTCCATTTTACGCGGCGTTTAGCTGGACATACAATGGCGACCGTGTTGGCAGAATCTGTTATTGCTTGTTTGATACAATGTCGACATAGTCCAGAGTGTCGTTCTATAAATTATAACCGCTATTTTACAATATGCGAACTAAATGATTATGTAATAAACGCGACTCAGAATATGACACTAGATGAAGATTTTGAGAAAGTAAAAAGTTGGATGTACATGAATGTAGCAAATAGTGATAATGATGATTTTGGAAACTGCAACGTAAGTACGTGTCAAGATGGAAATGTTTGCCAAAGAGGAAATTGTGTTACAAAGCATTGTGGCCCTACCGCAAATATTGATGTATCACATGGAGTCGTATATGGCAACATGAATCACGTGGGCTCCAGGATTCGGATTGTTTGTGATGCCGGATATTATGCCATTGGGACAGATGTATCCGAGTGTATGGACGACGGTAACTGGTCAAGATCATTCACTTGTGGGATACAGTGTCCTGTACCTTTGGAACTCCAGAACGTTGAAGACTATCCTACTATTGTTTCAGCAAATATCAACTCCATCGCTGGACTTATAACAAATGTCAATTTGATCAACAACGGAACAATTGTTCTTGAAGGTTCTGAGGTGACCTTTTCCTGTGCTGGTGGAACGTATTTGCAATCTGACCAAAGATTGTTTTGTCATAACGGACAGTGGACATACATGCCCGGATGTGAAGAAATGGGTTTGGGGATAGAATGTGGCGTGAACGTTTCATGCTCTATCCAGGAACATTACAATGAATGCGTCAATCGAGTATGTCGTTGTCCACTTGGAACCAGTTATAGCTACAGTGAGAGACGCTGTATCGAGATATGTCCCAATGGTTACGCTGATACGTTCAACGAAGTTAAAGATGTTGGACAATTTGGAAATTATAACATTGACATTTTTTCAAGCATTACAAAGGAAAATTGCGCGGCGAAATGTCTTTCCTCGGTCGCCTATACATGTCGTAGTTTTGACTACATGTATTCCGAATCTAACTGTTTCCTACAGTCAGCGACATATTACGATGACCCGCCCTCTGTAGGCGCGTGGTCTATTGGAGCGTATTTTCTACGGGATTGCTTGTAAAAAAAACATTTCTCAAAGTGATAATTTAGTTTGCGGGTTAGTATAGCGAGTACGTATATTCATTTATCACATACATAACGTGATATTTCATGTGTTAACAAATGACGGCACAATGTTCTCCAACACGTGTGATACCAAATCTGCGAAAACGTAACGTCGCTCGCTTAAAATCGTTATTTCTTATGTTGTTTTGTCTCTTTAAATATGATAAAAAGAACCCGTCACTCGTTGTCTGTGATATCAACATTTCTTAAACTCGTCAAGAAAACAAATTATTTAGTTAGCTGAAGGCTCGCGAAACAACTTTCGTTTCTTTCCTAGACTTGTTTAAGAAATGTTAATCAAAGACAACCCATGACGGATCCTGTAATAATATACTACACACGTTAACCTGAAATTTGGAATTGTGCTTGGAATACGACAAAAGATAGTGAAATGTATACGATTTATATAATTTATTTCGAAGATATTTGAATAGCATACAGATATAATTATAGAAACAATTAGAATATATAAAAGAATATACATTGTATATAGGGTGACCTAAAAGAAAGTATACATAAAGTTTCAGTAATTCAAACATTTACGTTCTGCGTTCACAAAGAATTTCTTACTGGAACCATTTTTGAGATTATAACTCAAATATATTTTAGAAAAAAATATCAATTTTCTAAAATTACCTTATTTTGTCTATAAAAAAAAAATAATAATAATAATTCTACAGAATACGTGTTGTTGTTGAAAAAAATCCCAATTATTTTAACTTATTTTGTCTATAAAACATTAGTCACATTTTTTAAACTGGTACCAGAACAAAACTTACATCTTTCATCTATACATGTGCAAGGTTTTTTGTAGTAACAGAGCGTAAAGATTTGTTAAATAGACAATGAAACTGTATACTTTCTTTTTGGACACCCTGTATACGTACATCATGGTGCAGGATTTGCCCATATATTACGTTTTTGTATAGCACGTGGAACACTGATAAATAATTTGTATGAAAATATAAAAAGATATGGTTAAGACATTATATGACAGTATAGATTAATTAAGACTAAATCAAAGGCTGGAGGTAATGCATGTATTAAAACACTATGTTATCGATATCGTATGTGTTTTTAAGACTGCACATCGTTAGAAAATTGAATAAAACACGTGATTGTGTATAATATGTGGATATATAAAGGAATAAAAATTACAAAATGAAAAAAGCTATGACGAAATTAGACAGGGAAATTAACACTCATCCTAACCAGTCGACCACATTAATCAGAAACACCACAACACAACTACACTGAGCAATGTAAAACAAATAAATGTGTCTCTGACCCAAATTTGAGACTGTACTGATAACTCTACAAAAACTGGATGTGGTTGTGTGTGTTTTTCTGAATTAGGATCACATAAGATTGAATGGGGGGAGTCCAGCTTTCCTCACATACTAATTAATACGAACATAAGAAATTTGACAATATTGTTTAAAATATCCTTAATAGCTGATATAACGTTAGTGTAGAGTTCACACAGCATAACTTAAACTTTGTTTTCTACAGAACAACAACCACAGTATTAAACAACTGAATTGATGTGCTGATTATCACAACTCATATTATGAGAAAACTTGCATTTGTCTTAAAACATGAACATTCACAAAAGTATGTCAACTGACCTGCCATTACACTTGTCGACTTTTTGCAAATGTTAAAATCAGTATGCAAACAGCTATAATGGTCCATAAGAATTCATGGGTCAACTTGCAAGTGCAGAGAACATATGCAGCTCAAATTGTAAATTAAAATCTAAATATTTAAGTTGTCCACTAAGATGCTTTGTTAATGCCAGCCCTGGACGACAACTTATCGAACCATATCGACCTGCAAACTTGTTTCGAATGTTCAATTATTCATAGAGTGAACATTTAACAAATCAATCCTAAACACACGTGTACTCGTATGTACAAATCTCTATGATTATAATGATTATGAAATGTTATCACAGCTTGAAAAGTTAAAGAGTTTAAAACTTTATGTTATATTACAGTTTGCTTGTTTTTTCTTCAAACATGTCTTGATCCTCAAAGTCAGATGGAACATTGCTATCTTCTTCAGTCTGTGCTAATCTAGCAATATCTGCCACGGTTACTTTACTGTTTACACGTGTGCCGTTCTCTTTTCCCTTTGCCGCTTGTTCCGCAGCGTTCTGTAATTTAACCTTTATCGCAGCTCGTCGCCATCGATTGGCAACCACTTGCCCTCGTTGTAAAATAGATTGCTTTAGCCTGAAGTATAGATATAAATATTTGGAATATTATGTACAATAGTACAGTCCGTTCAAATTTAAATGTTAATGTTTGTAAACTTTGTTTATTTACGTCGTTTACTTGGGTTTAGCTCATTTCACGAGACCCCATTTATTCTTTTGAATGAGAAAGGTCCCTCATTAGTATTAATTATTGAATCAACGATATAGGTATTTACTCATCCCAATTAAGTTGTTTGTGCTAATATGTCTAGATGTACCAAGTCATTCATACATGTCTATATGACCTAAAATACTGTTATCTTATGTCATGAAATAGTACTCAGGAGTTGGTGTAAAATCCATATTTTACCGATTAATGGCATAATTACCAGACCGACTTACCAATAATTAATTTGACAATGCCTGTAATATATTGGTTTTGAACTGCCATGGTATGTCTTCTGAACAATTTTGAATTATTAATTTCGATCTCCGTCAGATGGACTAACTACTAGGTAAACCGATTACTCATGCTCTCACTTAAACTAATGCTCGCTTCTGACTACATGAGCAAAACATGAATTTAATCCTGTAAAAACAAATTAAATGAATGCATTTAACAATGGTTTTTTGAAGAGCTTAAGAAAACGGATTTGTATATAATGCAATAGTGAGAGTCTCTTACCTGGGATCTTTGGACATCTGAACAATTGTAAAGATACTCTTTCTTTCCAGTCTGTTAAACTTTCTCTTCACATCTTTCAGTGACTGTGTTTTATCTTGTTCATCGTCTTCTTGTATAACACCTAGACCATCACTTCTTGTACTCAACTTCATTGTAGAACCAAGGTTCTCATCCTCCATATGCTTCTGTAACTTTCTGAAAAAAATAATTCCAGTCAAATCTCTACAACAATTCCCAATATACTGACAAATTCATTTAGAAGTAAGCTTAAGTAAGTTTTATGTAATTATTTTATTCTTCAATGCTTTATTAACGGTTGGTATTCTTTACATTATGTTCATGTACCAAGTTTTACATTGATGATTATACACGTCATATTGAATAAACTATTCTATTCTACATGCATAGTATTATCAATTTTGGACAAATCAGTATACAGACATATAATAAGCATTACAAGTTTAAATTCTTGATTCTGATTATCAAGTTATCGTAAATTGATAGCCTACTCTATAAATTTTGAGCTGGACAGGATCAACCTTGTTACTCGTTATTGTGTCTTTTTTTAATATTTTATGATTGCCACGAATCAACTTACTTGAAATTTCGAACGAAGTTTTGGCTCAATGTACCGAATTGTTGTTCACGACGTCGTCGGGCCAATTTGGACCACAAGTCAGTCTTTGTTGTCACTTCTTCATCTTGTCCATCAGCTGCAGCAGATACTGTGGCATCTTCTGGTTGGTCGGAGAGGATGGTGTCTTCGGAAACTACAGACTTTGTATCATCTTCTTTCACACCCTGTGAATAGTAAGCATGTTTTATTAATATCAGCGAAATAATAGCGGATAAATAGTTAATATTTTAATTTATTCTCTGAAAATGTTTTAAGGGACTGATAATTGCCAGTCCGGTTATTTTTCAATTCTGAAGATGTATAGTTGAGCATTATTCACATAACCAAGATGTCTGACGTTGTGGCCGTAGATGGTTTGTCTATTGTGTTAACAATTTACAAACATCCCCTAAACTATATGACCAGCATCCCAAGAGTTTTGATATTTCAGAACTAACCAAATATTTCTTGAGTTATTGATCGAAAACATTCATTACAGTCTACTGACCGACAGACACACTTTCTTTGAGAACACTTATGAACACACCAAGCGACATGTGCAAGGAAAAACCACCACAACGAAAATGGGGCATGAATACCATTGCATGTTGGATATTAGATAATTGTAAAAGTGGTGCATACAACATAACATTGGATTCTTTTGTTTCGGTACGTACCTGCATGTCTCGTACAAGTTGCAAGCCTTTCTCGACACTTATTTCTTTCTCTTCAGCTTGTAATGGTGTTGGTGTTGACAGTTTTAATTCAGTGATTGAGCAGATCTGTAAGAATGTGGCCATTCTATGCACTATCATACAGCAAAGTTGTATCACCTGGAAATTCAAAAGACAGAAATTCAATGAAATATTATTTTTGAATATGGCTTTCTTGTTTGTATTTATTTTTAAAGCAGTTGTGGCTTGTGGAAACAAGTACAGTGTGCTATTTATGTATGCGTTGTTTTAATTCGACTACATTCAAGTAGAAAACACCTAAATTGAATTTCAACTAACAAAAATTAACATAACAAAATACTGCAATAAGTACTCATGATGTGTGACTGCGCACTTCTACTAAATGTAGAACTCTGATTATAGTTCAAAACTAGTTTACCTTCTCTCATACACTCAGGAGCTGTTGATTCAATCTTACTTTTATGAGATGATTAGTTCTATCTTAATCGGCTTTGAATAATTGAGCACAGTGTTATAATCAATAACATCAGATATAGTATATGAATCATACCAACAGTACTCCGAATATAGCTGTGAAAGCCATGCTGATTGGTTCAATAGATTCACCAAAGTTTCCAGTAGCACAAGGTAACTTTATAGATATAGATCCGTCAGAATCTGAGTTAACTTGTTGCAGACTGAAGACTATCGTAACAAACAGGGCATTCATCAGTAAGAAGAATAAACACACGGTGTTCCTGGAAATGAAAAACAAATATTAAAAACGATTGAAGTCGAAGCGTCGAAAACAATACATGTACACGTATCGCTGGCTTTGAATGGTGCGGGTGTTAGTACAAAATCAAAATTTGAAGAAAACAAGAAAATACTGTCTGACGATCACTATTTACTGATGGTAAAATAAGCTTTTTCAACTTCAGTTTGGTTAACATGACAAGTTCGGATTTTCATGAAAATAGGTTCAATAGAAGCGCCTTGTAGTGCAGATTTCAAATATGCATTAGTCTTATCTGGTCGTAAGGGACCTACCACCTTCTCATTCTAATCCAGCGATATGTTGTTGTTTATAATGTAGAAGGTTTTCATGTATAGTAGATATAACATATTAACACACAAATGAAAATCATGATATATCGGAATAGAGAAAACGGCTTTCATTAGTCAATTGAAAACACACAAGAACATCCCAAATGAAGTGTTTCCATGGGACACGGGTGTATAGCAAAAGTAACTCTGTAAATTTGGCCAAGCAGGTCCATCTTTTACGGTCAAATATACATGAAGGTTGTTGATCTTTGAAAGTTTGAAGGAATTCCGCCAAATTGTTTGTGAGGAGTTCAACACACAAAATTTGCGTTACAGACGGACGGATAAAAGTCAATGCTATATGCCCCCACACTCATAAGTGAGGGGGCAAAATTAACAATTAATAATGTGAATTGGAAGGATGGGCCATTAGCGTACAAAACCAATTAAATTAGGTCGTGAAATTGGTCGTAAATGAGTACGTAGAATTGGCATACTTTTATGATTGTATACAGTACCATCCATAGATATGCAAGGAGTCACGAAGTAAACATATAACAGAACTGAATGGTTTGTTGCCAGTACAAAGATACTTTAATCACCAAAGGATACAATGTAGTTGATAATGGTCTGCAAATTATTTACATGTAATAACTAATAACCCATATTTTATTATTTACCCAAACACATATTCCGTCATTAGTCAACGGAGTTCTTGACTGGCAACTTCTGAAGAATCGATTCAGACTATCTACGAACTTGTTTATGTTTTCTATGTTATGCTATACCTTAATTCCAGAAGTTCCTCCTGTGTCTTAGCTTGTTGCTTTTTATCAGATTCAATCGGGAACAGATAAGTCTTGATAAGCTCGTGCCAGAACGCAGTTTCTTCTTCTTTGATATGATCTACCGCTCCATCCATGAGTTCCCGGTCTTGTATCCAAGGACGGACTGGTCTGACGATCTGAGACTCTTCTTCAAATAAAGGGTTGACTAGACGGTGAGCCCGGGGTGGGTGGGGTAAGGGAGAGAAATAGAAAGAGCGATTATACATATATAACATGCACACATGCAGGAGGATATTGATATACTAGTAAATAATGATATATATATGATATAAATATATAATATTTGTTAGGATTATAAGATAATACGGATACATATACTAGTACTACATTTCTAGGTAAATATAGTTCCCTAGTCTACTGATTAGACTACAGCCAATCGTTATAAAATACGTGCACATTCTACGGAAAATATTGAGATAAGACTTTGGCTTTCGTTATGGAAAACTTTTTAAAGGTCCGATTTATGGGTTGGAATAACTTATGCCCGATACATCTGAATGTTTTGTTTATGTTTGACATAACAGTGTAAGTTCTCTTTAAAATTTACTGATTTATTAAACTTTAATTTTCTTCGTTTTCTTTCCTATCATCGGGTGCACGATTTGTATAGCTTGGCTATTTTGACCTGAACCTGACCTTTATGCAAGAATATATTACAAGGTTCTTGCGTTGAATAAATCAATTTCGGCAAGCAAATCGTGCAATATCGGTATTTCAGATTTGTGTTTATATTACAAGCCGAGCGTCTTCGTAATCTCCCCGATTATGAAAACATACAATCGGTGTTGCATCGTAGGTAATATATCGACTGTTAAATTATGCTAATCAATAGGTCAAGCTCATGTCAATGTGGGCAAGCTATACATGGGGTGTGTTCTGTGAATTACAGTGTTGAATATGAGGAAAATGGGAGTGTATACGACATATAGGTGCATTCAGTTTACAAATTATTCATTTTGGTCAAGTTTTCTAGTTTTGTTTTACAATATCAAATAAATACACGTATTGTAACTATATTTCATGCAACAAAAGTATGTGATATTCTATGTATGGGGATATATGATATATGTAGAGTAAATATCTTAAGGGGATATACATTGTTATATAGCATATACAGTGAAGTTCCGCTAATAAGACCAGTCAAAAAGGTGGTCTTAATAGCGAATCGGTCTAATTAGTGGACCTTTTTTGTCCTAAAGTTAATACTTTAGGACCGTAAACTGGCAAAAATGTGCATGATTTCAAAATAATCAAGTGGTCTTATTAGCGGAACTGTACTGTAGTATTAATACGAAGGGTACTCAGAAAAGTTGATGAGCATGTATAGTAATAGTTTTAAGAAGATATAAAAACATTAAACATAATAGCAATGTAATACTAAATACATAAATCCTCAAAAGTCAAAGTATAACATCGCTCTTGAAACAATCGAAAACTGGAATTCTTTATTTAAAACGGGACGTAAAAATAATGTTTCTTATTTTAAGTATGTAATTGGCAATATCGGTAGTCTCCCGTGTTCGGAAAGTTAAGTCATGTGGCGCTATTTATGGAGATATTGTCACTTGCTTTTTTGTAAGAAAGTATGCTTAATTGCACTAAAACCTAATTATTAAATACTCAACATGGTTTAAATTTCAACAGAATTTTACATACAGCCGTTCGTCCAGGCTTAAATGGACGGATTATTGTGAATTTATCTAACACTTACTTCGATCCCGTGTCCCTTCAAACAAGTCGGAGGCTTCCGAAAATTTCACAGCACTGTCAGTTTCTGTCTCAGAGTGTAACTCCATACCGGTCACGTGACTAGGGGCGGGGTCAGTGAGTTTAGATTCTAGGTCATCTAGGCGCTCTAAAATGGCGTTAAGTTTGATGTCTTCAGTGTCTTTGGTCTCCGTAGGGCAACATAGACATCTGATAAAAAAAGTTTACATTATTTAAAGGGACTCAACTCCAGTTGGTAAATTGCAAAATTTATCAAAAAGCTCTCTTAAATCGCATTTTTGCTTGACCTTTTAAAACATTTATATACGAATCTAGACTTATTCATCTAGAAGATCGTAAAGAAAATTGTTGGAATACTTTAAGTATTCGCTAAACATATAATAGTCATTGTTAAAACGCCTTCAAAAACGTGTTTTTATCACCGAAATGGAGTTTAGTCACTTTAATCATGTGATTGTTGTGATCCAATCATAATTGTTGAGCAATCTATATTCGAATTCAGGGTCGGGGATGTTACTGTAAAAATCATTAATTTTCGTGGGGGATTAAATTTCGTGGATTTCGTGGTTCACCTCAACCACGAACTTTACTCCCAACGAACATAAATTTTGACCCATGTTTAATTACTTGAAATGCAAAATCCACGAATTCAAGTCCCAACGAAATTGTCTTTTTTACCATATGTTTTTCCACGATACGGTCATGTATATGCATATTCTCTATGTGGAGACGTTACAAGTTGTTTGTAGAAGAGCTAATCATATCAGTACATACTAATGCATTATTCTTGGTAAGAGTATCTGACATATTTATTAACAGTTAATTCACAGGCATCCGTCATGTTATGCCCCCCCAAATGGGATTGGTCCATTACTGGGGGGGGGGTCGTTGGTCCCTCGATCTAAGTCAGTTGAGCCAGAATCTATCTTCTCCGCACATTTCAAAATGAGTTGATTACAAACAACGATTAGCTGTTGATTTAGTTTCCAAAGGCCACAATTTGGTCATAATGGACAGTCACTGGAATTACGTTTACCGTTAAAAGCATTGCCGCGATAACGACATTTACTGTCCGGACATGTACGAAATGTACGGATTTTATCCAAGTGCATCCGGTAAAATGGTTGGACTTTACTTTGAAAAATTCGATTCAGTCGGAAAATGTGTCGTAGTGTGTTATATTGGGAATTATGATTGATTCAGCTGTCGGTGAGTAGTTACACAGTTTATTTGGTTAACGCCCATGCCAATATGCGCCGGAAATCACGAGCGGATAAAGTAAAACAGCCCTGATTAATTTGTAAACAAGCCTCTGTCATATTATTTCTAGGAATCATTTTCGCCACTTTGACGACTCGCCGCTCATAGTAAGCTCATGTGTGTGCATTAAAAAGTATACTATGACAACGAACAATCATTTGGTTGACAAATAAGCCTGGGCTTGATGTTCTGGTGCGACAATTACGCGCTCATGGCCTTCTGAAACTAGACTAGTATCTCGTCTGATGCCGTTTGTCCGAGACATTTTCTTCATCTCATACCATACAACACGTTGTGTAATATATTTTGTTGAAAACAATTTTATTTGGTGTGATATGTATAAAATATGTGCTAGGGTTGTATATTTTGAGTTGGTGGTGGTACCTGGGTAGTATTAGGGTCTACAGTGGGTGGCATAACATGACGGGTACCTGTGTAGTTAATTAAATAAAGTGAACATTTATTATTGTGTCAGCCAATTTAATCGTCGTGTAAGACCTCGAATCATTACCCAAGAAAATATTTATACAAAACGATATAAACTAATAAACTGAAGATAACTTGCTGATTAAACAACACGATTGACATTAGAAAGAATATAATATTGTGTATGCCTTTCATGTGAACAAACCTAAATAGATTGCCGAATGAGAACATATAGTCTGATTTTCCCATCTTCTCAGCTACTCCTAACTTTTCTAACCATTCCTGTACAGCCCCTTTCTTCTCTACTGGTGCCTTTGTTGCTTCTTGTGGCTTTTGTGCTACAAAATAAATAGTTATGTTTGGGAGAAAATACATGGGGAAAGAGCAACCATGAGGGAAGCAACGTGTATGGGTCGGTGCAAGATCTGCGGGGATGGGTCTAAATATACACGGACTCGCGGTTTGACAAGGACAACAAATATAGCAGTTACATGCTCGGAATAACGATAATATTTACATCGTATAAAAGTTTCGAACCCAAAATATTTTTTAGAAAAAAGTTGTTGTCCTTGATGAATCATGTAAACCTATGTATTGGTTCCCCGCATCGAATTGTAAACAAACGACAAGGACGTACCTGCTGCAGGTTTGGGAGATTCTCTGGTTCCCCAGGAGACCACGTGTAGGTTACCTATCGAATATAACATCAGTAACATAGACATGGAAGGTATAGCCAGGAAATACAACAACCCGTGTATCAGACACCAAAACTCCTGAAAAATAAAATGTAATGTTATTGATTTACAAAGCGTACGTCGATAAAGTCCTTGGTAGACCTATAAGCGTTATCAAAACTTGCAATGTTATCATTTCTTGTGATAAGTAACTGTGAATACACGTTGACCATATTACGTTCTTTTGTGCCATTGACTACCGTCATTTCCTCAGAACTCATCAGAGTTTGTTCTGGTAACGGCAAGCCTTAAAATATGTCGACCAACGGAGCTTACCACGAAAACAACAAAAACCAATTATTAATAATAAATGTCCGTTCAATTCGCGAATGAATTAGATAGCGAAATTAAATCCATTCGAATAAACGTCCACAAAATGTCGATGTTCGATTGGATAACGCGAACGTAATTTTCAAAGCCAAATCTTCTATTTTTAAGCAAAGGAATAAAGGAACCATCCCCGAATCATGTATCTTCTAAAGTCCTTGAATTTGTAAACCGCTAAAATGGATGGTTTTACTGTAAATTACATTTATTTAAATCGCCCGAGCGGGTAAATGGTAGATTACCTGTGGATGTATACATGCTGACACAATGAATACACCAGCAACAAAACACAGAAACACAGTTGTAACAGAACAGAATCCATTATCTGCCGCCTGTTTGATCAGTCCAACAATAACCAACATCATCACTAGTGAATATATCGTAGACAATATGGCCGCATACGCCAACTGAAAACATAAACAAATCAGATATTGACGGATTTGCTTACAGCGAGCTCGTCTCCAGAGGAGGCCTCTGTGGAGCAACAAGCTCACCTGAGTAACACATTTTTCTGCTCCAGAAATATTAATTTTCTATTAGGTTTTACCTGTCTCAAGCCATTACTTCTGGACAACGGCCAAATTTTATTATTTTCAAAGGATGCTACTCAATATTGGGCGGCTCCTGACTAATTTCGATATACTCAGTTAATTACTGATAATGTACGGGATAGCTTAAATAGTATCCTTCAATTTTATATAAAATAAGATAAAACACCCGAAAGCCACGAGAAACTATTTGAAAACCAAATTCCGTGAAAATAGGGGTATATCTTAAGTTTATTCACGGCACAGTCCTATACGTTTACATGGAGTAAAATACAGTGTTAGAATGAATAATAAACATATAATAACAAAACACAGGCAGATCTACATAATATTATTCATATCTTAAATATTACTCAACTACTAAACAATTAAATACGGTACCTGTATGTCACTTTTGGAGAGGAAACAGAGCAGTATAAAGATGACGACGGGAACCAGATTGAGGATCAGGGCCCAGTAGAGTGATAACGCCGGATACGCCATATTGATGGCCCCTAATACCATCAGAAATATAGTTCCAGGGGTCAGTATGGAAGACACCATCAACAACATCTGGTAGGCGATGTATAACATAGAGATATCGTTGTTACGTTTGGTCACGTTCTTGAAGTCCAGCAGTAAGTCTAGAATGTTCGCCATTGTTGAAGGAGTCCATCGTCGTCTTTGGTTGTAAAACTCGTAAAATCCTGATAATAAAATTATGCCAATTAAGAAAAAGAATCTATTATACAAAAAATATTATTTGAAAATTTAAGAAATATAGATCTAGATCTAATCATTATCTGTAGCTCTACTTGTAAAGTCAATGTAAATAGAAGAGGGGCAGTGCATCCGATGTTGGACTCGAACCCACAACCACCGTTAGGCCTATACTAGTATGTAACTCCGTAAATGCTGCGAACCATGCGCCTATTAATAGTCTTGAACGTTGAAATGATAATAAACCAAACTTCTGGTAGAATCCATCAGCGACGTTACACCGTGACGTCATTTTGCCAACGTAATGACGTCATAACATTGTGACGTCGTGACGTTGTTGCCATTAACAACATTATATTCAAGAACTGAACATGAAACAAGACAGCTATAATGCTTAACAAACCAAGATCAACATCACGTGTCGACAGCGTTAGTGCCGGTAGGATTACACCCGGGCTGAGAACAGTGAGGCCGGGAAGATCGGGAATAGTCGTAACAAAAACAGTCGATGAATCGAAAGGTATTGATAGACCTAATAGTGTAGAGGACAGCGATGACAAGGTTTGTGCACTGGAGCAGATTGTTTTAAGCATACATGATGTTGAACCCATATTTGTATTACCAGGACAAGTGTATGACTATGAAGACAGGGTAGAAGGTAACTACCGGTATTCAACTACTATTATACATAATGATGAAAATGCACGAGCAACAGAACCATCTACAATAAATTTAAAAAGTGATAAAACTCATCTCAGTAAACGATTAAGAAAACTTTTTTGTGGCTACCTAACAAATACTTACGAGGCAGAAGATAAATTCGTAGAAATTAATGCAAATACCTTGTGCGAAGGACGTGAAGACAATCAGAAAGATGGATTTGAAGAAGAGAAGTTTGGGAAGTTTAAGAGTGGGGGAGAAAAGAAGAGGGGGTGTTTTAGCAGAGTGTTTAAAGGAATGAGAAGAGCAGTTAGATTTGGACGATGGATGTGTATGGCTTGTGTGGAATTGAACTGTTGACATATCGACTGACCAGACCTGAACTAACCCACCCCGACATTGACATGTGATCCCACCCGACCTTGACACGATCAGACCCGACCCGACCTTGACCCGATCCAACCATGACCCGATCCGACCAGGATCAAATCCGACCATGACCCGACCCGACCCGACCTTGACCCGATCCAACTTGACGTGATCCGATCCGGCGCGACTGTGACCCGATCCGACCTTGACCCGACCTTGATTCGATCCGACTTAACCTTGACCAGATCCGACCTGACCTTGACCCGATCCGACTTTTGATACTTTTTGTAACAACATGTACATGCATTGTTAACATATATGTTATTGTAATTCGTATACACGTATATGGTATAAACAAATGCTAAAATTGCAGTTACGCTTTTTTTATTCATTGTATATTAAGGTTCTTCAAGTTGAAGCAATCGTATTTTCAGAATTGGCCTGGGATTTATGAAACTTCGTTAAAATCTTCACAAATACGTATAGTACTCGTAGATGTTTCAAAATGGTCCCATCATTTGTTTATAACAATCCAATATGTTATTTCAATAAAATGTTAATGACAAGACAGAAATCAGCCCGTTATTAACGAAATATGATAAATGAATATGCATAAGTGTCAGGTCAATTCTGTCAATCAAGACATGATTGGAACTTCCGGTCATTTACTTAAATTTACGTTTCTTAATGATGTGTACTTTCGTAGCTCAATGGTTAATGCACTTGCTGTCTAATCCTGCGACCTGGTTTGAAATCCGGGTGGAGACAGTCATATAATATGTCTGGCATATTACAGCAGAAAGTTGACTTGCAAATACATGTAAAGGCTAAGCTCGTCATTGAATATTTTGGAAAAGGATGGCACGGTGGTCGAGTGGTAAGACACTTGACTCCTGATCGAGAGGTCCCTGGTTCAATTCTCGGTGGGACACTTGATCATTTCAGAAACGCAATTTAGTGTTTCCCACCCAACTAGAGATGAACTGGTAGGAAACCCAGAGGTAGTCTTGTGCATAGTGTTGCTTTACACTGGGCACGTTGACGAACCAAGGAATCTATTCGAAACGGGCTCGGGTATCGCACCCGGTTTCCTTGCATCTAATCTTTGTCTCTCAAATTTGCGATACTGCCCCAGAGTTGGTCCCTGCAAATTACATGGAAGAAGAAGAAGAAAAAGAAGAAAAAGAAAAGATTCGAGCATTTTATAAAGTGATGAGGTCATACCTTCCGGTGCGTAGGTTAAAGCATCCGATGCGGCACAATATTCCACCCTGTACCCTTGTTGTAACATCAGTGTACACAACCATCTGTCCTCTCCTACAATATATATACACAATGTATTCACATACTCGTACAGTGTGTTCAAAGTTAAAAACAACTGTGTGTATTTCATTCTTCTACTGATTTAAACGAACGAGTGATCCTAGAAGCACAAATCAATGATAAGTACTATCAACGCACCTTAAGAATAGAAATAACAAATATAGAGGCTCTTTGTTGACTCAAAAGAAATAGTTTTTAAGGGATTTTAAAATGATAGTCCCGATTAAGTATTCATTCTCGTTCTTCGTGTCTCTATCTATAGCTAACCACGCACCTTGATCATACTGTACATAATGTCGGGCCTCAGTGGGTGGTGTTGTGTAGCGTCTCATTACGTTATCATCCATCAAAGCGGACCCACGGAACAAACTGAAACATCCAGGACTACATAGGACACATCCTATCACGTGTTCTGTTGCTTTCTGCAGCCAGTGACTCACAGCATACTCAAACTTCTGATACCAAACCATAGGACCTTAATGTCAGGAGAAAAAATAAGAATGCTTCTTTAAAATAAAATGAAAGAAAGGTAATTGTTTCACCATTTGTCACAAAGTATGTGTTGTACCTTGGTTTTGTACATAAAAAGTTCCGGGTAGAAAGTTGTTTTTATTCAAAATTCTTATCTCTAGAGAAACTTCGGTTACGATGATATGAAAAGATTAAATTGTTCACTCAGTACAAGTTCTTTGCCTCGGAGACGAAAATTACAAACGAGTAGTGCCACAATTTAGTGGCCATTCTGTACGGAACTATTTACCTGACCCAATAGGGTGTATTCTTCCGCACGCAGCACCAACTAACGGATTTCTTTTCATTCTGTCAACAAGTAGTTTTAACGCGGAAGGTTGAAAATCGACATCTCCATCTAAAGCCAGGACAAATGTATTATCAGCAATTGTCTTAATTCTTTCCTTACCACCGCCCATTGACAGAAGTTTGTGCGCAAGAAAGTAGTACATGTACATCACCTGAAAGTAGTTCGTGTGTAGTGATTTTATCATATATAATTTCTAACTTGAATGCAGTAAAATAGTTCTAAACAATGCATGACGAAGTTCCAACACATCTCATTCACGTGTACTACACTTTTGGTTAAAGACAAAAACTGTTATATAAGTTTATTAAGAATGTATTTAGTTTATTTACGACGTTACATTGAACTCGTGTTACTATTGTAACTATGGTATTTGTGAGGGTTTGATATTACAAAGAAAGATGTTCGTTTATGTGCATTATATTACATTGATTTCCGACCAAACGACGTGGATGATGTTGGTACTATGTTCTGTGATATGTTTTGTTCATTCGTTAACGTCCAACCAGGTGACACCGACACTATCGTTTAATTAATTTCCAATCAAACAAGTGCATTTTTGTGATTATGTTTGGAAAATGTCAATACCTGTGACCAACGTTTCCTGTGACGTATTTTAGCTTTATCTTTGAGATGAGCGATCATCTTGTTACCACCAGGAAGTCTCCACACTAACCTACCACCATATGGTGTATCTATCTTTATAGGTGCTGGAATCTTCATACCAAACGCGTGCACAGAACTGTATAGAGAAGAAACACATTTATACAAAACATGACTATCATTAAGTTTTATTCCTAGATTACTATCATAAAATATATAAACGCATGCGGTAAACGGGTGCTTTTTTATTGAATTATGACTGGAAGTCTTTTGGTGTGCATTTATTTAAGGTCAATTTAGCAACAAGTTTTTCCAACTTATATTTATCACTCTCGACATACCAAACAACAAGTATATATGGCAACAAGTTTTTCCAACTTATATTTATCACTCTCGACATACCAAACAACAAGTATATATGGCAACAAGTTTTTCCAACTTATATTTATCACTCTCGACATACCAAACAACAAGTATATATGGCAACAAGTTTTTCCAACTTATATTTATCACTCTCGACATCTCATTCCTGGTGTTATTCACCGGGTTCTGACTTATGTGCACTTGTTTGCCAACCTGGTGTTCCGGATTCGAATACTGGTGAAAGGTTGTGACTTCCACATAAAACAGTTATTACAAAGTTGTCAGATGCATGTAGTGTAGCAAACAAGTACTTGTGGATAATTCATTCCAGAAAAGATTGAAAGGTCAACAAACCTCCCTATAAGACGAGCAATGTCTGACAAAGAGCGTTCAAGACTATGAAAATAAACAAACAGAAATTGTCTTACCCGATAGCAACATCGATTGTTCTAATCAACTGTTTGACGTATCCATTAGCCTTACTCTCCGCTCCATCATGGTCGAAGGCATCATCGAAGAAAATGTGCGCTAAAATGATATTTTATTAATATATAGATTAATATTTTACTACAAGCAAGATTTTAAACGACGATTTGAATGGATACTTTTTTATTTATAAATGTTGATAAACGATTACTAAGGACATTAGCCAACAATTTAATTGCTGATACATATCGCTCGCTTAGATGATGAAATGATTGTAAGTACAACATCAACATTTTGAGAAAACTGTCCCAAATTTAGTCTTTATTCGTGGTAAAACGAGCTGTTTCAACTTCAGTTTGGTCAACATGACAAGTTCCGATTTTCACGAAAATAGGGTCCTAAGAAGCGCGGTGTGATGCAGATTTTGAAATAGTATCAGACTTACAAAGTCGTAAGCAGTACTTATGATCTTCTCATTTTAAACCAGTGAAATATATATGAGGACGTCTAACTAACTTGTGGTTGATCCATATTTCATAAAATGTTAACATTATCTGATGTTTAGAGATGAAAGAACATACCTTCAAATTCGTAGTAATCCGGATCCCGAATACCGAAAAACAGTTGTAGATTACGTCTTGCACATTGATCTTCGTCCATTCTGAAATAGGTCAACGTAAACAAGTATGGTTACGGTACTAGAACACAGTCTTCGGGAAAAACAAATGTCAGCCGATTTTCTTGAAACTTGGTACAAACAAACATTAACGACTCCTCTTCATGTTGGTGTATTTATTCCACTATTCTATTACCTTAAGTAAGAATAACAGCAAACAGTATTTGAATACATGCTATACTAACGCCCTTATGCTCCTATCATTCGCTGCGTATATAGACTGAAAGCATTATGGAAGTTCACGTAATAGCTTAGTCTCATGATTGAGTTGTATTGGTCTTGATAATGAGAAACACTAAACCTAGACATGAAACAATGAGCCTTAATTTTGAGATAGTTTTTAGTGAGGTTTAATATACATTTGAGGCATCTCCATTTAGAAAAGTAAATGTAAAGATATAAAACAACGAACAATGACTTCAGTAAAAGCAGGGATTATGCATGAGTTATGTACAACAGTCCAACAGGCCAGACTATATGATTGTTGAACTTGAATCAAAACAATATTAGATATTTTACCTAAACAAAGATTTGAGTATCTGGGTCATTTACCTAAACAAAGATTTGAGTATCTGTGTCATTTACCTGAACAAAGATTTGAGTATCTGTGTCATTTACCTGAACAAAGATTTGAGTATCTGGGTCATTTACCTGAACAAAGATTTGAGTATCTGGGTCATTTACCTGAACAAAGATTTGAGTATCTGGGTCATTTACCTGAACAAAGATTTGAGTATCTGTGTCATTTACCTGAACAAAGATTTGTGTATCTGGGCCATTTACCTGAACAAAGATTTGAGTATCTGTGTCATTTACCTGAACAAAGATTTGTGTATCTGGGCCATTTACCTGAACAAAGATTTGAGTATCTGGGCCATTTACCTGAACAAAGATTTGAGTATCTGGGCCATTTACCTGAACAAAGATTTGAGTATCTGGGCCATTTACCTGAACAAAGATTTGAGTATCTGGGCCATTAACCTGAACAAAGATTTGAGTATCTGGGCCATTTACCTGAACAAAGATTTGTGTATCTGTGTCATTTACCTGAACAAAGATTTGTGTATCTGTGTCATTTACCTGAACAAAGATTTGAGTATCTGTGTCATTTACCTGAACAAAGATTTGTGTATCTGGGCCATTTACCTGAACAAAGATTTGAGTATCTGGGCCATTTACCTGAACAAAGATTTGAGCATCTGGGCCATTTACCTGAACAAAGATTTGAGTATCTGGGTCATCTCGTTCTCCGTTTCATGCCACATGGTAGCACAGAGATATATGAATGGTGTATCATTGGTACGTAATGGACTCCAATCATCCTGATCAGGTTGCCACTCATCTAGATTGTCCGGTATAGGTAACTCGGCTTGCTTCTCCTAAAATACAAATGGAACTATATCGATGACCCAGTGCAAAACTATGGTAACTTCATCAATTTATTAAAGCACAGAACATATTTTTGCAATAAGCCCTCGATATATCCTCTGGGTTTTTTTAATATAACCAAGACTCGCTTTATCGTCTACTTTAGACGAACGCCTGCTTGCCCCCTCCTACCCCCCTCCCTGAAAATGCAATATTCATTGAGAAAGTGAATTATTGCCTGTGCCGCAAGCTGTGACAAGTAGCAGATATAATTATGTTCATGAGCAAAATACTTCTTGAACTGGGGAGCTTTGGCTGATGTGGATAATAATTATTATGGCCAAATGCAGGTGATTTTCCAAATTGCCAATAAACTCTGAAATCTTTGAATCTTTGGTGGGTGAAAGTATTGGACACGAGGAGATTCACAGACTTTCCGAAATGGGGATAACTCTCATGGCGTTTTGGATATATACATGTACGTACCTTTTCATCAAGTCCCCTCAGGTCATCCTCATCTTTCCTTCTATTTAACAACATGGACTGGTCCAGTAATACACCACAGTAGTAGGGTTGTACAAACATACTGAAAACATTAAAATAATTTGGAATTACACCGCATTGAACTACCACACCAATAACAAGACCACAAAAAGAAATATAACTACAAATGACAAAATCATAAGGTCATTATTTTCTGTTGGTAGCATTAAGTTGACTATGTAATATTCATATAAAAGTATTCTCAAAAGTTCATTCGTACAAACTGTATGAAAATGTCGGATTTCCACTTTTAAACTACATTGGACGCTTAATGCATGTTGATATTAGTTTTCATGAGATTTTATTAAAATAAAATAAACAGAACAGAAACATCAATATACCAATCTTCACGCTGCATTCTCTCCTTGGTTTGACGCCAAATATATCCCGTTACCAAGACGATAGCAATATATCCCAGAATGCTCGCTAGTATCATTGACCAATGAAAATCCAGATCTCCTGTCCATTCCGGAAACGGTAGATAGCACGTGCTAGTCATGTACAGCGTCTGTAAATATTACAATCAGAGACAAAAACTTACAGTCCAGTTAGTATATATTGAGAATGACGTAGCCGTTTATGTGTATCAAAATGATTTCAACCATTGCCTGAACATAGTTTAGTCAATCATTCAAATTAGTGTTTGCACTAGCCTTTAAACACCGTAATAGTGGATGCTACCACTGCGGTACTGTATTCTTACCCGACCTGGAATGTACACCTTGTTTCACCATTTGAAATATTTGTTATTTCTCTCTATTTACTTGGTCATTCATACTTTGCTTTTAGTTGAAACATACGAGGGGGTATCAAAAAGTTCGTGGACTGTGCCTGCCATTTGTTTAATTTTTGACCGAATTCAGTAAAAATCACACATTCCGTAAAACAACGTATTTGGAATTGATTTGCAAATTTCCGGGTCATATAACTTTTTTCCGAGTAGGTGGTGGTTACTATGGTAACTTAAATTATGCTTCGCGGCGCACTTTAAAAATATCATTCACTCGACCTCCCACAAATACCTATAATTCTGTGAATCGTCGTCCGATTTGAAATATAAAACCGTCGACATGAACCTTAAGACCATAGTATCATCGTGGTGTATATATTATAGCGCTGTTGTCACGGGTACTGATGTGACGTTATAAACATCCCGTTTTGTGTAACCTGATTTTCGACGCATTTCATGACGTCGGCGCACTTTTCGACTGGACGTTACACTCGGATATCGATCTACCGTTACATTGTGCCCTTTTACTCAATTTTACACCAATACTGATCTCGGATTAGAGCATGTAACCCAAGTATATAAAAGTAAAATTGTTATGCAAAAATAATCTGTTTAAACGGTATAAAATATGTAGCGATGGGAGTTTAATCGGATGCTAATATCGGTAGGGTAGACTTCATGTATAGTCATATTGACGTGTGATTATCGGCGCTGGAATAAATGAATTTGTCAAATCTTTCATTAAATGATCTAACTTTTTTATGAATAAACAACGATTTAGTAAAAACTAAGTATTCTGGTAGGCAATAGAACAGTTTAATCTAGGTTAATGAGTTTTGGTTACTTAGGCCGATCAAAAAGTGGCAGAAGTTTCGACGTTTCATGACGTCGTAACGTCATAAAAGTGCGCCGGGTGGTTGTTCGTCATTATTAAATCGTTAGAATATTTTATTGCTATTATCATTTAATCTACTTTTTGTTTGTTTCTCAGTACAGAATTGAATGCAGATTAAGATGATAAAATAAATAATTCAATCGCATAACGCATATTAAAATGAACGGCTCAGTCCACGAACTTTTTGATACCCCCTCGTAGTTCCGCTTTCATGTACAAGTGTTTACAAAACGTATCTTAAGATACCAAGCGGGTCTACTAGATTATTTTTATTTAATTTGAGACAAATTTTTTCATAAAAAAAAAACGCTCATTTTGGTTTAAATTTCTCAAATTTCCATCGATACATGTACCAAGCACCTTGGTGTCTCAGCCTGGCTACGGGCCGGATGATTGTATTGTAAGACCATAAAACAGATTTGTGAGTTTAATTGGACGATCGACTTACGTTCATGGCGTACTCTCCCAACATGAAGGCCAAGGCTACTGGGGTCACTAAGACTAAAGGTACAGAAAAACTCGGGATTTGTACCAAGATTTTATTTGCAGCAACGCAACATCTGAAAATGTGATAACATCATTGAATTACTGGTATGACACTTGGTGATCACGTTTTGAAAAAAAATGTTCAAATAGATAAATGTCGGATCATTTATAAAGATATGCGTTGGTGAGATATTTTTATGTTTAATGCTTTAACGCGTTGGTTATAGTATATGATTGGAAAAATTAACAACAAGCACAGCTCTAAGTGTTTCCCTAGAACTTCAACAAAATCGTAGCAACAGTAACAAAAGTGTGTCTTTGACAACGATAGCATTGTGTTCGTACTTCGATTTGTTACTTAATGCCACTACACATTGTTTCTTCGAATCTTGCTATAAGTGCAAAATGTGAAACCCTCCCGAAAATTCCCTATCCTGTTCCTGTGTCTCATGCAATAAATAACATTTCATTATTATGAGTGTCACATGATTAAACAAAACATGTCACATGACTATTTTGAAGACCATATGACTACTGTACCTGTAACACAGTAAACTTGTTGCTATATTTACTGCGGCGACGTATAAAGGCAGAAATCTCGAACAAGAACCGTAAATCACGTTCACAACGAGATTTGTTTCTCCGAACGTGTCCGACATCAACGTAGCGTTATTTGATATGTCATATAGCGTCTCCACACATTTTATGCCGTCCAAACAATCCACACCAAACACCAAGTTCACCATACACAGCGTCACAATAATCTTCCAGATACCGACAATGGCTGACACCTTGGTTCGTCTGCTTCGAATCTGACGTTTCAACTTTCGAAGTCCAGTAGAGTTCTTATCTCCCTTGAAAAAGAAATTACGTCACGTGAGTAAAGTCTTAGATGGATGGTCATTTCACACATATAATGTGGTTCGAAAACACAATGATTCATCAGTACCATTTGTGATCTAATACAAACTTAGGCACTGCCTTAAATGGGGATTTATATGTCATATTGTATGACATTGTATTTATGTTTGTTGGATAGGAAGACGTCGATCCAAGCATGCCAAATTACGATTGTATTATTCGTTTTGTACGACTGAGACATTCTTTAGTGATTGGTCATTATGTTTTTCCCTGCCAGATTGGTCAATGACCTCAAACTTTTAGGTAGAAGACAGTTACGATATGTGCCTTTATAATATGAGAAATCAGGAGCTCTTTCTGAATCCGCGTATTTTACAACATCGATACATGAGACGCTTACTTCTGTGTTACCAACAAGTTCATCGCTCGAAGCGGTGTCAATAACCGATGACCAAACGACGATAAAAAAACATCAAAAGAAAAGGTAATTAGCAAATATTACCTGCGGTACGAAGTTCTCCCACCATGTGATAGATATAAGTAGAGGTGAGATGACAGAGAACACGGTGATACCCGGACTGTTGTTATCTTGCCATGATTTATCATTATCATATACATAGTATGTCCATAATGACATGGATGCTACACTGGAGATGATTGCACAGAATGTTATAGCGCGACGTATAATACGGTCTGTGGATGTCTCACTGCTCTCTGAGGTGGCTCCTGGGTACGAAAACAATGAGAGAATAGTCAATAGTTTTGTAGATGAATCCGAGGGAATGCGAACGTAATTAGAGAAACTGAAATCATTAGTACAGTTTTACTAGAGCAGTATAAGAATGTCTTTTTCGGGGAAACTAAAATATGTACGTATGAATGCATTTTTTTGTTTTTACATTTAAATATAATGATAGAATTAATTCAATATAAATATTATCTGTGTTTGATTTATTCTGCTTGATTTGTTAACAAAAATATTCAAAATGACATAGAGTTGCAAACAGGTTAACTAGTTAATTACACTATAGAGATAAGCCATGCCGTGTAAACCATGCCCTGTAGTGTATAAGATGAAGATGTGGCAGTGAGTGAAACACAGAAAATCTAAAACAAAAACATCACACACCGAGAGGTTCGTCCTGAGTGTTAATTGGTTTCTACATTGGCAATAAAGGTTCTTGGGGAACTACTTGTTCTGAATTGGTATTTCTTTAATCAATGTTTTGTTTTCGTTTCCTAAATTGGGTTTCTACAGTAACCTTTGAAGCCCCTAAACTGTTCAAATAAAGTCCTGGCTCCAGAAACCTACGGTTTTTTATAGTGGCTATATAAAGTATTTTGATTGCTTCAAATTGATCAAAGACGGACATTACTGAGCTGAAATTATCTAAAGGAAAGACAAGCCCTAAAGTAGCAGACTACGGAATAGTGTGTCATTAAATTGGCTTCCAAGTATAGAAACCTTAGTTTTTTTACACTAAATTGGAGAATTGCAAAAAGTGACTTTTGGACCAAAGCCAGAAGATATGTGTGTGTGCACATGAAAGATCATTTAAAAGTAAGAAAGCAGTTAAAAGTCACACTGAAAGTAAGTAGACTGCCACCCAGAGCAACAGCAACGTTGTGCAAGACTTAAGAAGTATGCACGATAACTATCCACATGTATGTGCGAATCTGAAAAAGACTTTATAACTATATAAGTGCACTAATCTACACATCTACTTAGTGAAGGCGTCTTTATTCTTCTTGATACAAAGCATCCGCGTGTAACATCACAGCCAAAGCATAGAATTAGTAAACAAACCACTGGTTACCTGCGGGAGTGATGCGGTTTTTGTTTGTTGTTGGACCTGTTGAAAAATCACATTATGATTTGTTATAAGCCTAATTCACACAAATGTAAGCAAATTGTTTCCAATGTCAGAATTCAAAATTGCTAAGGGAACATCTTCCAGGCACACTATCATGACTTTCGCAGACATATATTTTCATAACATAAACTAGAATTTGTATATTTATATCATTTAGTAAATACACCCCGAGAAGATATAATTATAGTATGTTTAATCACTGTTGGAAATTTAGTATGTTACCAATTTAATACGCTCGTAAAGCTAATTATGAATTTAATATGTTTATATATTTAAAAAATCTATCACAATTAATTGTTTGAGCAAGAAGCATGATAGTATACAATCGACGCTCGTTATCTCGAACTGTTCGAAATATAGGCGGAGGGAGGGGAAGGAAATGAATTCGACATAAATGTCGAGACTCCAAACTACAAAATAGAAAACTTCGACTTAACGATTTCCATATAACGAGAATCGGTTGTATTACAAAACTCTTTGAATATATTAATCATAAGCAAATATTTTGCAAAACATGATTTCTTAAAATACAAAATAACAAGATACCTATGAATACACGATGTACATTATTTGGATGAATGTATACTATATAATATAAGTTATATTAGCCAATTGGGGAGCACGAATACATGGGAACTATATTGTTATAAGTGCAGCGTACTTACCCGTATAAATAAACTTCAAAATCGTTGGGCATATTGCTACATTCATACTAAAAAGTAGTCCGGCGACTGGATCCATGTTGGGTAGGAGTACAAAAATAAACAGACTCATACCCACAGAGTGACAAGTCTCCACCAGAACGGCCTGTGAAATAAAGTAGTGCGTGTCATATCTAAATATTGTCTGACATGTAGAGATTAACATATATAACCAGTTAGAGTCTATCTCAAATATGCACCCGTCCAATCTAATGCGCATTATTCTCGTATACTCCTTACCCAGTGGGTGGGGTTCGAACTTACAGTATCAACAACAGATTCATTGAAGTATATTGACCCTCCCTCGGGTTCGATCCCCATATTTGACAGATTATTCTCTTGCTTCGTATGAATACAATTTATTCCCGAAAACTTATTGAGGCTTATCATTTATTCACAAACATGATGGCAAGATAACATACTCGAGTACTGGTTGGTGACTGCAACCAACAAAGCCTCCTAGGTAAAGTGGTCACCGTAAAATTACCAATTAAAACACCGAAAACTTAAAAAAATATATACTCACAATAAGTAGGGGTTTGAGTTTTAGGGGTCGTATCTTCTTGAAGATCAGCCTCCAACAGCACGTGAATGATGTGAGGAAATAGGGAGCTACCACCACCAGAAATAGGGACCAGATATACGTCACTGCAGTGCCTGAAAATATATATGTGCGGTACTATGTGGCTCATTTAACCTTTCTTAATCTGTCATAGAGATAATTTATGTAAATTGTTTTGTGCTTGAATAAGATGTTTGTTTAACGATGATGTTCTGTTCTGGTTATGATTGATATTTAAACTGTCTAACCAACAAGCTTCTGTGCAACCGAAGGATCGGACAAAACATGACATACTTAAACAGGCGCTACTCAACTCATAGACGACTGTAATAAGTTACTAGTATTAGGAGAGTGTAAATGTAATTTCATTTACATTGCTTGTTGTTTTGTTGTGGGGTTTTTTGGTTTTGTATTTGTGGAGTAGGTGAGGTTAACTTACTTTCAGTTTTGTACCGGAAGTGATAATTCGACGTCTTCAATGAAGAGTTCCGATCAGCATTTGGCGGCAAAATGTTGGATACCAGTAAAAATAATGTACTTTTAGATATAACGGCTGTTCCTAGCACGAATACAAACAGAATCATGGCAAATATCACTTTGGTCACTTTGAATATAGTTTCCCAGAATTCCACCTCGGAGGAAGTGACGTTATCTTCTGACGTCTCGCGGAACACATCCCACTTGTTCGACTTCCTGTAAAAATATTAAAATAAGATTTGAAAATTGTAGTTATAAAAATAGCATCCGCCGATGAATACCGACGGGTTTTTACATAAAAAGGTGATAACCAGTAACAAATCGGACACAGAAAGGGAAACAGAAACAGCAGAACATAATAGGCACGAAGAGGACGAACACAAAAGAAGAAACACAGACAGGAAGTACTAGTCACACTGTTATTGGTACACGCAAGTCATCCAATGTTTGATGGTGATAAGTATTTGTTTTTAACACAGAACTGATGTCGTACTCCAAGAGATAGGATATGTTGGTCGAATTACACCATTATATAGGTACAGACCAACGGAAAATCATTGTTTGATCTGCATGTTTACCGGTTTGACAATGAACCTTCAAATTTCAAGATCTGGGACATGGTCCACTGTAGGTACATAGAGTAGATGACTGCTGCCTTCCCTGTCTGCTTTCCTCATAGTATCTTTCAGTCAAGTAAAACAAAAGTCTACCTGATTTTCTTGGTTGGTTTTTTCTTCATTCTATCAGGGTTCTTGGACTCATCTGGCAGTGTATGGTAGTGAACGTGAGGTGTAGACTCGTCCGTACTATCAGTATCATCACTGGTGAAGTCGTCAGAATATTCACTGTCAGATATCTTATATTTACTGTCGTCCTCTCTGGTAGTGGGAGAGTCTGGTTGGTAAGCCTCGTTCTCGAAAGCATTCTTAGCTCCCCCGTCCCCGGCGTCCCCGGTGTCCCCTTTTCCTCCGTCCCCTTTACCTTTGTGAAGCATTTCCAATGAATCGGTGACTCTTCCAAAAGGCTGAAGAATGTAAGACATTGATTATGTTACAAAATATAAAACTAGCAAAATACTATAGTTTTTGTAATAATATACATTTTTTGTATCCCTAAAAGGGGTCACAATAATGTGTGTAGAAAAATCAGACTTTATACCCAAGATTATTTGAAATTATTCAGAGTGTAGCTCCTGAACAAAAAACTATAGGTCGAAATATTGAGTATCAGAGCGATTTTTCTACAAACACAAAAAGTTGTATTTCTAAGTTTTTCCTGAATTCAGCACACTCAAAAAGCGCTTAAATCTCATACCTTAACTCTCTCACCGTTCTGTCATCTCCAATTTTTAGTCTCTCTCTCCCCTTTCTACATTTCACTGGCTTAGAATGAGAAGGCATTGAGTGCCACTTACGGCCTTATAAGACTAATGCACGTATATTTGAAATGAAAATCATAAAGCCCTTCTTATGAGCCTATTTTCGTGAAAATCGGAACTTGTCATGTTAACAAGTTGCAAAAGCTTGTTTTATCATAAGTAAAGACTGATTGTCAGGCAGATTTTCTTGTTTACTCAAAATATTGATTTTGTAGTTACGACATTCTCATTCTAAGTCAGCAATTTATCTTCGATTAAATGCCTTATAAAGTGACCATGAAAATGTTGGATATCAAATTCGAGTAAGAATTCAAATGAGTATGAGGCAATTTCTTCATGACCACGTGGTTTTTCTACTGAGCCCACAACATATTTCGAATGAGCACACAAAAAATTTCGAGCGAGAACTCAAAAAAATATTTCGAGCGAGCACACAAACGATTTCGAGCGAGCACACAAAATATTTCGATCGAGCACACAAAATATTTCGAGCGAGCTCGCACAATATTTTGAGTGATCATACAAACGGCGAAATTGTTTGTCCGCATCGCTCCCACGTCGGGCACGAGAACCACGTGTGCATCAGCATATGTTGCACCAAATGTTCCGTACGGATTATTTTGTACACGAACACGGGATTTCGTCCAGATAATCGATGAATTGATTCGTAGAATGTGAACATTACATACAGGTAATAACTTAAATATTTATTATTTATTATTTATTGGATAATAACGTTATTTTATTTTTAGGGTGGCCGGAATAGAAATTTGTTGAAGTGTATATACTGAGTACATTTCGCTGGTTTAGCGTGAGAAGATGCCACTTAGAACCGTATGAGACTGATACATATTTGCAATCTAAATATACAGCGCTTCTTATGAGCCTATTTTCATGAAAATCGGAACTTGTCTTGTTGACCAAACGTTGACAAAGCTTGTTTTACTATAGGTAAAGAGTGATTGTTAGACAGTTCTTCTTGTTTTATCAAAATACAATGTATTGATTTTGTAGTTACGACCTCAGCCAGCGATTTGTTCTCATATCAAATTTAAATAGTTCAAAGCCATTTCAGATAGATTTATTTATAAGCGCTGTTAGACAGTAACATTCCTCGTTATAGTGATATCAATCTTGAGTGTCCATAAGTATGGGATAAGATATCATATATTATAATAATGAGATACTAAATTATATGAGATACTAAATTATATGATATACTAAATTAATTCCTGTTTGCGGGTATTTAAGTTCATGGACTTTCACTTAACGGCAATGTCGAAACCTTATAAATTCGTAGACTAAAAGCAATAATGAATATTGGACTGTCCAAACAATGAAAATAGTTCATTGAATTATCAAAATGAATATGTAATAATGAAAACATCGACTTAAACGTCGGTTGGCTGAACTGACCAACATACAATTCGTGGTATAATAACATCTACGGTATTTTGAGAAAACAAGAAAAAAATGTCAGAAAAAAATACTCTTTATTTGTGGTAAAACCAGCTGTTTCAACTTCAATTTTGTCGTCATTACAAGTTCCGATTCTCATGAAAATAGGCTCACAAGAAGCACGTTCCATATTAATACACATTATACACAGTATATTAATATGGAACAGATTTCACATTATGTATCAGCCTCATAAGGTTGTAAGTAGTAGTTACGACCTTCTCATTCTAAGCCAGTGATATGGTGTTTAGTTTTAATACCCTTGTTATCACAGTGGGTAGTGGTAGAGTTAAGGACACGGTGTCTACATGTACAGTCGGGGTAGTTTATCAGGGTGGAGACGTGATCGTCAGTTTATTACTAACATGTTATTAAAATGTACTATAAAATGTACTTATCTTATCATGTGCTTACTTTGGTTAAAGACTCGGTATTTACTTAAAATTTCTAAATTGCAACCGTGAGGTATTCATATATGGTTTGTGGCGACGAAGAGTTATTTCCCTTCCTAGCTATGACCAAAGTTTGGATTCCGCGACGTGTGAGACTTTGTTATGTCTTCCTGTTTTGTTCTTTGAATTACGTAAGATAAGCGAACCAGGAAGTACAATGTATACTTCTGATTGTCCAAATGTATAGGTAAAACAGCTAAACAAATACAAATGTAGCTGCAAAAGTGTGATAAGCCATTTTAAGCAATTCTAATCAGTTCTCGTGAACTACACCTTAACCAGCACTAACTTACCCTTCCACGAGGAACCAGCATTGTTTCTAAATATGGAAGATGAAACTAGCCAGAAATGGTCAGTGGTTGCAGACTATGTAGTTAGCATTAAGTGATAAGCCATTTTAAGCAATTATAACCAGCTTTCACTGACTGTATCCTAACCAGCACTAATTTACCCTTCCATGAGGAACCAGTAACGTCTCTACATGTGGAAATAAGCTCATGATAATGACAGACTTTCAATTCGGGTGTAGCAAAAGTCCAATACATGTGTATAAAGTAACAAAACAGTTTAAAGTTCAAACCATCAACACTTGAAATATGTGACCTAAGTAAGACTTTGTAAGTATATAGTACTATATACACAGACACATGAAAAGTTTTATTTATAAGTTATAAGATGAGATATAGAGTTTGTAATACACTTGAAACTTGAAGTCTTCACCTACGCCTTCTGAGGTTATAAAATGAACTTTATTGTTTGTAGTCTCGTTTGAAGTCTCGTTTGAAGTCTCGAAGAATCACGAATTTATGGTACTACATGTACTGTCTGATATTGTCTGATATTGTCTGATATTGTCTGATATTGAGTTTATATTTTGACATAATCTCAAAACGTAAACCGATAAACTGAACTTGTCACTCCCCGCACATTTACGTATGCATGTTCTGTTAGTGTTTCAAGTTTTTGGATAGTGCCATTTCTCGCGCGGTTTGTCACCCGAACTATTTAGGGTTGTCTTCGTGTGTTATCCGTAAGGGAAACTATTTTCAGAACTTGAAACTGATGTTACGTTCGGACGGAACTCAAATGTCATGTATCCTGAGTTCCGTCAGAGCGTTACATTGGTTTTCTGTTCCGTCAGAGACATATGAAAACAGAACAATTCTCTGACTGAACTGAAAGGTTGTGTAACACGATTCATACCGTGGCTCTACCCCTCAACAAATATTGGAGCAATACACTACTCGTGAACTGGTAAAGAGGAGAGGTTTTTATTTAAAACGGAACATGTATCGTCTCTTTGAGTTATTACGTAGTAAAAGATGTTACCCTTCTAAACCGGACCTATTTCCACTTTTTTAGTTCGATGTTTAACTCACGTTTTCGTTCAGTCCATCCCTTTGACATGATTATGTTGAAATTTTGACTCATAAGTAAAATGGCTTGTTGCGTTTATCGGCGTACCAATGTTTACAGGGTTATTTCCCTTCGTGTGTGGGGGTGGGTAATCACCATCGTCCGTGACATTTCGGGTTGTAAAATTTTATCTTAGTCTAGATCTAGTCCATGTTGTATCCATTCATTATCAACTTGTATTTTTTTTATCCCCAAGCTTAGAAAAGTGAAAAATTGTGTATGATAAGCCCCGATTTTATATATATGCACTTCCTCGTCTGTTATCAGATTTTCAGATCGATGTGTGGAATCGATAGTTCGATGTTACATTATTACCGATAGATCATGATAGGTTGATTTAAAGATTAATTTTAAACATTAATAAAGTAAGACCATGTCATATCATGTAATATCACACATGTGCATGAGAAAAAATATTACAAAACGCCGGTACTTAGAATAATTAATTTAAACTGCATAAAATACACTGCCAGCTATACAAAGAATGCATTCGTGGTCGTTATGCAACTATGGTGAGGGATTCTCCCTAGAACACGTGACAATAAGGGGATTTCACTGAAAAAAGTAGAATGATTTGTAGATTTTTTCTCTTATTAATATGCACATTCATCTACAAAAGTTGGTCCCATTAGCTTACTCATTTGAATGTTAAATCCAAATAAGGATCACATGTGATCTAACAATAGTGCAATGTTTATTGTTGTTCACTCATGTATGGCTGTTGATAATATTTTTAAGTTGTATGCATACATGGCTTATTTATATAATAAAATGTCACATTATAATATAAAATAAAAAAAATGCATAATTTGAAATGAAAGCTGATAACAGATTTAAATTTCGATTGAAGTGGTACATTTTGATTGTTAAATGGTGTTTACATATTGCAATGTCGACCCTTTTAAAAGGGGAGTCAGGTATTTCTGTCAGCTACTTTCAGTGCATATGTACTTCCGGTATCATGGTTCATACCAGGCATACGGTGACCTTTATTTAAACACTGTCTCTTCCCTTTAAAGAGGCATTCCCTATAACTAGCATATTTTTCTATACTATCACATTAAATGAGCTAAATGTACAAAGCACTATCAATTATCACAATGTGTCAGAAGAAAGTGTTCGCAAATATGTCTCTATAATGTAAAAATATATTCAAATCACCAATATGAATTTATCGCTTCCAGCGATTTATTATTAAGCGGTCGAAGGGAAGCAACTCGTGACTATTTTGGCTCGTTACGTAAATATATTTTCATTTTTTCTCTCGGTAATTGGTGGGAGCTTTTTGTTGAAGATTTAAGGAGTTTAAGCAATTATGATTCTCATTTAATGTATAATATTCCTGAATCGATTTTAACGATCAAAGTTATAGGGAATGCCTCTTTAAATCGTAAGTCTTTGGTCATTTATTCAGGGAAATCAGAATGACTACTAACTATCAACTATCTCGGCCATTCATTCAGGGAAATCAGAATGACTACTAACTATCAACTATCTCGGCCATTCATTCAGGGAAATCAGAATGACTACTAACTATCAACTATCTCAGCCATTCATTCAGGGAAATCAGAATGACTACTAACTATCAACTATCTCAGCCATTCATTCAGGGAAATCAGAATGACTACTAACTATCAACTATCTCGGCCATTCATTCAGGGAAATCAGAATGACTACTAACTATCAACTATCTCGGCCATTCATTCAGGGAAATCAGAATGACTACTAACTATCAACTATCTCAGCCATTCATTCAGGGAAATCAGAATGACTACTAACTATCAACTATCTCAGCCATTCATTCAGGGAAATCAGAATGACTACTAACTATCAACTATCTCGGCCATTCATTCAGGGAAATCAGAATGACTACTAACTATCAACTATCTCGGCCATTCATTCAGGGAAATCAGAATGACTACTTACTATCAACTATCTCAGCCATTCATTCAGGGAAATCAGAATGACTACTAACTATCAACTATCTCGGCCATTCATTCAGGGAAATCAGAATGACTACTAACTATCAACTATCTCGGCCATTCATTCAGGGAAATCAGAATGACTACTAACTATCAACTATCTCGGCCATTCATTCAGGGAAATCAGAATGACTACTAACTATCAACTATCTCGGCCATTCATTCAGGGAAATCAGAATGACTACTAACTATCAACTATCTCGGCCATTCATTCAGGGAAATCAGAATGACTACTAACTATCAACTATCTCAGCCATTCATTCAGGGAAATCAGAATGACTACTAACTATCAACTATCTCGGCCATTCATTCAGGGAAATCAGAATGACTACTAACTATCAACTATCTCGGCCATTCATTCAGGGAAATCAGAATGACTACTAACTATCAACTATCTCGGCCATTCATTCAGGGAAATCAGAATGACTACTAACTATCAACTATCTCGGCCATTCATTCAGGGAAATCAGAATGACTACTAACTATCAACTATCTCGGCCATTCATTCAGGGAAATCAGAATGACTACTAACTATCAACTATCTCGGCCATTCATTCAGGGAAATCAGAATGACTACTAACAATCAACTATCTCGGCCATTCATTCAGGGAAATCAGAATGACTACTAACTATCAACTATCTCGGCCATTCATTCAGGGAAATCAGAATGACTACTAACTATCAACTATCTCAGTCGGTCGCATCATAAAAGAGACGAGTTACATTATGCTCCCCTTGACATTCGCTGCCATCCTCCGAAAATTTAATTTTATTTGTTTTTTTTTAGTAAATGCTCATGTCCCAGTTGTCCATAATAAAAAGCTAAGTCAATCAGGGGCCATAATTCAGTTGTAATGTTGGATAGTGTTATGTGGCTTTGACAATGTAATAAAGATGATGGTTAATAAGGATGCCAAGTTTGAAAGCATTATTTGCATTGATGGACTTAAAATGTATTTTAGTTGTAACGGTCGGACGAACAAACGGACGGACGGACGGACGGACGGACGGACAATACAACCAAACTATTATGCTCCCTCATCAGTAAAAACTCGCTTGCTTTATGAAAAAAAAACAAGTTGATTACAAGTACTGCTAGTTGATAATTAATGCATTGGAAACAGTTTAATAGGACATGATTATAAAATACAATATATTTTATTGTTTTAACCTCTTAAATAGGATAAAGCCGGGTTAATGTACAAATGCTTGAACGTACAGGTTAGAAGGGATTCGGGAGGTTCTGTGCGCAAGAAAAATAGGTGTCTCATAAGTCAAATTGGCTGGCCCTTTCAATAGGGGTGACACTAAAATAAACAAACACTTTACCTTTACCTTTTTACAGGTGGTAAAGCACTCGCTTATCAGCCGGACGGTTCTGGTCTGACTCTGAGATTGGTAGATTATTTTACACCCGCGACTATGACAACATAGTTAACCATAAAGCTATACCCATTTGCAATGGATAAGATTTCTACTACTAGCGAAAGTACTATTAAATGTATATGAAATTAGTTCCTGAAAAAAATTGTTTGGTCAAATAGCAGCCGTGCAACCGACATATCGATGGCTTAGAATGAGAAGGTTGTAACTACTACTTACGACCTTATAAGACTCATACATATTTGGTAAAATTATGCTTCACAATGCGCTTCTTATGAGCCTATTTTCATGAAAATCGGAAATGGTCATGTTGACCAAAATGAAGTTTCAAAAACATGTTTTCCATTGGTAAAGAGTAAATTACAGTCAGTTTTCTCTTGTTTTCTAAATATATCGATGTAGTTACGACCTTCTCATTCTAAGCCAGCGATATTAATAATTACAAAAATGTATAATACAATGTAGTTGAAAAGCAGTGCTCAACTCGATCGAAAACAAAAATGCATTTTTGTGAAAAAATTTGTTATAGATTAGAGAAAGTATGACACAGTTCGTGCATCTGATTATTTGGAAAAAGCAATAAAAACGTTGCAAACCCGATGCAAATCAAACAGAATTATGAAGATTTATTGTACACTTACCATTTTATGATATCAAATCTCGCTAAAACTGTTTCGTTGTTGAATTTCAAACTCCCCAATTTTAATGTCGCGTTTTTGTCACATTTTTCGATGGTTTATTTTAAAAACGTGAGGAAAAAACTAATTTCCAATTGGTTTACGTCACCGATTGAATGTTATTCAAACAATGGTCGCATTTCTTATTGCGTGTTAGTTTTTGTATCTTCGAGCCCAAACAGGCATTGCTGACTGAATTATCTTCCAAAGTCATAAATCCGGGCACTTCAAGTAAACTGAAATCCCAATTTAATAATTGCTTAACGTCATTTGATTATATTTCGTCCACAGTATCTTTCAAGGGGCCATAAATATGTCAGAACAATATTAAAATTGGGATAGAAGGCAGTGTGATTATTTATAAGCCTACTTGGTGTGTGTTTGTTTGGGTTAGCTGATGAAAGATCAGATTGAAGATGAAGGGATCAGTTTAGGACAGTGCGCACTGAAGCAACGTGCACCCGCCCACGTGCTGACCTCTAGATGAAAGTTTTAGGAACCCCGTTGTAAGTAAATAAACCCAGTGAATATTGTAAAGTCATTTAATTTCGATGGAACGAAAATTCGTGGTTTTGGTAAAAAAGACCATTTCGATGGGACGTTAATTTGTGAATTTTGCATTTCAGGTAATAAATACAAGGGTCAAAATTAATGTTCGATGGAATTAAATTTCGTGGTAGAAGATGAACCACGAAATCCACGAAATTTAACCTCACCCCACGAAAATTAATGATTTACAGTATGGCTTATGATAATGTATGACTGCCGTCAGTGGTCGCCCACCATGGTCCCATGTAGGTTTATGGCTCTCGTGTATCGATAGTTCAGTGATTGTATTTTTGGTTCAAATACAAGTACTACCCTAACACTGTAAGGTCTTGACGAGGACTGTCTCCAATAAATTACCATATAAAAGGTAATACAGTATTGTCTTCATATCTGATTTTAAGACACACTTTCTAGTCTATGGTGTATATTGTTGTAGTTGTTGCTAGGCAACCAGCCAAAATATATATCAAATATGGCTGCTTGACATGAGACCCTTTGGTGACACATTTATTGTAAACTCGCTTACACGGTACCGTCTTATTCAATAAAAATGCCCAGCCAGATTGGACAATATCCGACTTCGAGGTTTAGAGGCAAATTGGTCATGCAAAAATTCCAGGTGCGAAGCCCTGATTATTTTCGATTAATCCCTTCGTGTGATAAAACGTTTCAGACATGACCAAAACACCCGACCGAAATCGAACAATGACCCCTCGATCCACAGTTAAACGTTTTTCCAACACGGCGACCGAGTCGCCTTGTCCCCATTTTCGTTTCACGGACTGCACGTGGACATAAGGTAGCTTGACCTATGTAGGTAGATATGACATTTCTCCTTTTCGCGAGAGTCACACTAACACAATAACAGTACATGTCTAAAATTATGTGTAATCATTTAACCCTTGTGGTCAAGGATAACCCATAAAAGTTCAATCAATTATTTCCAATGAGGCCTTGAGTTTTGTTGAAGGGGCAGTAAGGAGAGGAGACAGTGGGTGATACAAGGTATCCGGGTGCGATGCCCTTGCTCGTTCCGAAGTGACACCTTGGTTCTTGAACGTCCCATTTGTTTAGAACCGATACAGGCAATCAACAGGGGTCATCTGCTGTTGCTGGCTAACCTCAATGTAACGTTTGAAGTTATTTAACGGAAATCATTTGGTCTACGGTGAAGGTCACAGTGATCTTTGCCGTTTGACCTACTGACCTCAAAATCAATAGCAGGACTGCTGCTGACCAACCTCCATGTAAAATGTTGTAAAGTTTGAAGGTCCTAGGGCAAAACGATCTTAAGTTATATGACAGAAATCTTTGGTCTACCGACAGACAGACCGACATACATTGCCAGAGCATTTTACCCCGTTATAACAATGAATAAATATATCCTGGCCTTAAAGCGAATTGGTAGAGACCTTCATGTTACAGGTCCGGTGGTTTTTTTTTATTTGATCATGGTCTTGATCAATAGCATTACTGTACATTCTTTTTTACTTTGTGATTTTGTTCTGTAAAGTCCATTTGTAAGCGCTGGTCAAATATTCGTGTTCGCAATATAGCATATAATTTGTTTAAACAAAAATGCACGAATTTATACACCCGTTAATTTCTACCCGCCAGGAACATGAAAATCAATCCGCCCTATAAAATGGGCAAACAAAAAAAAACACGTGACAAACTGCTTCTAACCTCTTTATGCGAATTTTAATCACCTCGAATTCAAATTATTGACTATTTTATAACATGTATGCTTGGTACTTCCCTGATTGTTATCTCGATACACAGCACGTGGATCACGTGGATTATGTGAGCACAGTGATATATATACTGCCGTAATCGATACCTTGTTAAAGTTGTAATCTTAAAATTCTCCCTAATATTTTATGATTAAAAAGTTTATCAATTCATGTGTACCCATTGTTTTCTTTACAAGCGTTTTTGAAAGTGTTGTAAATTAGTTATATATACCCAGCCAAATAGTGACGTAATCGTTGTAAAAAAGTATGAGAAAGACTTATTTTGAATCAACGTCTGAATTTGTACCTATTACCTTATACATGTATTACCTTCCTCTTAGCTAAAAATCTTTATTATAAATTAAAACTCTAAACAGATATTTAGAAGTGTTTTTTCTAAATACAAAAATGGTCAGATTTATAATAAAGTTTCCCGCCGGAATGATGTAGGCCAATGGACGTATTGGAGCATCTACTCAACCATATACCTAACCTGACCAAGGCTAACATCTCTTCTATCGATATAGAGTTATCCTTTCACCCTGTAACTCCGTACTGGAACACTAAGTCAGATATACCTAACCTGACCAAGACTAATATCTCTTCTATCGATATAGAGTTATCCTTTCACCCTGTAACTCCGTACTGGAACACTAAGTCAGATATACCTAACCTGACCAAGACTAATATCTCATCTACCGATATAGAGTTATCCTTCACCCTGTAACTCCATACTGGAACACTAAGTCAGATATACCTAACCTGACCAAGACTAATATCTCTTCTATTGATATAGAGTTATCCTTTCACCCTGTAACTCCGTACTGGAACACTAAGTCAGATATACCTAACCTGACCAAGACTGATATCTCTTCTATTGATATAGAGTTATCCTTCACCCTGTAACTCCATACTGGAACACTAAGTCAGATATACCTAACCTGACCAAGACTAATATCTCTTCTAACGATATAGAGTTATCCTTCACCCTGTAACTCCATACTGGAACACTAAGTCAGACATACCTAACCTGACCAAGACTAATATCTCTTCTATCGATATAGAGTTATCATTCACCCTGTAACTCCATACTGGAACACTAAGTCAGATATACCTAACCTGACCAAGATTAATATCTCTTCTACCGATATAGAGTTATCATTCACCCTGTAACTCCATACTGGAACACTAAGTCAGATATACCTAACCTGACCAAGACTAATATCTCTTCTATCGATATAGAGTTATCATTCACTCTGTAACTCCATACTGGAACACTAAGTCAGATATACCTAACCTGACCAAGACTAATATCTCTTCTATCGATATAGATCTATCCTTTCACCCTGTAACTCCGTACTGGAACACTAAGTCAGATATACCTAACCTGACCAAGACTAATATCTCTTCTATCGATATAGAGTTATCCTTCACCCGGTAACTCCGTACTTGAACACTAAGTCAGATATACCTAACCTGACCAAGACTAATATCTCTTCTATCGATATAGAGTTATCCTTCACCCTGTAACCCCATACTGGAACACTAAGTCAGATATACCTAACCTGACCCAGACTAATATCTCTTCTACCGATATAGAGTTATCCTTCACCCTGTAACTCCATACTGGAACACTAAGTCAGATATACCTAACCTGACCCAGACTAATATCTCTTCTACCGATATAGAGTTATCCTTCACCCTGTAACTCCATACTGGAACACTAAGTCAGATATACCTAACCTGACCCAGACTAATATCTCTTCTACCGATATAGAGTGATCCTTTCACCCTGTAACTCCATACTGGAACACTAAGTCAGATATACCTAACCTGACCAAGACTAATATCTCTTCTACCGATATAGAGTTATCCTTCACCCTGTAACTCCATACTGGAACACTAAGTCAGATATACCTAACCTGACCAAGACTAATATCTCTTCTATCGATATAGAGTTATCCTTTCACCCTGTTATTCCGTACTGGAACACTTAGTCAGATATACCTAACCTGACCAAGACTAATATCTCTTCTACCGATATAGAGATATCCTTTCACCCTGTTACTCCGTACTGGAACACTAAGTCAGATATACCTAACCTAACCAAGACTTATATCTCTTCTATCGATATAGAGATATCCTTTCACCCTGTTACTCCGTACTGGAACACTAAGTCAGATATACCTAACCTGACCAAGACTAATATCTCTTCTATCGATATAGAGATATCCTTTCACCCTGTAACTCCGTACTGGAACACTAAGTCAGATATACCTAATCTAACCTGACCAAGACTAATATCTCTTCTATCGATATAGAGATATCCTTTCACCCTGTTACTCCGTACTGGAACACTAAGTCAGATATACCTTATCTAACCTGACCAAGACTAATATCTCTTCTATTGATATAGAGTTATCCTTCATCCTGTAACTCCGTACTGGAACACTAAGTCAGATATACCTAACCTTACCAAGACTAATATCTCTTCTATCGATATAGAGTTATCGTTTCACCCTGTAACTCCGTACTGGATCACTAAGTCAGATATACCTAACCTGACCAAGACTAATATCTCTTCTACCGATATAGAGTTATCCTTCACCCTGTAACTCCGTACTGGAACACTAAGTCAGATATACCTAACCTGACCAAGATTAATATCTCTTCTACCGATATAGAGTTATCCTTCACCCTGTAACTCCATACTGGAACACTAAGTCAGATATACCTAACCTAACCAAGACTAATATCTCTTCTATCGATATAGAGTTATCCTTCACCCTGTAACTCCGTACTGGAACACTAAGTCAGATATACCTAACCTGACCAAGACTAATATCTCTTCTATCGATATAGAGTTATCCTTTCACCCTGTAACTCCGTACTGGAACACTAAGTCAGATATACCTAACCTGACCAAGACTAATATCTCTTCTATCGATATAGAGTTATCCTTTCACCCTGTAACTCCGTACTGGAACACTAAGTCAGATATACCTAACCAGACCAAGACTAATATCTCTTCTTTCGATATAGATATATCCTTTCACCCTGTAACTCCGTACTGGAACACTAAGTCAGATATACCTAACCTGACCAGGACTAATATCTCTTCTATCGATATAGATCTATCCTTCACCCTGTAACTCCGTACTGGATCACTAAGTCAGATATACCTAACCTGACCAGGACTAATATCTCTTCTATCGATATAGAGCTATCCTTCACCCTGTAACTCCGTACTGGAACACTAAGTCAGATATACCTAACCTGACCAGGACTAATATCTCTTCTATCGATATAGATCTATCCTTCACCCTGTAACTCCGTACTGGAACACTAAGTCAGATATACCTAACCTGACCAAGCCTAATATCTCTTCTATCGATATAGAGTTATCATTCACCCTGTAACTCCGTACTGGAACACTAAGTCAGATATACCTAACCTGACCAAGCCTAATATCTCTTCTAACGATATAGAGTTATCCTTCACCCTGTTATTCCGTACTGGAACACTAAGTCAGATATACCTAACCTGACCAAGCCTAATATCTCTTCTATCGATATAGAGTTATCCTTCACCCTGTTATTCCGTACTGGAACACTAAGTCAGATATACCTAACCTGACCAAGACTTATATTTCTTCTAACGATATAGAGTTATCCTTCACCCTGTAACTCCGTACTGGAACACTAAGTCAGATATACCTAACCTGACCAAGACTAATATTTCTTCTATCGATATAGAGTTATCCTTCACCCTGTAACTCCGTACTGGAACACTAAGTCAGATATACCTAACCTGACCAAGACTTATATCTCTTCTATCGATATAGAGTTATCCTTCACCCTGTAACTCCGTACTGGAACACTAAGTCAGATATACCTAACCTGACCAAGACTAATATCTCATCTACCGATATAGAGTTATCCTTCACCCTGTAACTCCGTACTGGAACACTAAGTCAGATATACCTAACCTGACCAAGACTAATATCTCTTCTATCGATATAGAGTTATCCTTCACCCTGTAACTCCGTACTGGAACACTAAGTCAGATATACCTAACCTGACCAAGACTAATATCTCATCTACCGATATAGAGTTATCCTTCACCCTGTAACTCCGTACTGGAACACTTAATCAGATATACCTAACCTGACCAAGACTAATATCTCATCTACCGATATAGAGTTATCCTTCACCCTGTAACTCCATACTGGAACACTTAGTCAGATATACCTAACCTGACCAAGACTGCTATCTCTTCTACCGATATAGAGTTATCCTTCACCCTGTAACTCCATACTGGAACACTAAGTCAGATTGGTTCCTCTGCAACAGTGTCTTCGGTCACAAGTATCTTCATAATATTATAGTCTACTTTAGAATCGGTTATCAGGGAGGTGTATGTCTGCTGAGCGGGTGATTGTCTGCTGAGCGGGTGATTGTCTGCTGAGCGGGTGATTGTCTGCTGAGCGGGTGATTGTCTGCTGAGCGGGTGATTGTCTGCTGAGCGGGTGATTGTCTGCTGAGCGGGTGTATGTCTGCTGAGCGGGTGATTGTCTGCTAAGCGGGTGATTTCTGCTGAGCGGGTGATTGTCTGCTGAGCGGGTGATTGTCTGCTGAGCGGGTGTATGTCTGCTGAGCGGGTGTATGTCTGCTGAGCGGGTGTATGTCTGCTGAGCGGATGATTGTCTGCTGAGCGGGTGATTGTCTGCTGAGCGGGTGATTGTCTGCTGAGCGGGTGTATGTCTGCTGAGCGGGTGTATGTCTGCTGAGCGGGTGATTGTCTGCTGAGCGGGTGATTGTCTGCTGAGCGGGTGATTGTCTGCTAAGCGGGTGATTTCTGCTGAGCGGGTGATTGTCTGCTGAGCGGGTGATTGTCTGCTGAGCGGGTGTATGTCTGCTGAGCGGGTGTATGTCTGCTGAGCGGGTGTATGTCTGCTGAGCGGGTGTATGTCTGCTGAGCGGGTGATTGTCTGCTGAGCGGATGATTGTCTGCTGAGCGGGTGATTGTCTGCTGAGCGGGTGATTGTCTGCTGAGCGGGTGATTGTCTGCTGAGCGGGCGATTGTCTGCTGAGCGGGTGATTGTCTGCTGAGCGGGTGTATGTCTGCTGAGCGGGTGTATGTCTGCTGAGCGGGTGATTGTCTGCTGAGCGGGTGATTGTCTGCTGAGCGGGTGTATGTCTGCTGAGCGGGTGATTGTCTGCTGAGCGGGTGTATGTCTGCTGAGCGGGTGATTGCCTGTATGATAACTTTGGACAAAGACATTTCACGAGCTGATTATACCAATAAAACATAAAACTTTTAACTGGACGTTGACCATTATCATCCACATGTTGAATAATGAAAAGCAAGGTTACAACACTGGTTGATAATGAATGTCAGGAAAATGTTTCTTCCTATAGACTGTCGTAATGGACTGAACAAATATTGATAAATGTGTTAACCAAGACGAAACTTTGGTTACAACCGTTAAGCATCATGTCCCGAATATATTTACATACAACCGCACTGACAACAACCCTCGCTGACACCACGTGATTGTTTTCTCATTAGCATAATTAGAAATCTAATTAGCATAACAATTTGTTTAAACAAGTCATTAGCATGTGAATGTTAATATAATCCGCTGTAGCTAATTAATATCTCATTAATTACTCAATTAAAAGTATAAAACCACCGCATGAACCATTTTCACATAAACGGGATAGTTGTGGATGAATCAGTACATTAGTTAGTATACAGTCATTTCAAAATTCAATGAGAACGGTTGTAATATACTATCGTCAGACAGGTAAACTCTGTTTAATACGGTTTATCTGGATATACATGAGTTAACGGTATTTACCGCTATACTATTCTTTCGAATGGGATATAGTTCCCTCATTAGTATTATTTATTGAATCGGTTATAAAATGTTACAATATAATAAAAGTAAACACAAGGTATGGTTGTTATACACAGGGTTTTGTTAATAAAGAGGTATCAATTTGATAGTAAATGGAAATAGAATGGGAAGGTTTTTATTGAGAGGTTCTGTTCTAGTGAGGGTGGCTTAGTGAGGAGAAGTTGTTCAACATAGTATCGCTCTGTTAACGGAGAAGTTGTGGCCCGAGGCAGGGCGTCACTCAGGGAGAATTGTTGCTCAAATGATAGCCACCACTGTGGTGGAAATTTATTCCTCTAGCGAGGACCTCTTTGACAGATGACATTGCATATGACTATATCTCGAAATTGCTAACGGACTCCATGTTTATAATACTAATAATACTCGAATTAAAACTGGAAATGAACAATTAAAAAAGAATACTACATGTAGTATGGTAGTTATACATCTATATGTAGGTTCCGTTTTATTCAGGATATACATGACGATAAGCCATATATATACAGTATATTTCTGACACGTGTAATTGCAATTAATTAATTATAATAAAACAATTCATCAATTTCATGTATCTACATATGTACGAGTATATGTATAATTTATATGTAATCTCTGCCCTGATTATAATTTCTGGTTGATTGATAAATTACTTGTAAACATATATATAAAGCATGCGGTTTACCATAACTTATCTACTGGTACATGTTGTACTGCATATTAATCAAATTGTTCAATCCTAAATCATATGTCCTGTTTTATTGTAGAACAATCGCCATTTTAATGTGTCTTAATGTATTAAATCGTTGAGGTAAATAGTAAATACCAAGAAGGCAACTAGGACACATGAATGGTTGGTGCCTTCGTCGTTGTGACCGTGTGTTCGAATCCCACCCATCGGGCGATGATTCATATGAATTTTATGCCTTTTTAAACATTGGATGGATAGCCACTGTTACCAGGCATCCATAAAAGCCTAGTCAAGTGGCATGTATATCTGCTTTGTATCTAAGAGGGTCTAATAGCCGACTGCTTTCGGAGCCGAGAGATGCAGTGTAATTGCAACTCAATGATTGGGTGTACAATACATGTGTACTAACGTTAATATATGCAGGGCAGTTGAATGAACGCATACCAGAGACTTTATAAAATTGACATTTTTATACTGAACCAAACGAAAATCATTATTAAAAAATGAAGAATAAATATATAAATTATACCATGGTCAAACAGTTTTACTGTTTACAATTGTGACTGACATTGACCACGGTCATGACCTAGCTCTACACATGTAGAGAAAGCGAATGTTGTTTTCAAAAGATCAAGTTCATAATAATTTCACGTAAAAAACTGACTAGGTCAACAGACCGACATTATGATATAAAATAATTAAGCTAGAAAAATAAAAACATAAGACAATGGTTTCGTATTGTGACGTAACAATAGATACACGATACTTGAAATTTTAATTTTTGATTGATGGATAATTCGATGAACCAGTGTGACCTCAATGTGCGGTAACTTTATGTCCTCTGTTGATGTTTGTCTCATTTATCATTCTGTTAATTAATGATTTTCCGTGAATTACCGCTCCAGTTTTACCTTTAAACATTGTTTTGGTTTAACCAATACTGTACTTATGTATGTAATATACATAAATGATTGGTTCACTGTTTTCAATTTATGATTTAGTGGTGTTTCGGGTTAAAGGGGATGCACATTCAATATGCTAATTGATTCATCTTTTATCTGGTGTTGATTCAATGCTGTTTGTTGTTGCTGCTAGACGAATTTGTTGTTGTTTAAGGTTTCATAGGTTGTTTACAATTATTGTCGTTTATTGTTGTTATTAAATCATTGTATGCAGCATAATCTTAGCAAAGGAACACGATTATTACAATGATGCTATGGTCGTTTTGTCTTTTACGTAAACTAAAACGGCCAATCTTATGTAGCCGGGTATCGTTGTTTCTCAATTAGGCAATGGCTGCCTTCGTGCATTCTGTTGTCTAGTTCCGAGGAGGTATGAGCGTTCTGTTGGATGCTATGTTGTGGTCGGTCGGATGAAGCCGGGGCTTGTTGTTCGTCATTTTGGCCAGGCCACTGTCGTGAAAAACTGGTGGTTCACCTGTGTTGTCTTGTTCCGAGGCGGCGTGTGTGCTGAACATTTCAGTTGGGTAGTCGTGTTTTTAGTTCCCTGTCCGACGTGCATAACATCATATGGTGAACTATCTAGTGTACAGTAATTTACATGATCATAATGAAATTGCTTCAAAATGATGAGTCTCTCAATTAGTTTACACTTTATAAACCCAGCAAGTGAATCATTCTGTCACATAAAGTTGCTTAGTAACAATTCTCACATTTTATGCATTTTTGTCTTTTTTTTACCGGCAAAATTTAATGCGAAATCCTTGTTTTTATTCTCTTCCATCACCACCGTACTTAGTATAGCAACTATAAAAACAACAACATGACATCAATCAAGATTGCTTGACACATTTTACATGACTAATAAAGAACAACAATATGTGTGTTCGGTAATCATCGGATATCTCCGTATATCTCCGTACATCTTCGTGTGTTTCCGTATGTTTTCGGTTATCTTCGTTGTAAAATACAAGAGGTTGAATTGGGTTGAGTAAGCTCGACACTCGTACTTCAGTTTCTTGTCGTCATGCATTAAATGCAGTCCTTGTGTCGTTGCTAAGGTTCTCGGTGAAGTGTTAAAAATGACATTAAGCCAATTGTCAATCAATAGAATCAATAACCTTTAAATCAATTGTAACGGTAAATTATAATCACATGGTCCAATGGATTAACTTGAACACCTTCGCCGAGCAGCCTTCGACAAACAATAAGGTGGAGCGATCTCTGCTCTGGTGTTATGTCAATTGTAAAATGTACGTACAAAATATATTTTAGGTAAGCATATTTACGTATAAACGCAAATATTAAACAAGAAATGTTTGTAAAACATGTTTGCCCACATGACAGCCCAATAGTCGGAAATGGTAAATCTCACAGTGAAACGGACCACAAACCTAATAGGGGTCATCTACTGTTGTCCAGTCTCTGTGTAAAGTTTGACGATCATTATACAAAGCATTCTTAAGTTTGTTGAAACCATTTGGTCTACCACCTGACACACTGACCGACACGCGCAAAGTAATTCATATATACCCCTCATCAAAGACGGGGACGATGTTTCACAGATTTTAAGCGAAACTTGCGAATGAACAACCGTACACAAACAGAACAGGTGAGCTGGAGTCAACTTGAAACGTAAATACTATCACGTGGTATGAATAAATTAACGTAAATTTTCTAAATCTATGACGCATGTTTTATCACATGCATATTGTACGTTATTTAAAATAGATACACACCAAGTAAAGTCATCAGTATATGAGAATGTTTTCAATAGGATTATTGTGTATAATTGGATCTTAATTAGTATTTATTATTTATTTTCAACAAACTCGATAGCATTGGATAGTCAAAACATTTTGTAAGTAAATCTTTAAATAAATAAATAAATGATCAATTATGCAGTTTATATCAACATCATATTAATAAAATATGTATGAAAATAGGATAATCACTATTTGAACCTAATTTGCTTCCATCGTTTATTTGGTCTTGTAAGAATGTGTTGTCTACGTTCGTGTGGTTTAAAGTTGTGTAAACAAGTTCTGTTTTAGGCAACTAAAACGTAATTATGTTATAAAAATCTCATACTTAATTAACCACTCATTGTTTTAATTTCCAGGGACTAATAAACCAACATAATGCGCCAAATGTCACCACCCGCAGTCAGTCGGAGTACAAGTGGGTCTATGGAAGGCGGGAAGACCCTTAATGAATGTGTTTATAAAAATGACGTGGACGGTGTCAGAACGTGTCTACAATCTAACGTCATGGCATGGAACACAAAGAACAATTCCGGTCATACGCCATTAATGGAAGCGTCTATATTAAATCGGACTGAAATTCTGGATATATTGTTGTCGTCTAAGTGTGACGTCAATGTAACAGATGATAGGGGTAACACGGCATTACATCTTGCTGTGGATGAGGGCAATACAGAAGTGGTCAAAAAATTAATATCTAGTGGTAAGTTCGAGGAATAAATATATTATTATGTAATACTCATTTGCAATTATTTGTTCACATTTTTTCAACGTGCTATTCCAAACAATTTGACCGTCATGACAAGACGCTGATATCGATATAAAGCCCAGTGGTAGAGCGTCCGCTTCAAGTTTGGGAGGTCTCTGGTTCGATCCCAGAGAAGGTCAACAAAATCGTTAAAATGGTACTGGCGTTTTATATATACTTTGTTTGACGACCGTATGTAAAGTCTGGGTTCCTGATTGGGCAGGATTTGGTATTGGTGATTGCTGTCAGTCACTAGAGAAGGAACATTAAGTAGGCCTATTGGTTGATACTGAATTCCAGGAAATTCGGTTTTAAGGTCAAATATCCGTTGAACATGACTGAAAAGCCCCAAATGAAATAAAAGTTTTGACTAATAGCGCCAAAGATACCTTATCAAATTTAAGCAACATTCATATTGAAGAAATGCATTATTATGTAAAGATATCCGTTGTACATGACTGAAAAATCTCAAATGAGAATCATGTTAGAGGTAAGCAAATGTGGCACCTAATCAAATTTTTAAAAAAACATACACATGGAAGAATGCATAATTATGTTAAGATGTATATACATGACATATACTTGTTGTTTGTTATAGAACGATGTATTGTTGACCAAATTACATGAAAACAAAACTTTTATTGACGGACTGTACAATAGTTAACTAGATATACTTGTTGTTTGTTATAGAACGATGTACTGTTGACCAAATTACATGAAAACAAAACTTTTATTGACGGACTGTACAATAGTTAACTAGATATACTTGTTGTTTGTTATAGAACGATGTATTGTTGACCAAATTACATGAAAACAAAACTTTTATTGACGGACTGTACAATAGTTAACTAGATATACTTGTTGTTTGTTATAGAACGATGTATTGTTGACCAAATTACATGAAAACAAAACTTTTATTGACGGACTGTACAATAGTTAACTAGATCTACTTGTTGTGTTGTTATAGGACGATGTATTGTTGATGCTATGAACAACAAGGGGGAGACATCACTGATGAAAGCAGCATTCTATGATTACAGTGAAATGACGAGAACATTACTTAAAGATGGTAAGTTCATTTGACACTCCAGAATTTGACTAGATATGATTTTACAACTTTTGAGCATACATGTATGCTAGATAACAGGATGTTATTTCTTATGGTTGCAGGGACTCTGTCAGTGATTATCTTTCTGAAAGCACAAGGCTGCTAAAATTAACCCAGAACTGATTCAGCAATGTCATTTTTAAGAGCGAATGATATTGAATTTAGCAGATCAAATCAAATCAAATACGTTATGCAAAACGTTTAAAGATTTAGAAATTCTGAAAGAATTACTAGTAGTCTCGTCTAGATATCAGAGACATTACATGTAGAGAAATACATACACATATATGTATCAAGTGCGTGTCAATCAATTAAAATGTATTATTCGACCGTAATGGATTTCATAGTTAGATTTGTTAAGAATTTATAAAATTCAGCAACTTGAAAATATTTGTCTTAATACTTGTGTAATGAGTGCCCTATGTACACGTATGGTTATGGTCGATGAAATATTATTGGTGGTATAAAGACGTCGGAAATACATTCCTTCGTGGTAAACTTTGAATAAATTACAAGTTTTGATTGATACTGACAAATTTATTTTACCCTTTAAAATACTACCACCACGTTTCAAAAACAGGTTTAATATTTTCCTCGTTTACGTTGCCTATATGTAAAATATTCTCCCCATCAATTTTACTGTAATAAGATTTGGTACAAGGTGATCTGTTAACGTTTTTGACATAATTACTCAAGTTGCTGACGTGAAATAAAACATGTACATTGTATTATGTATTCTGCTGATGTATGACGACGATACATCTAAATTAGCACGCATGTCGTACCGAGTATGACATCACTTCCGATGTTGTCTAAAAAACTGTCAACAATTTGATAAAGATAACAAAATATTTATCATCCGAAATTATGCAGAAAATTTACAATGCAAATAGTTAGGTAATTAATTGTTTGTTGTGCAATGTCCTATATTTGGTGGTTTCGTGTTTAGTTTAAACAGATTAATCGCCCGAAATAGTATAAGTATACAGATAGGTTTGTCATGTACTGAATTAATCATTTCTACAATGACTTTAATGGTGTGGTATCGTAGTCCCTGTACCTAAAAAGGGTGATAGTAATAACGTTGATAATTATCGCGGTATAATGTTAACAAGCATTTTCTCGAAAATATTCTCCTTACTCTTAGACATGCGAGCTCGATCATTTTTAGAGGAAAACAACAAATTATCTAATTGCCAATTTGGTTTTCGTAAAGACAAAAGCACAACGGATTGTGTTTTTATCTTACAATCTATCATTAATAAGGTTGTGTATTCTGAAAATAAGAAATTATATTGTTCATTTATAGACTTTAAAAAGGCTTTTGACATGGTGTATAGAAATGGTATATGGCTTAAGCTATTAGATAGTGGTATATCCTGTAAATATGTTCATATGTTGATGTCAATGTATAATTCTGTTAAAATTGCTGTAAAATCATACGGAAACCTCTCAGAACTGTTTGAAAGTTTAATGGGTGTTAAACAGGGTGAAACCTTATCACCCTTACTTTTTATTATTTTTATAAATGATTTGTCTACTATGCTACATGACGAAAATGCTGATATGTTTAGTTTTGAACAATTACAAATATTTATTCTTCTTTTTGCCGATGACACGGTTTTATTTTCGTATTCGGCAAATGGTTTACAATTACTTTTGAACAAACTTGAAGTATATTGTAGAAAATGGAACGTAACGGTAAATACATCAAAAACTGTTGTAATGGTTTTTAAGAAAGGGTCACGGTGTGAAAATGTTAACTTGTTCTATGAAAATGTCAAACTTACTAATGTTAAGAGATTTGTTTATCTTGGTGTTACCCTATCCGCAAATGGGAAGTTTTACTACACTCAAAAACAATTGTCTGAACAGGCCTCGAGAGCTATATTTTCCTTATATTCTATATTTGATAACGTGTCTCTCACTATTGATGACAAATTGAAGTTATTCAACTCTATGGTTTTACCAATTCTTCAATATGGTTCTGAAATATGGGGTTTTCATAAAGCTCCTGATATAGAAAAGATATATATTTCTTTTTTAAAAAGAATTTTAAAGCTCCGTTCCCAAACGCCAAATATTATTGCATATAGCGAATTAGGATTGTTTCCCTTACATATATTGAGAAAAGTAAAAATTATCAAATATTGGTATAAAATTGTCAATTCTACAGATACATTATTGCACCAAGTGTATTTATGTTGCAAAAATACAGTTATATTAGACTCTTGGTATTGTAATGTGAAACAATTATTGAATACACTAGGATTTGGATATTTGTGGAACTCTGTTTCGCTTACTACCTCACAACTAAATAGTGTTTTAACCAGACTATATGACCAGGCTAAACAAAACATGCATAGTGAAATAAATAACATGTCAAGATTATCTACATATAAACAATTTAAAACAACGTTCGAATGTGAAAAATACCTTACTATTGTAAATTATGACAAGCATCGTGTGTCTCTAACTAAATTACGCTGTTCTTCCCACAAATTAGCCATTGAGGAAGGACGAATTCGTAACATTGAACGCCAAAATAGGAAGTGTGTACTTTGTTCTATGAATGTTGTGGAAGACGAATACCATTTTGTCTTGGTTTGTCCTTACTATCGTCATTTACGGAGAACTATTTTACCAAATTATTATTGTCATTGGCCTACTATCCAAAAATTTACCAGATTAATGTCTTCATCCAAAAAAATGATACTATGTAAATTAGCAAAATATGTACACCTAGCATTTCAAAGACGTAACTCTTATTTAGATAATCAGTAGTATTTCTGTTATCATTAATTGTTCTATAAACATGTATCGTTATATTCTTTGTACATATTGGGATTATTGTTATGTTACTGTGTTCACATTGCTCATTTTATTTTGTACATGCTCTTCTTGTGTTGATTGTGTTGATTGCATGCCGCCTATTGTTTGTTTAAGGCGACGAACATAAATAATGTTCTTATGCTAATAAACTGAAACTGGTGTCACCGTGAATTTTAAATAGATGAGTCTAGAAAGACAATTTTGTGCAATGTTCATAATTATCACTGACTTAGATAGAGAATGTCGTAAATACAAAATCGACAATTGAGAAAACATTCAAAAACTGTCCGAAAATTACTCTTTATAAAAGCCTAATTGGTAAAACCGATGTTTCAACTTCAGTTTGGTCAACATGGCAAGTTCCGATTTTCATAAAAATAGGCTTGTAAGAAGCGCCTTGTGATGCTGATTTTAAGTATGCATTTTCTTATATTTAAGGTTCAGCAGACGCTGATTTAAAGGACAAGTCCGGTCAAACAGCTTTGTTGGTTGCTCTGAGAGAAGGAAGTCACGTGACTGTCGATTTACTTCTAAAAACCGGATGTGACGTCAGAGCTACCGATAACCTCGGACAGACAGCATTATTTATAGCCGTCCACAGTCCATGTAATAAAACGTTAGACCTCGCAAAGAGACTTATTTCTGCAGGTACGTTAACGTTGATAAACTTTAGTACAACATTTACAGACTGGTGCCCTTCATATACTAGTAGTGCAGATTTACTATTTTGTATAGCTTGGCGATTTTGACACGAACCTGACCTTTTGATTAGCATAATTTAACAGTAGATATCGTGTCTGTATTTATAGCCTCAGTTGCATGTTACAATAGTCAGGCAGTATCACGAAGACGCTCGAGATCTTATACAAACACAAACCTGAAATACCGATATTGCACGATTTACTTACGGAAATTGATATATGCAAAGCAATAACCTTGTAATAATTGAGATTTTTTAAATTACAATCTGTGCAATAAACAGCCATCTTCTTCACACAGTTCATGCACAAGTATCCCTAAATCACCAATAGGGAAAATTGTCCGAGCAGGCACTTAGAAAGTTCCAAAATTCGCCTTGCCCGATCGCACCTTGTCAAGTTTTGCTCAATCGGGAAATACAATTGTCCATTTTTATCATTATGTACCTTAGAAAAATGAATATGTACATGAGGCAAGTTAATCTACATATTTAATATACCAATGCATGTTTATAGTCAGTATCTCCAATGCTAACTGCATGCCTGTGTAAGCCGATAGTATTGCACCGTGAAAAACTAGAACATGCATGCGTTTCAAACTTTACACTAGGCGTTACCTCTAACTGTTAACATTCTATCTGCGCTCATCTTTTATGTCAGCTTTTGTTATATTTACTGCAGATATGACATGCATGTCTTGAATACTGACGGACGTTCCGTAGATAAAATCCTGTCTTTTATTTCAACAAGTTCATTCCAGGATCAGAATTTTCTTATTAATTAATTTAATTGTCACAGTTGGACAATCATGGTTTTATTTTAAATACACAAGTGTGCCTTTGTTCGCAGACGATACAGTATAATATAATACAGTCGTTAACAACGGGCATGTTTTGTGAAACTGTCCCGCATACTTTATATTTTACATCCGACATTTAAACGTGACAGTAAGCCCATTGTATTCGGTGACACCGCAACATACATTTTCTTGCTGATTTGACCTTTAAAACGACTTTAAAACAAGGTCACTAATTAGATTTGTCAATATAATTGTCTATATTATGGACTGATTACGATTCTTAACGAGATTTTATCAAATTTATTTGACATCAAACAAAGGTCAATGCCCGCCTCCTACACGAACAGGAAATATAATTATATGACATGTTTACGGTATTTTATTGACGTATTTAACGTTGCAAAGCAATTAAAACATGTTTTACAAACGATTCCTTAACCGATTACAAGAAAGCGTTCTTCTCCATTCTCAACAACTTTTAACAGAACAAACATTTTATTTAGCTTAAGCATATATACAGCTCATCGCTATAAACAAAATAGCATCAATATATACATGAGAAACATGGAAATTAAAAGGCTGTTGGTTCAAACATTTTGCATACAATAGTCATTATCAAATCTTGTTTGTATTTTGCTGGGGCTCTAAAACTTACGCACGCCGATGTCACAATGGCGTAACTACTAGTATATGAATATAATTGCACCATTTGAAACGTTTCTTGGCATGAACTGTGAACGTAAAACCACGCCAAGTAACACCGACCGTAAGATTATCAGAAATAAAACAATGTATACATATACACATGTATGCCACTATGTGTAGTACTCTTGATAAGCAAAAACACTGGAATTTTATAATCTTGGTGAAGCCAGTATCTACAAAGTTTCAAGTACAGTTTCTCAGACTCCTGCTCAAAACTAGGCGGAATTCGCTCCATTTCTTTTCTTTCATTTCATTCCCTTTCTTTGATTTCATTCCATTTCTATTATTCCAGGATACAACAGTAAAGCAGACAAGATGTGGTTGTTGAATAACGAGAAACATAATTTATTCTATCAAGATGATGAATTCTACGCTGCATTGAGACGACATTTAAGAAACAATTCACGCGAAGTAGAATACACAGCGCCACCTGGTAGAAAAATATCATCGGGTATTTCTGGTTCAACCACTTCCGGTCTGTCGCCGACAACATCACCAAAAGAGACGTCACCAATCTCACCGCCCTTTGCTATGTCTCCTACTCTCAAACAGAAGATCATGTCGCCACAATCAACCAAGTTTCCCTCTATACCTTTCAGACAATTAGCTGCTCAATCAAAACCGGAAGTTGAATTAAATGCACCTCGGTCGTCTACCTTGGCAACCCGGAGAAGTGAATATAAGAAAGCGGCAAGCTATGAGCTGACGACGCCAGTAACAAGATGTCTGCGACCCCCACTCAGGTCCTCGTTTTCTTCTGATTCAGACGATTCACCAATGGGTTCCCCTATCCTGAGGCATCGACTACTTCCGCAACAAGCGAGTCGAGTTGCACATGACGTCACATCCGTGACTTCCACACCATCTTCGACGACGGTAACGCCCGAGTATGTACGGAAAAACACGAAGATTGGTCGATCGACTACGTTCTCGACACCAAGTAATACGAAACCAATATATCTGAAAAATGACCAGGAACAAGTCCGGTCTGCACCCAGTAGCCCAATCATACGCTACAAAAGACAATTGAGTACTCAACAACCTATTTCCGCTTCTTCAGACTCGGTTTTGAATCAACGAAAAATCTCATTACCCAATAAAACTGTGGTCCAATTTAGCACGGAGATTCAAATAATTGAATACAATAACAGACAGTGATTCGATTGAATATTAACACTTTGTATTCATGAAAGAACATCCCACTGTTCTGTTGTCAGCGGCGATGTTTCCGGTTGTGAATGCGCGCGATTGTCTTGATATCGCAGTCTGTTGCGCATGAAGACGTTGTTTGTGTGCGCGGGTGAACGCGTCATCAACGAAACACTTCAAGTCGGTCGTATGGAAACGTAAATGAACGAAGTGGCAAGAACGTACAACCATCGTACCAATGGTGATATATCAATGGAAGCACAGAAGTATTGTAACGGATAGTCAGAACTTAATTTGGAAGAGGTAGGGGTCGAACGGAATAATACGGAAATGTGCAAAGCACTTTGTGTTTAAACAAAGTCAAAGCGTTTAGCGTATAATTTGTTGCAATGTGCCATTGTCACCATGGTAAATAGTATACATGTATATGTTTGCTGTACAGTAAAACTTCGTTATCTCGATGACTCAACGGTACAAGCAAAACACGCGAGATAAGCATGGTGCACGACATATCCGAATTGCATGATAGGTTTTTCTTCTAATGAAGAATAAGTGCGTTAAAAATGGACACGTATTTTATAGTTGTTAAGACGAAAATCGTCATTGTTAATATGTATTCACACATTTTTTTAATTGTGAAGAGATTTGTTGAATGTTATATTTGTTGTTGTTGTTGTATACTTCAATGTTCTATTTGTTACGATGTTCTATGTGTTTGTTATGATACACGTAATAGATCTATATAATAAATGTTTGATGTTGAACCTGAATTGTTACTTTACTATTATCAGCTTACAGATTAACTATATATCTATAACTTTGCATCAGTGACTTTAGTTGCATACATGCCCCAATCCTTGTTGTTGTTGTTGTTGTTGACGGCTATAAATGTCCGAATATCCGTCACAGAAAACGCCATTTCACAAGTTTGCTATCAGCGTGAAACAGTCGTTACAGATAATGTCACACCGGTAATGTTATAAAGCGAAGTTCAGAACCATTAAATAAAAAAATGTACATTAAATATTAAAATGTATCAAAAGGATATGCTCGTTCAAGCAGCGTATTTAAATAGGTACTTGACTAACGACTGCTTTATGAGGACGGGATAAACAATAAGAAAACAATAACAAAAAAATAGAATCTTTTAGTTTTGACTTTTAACTATAAAAGCACCAAAATGATCAAATAATTTGTCTTTTGTTACTCTCTCCCATTTATTTTTTATTCAAATTCTCTAAAAGTCAGTCTTGCCCCCCCCCCCCCATCTTCCTGCTTGTGTCTCAGTACTCCATCTTCAAAATCAATTAGAACTGGTACATGATCCGAGAGGCCGTTTTAATGAGCAAGTGTCTGACAACAGGACATGTCTTTCACAATAGGCGTTTTTACGCCAAACGTAACGTACTATTATGACGTCATTATATATGACGTCATAATTTTATTTTGTACCCTGAATGAGACAATAAAGTCGAAACGTTGGAACTGCAGTTTATCTTGTTTTCTTCTACAATGGATGTTACAAGTACTAAATCTAATACACTGTCAGAATTTCCAGTTACAAGAATACGGCCTTCGTGATTAATTCCTACGCATATGAACTCCAAACCGTGATATATTTGCTGGTATATCACGGAAAACTACGATCTATTTCCTAATTTTGCAATACCAATGGGCATACTGCCAAGGGAGATGATTCCGGACAGGAGAAGCTTCCGGACAAACGGTCGTAGACGGTTTATTTAGTTAAATAATTCATTGATATTGGTATCAAATCACTCAGGTGCGTATTTAAGGGAAATCTGGAAGAAAGAAAAAATAAAAATCAACAAATAATTACTCATATACCGAAAATATCGTCTGCTGTTGTGATTTTGACATCAGCACCGCCGGGGGGTAAACAAATTTAGTGCGCATGCGCAATATAGCGCGTGCACAGCGCGAGCGACAATGATTTTATGCTGTTCAATTATTTAGTTCGAAATTCTGTAACGAGCTCGTGGCCGAGTGGTTAAGCTGCTCGATTAGTAATTATCTGATGCTAAGGTCCAGCGATCGAATCACGGCGGCGCCAAAAAAAATATTTTTTTTTAATTTTTATTTTTCTCCCAGCATTTACTTTAGTACAATAGACGGAAATTTGTCCTCATTATCTGTTGAGATTTTTTTTTGATATCTTGTCAATAAATCTGAAATTTTTTTTCCACATTTTGCTTCGATTTTCGGCCGGTAAACAAGATACGGTATGGATTGGAATTTAAACTGTTACGAGCGCCCCCTGGGTTGAAAACATGTGCGTCACGTGTTGTCATGTCGTAAATATTGACATATTTTTGCATGATTGTGAAGAAGGAACCCTGTTCTAAATATTTCCTGGTAATATGTTTCTAAATATTCGTCGCGGAATATTCGAAGCAGACTGTCCGGTATATCTACGGTAATATCGTTGAAAATAGCACAAAAGTGCCCCTTTTCAGGCCCCAATATTTTGCAGTTCACGTGACGTCATTTTTCGGGAAACCTATTTTTAGCAAAGATCCTGAACCAAGGTATTTGTAAACACAAAAAAATCTGAGAAAAAATCTATTTTTAACTCCAGGGGAAGCTTTTTATGCGATTTCTGTCCGGAACCTTCTCCTTTGCCAGTAGGCTTGCCTGTATTTCTTGAAAACAACGTTTTATACCGGTCACTAGACACACTTCCCGTGATAGAATTTCTTTTACTGTACAGTTTGTTCATATAATCGTGGATCAATATTTCTCAAGAATCCAGCAGGCCGCCTGATTTATCTGACGATGATGGTGGTGCAGCTTTTCCGTTTTATGGACAATACAACACTTTTTCCTTTATGCTTTAATAATTGAGAATTCAACAACAGCACGTACATATATTGTTTATATTGTATCGACGTTTCAGTCCACCCGTATCGCATGCAATTGAAACATCTCACTTCATGTACTTGCTTCACTCTTGACTTTTCAATGAATACTTTCTTTCTTTTGTTTCTTCTTTTTTCTGAATACCCTGGTATAGGTGGATCTTCCTTATAACAACCAGCATAGTGAACTTCACACAACGCACCATAGAACATGAACGAACTTTCTTGTTGTTGACTTACAGCGGTCAAGGTTGACACTGACCTAGTAAGCGGATAAAGTCACATAGAATCCGGATATGTAAACAACCGGAAGTAGGAAACAGTTGTTTACTTTCCTTGGTAACGGTTGTTACGAAGAGGATATTAAAGCTTTTTCCATATAAAACAACAACACATGTTAGATTATTCTTATCCGTACTCGAACGACGAAGTCCAACATGAGTTCCCGACTTTGTACCGGCCGCTGTCACTTCTTGTTGTCATGCAGTTTCCTGCCCTATTTGGAGCAAAACTTCTTTATGTCATATAGAGTTCATCAGAATTGATAATTTAACTTGATAACAGTTTAATATTATCAACGCAAAAATAACTAAGAATTCACAACGTATAAAGGGGTAGAGCCACGAAGGCATGAAATCGGCCCCGCTTTTTCCCATATTGTGAAGTACTTGTTTTATAATGCTTTTCATGCTATTATTGTTTATTAAGCATCGCACGTTCATTCAAAATAAAAAACTTTTAAAAATTACGAGTTGTTGTTGTTACATAGGCCACCAAACCCCACCCACTTTTAACAAAAATGGCATTTTTTTACGAAATTTACCACTTTGAGCATCATTTTCGTTTTGGCGGCAAGGGTAACCAGCGACTAAATTTATACCAGTGATTTGTAACTATAAAAGCAACTAAATACATAAAAATCATCGCTGGTCATCAATGCCGCCAAGTTCAAAAACGAAAAAAATCGTAAATTTTTATCAAATTTCTGCAACGTCAACGTAAGGAAATGACGTCATAGACGCGCGCAATTTTCCCCGGATTTTCCAATCAATTAACGGACATGTGTACAATGGTATAAAATAATAATAGGGGATTTAAATAGCCCCGCGTAGCGGGGCTATTGAAAATACCCAGACCGTTAACAGGCGAACGTGCATATCTTCTTTGAGTTTCTGCCGGTACTAATGCTTTCAAAAAAAGTTATTTCCGGTCAAAAATTTCAGGCAGTTTTCCGAGGTGAATAGTCCTTGGATTATAAAAAAAATAGTAAGCTGTAAACGGTTGAGCCTATCGTTCTCTTTCGATTAAATATCATTTTTAAAAAATGTGTAATAAATAAAAAAAATATTTTTAAAAAAACAAAGGGAAGTAAGAAATACGCTACAGCACTGTAGATACTCCGCTTTACGTGTCACTAGCCAAAGCGTTTGCGAGATTTTCAAACGCCCACTGCACACGGAAGATGTTTTAAGAATCGTCAAAAAATAAAGGTGAAATTTTCATTTAAATAGCCGATTTATCATGACAGTACTCGATCTCCGAGGAAATTGGTCTTTAATAGACATTTTTACGTAGTTTTACAATGACATCAACACTCAGATCATACCAGATGCTTGAACGTAAGTAGGCTACAATTCGTTCCATGTCAACAATGCAAATCAACAATTCTATGTCTGAATGTATAGCTTGTCAAAGCAATGTTTTAACTTTATGAGATTATTTTGTTACTGACAGTATGTATAATACTTATGTACCATTTAGTTTCATCCACAGCACCCCAGCCCCGGGTGAAGGGGCGCTCCGGGATTTTGAGTTGTCAAAATCAACAGCCCTTCTACGGCCTACAGGGGAAGCTGATGGTAAAATCTCCCGCATTTCCCCTGACATCTACCGGTAAATATTGTCTCTAGGCTATTGGTATTCGCAGAAAAATCCTAAATTTCCCCTGCCTTGGGGGGTAGCTGGATGGTAAAAACATGGCCTATCTGCCATGGATCCCTGTGGTCGGGAGGAACTGTGGATGCAACTGACTGGTGCATTAATTATTTGTGGTGGACAAACTTGTGTACTAGAAGGGTCCATACGTTGTCGCTTATGTAATATCTTCGATAAAGTTTACTTAAGTCTACTTCAGACGTTAATTATCCAAAACAAATAACTATCGCATATCTATTTCAATGGATTGATTCCGGATTGATCACCATCGGTTGCTGGAGTTCGGTTCGTGGGAGTATGAAACTGCGGAGCACAATTGTGTGATGTTTGTTGTGGTCTTGTATGATTGACTAGGCCCCCAATTAACGTCATACGGTGTCGCTTTTGCTATATCCTCAATTTTCCAAGGCTTGAAGCTGATCCGATACTTTGGACTGGACGAAATATGGTTACAGTAGGTTTAGAAATTTCCCCTGGACTAATTGAAACTGCTCTCAAGAATACAGTTAGGCCTACAAAGTACAATAAAGGTATGCCATTGATTTTACTCATTTTGAATCAAATTATGACAATTTCATTTTGAATGTGTTGTGTACAAAAAGATATTTACATTGTACTGCTAGGCAAGCGCTACCAAGTGATTTCGTTAGAAACGGGGTGATTTGGTTGCCCTTTTCAGCGCTATGTACTCGTAACAGTCAGCTAGCCACAAGCGCATGCCGAAATAATAATATATTTTTCACTTTTTCCGATATACAGTAGCGCTTATTTTAGCTGTTTCTAAGCATAGCGCTCGATAGCGTGACTACTGTGCATCTCACGCAATGTTTGCCTAAAATCGTACATATCTGCGGTCAGGGTCAAACAAAAATTTCACATGCATCTCTGCAGCCGCAAAGCCTAAAGTAAAATAATTTAACTATTCGCTTGGGTCAGTAGGTCAAATGCCTTATGTAGTCACTAGGTCACAAATTTGGCCTTATATTCCAAAGCCTTTAATCAGAAGGATATTCTTTTAAAAATCAAGTTCAATATTGTGACATCCGGGGTCAAAAAATGTGTCACTAGGTCAAGTCCTAGAAATTTCTTGTCACGGTAGACAATAGAGATAAAAATGTTGGTCTTTTCTTGATGAAATTTCTACAGAATAAATTATTTCATTATAATCTAGGTCAAGTTCAATTATAGGTCTTCCGGACCGGGGTCCCTGATTTTTTGGCTACCCGACTTCCCGATAATCGCTGATAACCTGTGGGACTGACGATCTGGCGGACTAAAAAAGTCGGTCTGACTGTCAGATGGACTTTTTTCTGCTAAAATCAACAAATGCAGTTATTCCCTTTTAAAGCGGCGTTTACACATTAAAAGAAGGTTTTCCTTGTTTCCAAGTCCTTTTATCATGATCTCAGTGTAAGACTTTGTTTTCCAGTTGTCATTTACAAATAATTCAATCGTTTTAATGTACTAAGTTTCCCCTTTTCCCTCGCGAAATCATCGAGACTTCAGAAAAAGAGTACAAAAACACCAAGTTAGAAAATGTTTCAGCTTTGCGATTGGCCTAAAAATTTATTATCGAGTCGACCAATCAAAATATGTCTTACACAAGACACCGCATTGTCGCAAAACCAGTCTTTCTGTACGGGTGTCCGCCTAATGATGGTTGAAAATTCTTGAGAAACATAGGAGTTGAGCACAGAATTAATTGCTTACGCTGCCTGCCCACACATTTGTGGCTATACCCAAATATAATAACGAATGATTCTGAAGCCTGGTTAATAAGTGTAGAAAGCATGAATATACCAGCACAAAACATAGCATTTCATGAAAAATGCCCAATGCAAACTGAACTTATTCACCGGAAACCTTTTTTATGTATTTTTAGTAAATGTGACCATGACCCCAAATACAATCCCAAGCTAGGTATCCGTGCAAGCTTGCTATATACAAAGTATCATTAAGATCAGCCTATCCAAACTTCAAGTTATTGACCAGAAACCCCTAGTTAAAAATTGTTTGACATCGCTGCCCGTCATCTAGTCCGGGACCAATTGTCCCAATCTTATAAAGCAGGATTTTTCGTTGGAAAACCTGAAAAAAATACATGCGATAATGTACCCAGGAAAAAACGTACCCAGGACAGAAACTGAAATTGTTCAATTCATTGGACGGCTAATTGAAAACTCTGGGTACCCTTACAGAAAATATTCTCTCTGACAAATGTGTAACATGTATGCGGTTAACATGTATCAAATATGAAATGAATATACTGCGAATGCAGTCTTAAAGGGACTGCATCACGTTTTAGCGTATGGCAAAAATCTAATAAAATTGTTAAATATTTACTAATCTATATTTGGCATAGATGCCTGTATATCCCATAAATAAGCACACTGGTATAAATATAACTTGTGAAACATTATTTAAGTATTTTACCTAAAAAAATTCTATACCATATATCTGAAATATAGCTTAGCAATTACCCAACATCTATTTAATCCCCGTTTAGGCGGTGCCTTAGTTCATATTAATATTTGGTTAAAACTCGCATCGTACTTTATCCTTCTCCACGCAATATTATTTTAGTGCAGTCTAACCGTTGCATGCAGTGATAGTTCTCTCCCCTTCCATAGATGGCGTAAGTGTCGCTGTATTACATGTTTTTGTAAACACTGCATTAAAATATATGGTTTTGTAGTAATATTGACTTCGATCGCAGTATGATCTGGTTGTTATCGAGTGCTATAATTAAAACGAACAGGTAAGTTGTTGTTTATATTTTCTGTCATCACACTGCCACTGTAAATAATACTAAATATCGGGATCTACGTAGGTTGAAATTACCCAAAAGAGTAGGGCTACAAACATCGTTTCTTTGTTTGTACATGGTGTTGGATTTATCTAGGATCGTGATTTGTGTCACGGACATCCATGATTGGCTCCAATCTAGACTAAATAATTTTCAAACACAATTATTAGATTCTACATCGGCATTAATTCGATGAGACATCATAAAAGTGTAGTTATAGCCATGCTTAGCCTAGTACGTGATATATTCGCTTGTGAGATTCCTGGGTACAGTGGGTAGAATGGCCAAACTACAGCTTCTTTTATAATAGCCTAAATAGGTATTTGTTATTTTGCCTCTCAATCGTGTTTGTTTACCTCGAAATGAAAGTACATTCCAGATGCTTGTATTGACATTCATTGCGTCATATATGAAGTCATGACTTAGAAATATTTAGGTCGTCCAAGGGACACAATCCCTACACTTTTTAGAGAACAGATATAATTCAGTTATCCCCCTTATTATCGACCGCCACTCAGAACCGTCATGATGACGTTTACTTGTGGCTCAGCGCTCGACTTGAGCACCATTTTTTTCTTATAAATAATACACTATTTGTTACGACTCAACCTTTGATCATACACTTGAAGCAGACTCTCTAACTCTAGGATATTGCAGTTATTTTTAGTTTAAACAGTTGCTACGCAAAGTCTTTATTTTCCAATCAGCTATCTGCCGAAATAAGGAACGGCATATGAGTGTCTCAATCTGTATTTGAACCCGGGTCGGTTGCTTGCAAACCACGGAGATGTATAAATTGCAAAACACATTGAATACTCAATAATGTGGCTAAGTGCTTTAAATTAAGGCAGAAGGAGCTGTTAAACACTTGTTAATGTATATAGACATTGACAAAGTCACATATTTTTCAGGTTATCCATTTTGTTCTTCAACACACAAAGAAAGTGCGAACTATGTGGAGAGTTCTGTGCTCCGTCACAGTCTCACAGGTAATCATTCTGTTTCATCTGTTAGTTCCGATTTATGAATACATCTCCGGGTGTTTGTCAAATTATGGTGAGACGTGTTCTAACAAGCGTTGTCCTTAATGTTGGCAGTAGACAGAACACGTCGCACATATAAAAAAGATGAACACATATGCCTAACGCACATCGATTGCAGCGAAAGTGACGCATACATGAAATGTGCTACAACGTGTCTGCGCACTCCCAAAAATGTACCGAAGATAGCACTGATCAGTAACCTTGCACGGATTCCTACGTGTTACCTATGTTTTAGCATGTAGACGACACGGCTCTAATTGTGACCGCTGCTATACTGTAAAGTATAGATATGACAACTGATAATGAACTGGTTGACCAACTTAACTCAGACAATTCTCAGACACTTCTTATCGTACCAATATCTATATCATACATGTTATATTGGTGCTGCAAAATCAAAGTATTTAATATGTTACCCTGCCGATGAACTGTGTAATTTTCAAGTTTATACGAATATGTGGCTAGTCATAAAAAAAATATTTGTAAGTTATTTATTTCTTTTCAGACGCGTTGACGCTGGTGGAACTATTTGGATTTGCTCCTTATTGATGAGTCTTGAATCTACTGGATGCTGTCAAAATATGCTAAGTCCACAGGTTTAATATTGTAATGCAGAACTCCATTCACATGTCTTTAGTGCCAGTAGTGAGGAGGAGTAATCTTCGAACAAGTTATATACAATCAACTATCGGGACTGAGAAACAATGCCGGATAATGGATAAAACAGGTTCTGTTAAAACCAGGATACTTCAAATAGAAATACAGTGGCATTTTGCCGGGACCGACGAACAGTGCTGGTTAAATCATAGTTCGGGTAGAATCAGGTTCCGGATAAACCAGGTTATATTGTATTTGTTTGAAGTGTGTCATTATTACAGTACATGTGTATAAACAAAATTGATCATCACTCATATCAGAATGTTATGAAGTTAACCAGCAATAAATTATAGCAAACCAGTGTATCTCGTTATTTATTATTTGTAGTTGAGAAAGTATCCATAATTAGTTCAAATATATTCTTATGGCGAAGAAATTTTGAAAATATGTGCAAGTTTCTTTGCAATCAAATCATAAATGAAACCATTTTCATTCTGACGCTACCCTATTGGCAATTGTTTATTGCTGTTCTCACTGTTTATGACTGTAACCACAGAGGACAACATAAGATATTCATATCGGTCACAAGCTTGAATGGAAGCCATATCTCTTGTCTACGTAATTGTTATGAATTGGTTCAAATTCAATCAAAAATGGAATAGCTATAGTGAAGATTCTTTAAAAGGCCTAAACCAATCCTAACAGAAGCCTAGAATCCAATTTTGTCAAATAGGTCACCATGGTAACCAAATAAAAACAACTGTCAAAATGTTACTTTGAATCTGTATGAACACTCTCATGAAAAAAAACTTATTTTCTACAAAATATGAAAAATTATTTATTTTTCACAATTTCGGTAAAATGTTGTTTTCGTTGTTATGGTTACAGTTACAATGTTTAAAAACAACTTCAAATGTAAAATACTGAGGAACGTCTTAAAATTTATTTCGAGCGATATGCAGCTGCAAGTAAAGTGTTAGGCAGAAAAAAAACTGATGAAGTTTCGTAAATAATCGTTTTGGACATTATTTAAAACTGTTACCATAGCAACCGAAGTGAAAAAAATCGTAACAAATGTTAGTATAATTGCTTTGTATGATTATATGGACGCACACCTCCTTTCCTTTTAAATATTTTGAAAATATAAGCAATTTTTCATTTTTTTTACAAAAAATTCAATCCGTTGCCATGGCAACAGTTGAAAAACAATTTCTTTAAAAAATGCCTTTTTGAAAAACATTTGAACAATTGATATCACATTATCATTTTCACAGGATTTCGAAATGGGGCCATTTTTTACCCTTCGTGGCTCTACCCCTTTACAGTTCATTTTGTTTAGGCAGTATTTCCCAAAATAGAAGTCTGACGGCCCTTAAGTGCATTACACTCATATGCACTTTGTTTTACAATGTCTTCCGGGACCGCCCATACAGCCGTCAATAACGTTTGTAAGCAAACCGCTGTAAAACTTTATTTGATCAAATTGGATACTTTTAATGAAAAACTTAACAAATTTACATGAACATTATGTTCATTTGTTTATTAAAATAAAAATTAAGATAATTTTAGAGTAACTTTCATTGTTACTTTTGGTGTGTACCCTCGCCCTCACCCAGGCATTTGATGCAAATCTAGCGCGATAAAACATATAGACCACAATAGTTTTAATTACCGTACGTTGTGTCTTAGACATAGTTTATCATATTTATTTTTATTATGGCACATGCCAACACACGTTTATAACCAAAGATACGGAATGAAACGCAGCTAAGATCCTACTCCAAGTCCCCGCTGCACTTCTTTCTCAAATATACCAAAACGGTGACCCAAGGGACCAAACAAGGCATCATACACAGTGACCTATCTATAATAGTCACTATCCCAGCACAATGGACAAACTACAACAATAAAATGATGGACAACAAAGCATACTGCTAGCTATATGTAGTTCTAAAATATGCTATAACTGTACAGTGACCTAATTAAAAAGTTTCTCCCTCGGCAAACTGGACAAAACCGAAATAAAAATGACGTCACGTCATGTATTCTCTTGTGACGTCATATGTACACAAAACAGGCAACATCCACGCATATACGTTTAAGTTGCATTTCTATTACACTAGGTCGCATTTACCGGTGGATGTTTTAGCCACTTATTTTGTAACAAAATGTGACCCTAAAATGTTGTTGTTTAACATAAATAAATATTTTTTCATTGTACATCATCTTTCATTCCACACTTAGTGTGCAGGTTTATTTGTCTATGCTACATAGAACGGTACTAAGTTACATAGTACGTTCTATGAACCAATTTTTACATAGTAAACCATCTTGTTCGTTCTACGGGATTTAGAACTCTCGAAACATTTAAAATACAGGAATTTCATTGGCTGACAAATAAACCTGCACACTAAGTATATATTAGTGTTCATCCTTACTGTTCTATAGAAATTAGAAACGTCGACGGGAGCACTAATATATACAATATATACAAATAAGCAGTATTACTGTATTTACCATTTGTTCTCTTTTCCTTTTTTTTTAATTACCTCTCTGAAGCAGAAATTGAATCAAATATTTAACCATACTGCAATGCTCTAGATGGCAATATATCAATTTCTATAAACACGAAGAATAATATTTAACGCACAAGAAAACTAGCATGTAGGCAATAAACACCGCAAGATGCTCTGTCTGAAGTTCTAACATTTCAGTTGATTGCACTCTCTTCCCTTGCATTTATATTTCAACATATTTAGATGTTTGTGTGTCTTGAATTGAAGATCCATGGCTACCCTAATACTTAATATTAACAAAGGGTGGATAGGGAAGGTAAGCACGCAAATGTTAAAACAAGCAATAACACGGAACATTGCCTAAAGTTGAACTCCACACAAGCAACACATATCCAACGTCCATATCTCACCAGCCTTCTCAATCCTTTCCACAGTCCCCTCAAACGTCCGGTCTTCTTGTTTGTCTTTTTCTCTCCTTAATTCTTGAACTTGTTAAAACCCTCTTCTTCTTCTTCTTTAATTTCGTCTTTCTTTTCTTCGCATGATCTATTTGTATCTTCATAGTTTCCCTTATTTTCTGTTTCCCCCAAAACACCCATAAAATAGTTTTCTAATTTCATTACCCGTCTTGGTCTCAGTAGCGATTGGTATTATTTCTGTTCTCGTTTGCATTACATCGGAAATAGTGTCAATTACCGTATTTCTTTTTACAACGGAGACAACTTCTTCTGACTCTAAAATTTGCCCTGGTAAGCGATCTACACACACCGCGATAGATTCAAGGACAAGGACACTGATATCGGTATTTACATCGGTAATATTTTCCATACATGAAGGTTTTTCGTCTTTAGGCAAAAGATCTTCTCTATTCGTCCCGACCGTTTTCTAGTACCCGGCCTCGCTGCTCTCAGTCCGGGTGTGAGCCTACCGGCACTTATACTGTCCACACGTGATGTGGATCTAGTTATCTAGTGGTTGGCTCGGGTCAAGGTCAGTCGGTTCGTCAAATATACAACTCAACTAAAGCAACACACATTTATCGTCCATATCTCACTGCTCTTCTCAATCCTTTCCACAGTCCCCTCAAACGTCCAGTCTTCTTGTCTGTCTTTTTCTCTCCATAATGTGCGAAATTTTTAAAACCATCTTCTTCTTTTATTTCATTTTTCTTTCCTTCGCATTTTTTTCATATTTTTCTTCATTTTTTTGGTCAAATTTCCCCCCAAAACATCCACAAAATAGTGCTCGAATGTTCTTACCCTCTGTTGTTTTTTTCGCACGGTATTATTTCTTCTTTTCCTTTAATAAACACATCGTTGTCAATAATTGTATTGTTTTTTTCACCATATATTGTACATCTTCTGTTTCTAGAATTTGCCCTGGTAAGCACACCACGACAGATTCAAGTACCAGGTCATCGCTATCGATATTACCATCGATACTAGCGTTGTTTATCATATATGTATTGCGTCCAGTCTTCTTTTCTGTCTTTTTCTCCCCATGATATACGAACTTGCTAAAACCCTCTTCTTCTTCTTCTTTTATTACATTTCTCCGCATGATCTATTTGTATCGTCATATTTTCCTTCATTTTCTGTTTTATATTTCCCCACAAAACATCCACAAAATAGTCCTCGAAATTTCTTACCCGTCTGTGTTTAAGTTGCGCACGGTATTGTTTCTTCTGTGGTTTTTTTATGAACACATCGCTGTCAATTATTGTATGATTTCTTTTCACAGTATATCATCTTCTGTCTGTAAAATTCCACAAAATAGTCCTCGAAATTTCTTACCTGTCTGTGTTTTATTTTCGCACGGTATTGTTTCTTCTGGGTTTTTTTTTTTATGAACACATCGCTGTTATTGTCAATTATTGTGTGATTTCTTTTCACAATATAGTTAACATCTTCTTCTGTCTCTAAAATTCCACAAAATAGTCCTCGAAACTTCTTACCCGTCTGTGTTTTATTTTCGCACGGTATTGTTTCTTCTGTTTTTTTGATGAACACATCGCTGTTATTGTCAATTATTGCAAGATTTCTTTTCACAATATAGTTAAAATCTTCATTCTCCAAAACTTGCCCTGGTAATTCATCAACAGTAATTACAACTGACTCAAGCTTACGGATATCGCTATCAGTATTGTCATCGGTATTTTGCACACTTGAAGTAGTCCAGTCATTGAAGCTAAAAAATATGGTCAACCTCAAACAAATTGCAAAACAGAGTTTCTTTGCATTTTCATCAACTACAGACTATAATCGACTACAGACAAAACGTCAAATATGCGAGTTCAGTGGGGAAAATACAAAAAATTCGACATGTTTAAGGTCACTTTTGGTAGCAATTTCAGCATTTTCCTTATTTCATACTACATGGGGAATTTTAAGTTCTAATAATTCCCGTGTAAGTCGTTAAATATTTACTAATTGCCCCTTAAACCTTATATTTTCTGAAAGATACAACCTTCTTCTGTCGAATTCAAATACTGATTTTATCATCAGACAATTTACTTTTCATTTATATGCCAGTCTACGTGTTGGTATACTACCCATTCAAATGTCGACAAAATGACTCAAAATAGCACTTGGAAGGGGAAACAAAAGTTTTATTTATTTCTTTAATATTAATCCAATTTGTTTAAAATTTACACATATCATGTGTTGTATACATGCCTGTCTTATGGAAAAAGAATATTTGTGTTTGGACAGTATACAATACAGACAATATACAAAATGTACACGAATCTATCGATTCTGGAGAAATAGTGACTGTTCTCTTTATCTGTTCGTCCACAATTGCATTTGTATTCACAATTTTGACTCTATGATTATGAAACTTGGTCAGAGTGATCATCTGAACAAAATTTAGGCCAAGGTAGAAAATGGATGATCAAGGATAAAAAACTAGGTCACTAGGTCAAATTGTTGCAAAACGTTGTGTAGTCGCTAGAGGTCATAATGTTGACCTTATATGTATGAAACTTGGTCGCAATAATAATATCAACAAAATATAGGTCAAAGTTATAAATTGGGTCATCCGGGGTCAAAAAGAAGGTCGCTAGTTAAAATCAAAGGTAAACGTTGTGTAGGTACAAAATTCACAATTTTGGTCTAATATTTATGCAACTTGGTCACAATGCTCATATCAAAACATCTAAGACAAGTATGTTATTGAGTTATTTGGGTCAAAATGAGGTCAATAGGTTAAAATAATTGATGCGACTTTTTGGCGCATGAAGGTTTTTCTATTATTTGACCTCGTGACCTAGTTTTAACTCATGATAAGTAAATATTGAATTTGACCTACATTTTGTCTGCATGATCCATGTAACACAGTTTCATAAAGATTAGGTAAAAAGGGTGCATTCTAAAGATTTGTTCTATAATTTGGCCTAGTGACCTAGTTTTTAACTCAGGTTAATCCACTTTCATACATGACCTTGATTTTTGTAAGGTGATCATTGTGACTAAACTTCACAAGTGTAAGGTCGAAATTGCGACCCCTGGTGACTATATCTTGTTTTTTCTATGTTTTGACCTAGTGACCTAGATTTTGGCCCCGGTTAACTAAAAAAAATATTTTACCTAGATTAGCTTACGATGATCATTGCTGCCAAGTTTCATAAAAATCAGACCAAAATTGCGACCTCTAAGAACGATGTCAAAATAAGTTACTGGTACAAGTCAAGATTTATTTACATCAAAAGTGACAAATATCGCGAAAACATGTGACAATTGAATATATTTGTAAATATCTCAAAAGGTCCCACAAATATTCAATTAGGACATTTTGTACATTGCTAAGGATAGCTTTACGCACCATATAAACACAAAATTGTTTGTTTTGCAATTAGTTTGAGGTTAAAAGTTAAAATGACTGGACTAAAGGTCTATCCGTTTTAGACGATTTATCTTCAGGATGTGTCAGGACTATTTCCGATCATTTTCCGGGAGGCCTCGCTACTCATTTAGCCATGGTATCAGTCTAACGACATGTTGGTGTTATAACGAATATGTTAAATTATATGGTATATGGTAAATTTACAAGTTGGTCACTTTTTAATGATGTGTTAAATATGTTCAATTATTAATGCTTACAACAATTGCCTTGTATGAGTTTCTGTTGCTGTTTCATCTTCATCATTGTGGATGATTAGGTAGTTGAATAGGTACTTTCTTTTTCCCTGTCTGTATACTCATGCACTTGTCCTGGTAATAAATATATTGGTGCAACATCATGTATACTTACAATCTGCCCAAGGGCACAAACCTTGGCATCGCCGTCTTTTACACTGTTATGTCTACTATCACTTCGTGGCGCTTCATCAACTGTATGTGATGCTGGTCTTTTTCTCGTGTTTGACATTGTCCCTCTTAGCCCTGGTGTGAGCCTACCAGCACTAACACTGTCCACGTGATGTAGCAGCTTTGTAAATCATGTTGTTCTCTTGTGTTACGTTTAGTTTTTTTTAATGTTTATGGTAACAACGTCCCGATCTTTTTTCTAGTAGGCCTCGCTACTCTTAGTCCTTGTGTCAGCCTACCAGCACTTACACTGTCCACACGTGGTGTAGTAGATTTATATATCAAATTGCTCTCTTGTATTACGTGATGATTATCTTTTCTTCGAATCTAGGAATTGTCCTGGTAAAAAAGGTATGAGAAAATCCGATAAGGAAGTTAGCACTTAACCCAACCAGCCGAGCACAGAAATCAGAAACACCACGACACAACTATCCTGAGCAGTTCCCACATAAACCCATGCCAAAACGGCGACCAAATGAGGCACAACAACCCCGGGGCGTGACCTAGGTTAAAACACTAAGGACTGTGACCTAATGTTATGCAACCCTGACCGACAACTGACCCAAGTACACGGATATCGCTATCGGCATTACCATCGATAATTTTCACAATTGTAGATCTATTAACACAAATGACCGCTTAAGCTAGCTAATCAAGCCAAACAGACCGGTTTTAGAAAAGACCGCGTTATTCTGTGTAATGGTATAAATTATTATTTCCCCTTAAAGGCGGTTTATCACTATATTAAGCATATATCGTAGACGAAAAACATGAACTGCTACTAGTAGAATGCACTTTCAACGTATACGTTACCCTGTATGGATGATAATCGTCTTTTTTATGCTTTATCTGTCAAAAGTTGCCTTTTAAAAGTCTCCTTATCTAGGTTAAGGTAGCTCCGAGTTTCCTTAACTTTTTTCCTTAAAATCGGCCGATATAAGGAGAAACTTAAGATAAGATTTTTTTGTGAATACCACTTAAGTATTTCCTTGGGGGTTATGGAAAAATCGGGCTGATTTAAGGAAAAACTTGCTACTTAAGGTAAAACTTATCCTTAAGTATCTTTGTGAATACGGTTCCCGATTACAAATCCACATACAAATTAACATCGATATCTTCTAGACTTAGTCTAATAGACGAAGTACCTCTATTCGTAAGGACTTGTCCCGATCTTTTCCTATGATTCTGGCTGCCTCACTATTATCTGCCCAGGTGGCAGCCTACCAGCCCTTACACTGCCCACACGTGATGTAGTAGCTTGGTTTGTATATCATATTGCTCTCTTGTGTTACGTGATGATAAACGTTTCTCGTCGTTTCGTATAATAGCCTTCTCCGGTAAACAATCCACCCTTACCACAACCGATCCAAGTACACGGATATCGCTTTCGGCATTACCATCGATATTTTCCACAATTGTAGATCTATTGAAGAAGTTTCCTCATCTCTATGCACTAGGCATTATGATTGTTGGAAGTCTCATGTTAATGTTTTAACGAATATGTTGATAGGTCTATCACTTTGTTGCGATTCATTAACTGTACATTATTTGATACAGGCATCATTGATCTTTTTCTCGTAGTTGACATTGTCCCTCTCAGTCCGGGTGTGAGCCTTCCACACATGATGTATATCTAATTATGATATTGCTCTCTCGTGTTACGTTTAGTTTGTGAATTAAATGTTGTTTATGACGAAGTCTGGTTCGGTAGTGCCGTGCGAGTTCAGATCGGTAGATAGAGGTCCTACAGATATGATTATGTCAGGTCGGGTTCGGTCAGTCGTCCGTCGGTATATCAAAGGTTCAACTCAACACAAGCAATACACATCCATCGTCTATATCTAACTGCTCTTCTCAAACATCCCCTCTTCTTTTCTCCCCCACTTTTAAACGTAAACTTCCCAAACTTCTCTTCTTCCAATACATCTTTCTGATTATCTTCATGTACTTCGCACGAGGTATTTGTATTTATTTCTACGAATTTATCTTCCGCCTCGTATGTGTTTGTTAGGCAGCCACAAAAAGTTGTCTTTATCTTTTACTGAAATGAGTTTTATCTCTGTTTAAGGCAGCACTCAACATAATCCTAGCCGTTAACACACATAACTTTACTTAAACAGCATAGCTCAGATAACAAAAAAACACCGCGTTATAATAAAACGGCAATTAACCTGAACCACAACTGAATGAGAAAATGAATTTGGCTGGCTAAGGATTATCTCCAATACAAGAATGACTACTGCAGTAAATGGCCTAGTTCCAACAAATCTATATATAGATCTACTCGCCAACAAATTACTTCGAACAAAATGCCGAACAAATAAACTGAACCACTTGAAATAAGTTTCATATAGCCTACTCAGTAACAGAAACTTAGGCTAAATGACCTAGTTGCGACAAATGTGGACTTGCATCATGCTGAGATGTTGACGTCATAATAATAGCTCAAATGACGTCACATTTTTATGAAAAGTTAATTTGAGAAACTACAGTAGGTCATTCTGCATTTTTACAGCGGAAACTTGGGCTTTTAATTATTAGTGAGGGTTATGAGTGGGCATTGCTCTGTGTAGTTGTGTTGTGTTGTGTTGTGTTGTTACTGTTTTGATGCTCGGCTGGTTAAGTTGCGTGCTGCTTTTTTTCCTGTTCAATTTCCTTAAATATTTTTCTAACATGTTCTAGTCCACGGCCCGACACTATCATCAGTATCAATGCAAGTACATCTACATACTTTAATGGATATCATCTCAACAAGTTCATCTGTCACTTTGGTGGATTCAGAAATTTGAAGAATGTTTGTCCCATTCGGCTTAAGATGTTCCTTCAATAGCTCTACAGTTGAAAGCTTGGGATTGCCAGAAGTGTTGGTTGGCTGGCTAGCATTATATGCATGTTCTCGCTGAGGCACAGTAACATCAGGTTGCTGGTAACAGTGGTCTGTGACTGCTGACACAACATCAGCACACGACGAATATGAAATGGAAACATGTTGAGAATTATTGTCAACTGCACACAAATCAAGAGCCCGACATTGTTTTTTTTAAAGATAATCTTCGCCGACTGAATATTGGGCGTTATCGGACTATTGGATAACCGTTTGAACCGTATATCTTCTGTTTGGCCATTATCAACAGTGGTACCAATAGCACTATGATAAACAATTTTATATTTCAACTGTTCGACAACTTCGAACGCTGAATCTATTTTTGTCGTACACTTTCGACAAATACCGTAAGAAACGATGTTTTGCTGGATAGAAACTCCTCAAAATTACAATGAGTTATAGCACTGGTTTGCTCTGAAATGTCAGCAGATTTCTAATCACCCAGTTATTAATACTTATTGTTATTTTCACAAACAATACAAGAAACCAGGACTTCCTTCTTTGTGAAAGGCGCCATTGTTGCAAAGTCACGAGGGTGCATTCTTATTTTGAATGTCATGTCGTTTCCATCATCACGTCAGTAACAGAAATCTAATAAAATAATAAAGACTTTATGTATTAGAAGGTAAAAACACACAAACATACACTTATTGGACGACGTCGCTGTGCGGATGTTGATAACGGACTTTCTCCAGAGACCTTTTCTGCGTTAAATTATCATTATTGGCTAGTTCTATCACATACTAACACAGATTAAGAATAAGTAGATCTATGATAAACAAGAAGCCCACCAAACACGGAATAAAACTTTAAATACGGTACATTTATTATCACGACGTTTCTCCAAGATGGCTTCTTCAGGCGATGAACACCCAAAGACTAGTCTGGAGTTCTTTTCCCTTGATGACAACTTTTTTTTACGAAATCACATTAGATAATACAAAAAATACCCCCCCCCCTCCGAAATACTTTTATTGTTGTTTACATCGCGTCCGCCATTGAACGCTGACTACCAGAATGCCAAAAACAACGATGATAAAACCTAGTGGTTGAGTGTTCGATACGAGTGCGGGAGGTACTGGGTTCGATCCTAGACTGTGTCATACCAAAGACCAAATAAAAATGGGATAAAAAATTTCCTTGCTAGACGCACTCAGCACAAATTGTCTTCTATTCTTTCATACCCTCGTGGCGATGAAAAACATCACAGAGGTGTTGCTAGTGATTAATATAAGTTTGAAAAGGAAACTGGTTCTCATCTCTTATACATTCGTGGCGGTGGCTAACATAAATGTAACAGAAGCGGGGAAAATCTTCGTTTCACAACCGACCGAAATATCAAATTAAGTGTAAACTAAAATCAATGTACATTTTAAACAGTTTTTTTCAATTTCACTTACAATTCATTCGTCGAACTGCACATGTGACAAGTGTAATATATTGCTCTGTATCTTCTGTAATCAGCACAGACACAAACTGTGCATTGCATGCCTCCGGAGGTATACTGTCTTACTGGTATTCTCACAATATCGGACAGACATGTCCGCCATATCTGAAATTATATTGGTAATAATACTAGATATTTAGTTTTATTTCAGCATATAACACCGGAATAACTACGGTTGATTCAGTATTACAATAATTAAAGTTTCACATATAAATTAATTAGTATCATATTTACAATAGCCGCGGTCTATTGTATTGACCTTAAAAAGAAAGAGAACATAAAAAATGATGAAAAACAAATGCAAGAAATTTGTTTTACACATGCGACGATACAGTATCAATTTCGTTCGATTTTCTGCTACGATACAGTCTTTTCCATTCAGTTTCATGTATGTCTGTGTGTGTTTTCCGATTCATGATCCTGTCCTTTTTTCTTCACGCGACGCGATTATGTTTGCTGTATTTTAACATAGACATTCCATCTAATCCGAGACGTCTCGTAATCGCGTTATATATTTATTTTTACTTTTATTATATGCTTTACGTTTCTTCACCCTTTCCCTTTCATTCAATCGTTTACGATAGTCTTTCATTTTATCTGCTTTCTATAATTCTGTACAATGAAACTGAAATGAGTCAATTTTCTATTTGTATTGCATTATATTGACAATAAGATTATAAATGGAACAGCAACAAACTCCTTTGACAGTTATTTATTTCACAGCGTTTCGACAGAATAAACTGTTTTCTTCAGGTTTAGATATGAAAACCATTGTTTATTATATTGACACTAATTCATAAAGAAACATTCATTAATGATGCAAAGAAAAAGTATGGCTCTTTGCCGGCGTAGGGTATATTATCTATCTATCTTTACTGCCGAACACCTTGTCACAGTATTATTGGCAGGCCGTGTGATTTAAGAAAGAAAAAAGTAAATGATGTTTAAAAGAAGAAAAGAAAATAGAACAAACAAAAACAACTGGTGCATATAAAAACAAACTAATGGTGGAGTTGGGCCACTGCCTGCTTGAATGGTTCTAGACCAGACAGTGCTGTAATATGCGGGGGTAACCTATTCCACAGGACTGTGGTATAAAGGAAAAATAAATATACTTAAAGAAGTCCGAGTTTGCATGTATATTAGTCTGCCGAATGGCGACGGCTTTGGTTCAAATAAATATAATAATAATGCCGTGTATTTGTGTTATGTAATGTTTGTGCTCGAGTGGTTAAGTTGAGTGCTGCGCCCCTCCCCACCCCCCTTGTCTGATTTTCTCATAATTTTATTTTTAGATATACATTTAGTGTGCAGGTTTATTTGTCAGCCAATGAAATTCCTGTATTTTAAATGTTTCGAGAGTTCTAAATCCCGTAGAACGAACAAGATGGTTTACTATGTAAAAATTGGTTCATAGAACGTACTATGTAACTTAGTACCGTTCTATGTAGCATAGACAAATAAACCTGCACACTAAGTATATTAGTATTCATCCTTACTGTTCTATAGAAATTAGAAACGTCTCCTGTCGCTTCGCTCCCGTCGACGTTTCTAATTTCTATAGAACAGTAAGGATGAACACTAATATATACGTACATCAAGAGCCTCTAGAATTGAATAATCCGAGTGACTCAAGGGTTCATGAAGCTCAGCATACGCAAAGTTCAATTTGTATTTCAGCTTTAAATAGAACAAATTAGTAAAGAGTATGCTCTACGAGTAGTGTAGATCTACATTAAAATCTATATAAAAAGCCTTACAGTATGCGAAATATATAATCTTTAATGATAAAAAATGTTAGAACGATAAAAATGAGTATAATTGCAAAGGGGAGGTAATCAAATATGAGTTCATAATTGATACGGTTGTGGTTGTCTCCCTTTACACGTTTACAAAACACTGGATTAATTATAAATTGTCATTTTTATTGTTTTCGTTATTTTTTTATAAAAAATCTTAATTGAACTGATTAATTGAGCTCGACTCATTATATTTATTGTATTCAAATTAAATTCTGTGTTGTGTTGTAGGGTTATTTACCTATTGGATATATTGAAGCGCTTTTATAACTCTATGAAATGCCATCCAAATACAGAACTAGATCTATGTTTGTGCTCTAATGAGAGAAGATTACTCAATATCGACAATATTTAATAAAAGGCAGTAGATAAATTGCTACATGCACATTATTAGGACTCTACTTTGGCGCTTTATTTATATAATCTAATAGATCTATATTTTTAATTATATGACTCTGAATAATTTTTTTATTTGTTATTTATTAAAATAAAAAATCCCAAATATTAAGGTAAAAAATATCAAAATACATGCTTGTTCATTCAATAGATAGAAATTTTAAAAAATACAATTTTCGGGACGAAACATTAGTGTTTCGAATTTATTAGGTGCGAAACGCGTATTCTGATAATAAACGCGAAAAATCTCGCGAGACTGAGGTGGGGTTTCACTCAAAATCCAATATGGCGACAATTGGCAGTTCACAGTGGAACAATTAGTGTGGAAAATTGCTTTTAATTTCACTAAAAAACAATGACAGACGTCGAAACGCACGGGCTGCAAGTTCCCGAAGATGTTCGGTTGAAATTGGCGGAATTAGATTTAGAACTTTCAGAAGGTGAGGCCATTTTTTCTCGCTTTTTCTTACGACTGTTTTTACTGTCTAAAACGAAAATGAGTCTGACTCACTGAATCGTTTCGCATGAATGATTTCACTCATTGTGTACAAGAAAAAGGTTTAAATTCCTTCCTTCATGTCTAAAATGATGTAATGACAATGAGGACAAGATGTTATGGAATATTTTTCTCTTCAGCTGTTCTGAAATTGGAATAAAATTTGAACAAGAATTCTTTCCTGAATTTTGACAATCTTGAAATTTTATTTCAAGAGTTGCATGGTTCCACGGACCCTTTTTGGAATCTATTGTTAATTTGTATTCAGTGAATTTGTAATTCGTTGTTCTTGCTTCGACATCTCGACCTCGACAGAGCGCTGTACATACCATTCCACTTGTACTGTTGTATGTCACACACGTTGTGGCATCATCTTTATGTGCGTTTGGTTGGGATAGAGCACCGCGTTGGGATAAAGCACCGCTCAGTCCGTACTAATTGCATCTAATTGGCTGATACAACACTGGGCTATAAATGATGAGACACGCTCACCTTAGCAACCCCAGCTGATTTTTAAAGTTTGTTTCTCCACACAGAAATTAAGCTCATAAGAAAGAGCTTATTGAAACAATTACATAGCAGTTTAAATTTTCAAGATATCTCAATTAGAACTTTATTTATGCCAATTTTTATATGCCGGTTTTCGACCATTTTTTGTCAAGAATTATCTTGATTTTCTGAGATTTGGCGCCGCGGCGACGGAACCGAAAACGACTGCTTTTTCACTAAATTTGTAATATTTTTTTAAATAATTGAGATATCTTCATGAAAATTTGCACTTTAATGTAAAATTTGGTGCTGAATCTGTTTCTGCAGTTGTTTTCATCATAAAATCATTATATGATACAGTAAAAACTCATAATATAAAGAAATAAAATAACCCGGTCAATTTTCTATTTTTCTTATTTATATCCTATCGCATATTTAAACAACAATAAATGAACATACATCACTATATATTTCATAAAACTGTTTAAAAACTTAAATGGACATAAATATGCATTCATAACATGGGTCTTACTAAAAGCAGTCGAATGCCGTCGAATGCCGTCGAAGTAGAAAAAAATAGGTTTTGAGGCATATATGTGTTATATTAAGGTCTTATATGTATGTATATACATATTTGTCACTTATAAAAATAAAAAAAATCAAAGAAATATGTAAAATGAGATATTTATATTCCAAAAACTAAAAACGACGAATCCACGGGAGAGAACTTCGGTTGGCTTACACAGTCGTCGTATCTTGAAAAAAGCCGTCGAAGCGGGATTTATCCGTTTTAGCACAATTTAAGCGATGGATCGTTGTCATATATCTAGGTATATAATTTAATAACTAATTAAAACCAAAATAAATAAAATTGCATGTAAAATTATGACTTTATTCACCAAAAACTATGCCACGCCGAATCCACGGGAGGGAACTTATGTTGGCTTAAACAGTCGTCGTATCTTGAGAAAAGCCGTCGAATCGGGATTTAACCGTTTTAACACAAATTATACGATGTATCGTTGTCATATATGTCTAGATATATATTTTAGTAACTAATTAAAACCAAAATAAATAAAATTGCATGTAAAATGATGACTTTATTCACCAAAAAATATGCCACGCCGAATCCACGGGAGGGAACTTATGTTGGCTTAAACAACAGTCGTATCTTGAGAAAAGCCGTCGAATCGAGATTTAACCGTTATAACACAAATTAAACGATGTATCACTGTCATATATGCATAGGTATATGATTTAGTAACTAATTAAAATCGAAAAAAAAATTGTATGTAAAATGTTGATTTAATTCTTCAAAAGCTATGCCACGCCGAATCCACGGGAGGGAACTTCGGTTGTCTTAAACAAGAGTCGAATCTTGAGAAATGCATTTTTTAAACCAAGTTAATGATGTGTTATTGTGTTTATAATCTAGATGCAAACAATATGTAACATGGCGACTTTATAACACCTTAACTACGATGACCATATTCAAGTGTCAAAATTAGCAGGCCGTTGAATACTAACTTTACACGGTTTAAACATTTTAACTTCAGAATTATTACATGATGTGGTGATCTATGTTTTCTTGATACATGTATATTTTTAACCAAAAAATCCTGAAATGAGGTGAATGTGTTATTACGATGCCCCGGGGCAAGGAAAATCTATCACTTGTTTATTAAGGGGTGTATATTTAGATAAGAATTATCATTTTGCTGATTATTTGCATTATGTTCGTGTATGATATACGCTATGCATTAGATATGAAGAATCACAGATAATAATTATTTGTTTGTGGATAAATGTATTACATTACTTGGTTTGCAGTTGAAACATATTATATCTCATTTCAGGTCGAGATCCATAGAACAAGGAGATATAATCGACTCATCTATTGTGTGATGTCATATGTATACATAAAGTAAAAAAATACTCTGTAGACCAAATATAACTGTATTTACAAATGACGGTTTGTATGAATATGTGTAGTACTGCGTGTGAACAGTGTTTGGGATTGGCATTTAAGAAAATAATATATTACATATTTAGTGACTAGTCTGCTCAAAGACCTAAATTAAATGTAATTTAGGTCTTTGGTCTGCTTAATAATGAGAATACACTAAATACGCAACCTCATTTTATATATTTAAGTATTAATGATGACCATACCAGCTTGCTAATAATAAATGAAAAACTAATATAAATCCCGATTACACGGAGCACGCGGCTCGTATGAGATTCATTTAGAATGTTGTATTATTTCAGATACCGAGGTCAAACCAAAAGACCATAAATACTACCATGAAGAAAAGAATTGACGGAGACAAGACGTTACTAACCAACATATTAAAAGTGTAGTCTGTTCAATGTAGCTTGTAAATTTGATATTTATGTGAAACATATTATATGTTCTAATAAAGTGATAAACGATTGTCGGCAGATTCGAGGTTTTATATTGTGTAATCCATGGATGCATCTATAACACACTTGTTAGAATCATCCTCATACATCAGTGGTTAGTCAAGTTCCCAGACTGTGTTCTCGGCGGAGAATGAATACGCTGAAATGGAGATGAAACTGAAACAAGCATATTCAAATGAAATAAGATGTCATCTTGGGATATTATATTATTACTACTAACACACATTCATACATATGATATTTATTTAAGTGTGGTTCATTTATTTATTTTATTATCAATCGTCAAATTTTCTATACAGAAACATAAAATAATGATAATAAAAACACATTTATAAACTATGGGACCAACACTTTGTTTCTTCTGTCAAATCCTGTGTAAAAAAATACCAAAGTGACCTGTATATTTCTCACCATCAAATAAATGACACTCTGCTTATATAATTTTATTGCCCCGCGGTAATTAAAGCTGTCACTAGGACCTACTGCTGGGATTAGCATCCGGTTGATTAAAGATAGTGATTAATCGGAGATTACATAATTGTTACCACCATTTAGACCATGACAAACAAATAAAGAGTGACATTTATACTGGATCAACAAAAGAAAGTGAAACTAATTATTTCTGAATTTTGACATTTTTCAGATGTATGTACATGTCTAGTTATAAAAATAATCAGTATTTTAATACAATAACCGATTTACAAATGGGTCGATGCATGTTAACTCATTCTACCCTGAGACCATTTCTCCACTTATCTCCTAGAGATAAATGGCTAATCAACCCCTACAGCTATTATTGATTTATCAGCTCTGACTCCCTAGGCTATTTTATCAGATTGTAAGTAATCTGGATTAATTACTGGAGTAGTTTAATGTAATTGGCTATAACTGAGAATATTGTCCTTAAACATATATTATAAAGTATTTATCAATGGAAAGAGAACAAAATTATCTTTCATGCAATATAAATTTTATTATAATCTTCCACCATTTTAATCATGTTATGAAGGTTGAAACAGTTGTTATCATGCAAGTTTGGGTGATTATTTAATAAAAACCTCATAATTCCTTGATGTAATCCATAAAAATCCTTATTAAAATCACATAATCCTCCATTTGAATGATCACATTATTATTTCACTAATCACAAAGTTTTAAAATAGTTAAATATTCCTATTTGAACTGAATTTATAAACACTAGTATGAACACTATATAATTATATTTTTCAACAAACATCAATTTATGCCCAAGGATCTTCATAGCTAAATTAGCTTTGTCTACACTAACATACAGACAATTACACAAAACCGCAACACAGACTGGAGGAACATGTGCGCTTTAAAGTTTAATATTGTCCAACCAGGGTAGCCTCCGGGTATCGCGCCCAGCCATTCGAATGAAGGTACCGGATGATCTGATTGAACCGGTGTATGAAAATCCTGAGGAACAAGATTTCCTAACAAGGAATATGTAGAACTGCATGGCCCTCTGATGTAGCTGAAAATATACAAAACAACATATATTAATTATTATTACTAATAATAGTTGAAGAAATACATGAGTTCAAGTCAAATTGGCGGTTCGGACTCTTCGATTCCAATTTTATATCTGTCTGAGTGTAACGGATAGTACCAGGATACGGATCTGTACTGCATTTGGCAGAGGTCAGTCACTCGGTGCCATTCACTTAGCAATATTTTAGAATATAGCGATCAAATTTGTAGATCGGTTATGAATTTTGTCATAACGCGACTCCGAACGACTCGCTCAGACAAAGATACCAACGCATAGTTGTAGTTTCAGCGGCATTCAGAAATAAATATTTTAATATTAAAATTTAAATTAAATTGAGCAGATATTAAAAAATATCTAGAGTCATCATTCTGCACTATTTATTTATTACCAAATGAATTACAAAAGTATGACAGCTATGAGAAAACTTACACAGAGAATTCACATGTTTATCCAGATACAAGGCTCGAACTGTTGGCTCAAATCTCCACCTGGGCTGGAACCAGATGTCTCCAGTCTTTTTATGGACATTTAAATGCATCCAAATTCTATTTCTGAGGTCTTGCATAGGCCGACTGTTTGGACGGGTTGACGATCAAATTTACAGAGGGGAGGAGTGTGTCTAGTAAGACGACTCCATCGCATCAATTTTGAAATCAGTTGTTGGATCGTTCTGGAGTCCAGGAAAGTCGTATTTTGTGCATCCAATCGACCGTCAAAGTCTCAACTTTCACTTTCAAAGATTTGGGAATTTTCTCGTTCAGACGACGAACTGTTAGGACAATTCACATCAACATAAATGCCCGACACATTGGACGAATTATCAATCGTCAATCTGATCAAAGAACGCCGATTCTCCTGACATTCCATCGTATTAACTTCTAATTAATTCCAGTTTCACACAAGCTATCGATAATTATTTTGATTCGTAAACAAGATAAATTTTCCCTTCGTCTATGTAACAAATTTTCTGATTGGTTGAAATTCAGGGGACGCTTTCAAAACAAGCGAATCTGACCAATGGTAGACGACGACATAACGCGTCGCGCGGGAGTCAGAGCTAGCTTTACGAAGACGCATATACGCGGCGTACGGGACTCGGCTAAGGTAATCGACGACGCTTATCAGTGGCGCTCGGGATACGGAGCTTGGTAAATACGACGCATATACGTGGCGCACGGGTAGAATGAGTTAATGTTTAAAAAAATCTGTTCCCGGCAATGAAGATCTTTGCTTTGTTTTTTTCTTCATGTCTGGCTGACATTGGTATCTGCAAGGACGTTCAAACACACACCTTTGGTATCTGAAAAGATATAAATGAAACACAATAAATGTTTTATATGTATGTATATATAAGTAAACCTTTCAGATTCATAAACATCAATATATATTATCTTTCACACCTATTTATAAACAAACAGATAAAATCACTATATGAAATCGCATAGAAAAAGTGTTGTTAATATTTAGACGGTTTTCGACTTTTCTAATTCAATCTTATAACATATATGATGTTTTTGTAATAATATCGGAATCTCAAGGGTAAATTTGAAACCTTAGACGAAATTTTACCATATTATATGCAAAGTACCCATGATTTAAGAAACAAAACACGAGGCTCATAATTTGGCTCTTTTGCATTCGGCGTGTCATAGTTTTTGATGAATTAAATCATCATTTTACATACAATTTTATTTCTTTTGGGTTTAATTAGTTGTTAAACATAAATCTAGACATGTATGACAACGATACATCGTTTAATTTGTGTTAAAACGGTTAAATCCCGATTCGACGGCTTTTCTCAAGATACGACGACTGTTTAAGCCAACATAAGTTCCCTCCCGTGGATTCGGCGTGGCTAAGTATTTGGTGAATAAAGTCATCATTTTACATGCAATTTTATTTATTTTGGTTTTAATTAGTTACTAAAATATATATCTAGACATATATGACAACGATACATCGTTAAATTTGTGTTAAAACGGTTGAATCCCGATTCGACGGCTTTTCCCGAGATACGACGACTGTTTAAGCCAACATAAGTTCCCTCCCGTGGATTCGGCGTGGCATAGTTTTTGGTGAATAAAGTCATCAGTTTAAATACAATTTTATTTATTTTGGTTTTAATTAGTTACTAAAATATATATCTAGACATATATGACAACGATACATCGTATAATTTGTGTTAAAACGGTTAAATCCCGATTCGACGGCTTTTCTCAAGATACGACGACTGTTTAAGCCAACATAAGTTCCCTCCCGTGGATTCGGCGTGGCATGGTTTTTGGTGAATTAAGTCATCATTTTCACAATGTTTGATATATTTTGGTTTTAATTAGTTAATAAAATATATATCTAGACTTATATGACAATATTATATCGTTTAATTTGTGTTAAAATGGTTAAGTCCCGCTTCGACGGCTTTTCTCAAGATACGACTCTCGTTTAAGCCAACCAAAGTTCTCTCCCGTGTATTGGTCGTCATATAGATTTTGTGGTATAAAGTCATCATTTTACATATATTTAAGGTTTTTTGGTTTTAATTAGATACACATATGTACATATACATATAAATGACCCAAAACATAACCTTTACATGCCCCAAAACCTTTTTTTCCTACTTCGACGGCATTCGACGGCATTAGACGGCATTCGACTGCTTTTAGTAGCTCCGTTCATAACATTATCAATATGGACATAATATAACAGTTTCACAAACTTTATTAATCACACACATCTCAAATTTTTTTTTATATGTTTTCACCCAAAACTGAAGGCAAATTGTCTATTGATCAGCGTATACATTAGGTGGTAAATTATACTTTTCGACTGAATTATTGGGGGGGCAAAAGATATGTTGGCCCCCTGCTCCTACGCCCATTTTTGGCAGCCAAATTATCCACTTGGTCATGTTGCGTACCGAATGGTGTCCATTTCTTGACTTTAAGGAATTGAGTTTTTCATTTTCAGATTTAATCAGCGTTTACAATTTACATTGAACTTTCTGTAATTTTCCAATTTCATACAGCAATATGTAGTTTGTTTTAATTTCATTTGAAGTAACTGCTGTAGGTGGGATTCTTTCATGTTTAATGGCTTCAATGGTCACTGTCTCAACTGTTGGGGTACTAGATGCGATGCTTGGATCTTGTGTACTGACCTCATTGGTCACTGTTTCTATCATGGGAGCTAACAGTTACACAGGATTATATCATCATTATAATTATGTGGTACTAGGTGGGATACCGGGCTTACTAGCTTCCTGGGTCACTGATTTTGTCATTGGGAATGACACAGGATTAAATAGTGTATTCTGAAAGTCTCATGCAGAACTGTAATTTGGAACTTTTTCTTGTGCACCAATTTCTCATTTGTCTCTATAATGCGCTTAATGCAAACGACAAGAGTTCCCGGTTTCAGTTGAGATGTTCTTTGGAGATTGCATTCAACTTTAGAAACTGAAAGTTTGCAACTGTCTGCAAACTTTTTAAGTTCAATAATGTGACCATGATTGATGAAGAATCACTGGCTGATGTACTCCCAATAGTTCCTTCTAAAATAGTGGTCTTGCTCTTGGTAAGGCCCAGCTTTTCACAAAATGGACCTGGAAAGCAATCCATTTTGGCTACCTTGTGGAGCTATCCAAAGCTGTAATGAGAAAAATACATTATTTAATACTTACTAACTTTGTTTAAATAAACATTAGGAATGAAATGCATTAACAAAAAAGTGCAGCTTTTAAAACAACATTGCCTTAATTCAACTGACAAAATTTCGGATAGACGCATTTCGGATACGTTAGTTGAGAGCAGAACGACGATGTATGTCGCACAATATTGCTAATATACTAAGAATTTGTTGTAAATAAGTGATTATATTATATTTAATTACTTGTATCACAATAATTTCGCGTATATAGACTCAAATTAGAATCTTCGACTAGATAAATCGCGGCCGTATTTTGAAAAACAAAAAAAGTTTGTTTGTTTTTTAATCGTTAATTATCGTGGCAATCCTTCAAAATACAGCTGCATTTCATGTTTTTATTTGATATTTAGTATGTATTTATTCATCCTATCGTAGTATTTCGCCGTTAAATTAAAGATGCAAGCGTATATCGTGGGAATTATTGAGTCGAGCCGAAGACGATAATTTTTGAAAATGGCGACGGGCCGATCTCGCTCAGATTTCGAGACCTTCGAACTTTCTCGAAGAATACGACGGGTTAAATGTGAACAGATTTTTATATATTTAGTACCATTTAAAAGCTAAGAAAATGAATTTTATTTTGATATATGTAAGAATTATACAAACCTCGTTGTTTTTCTGCTATTTACGTTGAACTTTGACGATTTTTTACTCGGTCGGTACTTATTCGATTTTTTTCAAACAAACACCGAAATTAAGACCATGGCCTTCCCTGATTGGATAATATAACTTCATCAATATTAATGAAGTTTTAACCCGTCGCGATTGGTTAGAAAAATACCATCATCACAAATCCGCGTCCATTGTTTATCGACATCGACTAGGCGTGAAAATCGATAAAAATTACCGATAATCTGATTTTTTAATTACTACTTATTTTTTATTTATTACTTAATCTAATCATAACCTATACCAAATGAAAGATAATTCATTTCTCATTAATTATATGTAATTGATATAAAAATTGCTCGGGGATAACTTGACTTATGTCAAGTTTTTCTACACTGACCCTTTGTTTTTTTAGATATTTTTTATGCTTGACCACATGATTATTGGATTAGCTGGGGTTGCTACTCACCTATTGATCTAAAACATACTAAGGAACACATACCTTCACACGACAAGGTCCGTCTATTGGGGCTGGTCTATTGTCTTGTCGTTATTGTATTTCTTATTTTACATATGATTACCAGTAGCCTCCGAATCACGGAAACACACAAAGGGATCAAATAAGGGTAATACTTACATTATTATTATATAGCTCGATGTTCTGTGCTGTGACAATGTACGTCCGCTCAGTCTTACGTCTAGCTTTCTAAGAACGCTCCGCTCGTTTACGACTTACGTCACGTCGTGACGTCATTTCTAACGTGCGCCCGTTCGGTCGTGATCGAGCACCGTTCAGCCCATACTAATTGGGCCTAATTGGCTGATACAACATCGTAAAAGTAGGAGAGGTGATGGTGATGGGGCTATAAAACATGAGACATGTTCACCTAAAACTTGCTGAGGAACACACACCTACACACGAAAATGTCAGTCTATTGTCAGACAGCTGTTTGATGCATTCTTCCTAGATGACATTTTCCACACGCTCAAGCCGCACGCCCCGACTTTATGTGAGTTGTGACGTCATTATAGTGCCATTGACCTGGGTTGGTGGTATCTGTGTAATTGTTCCATCAGTCTGAAGCAAATCTTCACTTTGTTCCATTGTCGCTCAAAAACCTCGTTCTTCAATCTAGGTTCAAGGTGGATACGGAGTTTTTTTTGTACAATTTGTTGGTGTAAGCAGGTAAGACAGTGGTTGCTTTATAGACTCTGTCAGTCTCTGCCTTCACATATTTCGCAATTTTTAAATTTATGTTATAAACAGTTAAACTCAACGATGGTGTATATTTTTTTAGTTATAAGTTAGATTATTAAAATCACTTAACGTATCGGCTTTTTGCCTCTTCAGAGTAATAATAACATAAAACAACAAAATAACTGAATTTTTAGTATCCTAACTTTGGATAGTTCTAGTTGTTTTCTCACTTTTGCCATGTGTGTTTGCTCACTATCATACTTGCTGCGGGGACGTTACCTCTCTATGACTGTGTCGGGCTGTCGGTGGAAGTGGGCGTGTCTAAGATGAGGTCGCTGAAGCAGGTGCCGATACTGTGATTTCTCCCAGTCTCCAAACAGGGTTGATTGGTCCAGTCTTGTCTACGCCCAGTTCGTGAAAATCAAATTTTAGAAATTCCTTTGACCATTTCGGTGGCAATATAAAAATACTTCTTCTTTATTTTCGGAAATTTCCTAGGTAATCCAACAGTTCCTCGGTTAATCCAACGATGTCCGTCGGCTCTCCAGTCTTGAGACTTTAACCCTTCACCCTTGAATAGGAATATCTCTTCTCCTGTTGAAATGGCAATGAAGATACTGGTTCTGCTTCCGTGTATTGACAAAACCCATGATAATACTGTCACAGGTATTGAAGTTGTCACAGGTTTAAGTAGATCTGTCCGGGTAGAGGTTAGGGTTAGTTGTTAGAGTCTTGTTGTTGAGGCTGTGTCATCCTGACCGGTTTCGTCTGTCTAGTTATTGTAGACTTCACAGGGTTTGACGTCCTTGCTCATGCAACTGTCTTGTTTGCAAATGTACATTTTATGTTGAAAAATAATCGACTCAAATTTCTAATTTTCGGGCTCATGCACTTAAACAGGATTTATTTCTATCTGCATGAATTCAAGTTGTATCCATCTTGTTTTATCATAATGTTGTTATGGTACCTTTTATGGTTTGCACTCCTCTAATATACCCTTAGGCCTGGCTGTCCATTATGGTGGTATCGGCTGTTTGTTGTTGGTGTTGGTTCTTTCTTTAATTTTGTTCCCTTTGTTAATGTGAAGTCTTTGCCAGCTGTTCCGTGAGTTTTCCTGCAATGTCTTCGTAGGTCATTTCTTTTCACAAAGTTCATTATAATTGAGAATTCAACAACAACACGTATATTGTAAATTTTGCATTGACGTTTCGGCCGAAGCCTTCTTCAGATTAACAATAACAAAACAACAGATTTTTTTCCCCACAAAGTTGGCAGTCGTGGATTTGAATTTCCTATGTTTTGTGCGTCTTATGATGTCTGTTGATGTTAGATCGAGTCCCTTTAATAAATTTTCTTGGAAATGAATATACTTTTTTCCCCTTTTTCTGACCCCCTTAAAATTCTCCTACCTGAGGCCCTAATGTCTAGTTTGGGCCCTGTTGGTCAACAACTAGGTCACTACCTTCTGCATATATGTATGAAGGGTCAATTTTATAAGTACCATGACTTACTAGCCTCCAAAAGTGAAGAGTCAAAAAAAAGACTCAAAATGACTCCTGACTCCCAATTTTCAAGAGTCAACAAATTATTGCATGAAAAATTGTATTATAAGTATAGTAAATTTGACTCTTCAGCTTAAATTTTCAAGAGTCAAAATTGGCACTTTTGTCAAATTCAGGGGTCAAAATGCAGTTTCAAGAGTCAAATGAAAGCCCTGCAATCATCTGACTTTATAAAACCACTACATTTTGTACAGTTACCATAAATTTGATATTTATGTAGGAATTCTTGTTTCCTGAGAGAGTAGACATTTATCCCATGTATCCACATTAAACAGTTGAAACAGTTCATAGAAATATCTGCTTATATCAACAAAAAAATTCAATAACTCAGCGACCACATCAAAACATTCCTTGAACTTTGAATGCTTGAAGGAACGAGAAACATCTGGGAGACTGGTATACTGTGTATAATACACTCACCAGACATGCAGTAGTTACTCAAATCAACACTAACTCTATTATAAGATATAACATATTTTTCAGCCAAGTGAGATAAATTACTAATATCCTCATTCCTGGTATCGACCACAGGTAACTGCATCGTTGAAAACAAAAATGAATATTATTCTTTTTGAAAATAAATTTTTTGTATTTTTCTTTTATATTCTATAGAAAATAGAAATTTTCAAAAAAAAATTTTTTATTTTTTCTTTTTTTCTTTTTCAACGATACAGTTACCTGTGGTATAGACTAGAAATATGGATACTTTGAGTTTCCAATCCAGACTGTGTTCATACAGACTGTTTGTTCGGTAATTTTTTCCCTGTAAATTAGCTCACTCATACATACTCTCCCATCTCTGAAGTCTGAATGTTGAAGTTTTTCCACATGTTATACAGTAATTTATGATGTATATAATATCTATTGTTGAATGAATGGTGATCGTAATTAGTAAAATTACTGAAAAATGCTGCATGGGAGTTCAGAAAATATTTCATCGAAGTGGCCTTAAAAAAGGTTTGTTTCTGAACTTAATAATGTCTTGTTATGCGGTTACATTTCCCTTACAATAAAACCTGATATCTTACTAACCTCCGTAGCTCAGTCAGTCAGTGGTCAACATGCTTGCCATAGTATATTCAGCAGAGAGCTGACTGGCAAATATGGGTTATGCTTGGCATGCATACAGATTTATATATTTTTAGCTGATTTTCACATCATCAGACAAAGATGTAATGAAATGGACCATAAAATATTTAACTTGAATGGATTTTTATTTGACATTGAAATTCCAAAAGGTTCATATTTTGACCCTTAGTATCCCTGTGGCTGAATGGTCAATGTTTCCTTCAAAGAATCTAGGTATTTTGGCAATTACCGGTATGTGGAAAAATATCCTTACTTATTAAAAATGTATTTTTGTGTGAATAATTAAAACAGATAAAAGTGACTGTAAACAAATATTTTTTATTTTGCCCGTAAGTTTTTCAGAGAAATTGATGAAGAAAAGTGTGCTTTGAAACTTCATCTGAAAAATTTCTTGGTAGTTAACTTTGAAGTATTTTGAAAGGCGTTGACATTAACTCCTGAGTCTAAGTTATTTATTTAATCTTAGAAAAACATTTTATTTTTCACAAGTTGTCAGTTGAGTGTTTAATGTAATTTATAACATTGACAAATGACTTGCTGTGCTATGTTCAGAGTGCCTGTTATAGTAAGTTTTATACTTCTGTCATTTCGACTCAGTTTGAGAACGAGAGCAAAATATTTAAAAATAAAATATCCTCCCCTCCGCGCAATATGGTTGTATTTCTCTGTAGAGTATAATAGTGAAATGCAACAGAGATGTTGACTGTTGGCATGACAATGATCTTTATTAAATGAAGAAGTATAGAATTTATCCAGAATTTAGATGTTAGATTCCTGACAGGGGAATTAATATTTTAAGTTTTAAGTTTAAAGCTTGATTTAAATTCATGAATAATTCAATTTCAAGAGATTTTGCTTTATAGAAGGTTAGAAAGTTTCACTTTGTCTCTAAGAGTATAATAGGTGGTAGGTTCAATTGGGGACATGCCTACCAGTAGTTGGAGTTTAATACTCGGGAGTTGAGCTACATTTTTTATCTAGGCTGACATGCAAACTATACACAAAATCAACATTATTTATATACAATTTTTTAACATAATATGTTTGAGACATAAGTGGGGCTTTGTTGTATGCAACCTAGAGGCTGGGGTGTTTATCAGTGGACTGTCATCGTGTGCATCCACCTATGAATATCTTGTAGATTTCACTCACAAGCTCCACTGATCTCTCGGTGACAGAACCATCATACATACACACCCAGTTGTTGTTTATACTGTGAGATATTGATTCTGGTAGAATTCATACTCCCATGTAACAGGGTCCGAACTGCATTTTGAATCTGCATGCCTGACCATAGTATTATTCCTGAATGAATAATTATACCGGTTCTGTCCCGCTGTGGCCTCACCCTGGATGGTCTTATATAAATGAGTGGAAAAACCCTTGGTTAAATGAATACAAGTCATAACCAAATAAAAAATTTGTTGTCACTTAATGAAAACAAAAAATGCTAAACCACCTTAAATTCAATTCTTACTTCTAATAAAGAGAAAATTATACAAAAAATCTTAGATTCAAGGAAATTTTAACTACTCAAATTTCATGCAATTTGTTCCACACTTCTCGGATATACTGTAAACCAAGAAATTATTTTGTCCATTTTAAATTTGCCAATTTCGTGAATGACAGAATTTCGTGAAATTAAGTTCCCGCGAAAGTGTTTAAAAGCATTAATATGGACTGTCCAACATTTGTGGGATAGTGTAAACATTTTTTTTCTTGTCATTCATTTATCTGTAATTATTTGGTTTGTGAACAAGTCAGCTACATACAGTCTGCGCGAAAAATATTTTTTTCACTATATAGTATATACTCCTTTGGATTATACTTGGTCAAGAAATTTATAGTCCGAAAGATTTTCTTATAGTCTGAAGCCAAAAAATATAAAATAATTAAAAGTATTGCTATATAGACCTACATGTACTCTCCAGTGATTTTATTGCATGATTTTAGAGAAAATGACCTTTCAAAACAGAATTTTGAGGGTCACAATGTGGCTTCTCGAAATTTCAAGGGTCAAACCCCTTCTTCTGAGTCAAATGGAACCACTGCTGCTGGCCTTTCATTTGACTCTTCAAACTGCATTTCAAATCTGACAACATTTTATGTGCCAAATTTGACATCTGAAATTTGAAGTTCAGAAGAGTCAAATTTTATACAAACTTCATGCAATATTTTGATGACTCATGAAATTTGATGGTCAGGGGTCATTTTGACCCTTCACTTTTGAATGCTAGTGAAAGCCCTGTGCTGCACATGTATGTTGTATTAATCTGGAATTGTCAGGGAATAAAAGAAATCTTCTTCTTGGTTTGTGATTTCTACATTATTGAGTAAACAGTAGTTTGAGAACCCTCGGGAATCTCGTGAAATTGTCTCACACAATGTTTTCCAAGATCTGGAATTAAAATATTTTTGCTGTTGCCAAAGATTCTTGTTCAATCAAAATCAGTTTTCTCAACTTTTCTGGCTTCAAAACAGGAATTTCAGAACTAGCTCGATCTCAGATCCTGCATCAGCATGTCCAGGGGAGTAGAAATAAGCCAGTAGGCAGCAAAATCATTTGGAAACTTTCAAAGTCTGGACAATTTTTACTTTGGACAATTTTTACTTTGGACAATTCTTCGTGTTACTTTTAGTGACTTTCGTCTTTTCACATACCAAAAACCATCAAATCAACCACTTACTTTTAAACTAATTTTAATTACTTAAGTTAAGTTTAGCTGCTGACTCTATGAAAACATTTCTACAACCCTGCAAACCTTTTGATTGAATTGCTTGGGTGGTATTCAATATTGATCTTACTTGACTGAAAAATAGGACAACATATATTTGGTCAGTAACAGACGAAATGATAAGCTATCCTTTTTCTCAAATTAGATAAGATCAATATTGAATAAGATTATTGAATACCACCCTGAAGTATTTTAAGTTTGACTCAGGGATTGACATTATGCCAGTTGTCAATCTATACCCTTAAAATATATATTTTTTTTAAATGGTAAATTATAATCACATGGTCCAATGGATAAACTTGAAAGCCTTGCCAAGCAGCCTTCGACAAACAATAAGGCGTAGCAATCTCTGCTCTGACGTAATGTCAATTATTGATAAAGAACAAAAATGCACAAATACTCTCCCTAGGAGTAGGAACAAGGTTACAGTAACATTGACATGATGAAGGTAATCCTGCCAGCCTCACTAGGGCTAGGAACAGGGTTACAGTAACATTGACATGATGAAGGTAATCCTGCCAGCCTCACTAGGGCTAGGAACATGGTTACAGTAACATTGACATGATGTAGGTAATCCTGCCAGCCTCACTACACTAATCATATAACTAGACATACATACAATATGCTTATGAAAGAATGTGAGAAAAAATATGTAATTCTGTAACAGTGGTGTGTGGCTTACATGGAAGTGTCTGCATGCTCAATTTGTTTATGTTTTGTCTGTTTGCCCGGTAAATGTAAGAGTGTGGTGAATTCTGTTTTTATCCAGCAAGATTGACCACTGACCTCCTGTGTCTGCTTTTCTGTGATTGGAAGTTGCGTGTGATTTTGTTTGCAATAAGTCATACACAAGTTGAATTGTATATTATCCAACGCAGGCATGCAGAGATTTGGTGTATGCACTGCCAGCAACCAGTATACTCACAGAGCCCCCACAGTTACCCTAACCCTAACCCATACTCACAGAGCCCCCACAGTAACCAGGGTATAAATGTTTATATTAACTTTCACTAAACATTACCCTGTCGTGTACCATTAGATGGGAAGATTGTAAATGCATCCACCTTCCCCATGAGGAGGAAACCTGAGATCGTTAATATTGATTTACTATCAATTTACAAATCTTCTAATATTTAAATAACATTTTATTTAAATTACTTCCTGCTAATTGAATGTAACTGTGTGAACATGCATTGAAGCATGTAGGTTTAATAATGATATGTTCAAACATATGTAAATAACAGTATACTGGCGATTCAATCAGTAACACTAATGAGGGAGCTACATGTAGCCTATTTGAAAGAATAACAGGGTCTACCGCAGTTTAACCTAGTTCAGTTTACAGACAAGCTAATGTTTACAACGGTGTATTTTTCTTCCCACTATTAGATGTATTTACTGATTATGTGACTGCTAATTGGTTGATCAGATTGATATAGATTTCTTCGTTTGGTTGATTGACTGATCGATCAATTTTTGATTCGCTGATATGTTTGATTGTTGATGCACACAATGGTCGTACAAATCCAGAAAAATCAGGCGGCATAAGAAAACAAGGCCACATGTGGAGAAATCCAGCTATTCCACATAAGGAGAAATCCAGCTATTCCACATAAGGAGAAATCCAGCTATTTTACATGTGGAGAAATACAACTAGTCCACATGTGAAGAAATACATCTATGCCACATGTGGAGAAGTTGTCAGTTACTTGTGGAAGAGCAAGGTTAAGACAACAATATTCTGGTTTATAATTGATTTCTGAGAATTAATTTGTACTTTACACTTTAGGTCAACATGTCTCCATAGAGACTAAAATTAGAAGAAAAAAACAATGTAAAAAAGTAGAATAAAAACATCATGCATACTTATAATGCACATGTATGTATGTGCTATGGATAGGTCAAACATCATGTATTTACGGAATATACATGTCTTGGTTGATGTTCATACATGTGTGTTTGATAATTCTATACATGAGTCATATTTACATGGACATGTTACCAGGAAAACAAGATTATTATCAATCTGATTACTGTCTTAATGTGAGATACCGTGTAAAATGGTAAATTGTGTGGGCGATTAATTTTTGTTCCTTGACCAAAATAAAAAGATTGCTCCAAATTGCACCAAATTTCTACGATTTGATGACCACAGAAATATATTAATAATGTTTTTCCCCCATTAAGATGGGTGGATGGATATTCACTAATTTTAAAGAAAAAAAAAATCCATAAAAGTTTAGTCTTTCTTTTATCCAAGTTCTATGAAATGAGATGACCACAAACATAGATGAGTTTACTGTAATATATCACAATATTGGCTGAAATTTGAGAAACTGACCCAACAGCTGACTAACTCACAACCTGACAGAATCAATTAGGTGAATCAATGTAGAGGTTTGACATGCACCATTCAATACATGGCTTATCTTAGTACATGTAGCTATATGTGATAGTAAATGAATGTTTGCAACCTCTGGCTGCATTCAGGGTGTGCAGGGGGGATGTCAGTGAGTCATTTGTTTATTTATGTAAGGCTGATGGTCAATCCATGTTTCTGTATGGTTGACCTTGTCATGGGTTCACTAAAAATAACATTCAGACTCTTTGAGTAAAACATTATTTGAAATAATCTTGGAATTTATTATTGACCCTGATTTTCTTTTGCAAATGCAAAGTGACAATTTGTTATCATGGCATCATGTAGGACGTGTTATCCTGGAATTTAGTATCAACCAGTCCCCTCCACAAACAGTTGACTGTTTCTCCACATGTGGAAAACTTGACCATAACAAGTGGAGTTCTAAACCAAACCTAATATTCCTGACATAATGATCTAACAAATAAACTTCCTAACATTTAAAACACTGTAGGGAGATAATACCATTTTATAATTTGTTCGCAACTTGTGATAGATTTAAGACGGAACCAATCTTGTTGATTGCTGGGCAAAAGTCATCACGATTTCTTAGTGCTCTAGTACTCACATACACCGTACACTAAACTGAAAACCAATCCTTGTGTCTATTTCTACCTGTAATGTATATTGGAAATACATTTTACTTTCTAAGTTACTGAAATTCTTCCAAAAACCAAAATATTCTTTGAGTGAGCATGAAAATCATCATTTTCTAAGTGCACTTGTACTTGTTAAGATGGCCCGGAACTAATACCAATTCTATTATTATTGCTATTGCTTATTGATATACTTTTTAAGCCATTTTAATTCTTCCAAAACCCAAATGTAACTTTGGAGTGAACATAAAAAGAATATTTTCTTTTTTTAAGTGCATTGGTACTGCCATGCATGTCTCTGAGAATAAAACTGTACTGACTCTGTTTCTGTATTTGTATAGATCTGTACAGTCTTGGGTATATTGATAATCTGTCTAGGGTACCTAAATTCTACTGAAAACCCAAATATTTCTAAATGGGAGTGAGCACAAAAAGAATATTTCTGTCTCAGTAAAAAATCACTGAACACAAAACTAGTAACCAATTCATGTGTCTATTTTGACTGCTTGTGTATATTGAAAATCTTTCTAGGTTACCTAAATTCTACTATAACCCCAAATATATCCTCACATGAGCTAGAAACACACACCAATCTATATTATACTGTGGTGAAGTTATTGAACCTATATCACTGTTACCACAGACAAGCAGACAGAAAGCACCAGCTGATACGGTATTCTCCCATTTTCTGATTCTCCCAGCTCAGCTACAGTCTTACAGTTACGTGGTTGATTAAATCTAGAGTTTGGTTACACGCTTTGAATACTTATTAGTTTAAGGAAATATTTTTTTGCAGACTTAATGACCTTTCTTAGTAGTGCAACACCCTTTGGGAATAGCAAAACTTGGTAGGACAGCTCTGGTGAGAAATAACCGACAAGGGTAGCCCCGTACATTGTCCCTGTCTGTTGGTTTTGTTGTCTCTAGTGCAACAACCTTTTGGAATAGCAAAATTTTGGTTGCTTCACAGAGGTTTAATGCTGCTCTTTGTTAGGCAACTCTGGTGAGGAAATGATAATATAATGCACTGTTCTGGTTAAAACAAGTTTCTGTGGCTTTTTGGTGAAGATATGTTGATCCCATCTGCATAAAAAATCTGCAAAAAGGGCGTTTTTTTTCAAATATTGTTCATTTTTTACCCGGATATAAAGGTGAATGAGAAACAGTTTGGCTATTAAATTTTCACCTTGAGTCAATGACCCCTTTCTACAATTATATATATCATATTGCACATTTTCTATTTATTCCAACATATGTATTAATAAACTCCTCAGCCTGGTTGGGGTATATATTGAACGTTTCTTGTGTTTCTCCGAGTTTTAGTGCAATCAGCTGTTCAAATGAAACGAAATACTGTGAAATCATTCATTTTCGTGGGGGATTAAACTTTGTGGATTTTGTGGTTCACCTTTAATCACATAACCAAATCCCATGGAACAATAATTTTGGCCTTATATTTAAGACCTGAAATGCAAAATCCACAAATTAAGGTACCATTGAAATGGTCTTTTTTACTGAAACCACAAAATTTTGTCCCATCGAAATTATATGATTTTACAGTATATGATAATGAATGTATAAAAGTTCACAAGAAAAGCTCACAGGATTGCTCAGCAGTGCTACATACCAATATATGTTATCTTTACCTTATATCAGATAATGTGCTGGTGTTTGTGGGAGAAATACTAATATCAATATTGCCTCTCTGGGAATGGTTACTTTGTCATCTTGAGAATGGCCTAAAAGATGGTAACTCTGAAATATCCAAAAGGTGTATTTTAAGTGAAATTGAGTGAACAGAGTGAAAAGCCAAATTACTTAAAAAGGAACGCACCAAAATTGAGTGAAAAAACTCCTAAAGGGGGCTAAAAGGATTTATCCAGCATTGAACTTGATCTAGATTATATAGAGATGTTAATATTAAAAACACTGCTCCTTTTTACTTTTGTTACTTTTCACTCTTTTGCTTCTTTACCAAAATACCAACAGCAATTTTTACTAGATCTTTTGTTTTGCATGCATGTCATAATTATGAAAGATCGATGTTTCTTGTCTAGAACTTTTTCAATATTAATTCTAATTCTTACAAATGAAATATTGTCAGCCAATTTCCGACAGACACTCAAAAGACTACTAAATTGTCTAAATCCTGCATTAAAAGTTCTTCAAATTGAAATTTTGTTAAATTGCTGTATTTTCCAATATTTTGAGGGAACATGTGTTCTTTTTTTTTAAAGGGTTTCTGTCTTCTGAAAATTGATGTTATCATTAAAGGGCCTGGAGTAACAAAATGGGGTTTTTTAAAAGCTGAATTCTCAGCATTTTTGTACCTCCTAAAGTCCTCCTTGCATGATGTAATGATATTTTGAAGCTGTTTCTGAACAAACCATAGAAACTTCTATTAATGGTGTATAGCTTTATAGTTTGCTCTTTGAAGATTAACATGGCATAAAAGAGTTAAAATGGGCCCCTGATGGGGGACTCTTACAAGGTGTGATTCTTCCTCCTTTATTGTCAACTCACCGGGATTATCCTTTAGACTTATTTCCTTCTTTTTGTCTGACAGTCTTAAAATTCTTGCAAATGGCTAAACCATTTCCTTATCTCAATGATTCAGTGTCCGGTCACTCACTCACTGATGGATCATACTGAATAGTAAAGTGAATGACCAAATAACCCTGACCACTCTTAATTCCATCAACACAATAAGTTGATTTCCTGCTTTTGTCCTTGTTGGGTTGACCAGGATGTTATATGGAAAAACTGTTCACTGTAACTGTAACAGTTGGTATTTGAAAAAAACCTAAATGAGTTACATTTTGAAATGAGGTTTTTAGATCCCAACTTCATTCAGTATTGGGAATATTATCCATACAGAAACTTGAGTTGAGCTGTTGTATATATAATATTATATGCTCTGTGTTATTACAAAGACGTATATAACTGACATTATAGATTATGTTTTGCTGTAATGGTAGCCGACACCTGTTACATGTTATATTAATTATATCACCTTTAATCCTGCTCATGTTTTATACGAGGAATCTCTATTCATTGTAACTCTCCTAATCTAGTGTACACCGCAATCCTCGTTAGGCTGATACTATTTATATCTTAGATATATAGTTATATATGTAATTAGTGTCCTGTATTATGTAACATGAAATGTCGAGATTACTTCTCTTCTATTGTGAGTGAAGTGACCTTGACCAAGTAATAGTGACCTTGACCATTTACATCTAGTTATGTATTATGTTTTTTTGTCTGGATTATATAATTGTAACATGTCTATGAACTGACTGGCTAAGTAAAATGTAGTAACTAACTGCCTTGTCAGTGAGTTACCCCACTTAGCTGTGAAAGCCAAAGTGTAGCAGTGCTTAGCACCATTCATCCTACAAACTCACTAGACATATCACTTAACCATCCAGCACTGACATGAAATGTCAAGATGGCATCTTCCCAAAATTGATCTTCTATTGTTAAACTTAGTAACAGTGACCTTGACCATGTAACAGTGACCTTGACAAAGTAACAGTGACCTTGACAAAGTAACAGTGAACTTGACTAAGTAACAGTGACCTTGACAAAGAAACAGTGACCTTGACAAAGTAACAGTGACCTTGACTAAGTAACAATGACCTTGACAAAGTTACAGTGACCTTGGCTAAGTAACAGTGACCTTGACAAAGTAACAATGACCTTGAGAGGTCTCGGGTTCGATCTTAGGCTCCAACATACCAAAGTTGTTCAAAGTGGTGCTATGTAAAATAACATGACTGTATGTATATGGATACCAAACTGGTGTGTAGTTAATTTCATGAAGCATAATTAAATATATAATTATAAAAAGTTTGGTATAAGTTTGGTTGGAAGATTATTAATAAGAAGTATTCTATTTGTGGATGATTGTTTGATTATGGTGTCTTTATAGCATATCTATTACTCCATGTCTTGAACAACCTAGAAACTGCTATTATATATCTCAATGATAATACCTGTCTGCTTACCACTACCAAGTATTAATATCTCCACTTAGTTGTATAATTGGTACTTCAGAAAGTTATCAAATAAAAATATATATCTGGTTAACTATCATTTTTCACAAAGCCTTTGGCTTTCACATGTTATAAGTGAGCATTCCTTTCTAGACATGTGCAGCCTCCGGCTCTACTCAAATAATGCCATCCATCCTGCACTTAAGCCGGGATAGGGGCACATTATAATATTATGCTGTCATTTTATAACATATTCAATGTTGAATGTACTTGTATATTTCAGGAGATATTACACAGAAAGGTTACGACAAGAAACGACAGAAGTTGTTGGCCCCGTACGCTCAGACTGCACAAAAACAAGGTACGCGTTTTATATTTTGTTACCCAGGGCTTGACACTAACTATTTTGGTCACTGGTCCTTCTTGATTTCACTGCCACTGTCCTCGGACCACCGTACCAGTGTTTAAGTGTCGAGCCCTGTTACCTATTCAATTTCATAATTAATTCTAAGAAACCCTTTAGAAAAAATGATGAAAGGGTATACGCAGGGTCATTTAATGAGACAAAAAAGCACTGAGGCAAATATTTTCTTGCTCAATTTGAATAATTTTTTCTTCAAAAACATGCTTAATATCATTATTTCCCAAAATTTGTGTGAGAGAAAAATGAGAGAATGATTGTCATTTAAACATTTATTACAAAGAATTTTATGCATAATAAAATTGCCAACGACTGTAAAATCAGTAAATTTTCGAAGGGACGAAATTTCATGGTTGTGGGATAAAAGACCATTTCGATGGGACGTTAATTCATGGATTTTATATTTCATGTAAATACACAAGGGTAAATATATTGTTTAAAGGGATTAGGTTTTGCGGTTGAAGATGAACCACAAAATCCATGAAATTTATCCCCCCGCAAAAATTAATTATTTTGCAGTATTTAATAAAAAAAAAGTTGTTGGACCCGTACGCTCAGACTGCACAAAAACAAGGTACCAGTATTTACTAGTCAATATCATAAATAATTTTAAGAAACCTTTTGAAAAAATCCATGAAATTTATTCCCCCGCAAAAATTAATTATTTTGCAGTATTTAATAAAAAAACCTATGAAAATGTCTGGGTAATGTCACTGATATGTAAATCTCTCATGCTTGATATTCAGCATATCTTCATTAAATTAATTAAGTTTTGATACAATTATGATGATTTCAAAGTTTTAATGAAAACAGAAAATTTGGCAAATCTGACGTTTGTTGCTATGACTAAGTTGACTTATTGTACTACTTGGTTAAGAGTTTTATACAACAACATGACTTTCAATATTTTTTCATAGCAACAGAATTTTTGGCAAATTGCTCCATTTTGTTGATGACTAAGGCTACATTGTATCGTACTGTACTTGACTTGAGTTTGCGGTCATTTCCACATTGTACTCTCACTTTGTTCACATTTCCTCTCTGACTCATAAACAAACATAATCATCATCTTAACACCCTGGTACATACATGGACATACACGACATACACCAACACCTTCAATAATACTAAACAAATAGTACCTCAGGTGTCCAAATAGTGTAAAATCATTAATTTTCATGGAGGATTAAATTTCGTGGTTTGACCCTTGTATTTATCATCTGAAATGCAAAATCCACATATTAAAATCCCATTGAAATTGTCTTTATACCAAAACCACGAAATTTCATCCCATCAAAATTAAATGATTTCACAGTAGTACCTCAGGTGAACAAATAGTATGTGGGGTGTCCACTGGCCATGCACAGTATAGTAAATTGTAATTGATCTACTCCTCTATGTTGTGCACTGAGGTCAAATAGAATCGGTCAATTAGTTATTAAACCTTGTATCAAGTATTAGTATATATTTGTCAAATGTCCACACATCGTTAACCTTAAATATATATGTACATAGGGATCCATCCATCTATGAATGTATCAATTAAAGGTTATGGTGTGAAAAATAGAGCTTGATCATATATATATAGGGCTTGTTGATATTTTTGGATATGTCAGATTGTCATTGGAGTAAATTTGTAAGATAAGAATTCCTAGTAAGTTATCAAACAAAAAAGCATTTGACCATACAGCCACCTTATGACAGATTTTTCATTCCACCCCCACCAGGGCCGGTTTTTCAGCCAGGGCTGGTATTTTAGCAAATCTTTCTATTAGGATAAACTCTAAAGCTTGGACTACTCGGGGATAACAATAAAGTGTATAAAAATTGTGATGACATTTCGCTGGTTAGCTTTCATCAAGTTGATAGATAATGTAAACATGACTTTACCATTACTATAGTATATGTACATGATGAATAATGGTGAATTAATGTCCTCGTTTCAGCCAAAATGTGATAAACATTCTTGTTTAACATAGATGTTTACATTACCATACATACAGGGGTCAGTGTGCTGAGAGCTTTGTCCCCTGTGTCCTAAATTGGAATATAATTGGACACATTAAGGCATCTTGCTAGGAATCAAAGGTTGTTGTTTTCAACCCCTTTCCTGGCCTGTCCTTTAAAATTATGTTTAAAGGTGATAAACTAATGGATCCAAATTAGCCTCTACACAATAATTGTATGTGTGTGAAGGTTTTGTGCATTTTTTTCAATTTGCAAGGCATAGTGGTGAAGGTAGCATAAAATTTGTGAGAAAGTTTTCTTCTGTCGGTATTTGGCTAATGCACCAGTCAGTTGCATCCTCGGCCCCAACCCCTGGCCGTGATTTTATCTTTCAGCTTCCCCAGCACTGCCGGATAAATGTTGGGAATTTTTGCTCCGACCCAATACCCCGGGGACAACAGTTAGTTTGTCAGGGGCTGGGAAAATACTGGAGATTTTACCATCAGCTGTCTTCCTGCAGGGCCATGGAAGGCCAGAGGTTTTGACAACCCAGAAGTAAAACCCGGCCCATCCCCGTGGGTATGGGGGACCGGGGCTGAAACTGACTGGTACATAAGGGATCCACTTTAGGTGAAATGTCGGTAATAGAAAGTTTCAATTCTAGAATGGGAAATTCATATTAAAAGTAGATGACCCCTACCGACCTGATGAGCCCAATGTTGGCTGGCTCTTTCAACTGTCTGACATTAAAGAAAAAAGAAATTAACTTTTAGAATGCTTATTGTTTTGCCAAACAATGTTTTTCAGCTCCTTTAATAGGGTTTGTGTGCAAAAGTTTTTTTCTGAATCCTTAGTTCCAATCTTTAATTATTCTCGATTTTGTAAAATTGTGAATTTGTTTTTATGGTTAAGTTTATTGTTATAGATCAAATCACATTAGAATTGTGTCAAATAGATTTTTATGCTCAATTAGGTTACCTACTTTCTTCTGGGAAAATTTGTCTTTTGGTATCATATACAATAGGTTAACTTGTTCTTTGTATGTTTTTTCATGGTAAAAATGTCAGTGTGGTTTGAAACATTTATCGATGAAAATTTTTTGTGTCAATTTTTTCTGTCATTTCTTGATCAGTTTTTCTTCTGTATCAAAATAATATTGTCCTCAGGCAAAGTTTGATCAAATGTACATTTTATAATTGATAAACTGCCTTAATAAATTACTATGTGTTGAACCTCGCACTTCCTCAACACTGAGTCAAATCGAAATCCTTCGTAAAAAATGTTGGTACCCTAACCATTTGCTACCATATCAGGGAATCCAGAATTCTGGATATATCATACAGGAAAGAGATCTCAGCCATACTGGCTTCTGACCAAAATTAAAGTTATTTGATGAAAATATCTCAAGAAATGACAAAGTTATGGTAAATTAAAACTGCTCTGGAGGACTTTCTCAAATACAAACTGAGTTCAATATGGAAATGATGTTATTTAAAGCCTCACATTTGCCAACAATTTTTAGCCGCATGCAATGTTTCTAATTTTTAATTTGGCCTTGTAAACAATTCTTTTATATCAAATCTCATTTAGGCAGGATTACAGTCCAAGTCCTTTTTCGGCAAAAGCCATTTGAGTGCAGAGACATAGAGTTGTAGTTAAATCACGATAATGACAATAACAACAGGTGCCCCTTTGACGCTAATTGGTTGTTTCTTACTATATAGTATATAGTTAGATACAATCATATTGCACCGACGGGACGAAGTGTCATATTGAACTTCAGTATGAGCATGCCAACCAAACACAAAAAACTGCCCGACAATTTTCCTCCTGATATGAAATGATGATTTTTGACAGTTTGATGGTTTGAAATGATCTATAATTGCTCCGTACAATGTGAACCTTACTGATATAGTGAACATTGCTGATATATGATATAGTGAAGGTTTGGTGGACATTGGTGAATGTTTCAGGGCAGTGTTTGTGTCATGGAGTATGTTTTATACAATGGATACCAATTCACATGTATGTTAGTTTGTTTGTTTATATCATGATTAAGTGCGTATTTGTATATGCATTTTTAGCTCGACTATTCGAAGAATATGAGAGCTATTACAGTCACTTGTTCGTCGGCGTCGGCGTTGCATATGGTTAAAGTTTTACATGCAAAACTTTAACCTTGGTTATATTTCAATAACCAGTGCATATATTGGATTGAAACTTTGCACTGACTTTCCCTGTCATGTAATCAACCATGTTAGATAACTCTTGCATGAATTTAATGCAAATTATGGCCCTTTTTTACTTAGAAAATTTGGTTAAAGTTTTGCATGCAAGTTACTAATAAGGCCATATCTCAAATAGTATCTGTGCTATGGCATTGAAACTAACAACACTTACTAACCATCATAAGGCAATGGTACCGGTCATGGGTAATAGCTCTATTATGATTATTATTTGAGTTATGCCCCTTTTTAACATAGAATTTTCTTGGTTAAAGTTTTGCATGCAAGTTTCATTCAGACCATATCTCAGCTACTATCCATGATACTGCATTGAAACTTACAACACTTGTTTACCATCATCAGTCAATGGTATCAGTCAAGGGCAATAACTCTATTATTTTTTTATTTCAGTTATGCCCCTTTTTAACATAGGAGTTTATTGGTTCAAGTTTTACATGCAAGTTCTATTCACGCCATATCTTAGTTACTATTTATGATATTGCATTGAAACTTATAACACTTGTTTATCATCGTTAGTCAATGGTACTGGTCAATTGTAATAACTCCATTTTTAGTTTAATTCGAGTTAGAAACTTTGTTATGTCAGTGGATGTATACAATTCCCTTTAAACATACACATTTCTTGAATCGAGTACAGTGCCGCTTGAAGTCTTAAAATCATTTTCACTGACAAATATTTGTTAATAGTCCAGTGTTGAGATAATTGCCATGCCTCAACAACCATTGTACATTAGCTTTCATTGCCATGTAGTCAACTAAGTAGCGTAACTCACGTTTCAATATAATACAAATTTTAAATGGCCTGTTTTGAACTTATATTTTTTCTGACAAATGGCTGCGAATAGTCGAGCGCGTTGTCTAGTGACAGCTCTTGTTATGCCTCGGCATCTACGTGTAGTGATGCAGGAGGCATTTGGTGATTGTCCCATCCTTCTGTTTGTCGAAAATGGTAACCGCAGCTTTCAAGTTGATAAAAACTATAAAATATTTTAAACATTTTTGAAGCACCAGCTTTTACAGCGTTCCATTTTGCAAAACATAATTACATGTTCAGCGGATGTTCAGTTTTGATTTGTTTAATTTGATTTACATCTATACCTGCTCAATGTATGCACTCGATATTAAGATATTTTGGGCATAGTAGTAAGTATTGAAGAGCATATGAATTAAAGTTTTCTGAGCCGTTCTTCAAATTTCATGAAACTCGGTGGCCTTGTGTTTGTCGGGGCTTTGTCGTCAGCTGAATGTGTGTTTGTGGATAATGTTTGCTCTCTATTAGGACTTAATGAGGCCTGTTTGTCCCTATGTGAGGCCCTGTTTGTCTTATCTGGACTGCTCTTTGTGAGGCCCTGTTCGTCTCTCCTGGGTAACTCTATTTAATGGTCTGATTGTTCTGAGATGATAAGCCACAAAATCAAAAGCAAAACACCAAATTATCGAAGTTTCGGCATTTATAGTGCGCCCGGATAATTGTGATGTTTAAAAACATTAACCAGATTGGTTACTTAAATAAACACCTATGGTCAATTATATACTAAAATAACACAGATAAATCAAACATGCTTGCTTTTCCACCTATGTGGATTATTCAAATTTTTCCAGCGTTTCTTGTTATCCTGGGTACACTATAGCTATATATACAATTCATCAGTACTGAATGATCCGCTATATAAGTTGTCAGTGTTCAATACAGTAAAACAATAATAGATTCAGTATAACAGTGACTTGTATGATTGTTATAAATGTCATAGTTTAAAAACAAAAACAGCCCTCATACTTCTATATACATATCTACATACACACACATAGGTATATACAGTGCACACCGAAAATAAGTATATACTATTTTCTGACAGATGCAGAATTATAATTGGTTCAATTACTCAATATCTGTTTATCAGATGGGCAAAACTCTAGTAATTTCTGAAACTACAGTTACTCAACAAGCCAAAAATGTTACAAAAATAAAAAAGTGAAAATGTTCCGAATTAGACTAACAATACGGTCAAAGGGTCTTTTTGGTCTTTTTATGGCCAAGTTACCTCAAAAGTCAGGTAAAGAAATTAAGAAAAAATACATCTAGTGTAGCAATCAATCTATTGTCATAACATTTGATCACCAAGAAAATTGCTAATCTTCAGAAACATTGGTGCTTCTCTGTTCTGCAAATAGCGTTATACAGGCAAGTAAATGGGGGAAAACTCTTTGTATACTTTTTTTTGGTGGGCAGTGTATATACCAATAAATACAGATTGACTCATACATCGAATTTCCAGTATATGTTTTGTATGTGCTGTATTGTTGAGGGTTCGGGGCTTTAATAACCTATATCTAAGTCATCTTGCTTGAAACAGGTATGTAGGTAGGGTGGTCAACAAAAAAATGCTTATCTTCAAAAACATTGGTGCTTCTCTGTTCTGCAAATAGCGTTATACATGCAAGTAAATGGGGGAATAACCTCTGTATACTTATTTTTGGTGGGCAGTGTATATACCAATAAATACAGATTGACTCATACATCGAATTTTCAGTATATGTTTTGTATGTGCCGTATTGTTGAGGGTTTGGGGCATATTGACCTATATCTTAGTTATATTGCTTGAAAGAACTATGTAGGTAGTGTGGTCTTGCCCTGACCCCCCTCTGGATATAGTATCATACATACACTAGACTCTTGTGTTGTTCAAGATATAAAAGCCCTTACAGTATTCTTTCATAGGTTTTTTTTTCTGTATGTAAAATACAACTATTGTTTATTTCTGATGAATGAACTTGTTGTGTAGTTTAGTATTGTTGAATTGTTTTTATCGACTAAGGCCAAAATAGATAAATCCCTAGGTTAATAATCCACCCTACCCTGACCAATTAAATATTTATTTTGTTTTATAAATCAATAATAATATTCAATGGAAATCAATGTGCAAAAGCCATCAAAAATGAAATAAAATATGTTTGACTCAAAAGGCAGAACATGAAGTTTTTAGTGTTTAAGGTAAAATTGTGTAAGGGTCTGAAGAAAGAAAGTTGACCAAACTGTATTGACTGTTCCTGAAGTTTTATGCTCTACGTAGTACAGAGGTACAAGTTTGGAATTTTTTGTAGTAACTGACTGCAGTAACTTCAGTGTTTATTTTTGTTGAGTGTGAAATGTTTACAGTGGATTCAATAAGTAATACTAATGAGGGACCTAATTTGTCAGAATAGAAGGGTTTATCATTAACTCATGTACATAGATAAAACTAGATACACGTAGTTTACATGACTGATTACTCCGTTCTCTTTTAATTTTGTTTTAATTGGACTCCTTTGATGATATTGCAATTTTTAAGAGGTAGGGTGCCCTTTGGGATCGAGAGGTCAACCCCCCCCCCCCCCCCCCCCCCTTTGGACCACTGGTTAATTTCTCTGAGCAAAACTTACATGCTCCACTCCACCATGGTGTAAAATAATACCTGTGAGGACAGTGTCTATTCCTCGGTGCCGCAGATCGATGTTGGCTGTCACACGAGTGTAGGTTTCCATTGGTAGGCCAATGTCCATGGGAAGTTAAAATGTCAAAGGGTGCTTGAGGGGCCTAACGGCTGAAAAGAGCCCTAAAAATTTGTAACTTTTTCTTTCTTCATTCTTGTCTACAAATTAAGTTCCTGCCAAATTGATGCGTTTTGCATTATTAGGAGTACTCTATATTACAAGCCTAACTGTTTACTGAACGCAGTCTTGTTGGAAAAACTAAAACATTGATTTTGTCCTTCAAAATATTGTTTGTAAAATGAACCTGACTTTACAGCATATGAAGAACACTCTGTATTATTGAATGATATTTCAATGAAAATGTCATAAAACTTCTCAAATATGTGGAGGAGCAAAAACGTTTCAATCTGTTGTGAATAAAATAACATGCTGAGTATAAGTAGAGTTATTATTATAAACCAGGCCATGGTTAGAAAAAATGTTGGTTTGTCTGTCTGCCATTTGCAGGGGCGTCAATTTTCCTGATTAATCCGGAATTCCCATTCATCATCCATGAAAGAGCATTGCATTCTGACCAAAATAGACGTTGTTGTACCTTTAATCTGCTCTGAAGGATTTTATTTATTACAAATTGAGTTAAATGTGGAAATAATGTTATTAAAGATCTCTTGTTGGACTTAAATGTTTGGGCGCATTTGATTTTCTTGATTTTGAATTTTTCCCTGTTGACGCCCCTGCTTTTGGCACCCCCTCCCCCACTTCTGGCAAGATTTAAAACTGTGTCTTCCAATTGCGTTGTTTTTCGGAATTTTTAACCCATATCATGGCTTAAGCTGGCAAGTCTGGAAACTGTGTTGGCCTGCATACAATTATGAACTAACTAAAGGATGAAAGACTGTCAAAGCAAAGATAAACTTGTCAGTAAAACCAGAACGAAGATAAATAGAGAATACGCTTGGAACGATTCCGGGTCTGATGTTGTCAGACTTGTCTATCAGACTTGTCTGATAAGTTGCAAAAATCTGCTGATGGCAAAAGTCTGGCATGATTTTAACACCCCACAGCATATAAGCAACTTCCGCTTATTGCTATAAGCCATGAATACAAGTTGAATTGTCTCCCAGTAAGACATACAGTTCCCAGACAGTTCACTGGTGCTTTTGCTTTTAAGTTGAATTGAATTATATCAACGCTACATAGGGTCACATTGTTTAAACCAAATCACTGTATGATTTATTGGATGACCCTATGTTTTGGGGTGTAGATTTGAGTGGCGTAAGAAAAGAATAAATTTCTTGAAATTTATTTTAGCTCAAAAACATTTTTGGGGATTAGATCGCAGCAATTAATTAATGATGCAAATAACCATGAAAAATTATGAGACAAAATTGAATTTCACAAGGTTGCTTAAAATGTATTAATGAAATGTGCTGTGGGATTTCCAACCTGATGTCAAAATTTTGGTAGGATTGTGTAGAGTAAATGTTTAAGAATTCCAAAAAAAAGGTATACCTTTTCAAAATCGTCCAACTTAGTGACAATGCTATGACATGATGAAAACTAGAGGCATATGAAATAAATCTGACGTTCAAAATGAACATTATTGTACTACTTGCCTAAAGTCAGCATGAAACATTAAATGTTAACCAAATTGCCCCCATTATCTAGATAATGCTTTCTATCTGTATATACAGTTCCCTGGCTGAGAATGAGAAGGTTGTAAGTGCCATGTACAACCTTATAAGACTAATGCATATTTGAAATCTACATCATAAGGCACTTCTAATGAGCTTATTTTCATGAAAATTGGAACTTGTCATGTTGACCAAACTGAAGTTGAAAAAGCTTGTTTTACCATAATTAAAGAGCGATTGGCAGGCAGTTTTTCTTGTTTTCTCAAAATATTGATTTTGTAGTTACAACCTTCTCATTCTAAGCGAGCGAGTTATAATCTCATGTAGCACTGTGTGGTGTCCTAGGTAGATCAGATATACAGAAATCCAAGGGTCTTGTTTTATTTCACTTCACACATATTGCAGAAATCCAAGATTCATTTACAACAAATGTCTATACATATGCCAAAATAATATTAATAATATTTGTGTTGATTAAAGTAAAGTTAGTCTTCAGTTATAGAGAAATTAGAGAATTTTTATTCCATGGGAACAATATTAAATGATGTATGATGTAGGGCTGCAATGGTACACCTCTGACTTCTTTCCCACACGGTTCATGGTACAAGACTTTCGGTATGGTTCGGTATAAGCTTTTTATGAGAAAAATAAGGGCCCTTGCTCCATAGACTCCTCGGATCTTTAACATACCTGGAGTACAACACCAATTCACGCCAACCATGGTAATAATGTATATTATATATTGATCTCGTTACAGATGTATCAAGTCCAAATAGTGAAGCAAGTCCTCAAACGTCGGCTCAGAGAAAAGCTCAGCGTCGTCTCACCAGGGAAGACAACAGATACCATTCTGGTAAGATATCAAAATAAATATTTCAAACAGATAAATTAAGAAAATGTTAAGTTAACAATATGTCATCTTAATTTATTTGGGTTTGGTGGTTATTTTCCTACTCAAATCATATTTCAATATTGTTCGGATATCATTTCACCTTCCTTTGAATTTGATGACGATGTTCTTGTACAAGGGGAGATCATTTATTTATTCGATACTGGACATTGATTTGTTATGTTGGCAAGTCTTTAATTGGAAATTAATTGGAAATGTTGCAAAATTAGCACAAGTCAGAAAATTTAGGTCAGATGAATTTTGCCAGAGTTATCTTTGTTTGAAATTAACAAATATTTAGTAAAATGATACAGGTACTAATTCCCATTGTGTAAAGTGTATTTTTACTTTCTGAAATTAACCAAATTTGTGAATAATTTCCCACTATAGCTTTAATACTGAAAAATATTTGAATCTGAGATATGTTTGGGGTGAAGTTCAAGTTATAAACTTTGTTTTCATTATCTTCTAAAATTGTCTTTGACTCGTGTTTTATAGAATATAAAGTTATAACAGGTAAGAAGGGTTGCAGTAATGGTAGTTGTATAGATGGGACGCCATGTCTGTGTGGATTAGTAGCTATTTTACAACATAATTAGTTACCGTTCATACTTTGAAGCTGGTCCAGTGATATGACATGTGCACTGGAAGGAATGAGCTTTTTGGCAGAGAATAAACCTTATTTAATGGAAAAATACCAAGTATTGACTGAGTTATGGTTATTTGAAGTTTTATATGCTAAAGTTAATAAAAAAGCAATGTTTTAAATTGTCTAGGGATGAGTGATAATGACATCCAAAATGTTCTTGGCGACTCATTTCCAGGAATGGGCATTATGCCTCATTAGTACCCCTGTATAGTTCTTTATAGACATGCTATTTAATTATTTCTGCTATACTTCTGAACAAGGGGCAACTTTGTGTAGAAAATTCAGAAAAGTGGAAAGTAGGATTTAGCAAAATTTAGCGATTCATTCATCTGGGTCCTAGAGATATACATCACCTTCAGTTACATCACCATTAGTTACATCACCTTCAGTTACATCACCTTCAGTTTGCTCAATATACATCATGGTTTCTGGTGACACCAAAATGTGTAGACGTAGACTCATATTGTATCTTACATGAATACAGTCTTGCAGAGCAAGCCTTGTGATGTGGGATTTTGTTATATACAATTCATTCGAAGTTGATACAATCGATACATACCGAGCATAGCCTTTATTTGCCAGTCAGATTGCTGCTGTAATATGGCAGGCATATTTATAAGTGCCTCCACCAGGATTTGAACCCGGGTTGCCAGATTTGACGGCAAGCGCACTTACCAGTGATTTTTCGGATAATGCACATAACAGCTACCTTAAGTACCTTAAATTCTGTAACATTCAACACATGACACCAGTGTTTCTTCCAGCTCTGATTTTTTGGGGGTCAAACATGACCCCCTGTATCAGAATTTGGGGGTCATTAGAAATTTTAGGGGGTCATTATCTCATACCTTAAAATTGAATGACTACCAGGGCAATGTTGTTCGGTAGGTACTAAAGTCCAAATCAGTTCGGAACGGGTGTTTATATAACGGCTACATATGTTGCAATTTGCGGGTCTTAGCAGGGGCTATTAAAAAGTAAAAAAAACGATTTGCGCGGAGCGGCGATTTTCCTTTCGAACTTGTAATAATTGACGTAATTAACACATTACATAAATAAAACTGGCATTGGTATGGCCTCTAATTGTTTATTCTGAATGAAAATCGTCGATGTATTTAGCGCCGCAGATTGTTTAAATGAAGACCGTTCAATAAACTTTATAATGAATGCGAACAAGCGTCTACTGATTGATCGGAAACGACTAAAAGCCGTATACAAATACGTACGGTTTTGAATAATTCGACGACGAATAAAACCCTGCGTCACGGAAAACGCACAGGCTGAATTTCATTGCGTCAAAGATGAAATATGTGCGCCAAAAACGCAAAAACGCGCTCTGGAAGAAACACTGATGACACAATGGGTTTCAATTGTCACATAATTGCTATTTAATCGTTTTATCAAAGTCATGAGATTTTACTACATATATGAGCTGTTCTCCAGGATAACCGGGCTTAATGACATTGTGTTGTAATTATGCAATATGATTAAGAAAATTGTCTAAAATGAGAAAAAAATCGTCTCTTTTGATTTCATATTTAAGTAATTGTATAGTATAGCACTTTATAATCCATTAGCTTCAAGTTTTCTTTAAAATTGTGTTAAAATAGCTTCTGACTTTGTTGCTATGGTAATCGGTTTCTAAAAAGTACTCATATCAAGGAAAACAAGGGTTAGGTGGCATAAACCACGTGCTATTTTCCCCTGTAAGCAAACAGTCCCAATTTGGACGCATTTTATCATAATAAGAATACGATTCTAAAATGTGCCAACATTTTAAAAGTTTACGTCAAAAAATTATCAGAAACTGGATCTTTGAAATGAAAGTTTACGTAACGTCAAAAACGTAGAGAATGGCGTTCGCTATGTCACTCTTAAAATAGGCGGTAGTGGTTGATTTAAAAAGTCTTTAACTTTGTAAGTGTATGTAATAATTTGTTTAAATTTTCACAAACTGTGCGCAAGAGTTTCCTCTTTCTAACCATGTATTATCACCATTTTCTCAATTTTGTCACTAAACCCGGTTTTCCTGGAGAACGGCTCATATATATATATACACAAGAAGGAATTATAGTTACTTATTGTCAATGTTACCAATTCTTGATTTATACTACATAATTACAAGGTTGCCTTCAATTCGGGACATTTGATCATATTGGGTACATGAAACAATACAACTGCCTGACCTAGGAACCAACTGTGCACAGGCTGTGGTGTTACTCTAATTCAAATACTTGTCATTCTATTTTCTTAAGATTTGGTGACAATGTTTAGGGTCATATGATCTTGGCCAAATTTGATTATTGGCCCGATTCAGCCCGGGCCCATCTCAACTGCAAGCCCGCCCATCTGCGGGCGAACTTTGTGACATTTTGTCTCTTGTTGGAACTGTCAACAACGAGAAAATTTAGTGGTCAGTAATTTACAAGAAGAAAAAGATTAAAGCACAAAATTACACAATTTATATATTTACATGATGTGTTCTATATTTACGTGATGGGTTCTATATTTACGTGATGTGTTCTATATTTACGTGATGTGTTCTATATTTACGTGATGTGTTCTATATTTACGTGATGTGTTCTATATTTACGTGATGTGTTCTATATTTACGTGATGTGTTCTATATTTACGTGATGTGTTCTATATTTACGTGATGTGTTCTATATTTACGTGATGTGTTCTATATTTACGTGATGTGTTCTATATTTACGTGATGTGTTCTATATTTACGTGATGTGTTCTATATTTACGCGATGTGTTCTATATTTACGCGATGTGTTCTATATTTACGCGATGTGTTCTATATTTACGCGATGTGTTCTATATTTACATGATGTGTTCTATATTTACGTGATGTGTTCTATATTTACATGATTTTTTCTATATTTACATGATTTTTTCTATATTTACATGGCGTTAAATGTTTTCTATATTTACATGATATGTTCTATATTTACAGAGATTAGAACAGAAGCTGTGATGCAGGCGTTAGCGGCCCACAGTAAGAAGATACCCGTGATGCCACTACCATCTAAACGTACATCAGTTAATTATCACGGTCAACAGCGGCAACGAGATAGTAGACCTGGTTAGTATAGTTTAAGTCTAGAATTTGGTCTCTAGCCCGAAGCCCAAGGCTAGTAAAAACCAGGTCCGGCTAGCAATTCAAATAATATTCAAAATAATCACAAAACAATTGTCAATGAATAAAATCCACTTTTAATAAGTTAATGTTCAGACTTATAAATTTCTTCTCGGACTAGTAAGTTCTGCCTGGTTGGTAGCCCGACTGTATAAGACTATGTATGCCAATTGGTAATATAGTTTGAAGAAATATAGTAGAAACCAATTTTCACAGCTTTCGCGGACAACCCTCATACTTAGAATATGAAGTTTTTCGTGAAGACTTTAGTTTTACCCTATGGCACTCCCATCTAAACATACATGAGTTACTGCCTTTTGTTTTGTTTTTGTCACTATGTCAAGCAGTATCGGGGGGGGGGGGGGAGGGTTTCATCTCTAGTCTTATACTTATACAGTAAATCTTTGTTGTTTCTCATCGTGTGGTTTATGTTTTGGTTTATATTGAATCATTGTACTTGTGTTGCCATGTCTCATTGTTAATTGCATTGATAAATTTTATCTTTTACATTCCTGGTTTAAACCTTATAATGTGGATGTTTTACAACATGAATAACTACAGTATGTATTTCAACAGTTTTAAAGGAATATTTTGGATAATTATTTTTTTGTTTTTAATTGAAAAAAAGGATAAAAAATGATGCTTCTATTTTAATTAATTAATTAATTAATAAATGATTGTAATCTCTTCAAGTTTAATTCATGATATGATCTTTCTTGTGAGAAGAAAGGAAAGAACAATGTTCTCCAACGTGTGTGATTACAAATGTGTGACATCACCAGCCTATCAGCTTGAAAAACAAAACTTAGTCCACTTACTGTAAAATCATGTAATTTTAATGGGACAAAATATTTCGTGATTTTGGTAAAAAAAGACTATTTTGATGGGTCGTTAATTTGTGGATTTTGCATTTCAGGTAATAAATACAAAGTTATTGCTCGATGGAATTAAAATTTGGGGTAAAAGGTGAACCACAAAATTTAATCCCCCAGGAAAATAAATGATTTTACAGTACATTGTGTTTTCTAGAATTGTTGATCTATGATAGCAGTATTTGATATTGCAGAATCCTCGTCGGATGATGACAGTATTTATGACGAGGAAGCTAGTCGTAACTTTCATCGTGGTGCGAGGTCACGTGACAGTGGTGCCAGCTCGTCCTCGTCATTCTCCGATGTCAGCGCGTCACCACGACATTCAGAACGTCCTCGGAGCGCAGCGTACGTTAAATACCAGATCCCAGGCAACACGTCTCGTCAAGCTCTTGCTGATGTCATGCAGAGTGCCCGACATTGTAAGTCTTTCTTCTAGGGGCTTCATCTGACCCTTAAATCACCTGACCCTTAAAATCAGATTCAATTGGTGTCTTCTGACCCTTAAATTGTCACCTCAACCCTTATTAAGTTTAAGCTCTCTAAATTTAACAGAATTAAACTCAAAATAGTACTTTCTGTTTTGTGATGCCAAGTTAAAATCATGCCTCCCAAGGAAATTATCTTAATGACACAATAAAGAAAGTCCAAGTTGATTTCTAAGATGAGATTTATCTGAGATTGAGATGTTTATGGACATTAGGGGCCAGTACATGCTTGATCTTCTACAAGCCAATTTCAACGTCTTCACATGTTGTCCATAGCCTTTGTCGGAAGAGAATGTATAAATTAAATTAAATAATTTATGTTTTTAGTTGAAATATCGTGATTGTTGGTAAATACATATACCTGTTGACTTACACATCTTTACTACAAACCACAACTTAAACATGAATCAGTTAAACTTTCATTTGACATGTGTGTGGTTGCTATGTGTGGTTGTCCTTCGTCGTGTTTTATCAAGGTTGAGTTTTATGTATGTTACTGTAAAATGATTCAATTTTGCAGGCATTAGAAGTCAATTGTAGCATTTGATTTATGGTCATTTAAAGTTCTTTTATCAGAATTTTAGCAATAAAACAATGTTTGAAACCTAGTTAAGGTGTAGGAATGTGTGCTAATTGCTGCCAAAATGGACTTGTGACTTGTTTTCAGTATTCCGCATTATGTTGCAGTAGAACTCCTAAGTCAGGTTGGTTATTTCTGTTCTTTGTGTATTTTCAGCACAACATATATCACAGCCACCTGATGTTACAAATAATGCTAAAAGTAGTCGTCAAGCAGATCGTGTCGGACGAGGCGTGTCGTCAGTACGTGTTGCCGGGAATGTCGGCATGGATATGGACACAGATTGTAAGTATGATGGGAAATTTTCCTGATTGAGTATCGACGTTATCATATACTTATACACTAAGATTGGAGACAAAATTGAAATGCATTATTAGGCCCCTACCAGTTTTCAACTGATGGGCCTATAGGTCTGCTCTCCATCTGTCCATCAGTCAATCTGTCAAGAAAATCTGGATCCTGCCATAACAGTTTTAAAACTAGGTTTATGAAACTTGGTACGTGGATAGGGACCAATAATGAGATTATGCACGTCTAATTATTTGTTTTTTTGCTGAAAATGCTAAAAATCTGGATTCTGCCATAACTCAAACAGTTTTCAAACTAGGTTTATGAAACTTGGTATATGGATAGGGACTTATTAGGAGATTATGCATGTCTATTTATCATTTTATTTGGACAAAAATTGTGGTTACCATGGCAACTGAAACATTGACAATCAGAAAACCAGGAAAGGGACTTTCGTATTGCTTACAATTCTTAATTACTTGTTTCTCCATAGTTCAAAGTTTCAAGATATGGGCATATATTACAATGTAACAAGTGTTTGTAGGGTCACCAATTATTTTCCAATTTCGGATATTATGGGGAGACAATTGAGATGGAATACTGAGACAGTTTATCCAGGGAGAACACTCTTATTATTATATTTGTTTCAGAAAGTTGCATGTGATGTATATGTGCGCAATTTATCTTACTTCTGATTAGAATAGTGTATGGTGTACATATTGAGTTAAGGGTTAATGTATATATTTGCAATATATTTCAGCACCACGACATCAAGGCAAAGTGGCAGCAAAAATACAACAACTAATGAATACTTTGAAGGTATTATATGTTTGTTATTATTTATTTGTTTATATATTATTCTATTCTTTATCAAAATAATGCTAAATATCTTACATTATTACTCGTGTTACTATATATAGTAACAAAAAAGAGCCTATTTCAGGATGATCATGACCATCGCATGATATGTTTATAACCATTCTCATTTAACTTTGAACAGACTGTAGTAGAACCCTTGAATATATTTTGATATTCCATTATTTCAGCGACCTAAAAGAAAACCATTGAATGAATATTTTGTTGAAGATGATGATGCTCTAGAATGTAAGTGTGACTTTGCAGAGGTTTTATACACATCTGGCCCCGATATCCTGAATCATCTCAATCTGAGCAAGATCTCATCTCAAACTGAGCAAAATCTTGTCTTAATCAGAGCAAAATCTCATCATATCAATCTGAGCCAAATCTCATCTCAATCTGAGTAAGATCTAGTTCAAACTGAGCAAAATCTTGTCTCAAACTGAGCAAAATCTCATCTCAATCTAAGGAAGATCTCATCTCAATCTGAACAAAATCTCATCTCAACCTGAGAAAGATCTCGTCTCAAATATTGGCATTTGTCTTAGTCAGTATTTATTTCCATGTAAGGCTAGACTCAAGTTTATCATCACTTTGCAGAAAAAGTGTTCTGAGTTTATTGCAGTGAATCTTCAAGAGATGGTACTTCAGGTATTTCTCTAATTCTGAGCAAAATCTTAATTTGAGATATTTAGGATATCAAGGCCTGTGTTTAATACTGTCATTATAGTGTAGGTTTTTGTTGTTGGCTCAACTTTTACTACAGAGTACAAAACAAAACAAATACATATCAAGGAAATTTCTCCCCGAAATAAGTCAATAGAATTATATTTTCACATTGATGGGCCCCGATAAAATATTAGTAGCATGTTCGTTTAATATTGTCTTACTATAGGCATTAGGTTCAATGCTTGTCAATTTGAAACAAATAACAAAAACTTATTGTCAGAGGCCCCATCTCATGACGAGTTCTAACAGTTTTATTATTTGCCTTATTTATGTTGTGATTATTTCATCGTTTTGCATGGCCCCTTTTTGTGACCTTTATTTCATACCAAATTGCATTATATAACCTATTTTAGGGGTCGATGAGGGTAAGACATTCAGCCATAGTATAATCCCATCCGTAGGGGCTGCAGGTCCCTATTTCTCATATATAAAAAAAATCTTTTCTCAATTTCAATTGGCTTCCAATATAGTGTGCTTTATTTCTACTCTTATGACCATGAATAAACTATTTCACCAAAACTCTACCTCTTTCTTAGAACTGTCAATGCTCAAATTCCGCTCAAAATTATTTCAAAACTGTACAGAATTAAGTTGGTCGTCTGTTTATTAAGAATTGTTCTTTGTGTACTCCTCTGTGTGTACCCCACAACAGGGCTTGACACTAACTACTTTTGGCCACTGGTCCCCCAGCAAAGAAACGTAAAATTTGTAAATAAAACAGTTACTGGTCCTTCAAGATTTTCACTGGTGCTTCTTGATTTTCACTGGCCTCGGACCAGGGGACCAGTGTTAGTGTCGAGCCCTGCACGGAGGAGTTTCCGTCTGATTGTGGAGGAGCAAACAATGATCATCCGCTCCAATTGATCGTTGAGGAGCAAGCTTAATGACTTATTTGGCAAAGAACAGATTTAAAATTCTTGATGTAAAACTATGAAATTGATGGCTTGATGAAATTCATTCAAATTTTGCATGTTTCATGTAATTGGTATCCAGTATAATGCATTTCATATGTAGATTTTGAATGGTATTAGAAATTATATTCATACTACTACTGCAGGGGTGTCAATTTTCCTGATTAATCCGGAATACAGGATTAACATTTCCTGAAAGTGGCATGATTTCTGACCAAAATAAAAGTTATTTGACCAAAATATCTTGACATATGGCAAAGTTATGGTCAATTCAGTCTTTTTTGAAGGTATTTCTTAATAAAAATTGATTTAAATATGGAAACAATGTGGTTTAAGGCCTCTTGTTTATCAAAAATGGTTGAACACATAATTTTCCTAATTTTTTAACATTTGGCTCCGTTGACATCCCTGCCACATGTAGTGTATTCTATTGTTCAAGGTATGCATGAAGTACATGTTTTCAATCAATGTCACTGTTTTATCACTATGGAAATGAGTGATACTCTGTTGCAAGCTTTACAGTAAACTCCGCCCCAAAAATTATTAGCTCCGCCCACTTTGAAGATATGTAGATTATGCTTCTGATGCATTGGGTTGGAAAAACACTATATGTATAATGCTGGTTGACTACACTGCTTGATGCCTGAATGTTGTGCTAAGGTCTGTTTTCCTGGCACTGTTATTGCATGTCTGCTACATTGAGTCCCTGTCTTGTCCCTCGTTATATATTTCTATGTGAACAAAATTATATAAATAAAATATATGTTAGTTATTGTATTCAAGGATATGTCTGTTCATTAAAGCATGCAGTGATAAGAATCTTCACCATTAGACTTGGTGAAATTTATTATGTTATGTATGAAACTATTTTCCTTTAATTTCTGCTTAATTTAAAAGTTATTTTGTCAAAATCTGACTACAAATAAGCAAACTGCTGCCATATTTAGACACCCTACAAGCATAGGTATTGGCAACCGTAAACATTGGGAAAAATTGGTCAGCCCATTTAGGATTTCTCCATTCAAATCCCTGAGTACGTACAAGAACAGAAAGAAGTTTGAGCATGAGTTCTTTCCCTTCAAGGTTTTATGTGAGTTGTGTCCCTTGAAATATTTACAGCTATTAAGTCCCTTGAATTGAAAAACACTTTGATATCAGACCAGATTTCTTCAATTAACATGGAAGCAGCATATAATAGGGAACTAAAGCATAACACTGTGAGCCTAGTAACTTAATTAAATATCATCAGACAGTGACAGTAATCAAGGGCTCAGTGCAAAACTATGGTAACTACATCAATTTAAAGAGGCACATACCATAGTTTTGCTCTGAGCCCTCAATCTATTAATATCTAACGTAAACAAGTAACAGAATATAACATACATGTATATGTAGGCAGGTCTAGCAAGCATCTAACTATTTCCTTAGAAACATGATGTAATAAATAAAAACATAACTTTCTACCATATTTCTTGTTCAAATTCTATAATTAGCAATTATGAAAATTAATGTCATTGATATACTGGTTCCATGTGTTAACAAGCAAAGAATGTGAAATTAACACATTCCTTTTAGAAGTCTTTTAAAAGAGGTTATTGAGAATTAAGAACATGCTGATTGAAAATAATCATCCATCTTGAGTTTTGAAATTTCCACCAGTTGTAAGAATAATTTTCATTGCCTAAATTGTTCTTTTGAAAAGTGGATAGACTCAATAAAGCTTAATTACACAAAAGCTGCTGACATATAGTCACGAGTCATCTGGTGTTTACACTCTACTGAATCAGTTGCTGTCATTTTTAAAATATTTTATATTTTTGATGGACTTGGTAGCTCAGTACCTTTAACATAGTGGTTGCTACAAAACAACTAACTCTATTGTAGTGAGATGAGGCCAAAGTAAAATGATTTCAAGATCCCTCTCCTCTATTTTCATGCAACAGTCTTTGGGATTATATAACTTGCTTGTTATTAATTGTATGATTGTTTAAAATATGTAACATTCTATATTACAGCCCCACCTGCCGACCCTAATGCCCCAAAACCTGAAGGTAGTACGCTGACCCCTGTCTCCGGGGACCCGCTCGTGGTAATTCATAATTTATATCATCTTCTTTAGATTTTGTTATACCTCTCTTAACCATTGACATCGATGAATATATGACATACTTGCCAAGTACTCCTATTAAAGTGGAGCTACTCATATTTTTGTTGATAAATTTCCAAGTTCACCTACCTTTGCACAAAAGTTCATTTGGTTCATTTTATGATCTTCTGTCCCATATTTATAACCACTGAATTAGTACATTCCTTGTTGTATACCATTGCCATTTATGCCATGATCTATTTTCAGTGAAATATGTCCCACCTTTTAAAGTATGAGCAGTTATGTAATAATGTGAGTGCGGTATCAGAGATAGATCATACTTTATATACTTCAGGTTCCGTCAGGTTTACCACGTAATTTGGAAGCAGCGTTACATAGATACGGTTCATCAACATATAAAGCACTAGCGGTCACAGTCCTAGATCAAAATGGAAAACCTACAGTCAACTTAACTTATGGTAAGATACGGTCATATAAAACTTAAAACAAAAGGGGCCAGGCTTTTGAATTATTGAAATAGCATGGTGCATCGGAGAAACATTGTATTTATACAGTTGCCTGCTCTTTTTTCTTTAAATGCTGAGCATGGCCTGTATTTTTGCTTTACTTCTACTGAATTGATGAAATTCGCGAAAGTAAATAGCTGCAAAAATGTTAAAATAAGTAAAACGTGAAACTTTCTTGGTTTTGAATGAAATTCATTGTTTTTCGGTATGAAGTTTACAATACTGTTTTTAGTTTAAAATACTTTTTTAAGCACGGATGTTTGCCTATCAAGTAAAAAGTGTTTTATTTTGTGTGTAATTGAAAGTTTCTTTGTTAAATGAAAATAGTTTAGGTATAGGTATATCATCGTCCTTAATTGCTGTTTGGTATTGTTAGTCATGTACTTTTTTGTTGTATTTGCAGGAAAATTACTGAGTAAAACACAGAAGATAGCATATAATTTATTGAACAAAGTGGGTCAGAAAGGGGAAGTACCTATAAAACCATTAGATAGGGTGAGTTACAAGTTACTATGTGTCTCAACTTTGGATCAGCTAAACTAGAGTTTGTTTTGTATTTTATTATATATAATAAAGACTCCTCCTTCAATTGACATTTCACCAGTTGTCAATCAATAACTTATAAATCAATTTTAAAGATAAGTTATAATCACAATGTCCAATGGATTAATTTGAAAACCTTCGCCAAGCAGCCTTTGTCAAATAATCAGATGGAACGATGTCTGCTCTGGCCTAATGTCCATTGTTAAAAACTTCAGTTTAAGTAAAGTTATGTGATACAATTGTTTTCTATTTTATTTTTGATAAAATTATTTTGTTGTCTGACGTGTGAAATATTTCTCTGTTTTCAGGTTGCATTAGTTTATCCTAACAACGACCCTATCTCATTTATTACCGGATTCTACGGTTGTTTAATGGCCGGTGTTGTCCCCGTACCCGTGGAAGTTCCGACATCTCGAAGAGTAAGTATTATACGGGATTCAACAATTCCGGAATAATCTGGTCATCTGGATATGCTGCACTAGGAACACAAAATAAACGTTATTTGATGAAAAAATTCAAAGAATTGACACAGTTATAAGCATTTAAAGTTCCTTTGGCTGAATTTCAACAATTAAACAATGTTTGAAACCTAGTTAAGGTATATGGCTGTGTGCTTATGGCACCCGAAACCGACTTGTGACTCGTTTTCAGGATTGGGCATTAGGCCTCAGTAGAACCAATGTATTACGTGCTTTGTACCAGGGTCTCAATTCTCCTGAAAAATCCGAAATTCTCCATTTATCATTCCTGACAGAGCAATGACTTCTGACCATAATAAGTTATTTGATGAAAATACCTCAAGAAATGCCAAAGTGATGGTGAATTTAAACTGTTCTAGAGGATTTTCTTAACTAACTCTAGAATCATCTGGAATTTTCATTGGACACCCCTGGATCATGTTAAGTATGGAAATAATGTCATTGAAGGTATCTTGTTTCTCAATTTTCTTCGGTGGCATACAATTTTCTGGATTTTTCATTTGGCCCCGTTGACACCCCTAAATCATGCTAGAATTTATATGTAACATTTTTAGTAACGATACATTGTCACTTGGTGAAATGGAACATGCACTGTCGTTGCATTGTGTAATTAATATGTTTAAGTCAGGTATATCAGGGTTTCTACAATGCAGGATTAATCTGCAATTCCTGATTTGCTGCACTGGAAAGAAGGAATCCTTTTTGCAGAAAATAAAAGTTATTTGATGAATATATTCCTAATATTGGCTGAGTTATGGTCAGCTAAATTTTGACAATAGAACTATGTTTGAAACCAAGTTTTTGTGTTGGGATGCATGCTAAATACACCTGAAACATACTTTCATCTGATTTTCAGGAATGGGTTTGATGCCTCAGTAGAACCTCTGGTATATGTAACATGAATGATGTTATATTTGTTATTTCAGGATGCAGGAGGTCAGGGTGTGGGGTTTATGTTAGGAAGTTTAAATGTCTGTCATGCATTGACATCAGAAGCCTGTCTCAAAGGATTAAGTAAAACTCCAAACGGTGAAGTCGTCACATTTAGAGGTATGTCTATCCATTATCCTGGTCACGACACCAAAATGTAACAGGGAAAGAAAAATGTTCAACCAGACAAGGGGCTCGAACCCGAGACCCTTCGCTTACAGGGCGAATGCTCTACCGACTGAGCTAACCGGCTGCTTACACAAGTTTCTCCCCTATAAGTTATTAAATTCTATACACCGGCTACATAGCCTTCTACTAAATTGGATTTTGTATGTAAGTCTTGCAAATAGTTTTTATCGTGAAAAATTGAGGAAAACTGGTTTGGCACATTTTGCCTTGAAAATTTCCAAGTTGAAAATGACAAAAACTTATGCAAAATGTCTGAATTTTAGGAAAGTATAAATCATCTAATTCATTATACATGTATTGGCAAACAGTTTTCAGTATTTTGGAAATGTCTGGAAACTTTTACCCATGTATTTATGATTACAGGTTGGCCGAGATTAAGTTGGTTATCTACAGATAGTATGTCAAAGTTACCCAAAGATTGGCAAGCACCACCTAAAACCTCAGAAGATGTTCCAGCTTATGTTGAAGTCAAGGAGATACAGAATCGCTCAGATACGGTAACCATGACACCAATCTATATATAGTAACATAGTCTAAATATATTAGTAACATGGTCTAAATAAAGTAACATAGTCTAAATATAGAAAAACACAATTTGAAAATAGTAACATGAAATTTGTTTTCTTAAAATTACTTATGATAAGAACAAATTTCAACATTTTCTAAATTTATAATTAAACTGTAGTAGGACAGATGTTTTTTTGTAGTCTGTGTCAAACTTTCTACTTTTTTGGTCAGGAGTCGAAGTTCTGACTGTAATTTTGACCAGTTTAAAGGTTCATTGCAGTAAAACTATTTTCTACCATTAAAAAATTGAGGTTTTTGAATATTTTAATGAGACATGATTTGTTTATTATTTCAGTATACAACAGGGAAGGATGGGAGTACAGTCGGTGTTACAGTGACTAGAAATGGTGCACTCAGTCATTGTAGAACATTAACTGTAGCCTGTAATTATACTGAAGGTATGTTTGAATCTAAAATATTGGAATCATATTATTTATTATCCTTCAATATTACTGTTACACATGTATATTGTAAATTATTGTGGTTTAGTCAAAACAAATATAAAACTTATCAAACCTTTAAGGTACAAGGAATAAATTTTATTGAGCCTTAAGGCATGAAATGATTACTGTAAAACATTAATTTCATGGGTGATTAAATTTTTGTGGATTTCTTAGTTCACCATCAACCATGACATCATCCCATCGAACCATAATTCTGACCATCAGATTTATCACCTGAAATTAAAAATCAACGAATTAGGGTCCCATCAAAATGGTCTATTGTACCAAAACCACGAAATTTTGTCGCATTGGAATCAAATGATTTTACATTATCAGCATAGACAAGCTATGTTGCTTACAAACAAATCTCTTGTCAGCAAAACAGGTTACGGCAACTGCACAATCATTGCATATGCATTTGTCCTGAGAACACCACAACCCCACACTGGAATGGGAATTTACTCAACCTCCACATAATATGTGGTAGTCATAAGCAATATAGATCCACTTTGTCTGCTCAGTTTTGGATCGACACGTTTTTAGTTCTCAGCCTAGTAGGGATCTGTGTTTCTGAGTGAAGGCGACCCCGCAGCCACTGCATCTTGGTTTTAGAGTATATATGTTTATATTTACAGGTGAAGTGATGGTGTGTGTTCTGGATTTCAAACGTGATGTTGGTTTATGGCATGGTATATTATGTGTAAGTCAATTCTTCTCTACATACCTAAACTTTTTTACATTAAGTCTTTATCTTGTTAAAAAAGATAACTTACCAATTTTCTAGGGCTCTTTTCAGCTGTTAGGCCGCTCAAGCACCCTTTGACATTATTACTTCCCCTGGTCATTGGGCTACCTATGGAAACCTACACTTGTGTCTCCCTGTGGAGACTATTTCTCTCCTGTGGGTGTGGCAGCCAACATCGATCTGCAGCGCCCAGGAATAGACACAACCCTCACAGGTACCAATTAACACTTTGATGGAGTGGAGCATGTGTGTCTTGCTCAGAGAAATAAACCAGTGGTCCAGAGGGGGTTTGAACCCAGGACCTCTCGATCCCGAAACATGCACCCTACCTCTTAGGCCACCGCTCTCGTGTCTGTGAATATATGGCTGTGGCTGTTGACAGTAAGTTTGAAATACAACAACCAATATCGGGATCCTTTCTATTCTGGAACAGGGCAATGATTTCTGTTTGTATAGTTATTTTATACATGTATTATGTGTTGTATATTTCAGAGTGTATTTAATGGTATGCATGTTATATTTATCCCTTACTCCTTGATGAAAGTTGATCCGGCTTCATGGATGAAAATGATTACAAAATACAAAGGTTGGTATAAAGTAACTGTAGTATATTACTTACTAAGAGATGTGGCAATATTGACCAATCAGAGTTCACTAGTATACCAAGAGAAGTTGAAGGTTTCATTTTCCGTAACTGACACACAGTATTTTAGCTAACAAATTCCTGATAAAGTTGTAAGTATAACATTGCCTGATTTTATCCAGATTTTTCTACGAAAAAATTAGGTTATTAGACTGGTGATTTTGGCGGACGTCCATGATTTGTTGGTGTATGTTACTACAGTAACTTTATGATTTATTGATGTATATATTTCAGCATCTATTGCGATAGTGAAATCCAGAGATATGCACTGGGGATTGTTAGCACAGAAAGATCACAAAGATGTCAACTTTAATTCATTGAGATTATTGTTGGTGGCTGACGGTGCAAATCCATGTAAGTATACATTGAACCATCATACTACATTCATGTCCCTACAGGCATAGCATGGGATATAGTCCAATTCCAATTTCTGAACAAAATAAAAGTTATTTGATGAAAAAATTCAAAGAATTAACAAAGTTATGATCATTTGAAGTTCTATAATCCAGGGGTGTCAATTTTCCGGATGAATCAAGAATATTTGATTCACATATCCTCGAAGAGCCATGATTTGTTACCAAAATAAAAGTTATTTGATGAAAATATCTTGAGAAATAGCAAAGTTATGGTCAATTTAATCTGTTTTGAAGGAATTTCTTAATAAAAACTGATTCAAATAATTATGTAATTCCTGTCTGTACATTGCATGGACCTTAAAATACTTTTACAATTTTGACTTTTCGCTTGACTTTTGTGGAGCTATTGTCCTGACGGGTATGTGTGTGTTGCTTAAGTTTTTTGTCAGAGTCATTTTCTCAAGATATCCACTGGAAACTCAACAGCTGATAAGAATGTATCCTATATTTATTGAGTTATCTGCCCTTGTTACTCTTTTTCACTCACAGACTCTTTTTCACTCACAGAAGAGAAAGGATACTATCAAAAACGACCAAGTTGCATCTAGCAATTGTATGAGGTGCTTTTGTTTTTAAAGAATGATAGCAATGGCCCCTAGTGAAACCCCTATAAATGAATTGATAAACGATTTGTTGTTGTTGTTTTATTTCAGGGTCTCTTACTTCCTGTGATGCATTCCTGAATGCATTCCAACCTAAAGGTTTAAAACCAGAAGCTATATGTCCTTGTGCAAGTAGTTCGGAGGCTCTAACTGTATCAGTACGCCGGTAAGTATCTTGAGAAATGGCAAAGTCATGGTGAATTGAATCTGTATTGAGAGAATTTCTTAATAAAAACTGATTTAAATATCTAAACAATGTTGTTGAAGGCCTCTTTGTTTGTCAAAAATGGTTGACCTCATATGATTTTCCTGATTTTCAATTTGGCTCCGTTGACACCGTGATATTTGAATGATGTGCATATGTATTACAGGCCTGGACGGACAAGTTCTAGCGCTACAGGACGTGGTATATTATCTATGCAGGGTCTAAGTTATGGTGTAGTCAGAGTGGACAGTGAGAATAGTTTAACATCTCTCACTCTACAAGATTGTGGACAAGTTATGCCAGGAGGTAAGTAATATTGTGCACAACTTTCTGCAATCTCATTAAACTTAATTGGTCCCTAATTTGTTGTTTTTCGATTGATCCCTAATTTGTTGTTTCTCGATTGATCCCTAATTTGTTGTTCCTCGATTGATCCCTAATTTGTTGTTCCTTTATTGGTCCCTAATTTGTTGTTCCTCGATTGGCCCCTAATTTGTTTGTATGTTCTTGATAGGCCCCTAATTTGTTGTTCTTGATTGTCCCCTAATTTGCTATTTCTTGATGGCCCCCTAGTTTGGTATTTTCTGATAGACCCCTAATCTGCTGTTCCTTAGATTGGCTGCTAATTTGTTTGTAATGTATGTTGTTAATCTAAAGGCTCACAGGGAAGACCGGGCTTGCCCAACTGTGTTGCCTCTTAAAATAAAGTTATTATTATCTTTTTGACCCCTAATTTGTTGTTGTTATGGTTACAGCTGTGATGATTGTGGTGAAGATTGAAGGATCTCCGTATCTGTGTAAGACAGACGAGGTCGGAGAACTGTGTGTATGTTCTGGTTATACCGGCGTTCAATATTGGGGACTACAAGGGATCACTGTAAATACATTCCAGGTAAGATATTAGGGGCTGTGGATGGGGACCCCTATTTCATATGTTTCCAATCAGTAATAAAGAAGTTTTTGTAACTAAGAAAATGCTCGCATTGGGAGTATGGAGTATGATTTTGAGCATGGGGTATGTTCTCCAATGTTTATAATCACCGGGCCAGGTTGGATAGATATTGAGTGATTTTATGGTTTACACGGGACTCAACTTCAGTTGGTAAAATCTAAAATTTATCAAAAATCCCTTAAAATCACATTTCTTTTGGCTTGGCCAACCTCACACTTTTATATGAATCTGGACTTATTCATCTAGAAGAAAAATAATGCATAATATCGGTTTATTACATTTTACGCCCATATAATATATTGCGTGACTAACGCAGTAAAATATATTTGTTACTTTTGCGCTTTAAAAATGTATTGTATTTGTGTTTATGTATTACAGGTACAACCGTTAAATAGTGATGGTCGTCAAGCAGGTGACAAGATATATGTACGCACGGGTCTCCTTGGATTTCTCGGGCCGGTGAGTACAACTATTTAGTGGTGTAGATTTTCCAGATAAAACCAGAATTCTGGATTTACAAATCCTGAGAGCGCCATGATTTCTGACCACAATAACAATTATTTGATTCAAATATGAAATAATGTTAACAATTATCTTGTGTTAAATTAATGCTATTGTTATTTATATAAGTTTTGGTGATTGTAAATATTTACTGTACGCAAACTCGATTACTATAACAAAAGTTTTTTTATGACATAGAATAATTGCGGAAAAGTTGAATTCCAAACTAAGTTTTTATGAAATTGTTGATTTAACAGGCTACGCAGTATTTTGGTCACTTGTCCGACAGATACAAATTGTTAAACTTGTTATCAAAACAGTTACTGATCCTTCAAGACGTTCACTGGTCCTTGCTCATTTTCACTGGCCTTGGCCCAGCGGACCAGTGTTTGTGTTGAGCCCTGGGCCCGTATTCATAAAGCATATTAAATGAAAACTTAAATATTTTGACTTAAGTTAAAATATCGAGCTGCCCATATTTCCCTAGAAATGAAAAATAGCCCATCTTTTCTTTATGATTAATGTAGCTCTTTACATAATGCTTCTAAACTATGTAAATGATTGTTAATATTAGTTTTCCTGTTTAGCTGATACACTTAAGGAAAATTTGAGATTTTTAGAAAAAAATAAGTTTTCACTTAAGATGTTTTATAAATACCTGCTATGAAATCACAGAGAAGAAAACATGGATGTATGGGACAGAAAATTGTGCAAACTTCATGAAATATTTGTAGAAATGTCGTAACTTAGCAACTAACAAATAAATGTTTTATATGATCAGGGTTCGAATTTAAGCTCGCATACTCGCTAATAGCTTGTAGAAATTCAGAATAGCGAGTGACATTGAAAGTCACTCGCATATTTTAGCGAGTATGAAAACAAGGAGCAAACACCAATAAAAGTCAAAAGAACGACGCCCGAATGGACGAGTGAAAATTTCGGCGAGTAACGGGCAAAATGGCAGTTAGTTATTCCAATTATCCAGACTGGTCCGCCGTATCACAATCAGGATCTCAACAGACGCTTATGGTTATATAGAACGCTCCGTAGTAACAAGCGTTTACCGATCGGACACCAGTCTATTACCTATTTACGCGACCGAAAACAAAAATGTTCTAAAATACGATATCGTCGTTTTTCATCTATGACAGACGATCGTCCTTTGTTGAAGCATGAACACTTTTCTAATGATTCGATTTACGGCTAAAAGGAGCTTCAAAACATGCAATAATAGCAACAAATGTAAATGTCACCTGTATCCGCGACACTGATGGAAATTGACGTAACGGACTTACAATTTTCGTACCCGGCATTCGCATCAAGAATAAATCGATGCATCAATGATGAAGCTTGAAGTTTTAAATGATTTAACACGTATGTGAACGGCAGTTTCCTTTTTGATGTATCTTGATTTTTTGTTTATCTGTTTCATTCTTCAGGCATAGTGATCAAGGCATAGCACTTTTTAGCAGTTCATTTTCTATCATTAAATTGGTTAATGAACTTTAATAATTTTTTTAGCTAGTAGCTTTTCCTTTTAGCTAGTGAACCCCAATGGCACAAGCTAATTTTAGCTAGTGGAAAATATCGCTAAATTCGACCACTGATGATGATTTCAGGGTGGTCTTGTATTTGTATGCGGCAGTAAGGAAGGTTTAATGCAGATCTCAAACAGGAGACATAACACAGATGATATCATAGCTACAGTACTCGCTGTCGAACCAATGAAGTTTATATATCGTGGAAGGTTAGTGTTTGCTTGCAGGGCTTTTTTAGCTCACCTGAGCACGAAGTGCTCAAGGTGAGCTATTGTGATCGCCCAATGTCCGTCGTACGTCGTACGTCGTCAACATTTTGACTTGTAAGCACTGTAGAGGTCACAGTTTTCATTAAATCTTAATGAAACTTGATCACAGTGTTTGTCTCTATAAAATCTAGGTCAAGTTCGCAACTGGGTCATGTGGGGTCAAAAACTAGGTCACTAGGTCAAATCTTAGGAAAACCTTGTGTACACTCTAGATGTCACCAGTTTGTTCCAATCTTCATGAAACTTGGTCAGAATGTTGTTCTCAATAAAATCTAGGGCAAGTTCAAAACTGGGTCATGCAGGGTCAAAAACTAGGTCACTAGGTCAAATCTTATTAAAACCTTGTGTACACCCTAGAGGTCACCAATTTGATCCAATCTTCATGAAACTTGGTCAGAATGTTGTTCTCCATGAAATCTAGGCCAAGTTCTAAACTGGGTCATGCAGGGTCAAAAACTAGGTCACTAGGTCAAATCTTATTAAAACCTTGTGTACACCCTAGAAGCCACCAATTTGATCCAATCTTCATGAAACTTGGTCAGAATGTTGTTCTCTATGAAATCTAGGCCAAGTTTAAAGCTGGGTCATGCCGGGTCAAAAACTAGGTCACTAGGTCAAATCTTAGAAAAACCTTGTGTACACTCTAGAGGTCACCGTTTTTGTCTAATCTTCATAAAACTTGGTCAGAATGTTGTTCTCCATGAAATCTAGACCAAGTTCGAAACTGGGTCATGTGGGGTCAAAAACTAGGTCACAAGGTCAAATCTAAGAAAAACCTAATGTTCACACCAGAGGTCGCAATTTTGATTGTACTTTCATGGAACTTGGTCAGAATGTTGTTCTCTAAGGAATCTAGGCCAAGTTCAAAACTGGGTCACGTGGGGTCAAAAACTAGGTCACTAGGTCAAATCTTATTAAAACCTTGTGTACACCCTAGAAGCCACCAATTTGATCCAATCTTCATGAAACTTGGTCAGAATGTTGTTCTCTATGTAATCTAGGCCAAGTTTAAAGCTGGGTCATGCCGGGTCAAAAACTAGGTCACTAGGTCAAATCTTAGAAAAACCTTGTGTACACTCTAGAGGTCACCGTTTTGGTCTAATCTTCATAAAACTTGGTCAGAATGTTGTTCTCCATGAAATCTAGACCAAGTTCGAAACTGGGTCATGTGGGGTCAAAAACTAGGTCACAAGGTCAAATCTAAGAAAAACCTAATGTTCACACCAGAGGTCGCAATTTTGATTGTAATTTCATGGAATTTGGTCAGAATGTTGTTCTCTAAGGAATCTAGGCCAAGTTCAAAACTTGGTCACGTGGGGTCAAAAACTAGGTCACTAGGTCAAATCTTATTAAAACCTTGTGTACACCCTAGAGGTCACCAATTTGATCCAATCTTCATGAAACTTGGTCAGAATGTTGTTCTCTATGAAATTTAGGCCAAGTTAAAAGCTGGGTCATGCCGGGTCAAAAACTAGGTCACTAGGTCAAATCTTAGAAAAACCTTGTGTACACTCTAGAGGTCACCGTTTTGGTCTAATCTTCATAAAACTTGGTCAGAATGTTGTTCTCCATGAAATCTAGACCAAGTTCGAAACTGGGTCATGTGGGGTCAAAAACTAGGTCACAAGGTCAAATCTAAGAAAAACCTAATGTTCACACCAGAGGTCGCAATTTTGATTGTACTTTCATGGAACTTGGTCAGAATGTTGTTCTCTATGGAATCTAGGCTAAGTTCAAAACTGGGTCACGTGGGGTCAAAAACTAGGTCACTATGTCAAAATTTAGAAAAACCTTGTGTTCACTCCAGAGGTCGTGGTTTTGATCCAATAATTATGAAACTTAATCAGAATGTTGTTCTCTATGAAATCTAGGCCAAGTTTTAAACTGGGTCATGTGGGGTGAAAAACTAGGTCACTAGGTCAAATCTCAAAATTGCAACAAACTCAGGTGAGCGCTTAAGGGCCAATGGCCCTCTTGTTTCACTATATAAATGAGGCCGACATAAGGCTACTTCACAATTTAAATATGCCACTTTCACAATCAAAACCACTTGCCCAGGCCCCAAACTTTCCAAAATTTGGAATTAATTAAACCAGAGCCACTTAAACATTCAATGGTGAAATATTTCAAGCCTTTATTGGTTTTCATGATAAATAAAGGTAAATAAAATGACTGGCTTTTATTGTCACAACTTTGATGATGTGTCCATATTTTGTATGATTGCTGTATTTTTTATCGAAGTATTGAAGTACTCGCTTTACTAACCTTTATACTGGGAAAGTCATGTGATATAATGTTGTATTTTGTAGGATTGCTGTATTTTCTATCGAGGTATTAAAGGATGAGCGTATTGTGATTATAGCGGAACAAAGACCAGATTGTCCTGAGGAGGAGAGCTTTCAGTGGATGTCACGTGTACTACAAGCTGTAGATAGTATACATCAAGTTGGTGTATTCTGTCTGGCACTTGTGCCACCCAATTATTTACCAAAGGTATACACTCTATATTATGTCTTCTTCTGCCCACAGATAACTGTATCGTTGAAAACGAAAAACAAAACCAAAAATAAATCACTAGAAAAATATAAATTTTACATTTTTTTTAGTTTTCAAATTGTCTTTATCAATGATACAGTTACATGTGGTTCCACCCAATTATTTACTAGAGGTAAAAGCTATTAAGCCATCTCATATAAGATTGTATTTTATCGGAATTTAGTGAAATTTCTTATTGTGTTTTAATCAAATTGGATAAATATGCTTAATTTAAATTCAACTATCTGAGCTTCAGTTTGCTTTATACACATGTATTATCATTGTCATCTACTTTTACTATCAATTCATTAAGTATTATGTGATAACTGTTTGTATTTTCATCATAAATATGTGACGACGTCTGATAAAAGGGGGCTTGTTGCCGTTGACGTCGTTACGAGAAAAACGTCAATTTATCGACGTTACTTTTTATCACGTTTTGTGAGCATGATGATGTCTTTGTTTGCATGATTAAAACGAAATTATACCACCTACACCCTTAAAAATTGTTGACGGACAAAATAATACCGTGATACGGCTTGTTGTGGTTTTATCCGCTTGAATACGTCATCAAAAATCGTCATACGACCTTTGAACTCAGTCACTGCTGCTGAATCCACGCGATGCTGATGTGCGAAAGATAGTTGTAAAGTTTTACGTATTTCAACTATGTTTCAGCATGAGTCTTGTTTACTTGAAGGTAAGTTAGATTAAAGATTAGGTCTGCCATACTTTACCATGCATTAGCGGCTTGGTTAATAGTCATTTGCATCATTGAAGACTTCTAAAAATAAACCGACCCACCCGGAAGTGAATGTTTTGTTTATAGCAACCATAACTTTTACGGGTTAATCGATGTTTTAAAACTGGTAGGCATAATCTTTGGGGGTGTAATATGGTTTATAACATAACAATATCATGCAGGCTTGCTGCATAAAGCTTTTACCCAGCTGAGCAAGTCTTATGAATCGCCAACAAATTTAAATGGTTTCGACCTCAAAACTTTCGTACTCCGCTAAATGTGAGCAGTACTCAGTAAACACATTCTGGAATGTATGTAGATGGTCTTATCTAATCTGTTTCCGAACTGTACGTAGACATTGATATGGACCTGACATTGAATGGAACATAATTATTATTGAATTATGAAGTTATTTGTTTAATTCATTTGTAGATCAACACTATAAACTCATGAAATGGCTGAACTATCTGACACATTGAATGGATGATGAGCTGTAGATGGATATGGAGAATTTCTAACACATCATGTTGATATACTCTTCCATTATGTACAGGTAATTAAATTGTGTTGATGAATGCTTGAAATTCAGAATTCAGCTTATAAATGTTTTAATACTGTCACTCCATATAAATGTATGTTTTATACAATACATTTATAACAAGCTGACACTACACTCCTCCCTATTCTGTTTTCAAGGTGCTACATTCAGAACTGTACCACACTAATTGACTTAAATAACTGTAAACTACATATGAACATTGTCTGTTTAGTTGCACACCTAGTTAAATTCAGATTCACTCAGTACATGTATTAGCACAGACATATACATGTACATTTTTGTAGCCCTCCCCCCCAGAGTTTTCTTTGTGAAATTAAATGAATTAGGCTGGTTAATTTTATAGCATAAATTTCAACTGTCTAGATGTGCAACTAAACATGCAGTGCTCCTAAGTAGTTAGTTAAGTGTGGTACAATACTGGTTGCATGTTATATTTGTAATTATTGGTTTGGGTTAATAGTTATGTCAAAGAAATGAAAAAGCATTTTATTTTCTAATCTCATTTAACACTTCCAGACTCATCTAAATTTGCAATTTTCACACATAAAATATCTCACATTATATTAAATTTTAAATATTAACTTTAGTGTAAGTTTTTATTGCAATTTCTTGGCTTGATTAAATATCATGTGTTTGCTCTCATGTCCTTATGTAGGCATATTTAAATGTTCATTCTAGCCTGGTTCAAGTCAACTGTTCAAATTTCATACATGTATTGATCTTCTTAACATATTGTGACCAAATCATGTATAATTTCAAGTTGGGTATGTGGTATCAATAAGGATCATACCATATATTGGAAGTTGCATTGTATAAAAGTTAGTTTGTTGGTTTATCCTAATAAGTCATCCAACTGATTAAACATGTTCACTATCATAACAGCCACTGTTTTCAAACTGCTGTATTTTTTGGTCTGCTATGCATTTATTTGTCACCATTCAGACAGTGGTTTAACTTATAATTTACTAATTGACTCTTATTTTTTTGCAGAGGAGGATGTATGAGTAGCTTGTAGCTTATGTCTTATGGGAATTGATCACACAGTGGGATAGTATAAAAAGATATGGTAGAATAAACACCTAAGTACTACAAAAAAGTATTCAGGACACATGCCACCATTCAAAGGTAAATTGGTATTGCATACAAAGTTTGCTTAATGTCTATAGATACTGCATACATTTATATTATTTTTAAAGTACTAATCCCTTTACATTATAACATACGTATTCTATGCATATGTAAGATTCGGAAAAACTTCTATAATTTCAGTTACACACTATCAATAATCAAGTCATTGATTAGAACCCATGGAGTAAGTAATACATTTTAAAAAGTAATTAGGAAACTTATAGTCCCCTCCAGTTGGAAACTGGTAATGCAAATAATGACATGTATGTTTATGTCAGAAAATTATAATTATGTGTTGTTTTTTGGTATATTTTCAGCTGAAACGGTACTAGGGAAGAAGAATCTATGAATGGAAGATGAAAATTGTCTGAATTCAATGTTTTCACTTGACTTTTACTACTGTATTAATTTGCCAGCAATAAATTTGTGTTTATTTATAATTGTGTTGTCTGCTCTCTGCACTTTTAAGTATAAGTTATGTATACATTAATGTATGGTCAATTTCTACACTAGGTCCTCACTAAATAGCACATCAATTATTTTATTAATTACTACATTGCAATATATCAGTATTAATTAAATCCTTCATAGTACTGGTAGACTGGTATACATGTACATGGATTTCCTGTGACTGGAAACATTACACTACATGTGTTTTAAAAAGTGTCAAAAGTAGCATTTTGAATTATCATTCTTCAACTTAGTGTATATGTACAGCTTTTAGATGTCACTCACTCAGCCTTATCTTGAATAAAAAAGTGCATGTAGTAGAGGCAGCATTTTGGGATTCTTATGAAGAATGGCTACTCAGTTTACCTTTAAGATAACCAAGTACCACATTGGCCCTCTTTTTTAGCTCACCTGACCACAATGTGGTCATGGTGAGGTTTTGTCATACCGAGATGTCCGTCGTCCGTCGTCCGTCGTGCGTCGTGCGGCGTGCGTCGTGCGTAGTGCGTCGTGCGTCCGTCAACAATTTCTTCAAACGACTTCTCCTCCTAAACCGCTTGGCCAAATTTGATAAAACTTAACAGGAATGTTCCTTGGGTGGACCTCTACCAAAGTTGTTAAAAAGATTCCAGTCCGTCGCATAACTAGGTCACACAGGCTAAAAATAGATTTTCAAAAAGGAAACTTCAAAAATCTTCTTCTCTGAAACCGTAAGGCCTAGAGCTTTCATATTTGGTATGTAGCATCACCTTGGGGTCCTCTACAAAGATTGTTAAAATTATGTCCCTTGGGTCAAAATTGGCCCCGCCCCAGGGGGCCCTTAGTTTTACATAGAGTTATATGGGGAAAACCTTAAAAAATCTTCTTCTCCGAAACGGCTTGGTCCAGGGCTATCATATTTGGTATATAGAATCAGCTAGAGGTTCTCTACAAAGATTGTTAAAATTATTCCCCTCGGGTCAAAATTGGCCCCGCCCTGGGGGCCTTAGTTTTACATAGAGTTATATAGGGAAAACCTTAAAAAATCTTCTTCTCCGAAACCGCTTGGCCCAGGGCTTTCATATTTGGTTTGTAGACTCAGCTAGAGGTCCTCTACAAAGATTGTTCAAATTATGTCCCTGGGGTCAAAATTGGCCCCGCCCCGGGGGCCCTTAGTTTTACATAGAGTTATATAGGGGAAACATTAAAAAATCTTCTTCTCCGTAACTGCTTGGCCCAGGGCTTTCAAATGTGGTATATAGACTCAGCTTGTGGTCCTTTACAAAGATTGTTCAAATTATGTCCCTGGAATCAAAATTGGCCCCGCCCCGGGGGCCCTTAGTTTTACATAGAGTTATATAGGGAAAACCTTAAAAAATCTTCTACTCCAAAACCAATTGGCCCAGGGCTTTCATATTTGGTATGTAGACTCAGCTAGAGGTCCTCTACAAAGATTGTTCAAATTATTCCCCTCGGGTCAAAATTGGCCCCACCCTGGGGGTCACCATTTTACTTAGACTTATATAGGGAAAACATATAAAAATCTTCTTGTCTAAAACTACAATGCCTAAGAGCTTTGATATTTGGTATGTAGCATCATCTAGTGGTCCCCTTCCAAGATTGTGCAAATTATGCCCCTGGGGTCAAAATTGGCCCAGCCCTGGGGTCACCGTTTTACATAGACTTATATAGGGAAAACATATAAAAATCTTCTTGTCTAAAACTACACTGCATAGAGCTTTGATATTTGGTATGTAGCATCATCTAGTGGTCCTCTACCAAGATTTTTCAAATTATGCCCCTGGGGTCAAAATTGGCCCCACTTGGGGGGTCACCGTTTTACATAGACTTATATAGGGAAAACATATTAATATCTTCTTGCCTAAAACTACACTGCCTAGAGTTTTGATAATTGGTATGTAGCATCATCTTGTGGTTTTCTACCAAGATGTTCAAATTATTCCTTTGGGTTAAAATTGTGCAGGGTCTTATTATCAGGTGAGCGATATTGGGCCATCATGGCCCTCTTGTTTGGTGTACTATTTCGCATGAGAGGCAAACATGTGCATGTCACAGTCAGTGTTCTATTAACACCCCATTGAAGTATACAATAGTAAGGCTGTCAATTGGTTAACTGAAGTAAACAATACCTTGTAATTAGAATGACAATACACAAAACACATTATGAAATACTGATCATGTTAGACTATGACCATACTGCAAACCACATGCCTTTTCAGTGGTACAAAAAAATATTGAAGCACAGCATACTCCCTCACAGCAATGAACCCATTGTGCAAACAAGAGAATTATATTTTACCTGTACATTGAATAATTTCTTCAAGCATGCCATAGTAACCAGAATATATTTGTAAAAAAAGAGAAACATTTCATCATTCTTTTTGGAAACAACTTTATTTTTTGCATTCAAGATTGTGAAAAATGGATTTTTTATATTTTTGTGAAAAATAATTTAGTTGTCATGGTAACATTTCAGACAACCTTTTTTAAAATGATGTAATGTCATACCAAGAAAACGCTTCTGTTCCATAGGGATGTGAATTGAAGCATTTTCAGTTGTTTAATCTCTATGGTGAAGTTGAATTTCATGTTGAGGCACAAAATGTGTTTTATTATTGATTTAACTGTTTCCATGGCAACCAAATTTTAAAAAAGATATGTTATAATTTTAATGAACATTATGTGGAATAAAACTAATTTGTGTCACATATTTATTTAAGAATGTGTTGTTTTTCAATATTTTGGCAAAACGATCTTTTTTGTTGCCATGGCAACAGTTAAATTTTATTTTTCAAAAATATGTTTTTGCAAAACATTTGAAGTGATGTTTTGACAATACATAAAACCATTTCCATAAAGTTGGAGACATGAAACCAATATTCGCTTCCATGACCCTACTTCTTCATAATTGACACATACACTAATTTTGTAGATCTTCCACCAAAAAAGCAATTAGTTGTCTTATTAAAACCTCCATAAAATTGGAACGACTTGAGATATTCGTCTATTTTTTTCAATTTTATATCCGTAAGATAGTGTTCTTTCCAGAAATAACAAAAACTGAAAATGTCAAATTTTTGCCATAAGCCCCCTTTTATCAGGCGCAGTCACATATGTTTGTATATTGTCAAGTAATCAATGTATATAATGTTCTTTATGTAGACCATATTGAGAATTGGTATATCACCAAATATGTTATCTACTGTAAATAAAGTTGTTACTAACTTACTTACTTTATATAATTTCAGACTCCGCTAGGAGGTATACATTTACACGAGACACGTAAGAAATTCCTAGAGGGATCGTTACATCCTGCCAACGTATTGATGTGTCCGCATACCTGTGTGACCAACCTGCCTAAACCTCGTGAACACAGACCTGATAGAGACGTGACCCCTTCAGCGGTACATGTTGGTAATATCGTACAAGGGGCCAGGATGGCGTGGGCACAGGGGAGAGAACTCAATCTGAATGATGAAGAAGCGGGAAGCGATGGATCCAGAAAGGTATACACATTTCCTTACAGTTAAATATGGAAATAATTTCATTAAAGGCCCCTTGTTTGGCAAAAATGTTTGTCCGCATACTACTGTAAAATCATTTATTTTGGTGGGGGATTAAATTTTGTGGAATTCGTGGTTAAGCTTCATCCACGAAATTAAAACGAATTTTGACCCTCTTGTTTATTACCTGAGATGCAAAAGCTATGAACTAAGGTTGTATAGTAATGGTCTCTTTTGCCAAAAACCACTAAGTTTCGTCCCATTTTTCAGTAAGCTCATTTTGAAAAATATAAAATAATAATTTTTTTATTATTTGTTTCAGCATCAATTTTTGACGGAGATTTTACGTTACAGAGCTCAGGCAACCCCAGATCATAACCTTTATACATTGCTCAATTCTAAGGTATGTTCTTAGTATGTTACCATGGTTACTCACAACTCTTCTAGAACATATATGACAATTTGGCATAATGTGGGAAGTTCAGTTTTTCACAATTTTCACTTTATTTTGTTTAGTTTTCTGCTTTTTAAAAAAAAAATTTATGTAGATGTTATAAATTTTCTAACATTATACTCCAGATTTCAATTTATGTTATTTTAGCTCACCTGAGCACTAGCGTTTATACCTGTCTCTATAAATATCGAGATATGTAGGCCTACATAATCTTTAGTTTTATTAGCTCACCTGACCACAATGTGGTCATGGTGAGGTTTTGTCATACCGAGATGTCCGTCGTCCGTCGTCCGTCGTGCGTCGTGCGTCGTGCGGCGTGCGTCGTGCGTAGTGCGTCGTGCGTCCGTCAACAATTTCTTCAAACGACTTCTCCTCCTAAACCGCTTGGCCAAATTTGATAAAACTTAACAGGAATGTTCCTTGGGTGAACCTCTACCAAAGTTGTTAAAAAAATTCCAATCCGTGGCATAACTAGGTCACACAGGCTAAAAATAGATTTTCAAAAAGGAAACTTCAAAAATCTTCTTCTCTGAAACCGTAAGGCCTAGAGCTTTCATATTTGGTATGTAGCATCACCTTGGGGTCCTCTACAATGATTGTTCAAATTATGTCCCTTGGGTCAAAATTGGCCCCGCCCCAGGGGCCCTTAGTTTTACATAGAGTTATATGGGGAAAATCTTAAAAAATCTTCTTCTCCGAAACGGCTTGGTCCAGGGCTTTCATATTTGGTATATAGAATCAGCTAGAGGTTCTCTACAAAGATTGTTAAAATTATTCCCCTCGGGTCAAAATTGGCCCCGCCCCGGGGGCCTTAGTTTTACATAGAGTTATATAGGGAAAACCTTAAAAAATCTTCTTCTCCGAAACCGCTTGGCCCAGGGCTTTCATATTTGGTATGTAGACTCAGCTAGAGGTCCTCTACAAAGATTGTTCAAATTATGTCCCTGGGGTCAAAATTGGCCCTGCCCCGGGGGCCCTTAGTTTTACATAGAGTTATATAGGGGAAACTTTAAAAAATCTTCTGCTTCGAAACTGCTTTGCCCAGGGCTTTCATATTTGGTATGTAGACTCAGCTAGAGGTCCTCTACAAAGATTGTTCAAATTATGTCCCTTGGGTCAAAATTGGCCCCGCCCCAGGGGCCCTTAGTTTTACATAGAGTTATATGGGGAAAACCTTAAAAAATCTTCTTCTCCGAAACGGCTTGGTCCAGGGCTTTCATATTTGATATATAGATTCAGCTAGAGGTTCTCTACAAAGATTGTTAAAATTATTCCCCTCGGGTCAAAATTGGCCCCGCCCCGGGGGCCTTAGTTTTACATAGAGTTATATAGGGAAAACCTTAAAAAATCTTCTTCTCCGAAACCGCTTGGCCCAGGGCTTTCATATTTGGTATGTAGACTCAGCTAGAGGTCCTCTACAAAGATTGTTCAAATTATGTCCCTGGGGTCAAAATTGGCCCCGCCCCGGGGCCCTTAGTTTTACATAGAGTTATATAGGGGAAACCTTAAAAAATCTTCTTCTCCGTAACCGCTTGGCCCAGGGCTTTCAAATGTGGTATGTAGACTCAGCTAGTGGTCCTCTACGAAGATTGTTCAAATTATGTCCCTGGAGTCAAAATTGGCCCCACCCAGGGGCCATTAGTTTTACATAGAGTTATATAGGGAAAACCTTAAAAAATCTTCTACTCCGAAACCGATTGGCCCAGGGCTTTCATATTTGGTATGTAGACTAAGCTAGTGGTCCTCTACAAAGATTGTTCAAATGATTCCCCTCGGGGCAAAATTGGCCCCACCCTGGGGGTCACCATTTTACTTAGACTTATAGAGGGAAAACATATAAAATCTTCTTGTCTAAAACTGCAATGCCTAAGAGCTTTGATATTTGGTATGTAGCATCATCTAGTGGTCTCCTACCAAGATTGTGCAAATTATGCCCCTGGGGTCAAAATTGGCCCAGCCCCGGGGGTCACCGTTTTACATAGACTTATATAGGGAAAACATATAAAAATCTTCTTGTCTAAAACTACACTGCATAGAGCTTTGATATTTGATATGTAGCATTATCTAGTGGTCCTTTACCAAGATTTTTCAAATTATGCCCCTGGGGTCAAAATTGGCCCCACTCGGGGGTCACCGTTTTACATAGACTTATATAGGGAAAACATATTAATATCTTCTTGCCTAAAACTACACTGCCTAGAGTTTTGATAATTGGTATGTAGCATCATCTTGTGGTTTTCTACCAAGATGTTCAAATTATTCCTTTGGGTGAAAATTGTGCAGGGTTTATTATCAGGTGAGCGATATTGGGCCATCATGGCCCTCTTGTATTCACTTCTGGTTTATGTTGCATACTTTGTGTTTAACTGGTTTTTTTTCATGAATGCAAATTTTAAATTTTGTTTAAATTAAGTTTGTGATATTCATTTTTGATGATTGTGCTAATTTTTTTTGTATTTAAAACAAAAGATTATTATTATATATTAAGCAAAAATAGCGCAGGGATTTTGAAATTTTGCTAGTTCATCATTGAGTGATTATGTAATTTGTGAGTTCACTGTTGCTAGAGGGTTGTAAATATGGCAAAAACCAAGAAAAAATACACGTAGCTGCACTTGATTGATTGATTGATTGATTGATTGATTGATTGATTGATTGATTGATTGATCAGTGTGTGGTTCTATCCAGTCGTAGTGCTAGATGTATATGTTGCAGTGATCATGTGTAATATATTATATTTGTATTTCTCTGTAAATTTGCCAGCATGGACAATCAGGAAAGTCATGGCCTCCTCAGGTATAAACATTCATATGTAACCTTTAATGCTATTGGCTGATTGACTTGTTATCTGTTCTCTCATTGGCTAAAATGTTAACTTACCCAAACACACAGTTGTAACAAGTCATCTCATTGGTTGCATCCTGTAACATAATCTGCTATCTGTTCTCTCATTGGCTGAAATGTTAACGTACCCATCACACAGTTGTAACAAGTCATCTCATTGGTTGCGTCCTGTAACATAATCTGTTATCTGTTCTCTCATTGGTTGACATCTTAACTTACCCAAACACAGTTGTAACAAGTCATTTCATTGGTTGCATCCTGTAACATAATCTGTTATCTGTTCTCTCATTGGTTGACATCTTAACTTACCCAAACACAGTTGTAACAAGTCATTTCATTGGTTGCATCCTGTAACATAATCTGTTATCTGTTCTCTCATTGGTTGACATCTTAACTTACCCAAACACAGTTGTAACAAGTCATCTCATTGGCTGCATCTTATAACATAATCATACATACACACCCATTGGCTGTCTACATTTATCATGACCATTATTATTCTATTACAAAGAAGCATGGGGATATTGTTTTGCACATGTTTGTTTGTCAGACTAAGTGGTTAACATCTAGAACTAAACACGAGACCATCCATCATCCATGGGGCATCCTAGTCTGATTTTCAGTTATCTTTTGTGCCACAATTTTGTTTTATACTGAACAATAACAGAACTATCCTCCCTCCTCCTCTTTGATTTATCGTAGGGGATTCATGTTTTGTCTTGTGTTGTTGTTGTTTGAGTTAAAACAATCATTTTGCTGTGTTCTGTTTGCTGTTGAAAGTTACACATTGCTAAGTTACACATTGCTAAGTTACACATTGCTAAGTTACACGTTGCTAAGTTACACGTTGCTAAGTTACACATTGCTAAGTTACACATTGCTAAGTTACACATTGCTAAGTTACTCGTTGCTAAGTTACACAATTGGTGTTGGGATCCCATAATGCACACTGTTTTTATATTATACACTTGGTTTAATGTTATTATAAAACAATTATTTAAATACCAACTTGTATCACACCCCTGTCGTACTACCGCTATTATTATATATCAAACGCATGGACATGATTTATTATTCTGTAACTATGTTTTTTTTGTCGTCATGCAGATTTGTGGATTTTTTTTAAATTCCAATTTTGTGTGAGCTGGTTATACCATTTTATTAAATTTTTATATAAAAATGTGGATTTTCCTCCACATGTGGAGGCTCAATAATTTGCTGGCTTAAAATGAGAAGGTCGTATGTAAATCAATATTTAGAGAAAACAAGAAAAAAACTGTCTGACAATCACGCTTTACTTATGGTAAAACAGCTATTTGAACTTCTGTGTGGTCAACATGACAAGTTCTGATTTCACGAAAATAGGCTCATGATGTAGATTTGAAATAAGCATTAATCTTATAAGGTTATGACCTTCTCATGCTAAGCCAGTGAAATTATAGAAGATTAAGTTGGAATACCATCCAGGAAACGTTGTAAGTTGAGTTGGTAGACAAATTTTTGTTTTAAAAAGAATGTGTGTTTTATACTAATTTATTTAAGGTTGATTGTAAAACAAGTTTTTCCAACTTATATTAATCACTCTCGATACCTTATTCCTGATGTTATTTATTGCCATGAGGGTATGAGAGAATTAACTACATTAAGTGATACTGTGTGGTATGACTGTCCTGGAACTCACAAATATTCTGTGTAAAAATTGTCTATAGAGATTTAAGAGAAATTGTTTTCATGATTGACAATTACGCCTCTGTAGAACCCCTCATTGACTGATCCCTATTATGTATTTAACTACAGGCATGTATTCCAGGGAAATATAAAAGCTGCGTAAGGTGGAAATTTGAACATTTATATTTACTCCCGAGTCCCGACTGTTACTCCTTAGTCCTGACCATTACCGGGTCCTGACTGTTACCTGTTCATGTATTGTCGTCCAAATATATTATCTACATTTTGTTGTATTTTGCACATGAGCCCCTACCCCTACCCCTAGTGATTTGTTAAAGATACAAATCCAATATTCTGGGAAATTCTGAATTTGTCTGAATTTTAAAAATTCTAGCTCACTGATGGTAATAATAGTCGTGAACAATGACATATCGTTTTACCTCCGAATAAACGCCCCTAAAAGACATGCATTCTGCAAAAGGGGGGCTTTTATTTTCAGTATAGTATAGTAACTTTCTATTATCCTTTCACTCTGTACTGACACAATTACTTTCCAATTAGGGCTGTTCTCCGTAAAATTTATGGTTGAAGAGTAAGAACAACAGGAATAACAAATTAAAATTCAGAAAAAAATGTACAAAATATGTGTAAAATCTGTGAAATTAGCTCATGTCTGGTTGTAGGATGTTGTAGGGGCACTAGTAATTTTCGCAGCAGTAATTATGTAAAGATTATATAGGGAAACTAGTCAATGTAACTGATTTGGGCAAGTTATTTCAAATTCTAAAATCAAAGACTGTGTACATTTTTTTGTGTATATGTAAAGTCTTTCTGAGAACAGCCCTAACCTATTACAATGGTGGAAAGGGTTCACCTTGACATTACATTTAAACACACAAATCTTGTTTCCCATCCGACCTGTCCCCTGTATACAGATAACCCTGTAGATCACTTATAGTAGTTATCCTTTGACTGATCAATATACTGTATCAACCAATCAGTGAGCTTCATTGCTGAAGGTGTGTCTGTATCAACCAATCATATCAGTGAAAATATCACAAGAAATATTATGGTAAATTTAATCTGGTCTGAAAGTTCTTCTTAAATAAAAACTTAGTTAAATATGAAAATAACGTCATTGGAGACATCATGTATGACAACATGTTCGGCCACACATGATTTTCATGATTTATTACTTTGGTACTGATCTCTACAAGGATGTCAATTTGAGTTAAATCTCATATCACATTTTGTTATTTATTTGTAAGTGAATGCCCATATAAGGCTGGGCTCAACATTGGCATCACAAATCGGACACATTATTTTGAGTTCATAAACAATATAATGTCAAGATCATGGACTTCTGATGTGTATCTAAAAATTAGACCCTGATTTTAATTTGGGCCAGTCCCTGATCTCTACAAGAATCTCCATTTGAGTTCAATCTCATCTCACATTTTGTTATTTATTTTTAAGTGAATGCCCATGTAAGGCCGGATTCAATATTGGCATCACGAATCGGACATATTATTTTGAGTTCATAAACAATATAATGTCAAGATCATGAACTTCTGATGTGTATCTAAAAATGTGACTCTGATTTTAGCAAAATCTCAATTTGAGATGAGATTTCTACATGAGATACTTCAGGAGATCGGGTTCTGTAGTCACCCCTGATAGAATATAGTACAGAACCAAGTTAGCATCATGGTAGCAATAGCGTATGGTGATCAAAGGGAAAATGGAATTTTGTTGTGTAAAAGTCTTAAACTTTTGTTTTTTACTACAGTAAAACCTTGTTATCTTGAGGACTAATCGGGGCAAGTCCTTTAATCGAATTAAACCTGGAGCTCGACATATCGGAGTGATTATAGTAGACAACAAATAAAGCAAATTCACTGGGACTTTGACAATTCGCTCAAAATAAGCTGGGTGCTCGTCATAGATGCTTGTCTTGATAAAGTTTTACTGTAATTTGTTTCACATTTTGTGTTTGTATATTTTAGGTACAAGTACAGTTATCCATGTCGTGTTCACAGTTACATAAACGTGCAGAGAGGATTGGCTGTATGTTGATGGAACGTGGAAAGTTAAACACTGGAGATCATATAGCGTTACTTTATCATCCTGGCATCGAACTTATAGCTGCATTCTATGGTTGTCTATATGTTGGTACGTATAGCTGCATTCTATGGTTGTCTATATGTTGGTACGTACAGTTATAGCTGCATTCTATGGTTGTCTATATGTCGGTACGTATAGCTGCATTCTATGGTTGTCTATATGTTGGTACGTACAGTTATAGCTGCATTCTATGGTTGTCTATATGTTGGTACGTACAGTTATAGCTGCATTCTATGGTTGTCTATATGTCGGTACGTATAGCTGCATTCTATGGTTGTCTATATGTTGGTACGTACAGTTATAGCTGCATTCTATGGTTGTCTATATGTTGGTACGTACAGTTATAGCTGCATTCTATGGTTGTCTATATGTTGGTACGTACAGTTATAGCTGCATTCTATGGTTGTCTATATGTCGGTACGTATAGCTGCATTCTATGGTTGTCTATATGTTGGTACGTACAGTTATAGCTGCATTCTATGGTTGTCTATATGTCGGTATGTACAGTTTGAATACAGTGTAGTAATTAAGTCCAGGGTTCTCAATAACAGCAATTGACTGGTTAAAAACCATTTTAGGCCGGGTGAAAATGTGAAAATTATAAACAATTTGAAGAAAATAATTGCCTTAAGGACCTTATCAGGCCTGTTGGTTAAGCATTTTGGTCTGCTAGGTTAAAACTTAATAAGAACCCTGTATTCTTAGGGAAATGTTTGGATGTGGGAGACATGATATCTTCATGATATGAAACAATATCTATTATACTTCACCGTATTTTTTACTATGATAATTTCAGGTTGCGTGCCCGTCACGATACGACCACCACATCCACAGAATGTAACCACCACTCTACCCACGGTGAAAATGATCGTCGATGTATCTAAATCATCGGCCATCTTGACTAGTAGTGCAATTATTAAATTATTACGAACAAAGGTGAGCATTTAATTATTTCTTGTATTAAATATGGTTCAGTCATTGGACTGGTTTGAAAATAAATGATTTTTCTGTATTATATTACTGTATTGTATGAGGGTCATTCAATATATTCGTAGACAAGCGTTCTCATTTTGTTACATTTATGTTTAAATAATAATTTGTTATATCATTATAAACATTTATCTATTACCCACCGTAGATCCAAACTTATCATTGATTATGCCATACAGTAGCAAGACACGAGCTGTTGTATTGCCATAGTAATGCTCTAGCACTCCTGACCGAAGTAACATACCTTTTTCACTAGTTCAACTAGTTGTAATTTCTGAACTAATTAATTTGACATTCCCATGTTTATGCAAGATTATTGAAAAATCTTATCTTAAGATTTCGTGAAATTATTGAAATACTTGGACGTTTGAGTTTGTATTATATTACTGTATAACACTGCTTGTATTGACTATATTACAGGAAGCGTTGGGTGTGGTGGATGCCAGATCATGGCCGACACTTCTGGACTCCGATGATTTACCGAAGAAGAAATTAGCTGCCATATATAAAGCACCGACACCAGAGATGTTATGTTACCTTGACTTTAGTGTCTCAACTACTGGAATGCTGGCTGGTGTCAAAGTAAGAATCTCTATTTACTCACGGTTGATATACACCTCGAGTCAAATATCTGTGTCCGCCAGGAGTCCTACAATTCCGAAATCCAGATTTGCAACATTAAAAAAAAAATTCTGCACACAATAAAAGTTATTTGATAAATTCTACGAATTAACAAAAGTTAAGGTCAGTTTTCATAGAATTTTTTTTACGTTTTTATTTTCATTTTCAACGATACAGTTACCTGTGATGTTTGGTATGTTTATTGATGAGAGATATTTTCTATTTTCCAGATGTCTCATGCTGCAGCTACAGCTTTGTGTCGATGTATAAAACTACAATGTGAATTCTACCCGTCTAGAGAAGCCTGTTTATGTCTAGATCCATATAGTGGACTTGGTTTCGCCCTCTGGTGTCTAGCTAGGTATGTATAAAACTACAATGTGAATGAGAAGCCTGTTTATGTCTAGATACATATATAGTTACAAATAAAAGTTAGGGGAAAACATATTTTTCAAGGTCAGGGAAATGTCAGAGAAAAACATTTTTTTCAAGGTCAGGGAAAAGTCAGGGAAAACGTAATTGTTTCATGGTCAGGGAAAAACATAACTGTTTCAAAGTCAGGGAAAACAACTATTTCAAGGTCAGGGAAAACATCATTGTTTCAAGGTCAGGGATAAACATATTTTTTTGAAGTCAGAGAATTTTGAATTTTAGCTGGATTCAGTCACACTTCTTTTCTATCAGACTAGCGACCAAAAACCTTGGTGTTGAGCCCCGTCAGCTTAGTACATTGATGTTGTTTATATTTTACAGTATATATTCTGGTCATCATTCGTTGCTGGTTCCACCATCAGAAGTTGAAGCGAATCCTGCAGTCTGGCTTTCAGCTGTCAGTTTGTATAAAGGTTAGTGGAGATCAAATATTTTATACTTAACTGTAAAATAATTAATTTTCGTGGATTTCGTTGTTCCCCTTTAACCACGAAATCAAATCCCATTGAACACAGAGTTTTGGCCCTTGTATTTATTAACTGAAATGCAATATTCACGAATTAATGTCCCATCGAAATGGTCTTCTTTACCAAAACCACGAAATCCCCCGCTATCATGCTACATTATATACTCAAGTAAGATAACTCTTTCTATTAATTTAATAACAGGGGTCGATTCCTGAAATAACATATTGAAAGCCTCTCATTTGACAAAATTGTTCAACAGCATATGATTTACCTGATTTTGAATTTGGCCCTGTTAACACGCCTGTAATTACAATTATGACCCCTTTCGGGTTGTTTTATGCTGAATCAGTATAAGATTATACATACTCGCTATCTGGATACAAGGAAAGTTGTGTGATATTGAAACGTTTATGTTGTGTATATTTTCAGTACGAGACACATTTTGTTCATACGGTGTGATGGATCTATGTACACGTGGTCTCGGTACATCAACCGCTGCTCTCAAGGTAATCTCACTCAGTCTTTGTACAATTCGAGGGTCAGTTAAATAGTACTGTTCAGTGGCTGATACATCAACATCAGCGTCTCTGACTATATACAAGTGTATATTTTCTTAAAGATCTATCTCTCAGCTAGACAATTGTAGTATTTTCATCATTTAGAATGAAAGCATTTCCATTTTATTGATATTCAAACAGGGTAAGTTTGATGCACTTGGTACAAATATCTCATGAAATACGCAAGAAAATTGCATCATATTGGCTCATTAGATTTCTGAGTGCTGTTTTCAGCATCTGTTATGATGATCGAAATAAAATTGATATTATTTGCAATTTACATTATAGTACTCTTGAATGGCTTTTCGTAAGTTGGAAAATATGAAATAACTGTTTAACCATATCAATGTTGTGTGTGTTTCAGGCTAAAGGTTTAAATCTATCTTGTGTTCGTATATGTTGTGTGATAGCGGAGGAGCGACCACGTATACACCTGACCTCATCATTCACCAAACTCTTCGCTGACCTTGGCCTCTCGTACCGAGCTGTTAGCACGAGCTTTGGGTGCCGAGCAAACATAGGCATATCATTCCCAGTGAGTTGTAGCACTGATGTTGCTTATTTTCTTGACCTACATGGTAAACTAGATCTGTGTGTACTTATATTCTAACTTGAGTTTTGGGCCTCGTCTGTGTAAACCTGGGAGAATAGTGGCCACCTTACAAATTGAGCATACTATAGTGTGCCCAGGATAATGTGAAAGGCGGTAAAAAATGGAATGGGCCATAAAGGTGGATCACTCAAGTGAGCACGATTTATCAGTGTTATTTAAGTATGAAATTGACCATATGTGTTTATCTAAGCAACGACTTTACAACAGAAGGCTAAACTGGTCAATGTTTATAAACATCACATTATCCTGGGCGTACTATAACCACTGGATGATGGATGACAGTCACTGCTTATGACAACCATTCTTAGGGTTCTCAATAACAGTAGGCAGCAGGCAAAAATGACTGCTTAAAAACATTTTTGGCCAGCTGAAAATGTGAAATTTATACAGAATATGAAGAAAATAGTTGCAATAAAGGCCATAAACAGGCCTGTTGGTTAAGCAATTTGGCCTGCAAGGTTAAAACTTATTAAGAACCCAGCATTCTGTTTAAGCATGTTTCTAACATACGGTTATTTATTATTTTAGGGTGCAGCATGTCCGGATCCATCGACTGTATTTGTTGATCTACGAGCATTGCGGAATGACCGGGTCACTCTCGTAGAGAAAGGAAGTCCACATAGTCTATGTCTCATGGAATCAGGCAAGGTTAGTAACCATAGCAACAACCTCTGTACAACATCCAAACTTTGTATTTTTTGGTATTGTAGAGGTACCAATTAAAAACTGATTTTAACCTTTACAAAATCCCAATAATTTGCTGTATATATGTAATTATAGAGGATATTGCTTGATTTTGGTGTAAGATGGAACTTTATTTCACTGAGTGATCTCAAAAAATATTTAGATAGTAAGATAAGATCTTTCACCAAAAATCAACAAATTTTCTGTTTATTAATTGTTTCGTAGTCCCTTAAAATGGTTCATTAATTGGCTTAATTGGCTTAATTGGAAAATTACGTTGAAGTAAGAATATAAGGATGTGTCAATTGTGACATCATTATGACATAAAGTATATTTTGAAGCCCAGCGTTGTTGATGTTGTGTTTCTTTTACATTGTGATACTGGAGCCAACAACTGTGAAAATAACAAAATGATAATTTCTCTTCTTATTTGTCACTGTTTATTTTTCACTTAGAATCACCATAATCCATTGAAAGTAAAAAATAAAACATAATAATTTGTAATTCCAGTTGTTGCCAGGGGTGAAAATTGCTATAGCAAATCCAGAAACAAAAGGACAATGTGCTGATTCCCATCTTGGTGAGGTAAGGTATACTGTGCTTGCAGCACGGCTCCTACATACTGTGCATGTGTAACATCAGCACGGCTCCTAGATACTGTAAAATCTTTTCATTTTGACGTGAATTTTGTTTTTTGGTAAAAAAACATTTCGATGTGATGGAAATTTGTGGTTTTGGTAAAAATTACCATTTGATGAACGTAAATTCATGAATTTTGCATTTCTGGTAATAAATACAAGGGTCAAAATTATAGTTTAAGGGATTAAATTTTGTGGTAGAGGTGAACCACGAAATCCACAAAATTTACCCCCACCATGAAAATGAATGATTTTGCAGTACTTGGAATATCTTGTTTGGCCTAAACAACGCACAACATAGCATTCTCCTCAGGAGATGGTCAGTGCCTTCTATATTCATTTGAATGGGAGATAACTGAATGATGTCACTTGGTTGTGCTTTACTTAACATGTAACATACGCTAGTATTTGTTACATGAGAAAGATAAACCTTTTCTGTAGAAAATTAAGTATTCTGTCATTTGGTGAAAAGGATCAAATAGTCCTAATAGAAAAAATATTTTTGTTTGATTTATTAGTAGTTTATTACCTCCCTTTACAGATCTGGGAATATTTTCAGTAATCTATTACCTCCCCTTTCAGGTGTGGGTAGCAAGTCCTCACAATGCTAATGGATATTTTACTATATACGGTGATGAATCGTTACATCCTGACCACTTTGATGCACACCTTGCTACCGGAGATACTCAATCATCGTACGCTAGAACGGGATATCTCGGATTTGTACGCAGAACAGAACTCACACAAAGTGATGGTGGTAAGTACAACAAGTCAATAGCTAACAAAGTAATGCTTGGAATTTCTTCAAACATATTAATAACCTTAGTGTATAGCTTGGCTAATTTGACACAAGCCTGACCTAATGATGAACATAATTCAACAGTCAATATATTGTCTATGTTTACAACACCGATTGTATGTTTCCATTATAGGGGAATATCACGAAGACGCTGGAGATGTAATACAAATCTGAAATACCGATAATTGCATGATTTGCTTGCATAAATTGATATATTCAAGGCAAGAACCTTGTAATATATCCTTGCATAAAGGTCAGGTTGATATATTCAAAGCAAGAACCTTGTAATATATCCTTGCATAAAGGTCAGGCTTAAGTCAAAATAGCCAAGCTATATAGTTGACCGTAAAGGATCATATTTTTTTCTGGGTCAATTTTTTCGGTCCTTTGTTACTTTTGTTATACCCCACAGGAGCAACCAATTCCACGGACACATTTCTAGTAATGGCCCTGCATTTTTTGATGCAGTATGTCATGCCGAATAATTTTCAGAACATTTGCATTTATTGAACGCAGTCTTGTTGTCTTGTTATATTCAGGATCTCCTGGTAATTTAGATTAGTCAAATAATTGCCTTGAAGACTTAGAAAGTCATACATTCATAGCAATTGAAATGCAAGAAATTCAACCCAGAATAAAAGCAAATACCACTCCATCAGAAGAACCTACTTCATATCATTTAACTTATCAAGCAGTCTTTATAAACTAATAATTAGAAAAATTGTATAAAAAAGTGGAAAACTTGTATAGGGTTTTGACTTTTGTTTGTTTCCTTGAAGTATTTTCTAATCTTATTGATGACACCTATGTATACTTTTATAGGGTAATTATGAATTGTTTATTTAAGTGACCACTGTCCTGATGTATCATAAGGTTTGTTAGATGACAGCTCATTGATTAATTGTTCATTCATCGCCAGAAATTTACAAGAAAAGTGAAACTTGAATCATACTTACTTGGATTTTCCAAAATATCAGAGATTGAATCAAATTGCGTGGGTGCAGGAGTCTCCAGGAGATCTAGCATGTATTTTTACAGCATCTTCTTATTTTAGGTCGTCATGACGCCCTGTTTGTGGTTGGTTCCCTGGATGAGACTGTCATGTTACGTGGTATGAGATACCATCCTATTGATATTGAAACCAGTGTTCTACGCTCCCATAGGAAAATATGTGAATGGTGAGTTCATGTACTGTAAAATCATTAATTTGCGTTGGGGATTAAATTCCGTGAATTTCGTGGTTCACCTTCAACCACAAAATCAAATCCCATCAAGAGTGATTTTGACCCTTGTATTTTGCTGGCTTAGAATGAGAAGGTCGTATTATACTAAGTACAAAATCGATATTTTAAGAAAACAAGAAAAAAACTGTCAGAAATTGACTTTATACTTACGGAAAATCTAGCTTTTACAACGTCAACATGACAAGTTCCGATTTTCATGAAAATAGGCTCACAAGAAGCGCCTCGTGGTGCAGATTATAAATTTGTATCAGTCTTATCATTCTAAGTTAACAATTTATTAACTGAAAAGTTAATTCCACAAATTAATGTCCAATCGAAATGGTCATTTTTACCAAAACCACAAAATTTTGTCCCATCGAAATTAAATGATATTACAGTATTCATTATCGAGAATAATATGGATATCAAGAAAAACTATCCTATTTTCTGCACAAAATGAAAGTCATATTGATGAAAAATTCAAAGAATTGACGAAGTTTGCATTTAATTAAAGAGAATGATCTTTTCTGTACAAAATAAAAGTAATTTGATCTTAAATATTCAAGAACTGAGTTATGGTCATTTAAAGTTCTATTGTATTCACAATAAACAATTTTTGATACCTGCTTAACTTCATTTAGGTGTAGGGATAGCACCCGAAACTGACATTTTAAATTGTTGTCATGATTGAGCATTTTGTCTCTGTAGAATCTTGCATTATGCCTCACCCTGTATGATACACTATGACTAACCTTCACCTTATATGTTTTCAGTGCTGTGTTTACGTGGACAAATCTATTGGTGGTCGTAGTGGAGTTAGACGGAAATGAGAACGAGGCTCTAGATCTCGTTCCCTTGGTAACAAACGCAGTGTTAGAGGAACATTATCTCATTGTTGGTGTCGTTGTTGTCGTAGATCCTGGCATTATTCCAATAAATTCTCGTGGCGAGAAACAACGGATGCATTTACGTGACGGATTCCTTGCCGACCAGTTAGATCCAATCTATGTCGCGTACAATATGTGAACATCTAGTGTGTGAACAAATTTGTGTTTCAAAAATATTCTAAACTCAGCTGTGAACTGGCAGATTAACAGAGTTACAGTGTGAGAAGTAACGATGGATACCTGAACCGGGAACCAGTTAGTAAACAATACAAGGATTGTGTTAGTCTACCGGGAACCAGTTAGTAAACAATACAAGGATTGTGTTAATCTACTGGGAACCGGCTGGTGGTTCTCAGCATGCCTAGCAACAAAACTGGGAACCAGACACTGTATTTGTTTACCCTCATTGTTCAAATTGGGTATTTATTTACCCTCATTGTTCAAATTGGGTATCAAATGTGCATTTTATGTACCCGTATGTCATATTTAACAAAACCATTATTGATGAGGATTTTGTGCCAAGCTTGATGTAGGTCTATGTAGCAATGTTCTATATGTTGGTACCTAAATTCTTCTGTAAAGTCTTCATTTTTGAAAATACTAAATTAAAGGGCTGGTATTTATAAAGCATCTTAGTTGAAAACTTTTTCTTAAAACTTGAGTCAAAATATTTAAGTTTTCCACAAAGACGCCTTATAATTAAATATCAGCTTTGTGGTAAAGTATCAATAATTTATCATCACTAAAATAAAATTCCTATCAAGTTTTATCAATTTTTCATTTTTGTGAAACGAGAATAAAAAAATGTGAAAACTTTTTTTAAAGTGGCATTCCCTAAAAGAAGCATATTTTTCTCCACTATCACATTAAAAGAGCTAAATGTACAAAACACTATCAATTATCATAATTTGTCAGAGGAAAGTGTGCGAAAATATGTCTCTATAATGTAAAAAATATATTTAAATCACCAACAATAAATTATCGCTTCCAGTGATTTATTATTATGTGGTCAAAGGGAAACAACTCATGACTATTTTGGCTTGTTACGGAAATATGTTTTCATTCTTTTCTCGGTTATTAGTGGGAGCTTTTTGTTTAAAATTTGAGGACTTTAAGCAATAATGATTCTCATTTAAATGTATAATATTCCTGAATCAATTTAAATGATCAAAGTTACAGGGAACACCTCTTTAATTGATTCTCATTATTACATTTGCTTTAAGCAGCTTACTGGTCCATTCGTTATAAAAGAGTTTTATCTTTGCATTATTTTATTCCATGACATAACAACGATTGTGCCAATCTCCGTGCAAATTATATGTTATTTAGTAAATTGAAATAATTATTTTTATTTTGCTACATTATTGAGTATAGGGTCATATTTGAGTGCATTCTAATTAAAAATTAGATCCTAACATTTGCTCCATCGACTTATGCTGTTAGTTAGATCTGACAAAACTACATAAGAGGTCACATGATTGGTTGAAACCTTCGAACAATAAAAGTGCGGATTGATTTGATTGGATGATAGGATTATTTAAAATAAGCTCCTTATCAAGAAATTAAACAAATTTAATGTTTATAGCTGTTGTTTTGTTATGAGTCTGTATCTTGCTTCTAAAGCCAATTCATCCATGTATGTTTCATTTAATATAAAAGATTTCTTCATCCCTAGATAGTAATTGATTAATCAATTAAACCAATTAATTAATCAATTAAATCAATTGATAATTAATCTTGGATTTTGACCTAAAGCGTATTATTGTATTTTATCTATAGTGTAATAAAGCCTGTGACTGTGTGATTGTTTTTGTCGAAGAGTAGACTTATTTATGTTTATTTGGAAGATACCTAAATTTTGTGATTTTGTATATAAAATATTTTTCTGCAAGGAGGAATGCATGTTCTTAGTACTGTCAATTAAGCGTTCTATATTGCGTATTATTATGCTGTAAATAAACCCTGAAATTTAATTCCTCCCGATAGAAATTAAGTGTATATACTAGCTATTTCAATTTTCTATTTGCCTGCAGAAATTGTAAACACAAATAAACATATCTAGAGTTTTGTAAATAGCGTGTTGAGTTGCTGGCCAGTGAGGTTTAACTGACCAGTGAGGTTTAACTGACCAGTGAGGTTAAACTGACCAGTGAGGTTTAACTGACTAGCGAGGTTTAACTGACAGGAGACATTTTGCTTAGATTTAGGTATTTCCTTCCACACTCCATCTTCCAACCAGCTTATAATGTGTTATTTTTTCCATTTTTTCCACCTTTCTATTAAAGTATGGGGTTAAATTAGGGTTATCAATGGCAGTAGTTGTCAGTAGATGAGTTAATTCCCTGGATGAGTGAGTGTCTTCACTTTTTTAAAGCGACTAAATTCCATTTCGATGATAAAAAAACACATTTTGTAGACATTTTAATCACAGGACATAAAGTATTCTTACAACTTACATTACGATCAAATGCACTTTTGATGAAAACTCCCAACATGTTTTACCGTCTGTTACGGCTTTTCTCTGCATTTATACAATACTATGCTTTAATAACGTTAAATTATAATTTTACTGCGTTAGTCATAGAAATAATTTCAGATATTGTCTGCCTTGTTATCAATATATGACCTTGAAACAAAAAGAAAGGTCACAGAGAGGTTATCTTGTTTGACCTTTACTTGTATGTCAAGGTCAATTATAAAACTTTGCTTTTTTTCGAGAGTTCCTTGTATGTTTGTCTCAAGACTGTAATATTTTGTTACCTTTAATATTAATAACTTTTTGTTCATTTTGTTTGTTTGACTTGAGTTGTCATATAAAGTCCCTGTCGTTGAGTTTTATGTTTCTTTCATAGATAACGCCTCGTTGGACGTATTTTTTTAGCTTATATTTTTTTTGTATTGTCGGTTAGGTAGATTTGGAAAGCAAACCAACTCCTTTATCAAACCTTGCTTTGTTCTTTATTGCATTGTGTGCAACGTATGCATTGTTTGATGTTGAATGTTGACCTTTCCCTTGTGTCAAGGTTACGACCCCGGCAACACAAAAACAATCTATGTTTGATAACTATCTTAAGATGGGTATTTTAAAAGTTAAAGATTAATATTTAAGTTAAAGATTGTTATTTAAGATAACGATTGTTATTCAAACGTGAATTGTTTTGGAATTGTCAGGGTCTGTTTCGTGTTGAATTATGTGGAAAACTTGATGTGCAATACTCTTGTTGTTTTCTATTATTACTTTATTACAGTTCATTTAGTTTAAGTTTTATTTATAATTTACTGGTATCTAGCACTGGATCCGCTTGAGTTCTAAAAAAAACCTAAAAAATTCCTCTCTACATTTTTATTGTTTACTTAAATTTACACTCCACACATTCTATAGACGAGATATTTTTTAATCTGCTTCTGTACTAATTGAGTTGTCTCCCCTCCAAGAATCATTCTGTAAAATCATTAATTTCATGGGACAAAATTTCGTGGTTTTGGAAATAAAGATCTGATATGTTCTTTCTGCATGTTTTTGTTGAAAATTGTTTGATAGATGAAATGTATTGTTGTCACTGGATTATATATCTTGTATAGCTCGGACAATTTGACACGATCCTCAACCTTCTGTTTGTATTATTCAACAGCTGATGATATCATGTTGTCCGTTTGTTTTCTCATAAGAGGGGGGCATACTGTAAAATCATTTATTTTTGTGGGGGATTCAATTCCATGGATTTCGTGGTTTACCTTTAACCACGAAATTAAATCCCAAAGATCGAACAATAAATTTGACCCTTGTATTTATTACCTGAAATGCATAATCCACAATCGAAATTGTCCTTTTTCTCAAAACCACTAAATTTCATCCCATTGCAATTAAATGATTTTACAGTATATCAAATAAATACATAAAACGAAGGGACTTAAAAGGACAACCCAGTTATATATATTCCTGCATAAAGGTCAGGATCAGGTCAAATTGTTTGTGTTATACACGGTGTGAGATAGAGGGGGTTGAGAGTGGGGAGAGATGTGAGGGGCGAGAGAGAGGGAGGCGGGAGAATGAGGGGAAGGGGTAGGTGAATGCTCTCTCACCCCCTCCCTCCCCTCTCTCTCACCCCCTCCTCTCTCACCCCCTCTGCTCTCTCACCCCCTCCCTCCCCTCTCTCACCCCCTCCCCCACTCTCTCACCCCCTCCCTCCCCTCTCTCTCACCCCCTCCTCTCTCACCCCCTCCCTCTCTCACCCCCTCCCCCACTCTCTCACCCCTACGGATCCTCTCACCCCCTCTGCTCTCTCACACCCTTGTCTCCCTCCCTTCTCAAACTCTCCCCTTTATCTTCCTTTCCTCTCACCACTGTCTCTCCCACTCACAAAAACCCCATCCCCCTCTCCCTCCCCGCTCACACGCCTAGATCTGCCCTCACACACCATGTAGAAAGGAAAGAACAATTACATACCAAGAAACACAAAGACAACTAAATTATAAGCATAATATTTATCTAGTCACCTGAACATGAAAACAGCAAAAAATAAAATATTATTTATTTCGTCCTCCACCCATCACAGGCCGGGAGATACAAGAAATATTTCCTTATTAGCCTCTGAGAGAAATACATGTGAAGATAGAAAAGCAAATACAAAATCTTAAATTCATAACTGAATTTAAAAAAGTAAAATTATGATTACTGTACATGTATATTAGAACCAAGTCTGGGCAACTTACGCGGTTGAGGAAGTTTTTCAAACAGTCGTCCTACACTTATTATTGTATGAGAGTAATTTTAATCCTATCTAGATATAAAACCTGGCTGTATCTATTGAAACCCGCTCTATTACTATAGTTTATACTGTTATATCTGTTTCTATGTATAGTGGTATTGTTTTTGTATATGCATGTTAATGTAGGCACGTGTTTTATAAATTAACATACAAAATGCAATCGAAACAAAAGATGCTATTTACTATTTATTTATGTGTATTTCTTACATTGTGTATAAAACAAGCCTGAGTTATTCATGAAAATAAACAAATTGAAAATAAATCATCTTGTTTGTGTTGTAATTTTATACTTTCAGGGATTCTATTGGTCAAAATAATCCAGACATCCAGCAGTATTAGAACGAATGATTTGTTCTGAACAAAATAAAAGTTTTTTGGTGAAAAAATTCAAAGAATTAACAAAGTTAGGGACATTTGAAGTTCCTTAGTCTAAATGTCAACACAGTTTGAAGGTCACATGGTACAGTTGGCGTTTTGGTAACAGTGATACACACACTTACTAGTTGAACATTTCAAATACATTGCTGAAAACTATATAGCATCATTTTTACAGAGTTATTATTTAAAAAAATCACAATTTCTTCGCTAGATTCATCCTATGCACAATATTTTTACACAAACAAATGAAAAACTAAAAAAGAAATACCATAAACAACAACAAGAGACACTACAACCTTTTTGATATAATATATTCTCAGGGGGAGCTGGGATGAAATTTTAATCCCCAATGAAAATTAATGATTCTACAGTAGTTGCTGAGAAATGGGGTCCAGGTTGAAGGAGTTTTGACATGATTGACTAGTACCTAGCGGCGACTGAATTACCGAAACAATACGAAACGAGGAATATACCTCAAAATGGAAAAGCACAACCCTACAGTGAGTTTTTGTCTTAAGAACTAGATACTGTAAAATCATTTACTTTTAATGGGACGACATTTCGTGGTTAGGGTAAATTCTTACGTTTATTCGTGGATTTTGCATTTCTGGTAATAAATTCAAAAATATTGTTTTATAGGATAAGTTTCGTGGATGAAGATGAACCACAAAATCCACGAAATTTAATCCCCCACAAAAAATAAATGATTTTACAGTACCTCAAAATGAAAAAAAAAACACAGTAATGCTACAGCGAGTTTTTGTCCTAAGAACTGAAATATTATGTAGCTTGGTTCAATAATCAAAGGGAAGTAATGAGAATTCATTGACAAACTTAAACAAACTCTAAAAACAAGTTACTTCCCTTTTTATACTAAAGCTTTATTGAAATTCTTTACATACTTGAGGAAAATATTAGTTGTACATTACTTTTCACAAATTAAGTTAAGTCTATATTGCACTTCCTCTTAAACAATTTAAAAGAAGAAATCGCTAGAATTTCACAATTTTGAGAAAAAAATCACAAATCAGATAGGCTATGGCCTCTTCACAATTTTTTTTGGAAAAAAACCCTAGTTATGCTCATTAAAGTAACAGCAAGATCCAGTAAAGTAACTGCTAGTCCAAGGTAATTAAGATTCATGCTCAATAAATTAACAGCTGCATTTCAAGTGACAGCTACACTTAGTAAAGTTTGTTCAGTAACATTTAACAGCAAAGATAAGAAAACAGAACATTAAAGTCTTTAACAACTAAGTACAATCAAGAAATAGCTTAAAGTGTATAGAGCTATATTCTAACAGTCATTTAATGTCAAAATAATTACATGCAACGTTTTTAGTATGACACTAGACTACCTTAATTGCAAATTAAAACTTTGGATGGGTTGTTAACGTTGTTGACGATTGTTAAAATTTCATAGGGTGTTCTAGAACAATTTGCACATCAAATAAATCACAGAGTGAGTTTCTGTTAAAACTGAAGCGAAAAACAATCTAATGGATATGAAAGCGTTATTGTTTTTCTGGTTTTTTTTCTGAAACTTTTTGAAAAAATATTGTCTGATATAGCTCTATACACTTTAACTTAGTAAAGTTGAGTAATAAATTAACTTAACAAATTTATTAACTGTAAAATAAAGTCAAGTAATAGCTGCTTAACTGAGTAAAATCATTAACTGCAAAATAAATTAAATATTGAGTTAAGTAAAAGCTTGATTTAGTAAAATAAAACCTTAAGTACAGTAACTGTCTGACCCACAGGTAACTGTATCAGGGATATAGACAATTTGAAAACAAAACAAAAATATCTTGTAAAATTTATATTGTTCCATAAAGGTATATTTGTTCTAAAGTAGCCAAATTTCAAAAAATCAAAAACAAATTTTGACTTTCAATATCTTCAATTAACTAATTATCTTCATATAAAGCAATACTTAAACTACTTGCATGCCAAATATTATCAAAATCAATCCAATAGTTAAAAAGTTATACTATAAAATGTCGATACTGTTTCCTACCATAGTATGGGATATTGAGTAATCTCTAGCAAGGGGAGATAAACCCTGTCAGGTGTGTACTTTATGTTATATTTTATAATACTGTAAAACACATAGAAAAACTCTAAAATTTAGAGATATCCTTTAATGATATTACTTGGTCATAGTTTTTATGAAACTATCACGAATAGTTGGGTCATTGCTTTGTTACTCACTTCTTCATTAGTTCATGAGATAAGCCTAGGTCCTACTGAGTGTTTTTTGCCTCAACAATATACTCCAGATAGAAATAAATGAGCTTCAGGAGGCATTAGAAACAGAGATTTCACAAATTTTCTATTTACTTCCCCCAGAAGATTCCCCTAGAACTTAAAGACCCTTTTCCCAATTTCTTCTAATGCTCATTTGTTTAATCGGGAGTACATCATCGAGGCAAAAATTCTCTAAGGAACAAAAGCTTTACAGGTTACTCGAGCTCTTCTATTTAAGTGAGCTCATAGTTTAATCCATTCTATCCTCCAGGGGTTTTATTCCTTGAGAACTTTCCACTCTGTATTACCCGTCACATTGTTGTTAGATGGTCCGAGGAAAGATATAGAAGATGGTCTACATCCAGGCAGTAAGTATCTGAAACAAGAACATTGTTGTTAGATTGTCTGAATGAAGCGTAAAATCTCATCTCTGAGCTACATGAATAACGTTAAATGTAATGTAAAAGGTGGTACGGTGGTAGAGTGGATAGCCTGCTTGATCAAGAGGTCCCGGGTTCAGTCCTAACCGGTGCACTTGATAATTTCGGTAACACTTTTCTGTGTTTCCCATCCAACTAGAGATGAACTGGTTAGCAACCCAGAGATAGACTCGCATGTATCGGTGCTATACACCGGGCATGTTAAAGAACCAAGGTGTCTCTTCAGAAAGAGCTAGGGCATCATGCACAAATACCTTGTATCACATTACTGTCTCTTCCACCTGCTGTCCCTTCAGCAAAACACGACCCCATTGGAAATAATGGGTTAACCTTGACTGAAAGGTTTAAATAATAACATACAAGTCTCACCTCTGTGCTACATCAATAACGTTATCTTTGGTGACTGAGAAAAGACGATCTCGACTTTGCTGTCTCATTGCGTCGGTTATGTTGCTAACAAACAATGTAGAACCAACTTGTCCCGGTGTCACTGGTTTATCAGTCTGAAAGTATACCAAGTTATACCATCAATGTGAAACTATCATTATGCTTGATTTAAGATATGAACAAGCCATTCCAGAATAAAAAGGGAAATTCTGTTTGTCCCTTTTCTGGGGTTACAAAAGATAGAGTATTTATACTCAATCTCCTGCAATAAACTATGAAAGGCCATAGTAATATCGGCTGATATACAAAGGTTGACAAATATTGACAGAACACTCAGTGGTATGTTTTTGAATGTATAAGATAAATAGAGGATCAAATGACAATAATGACATAAAAATCTGTATTTTTCTGTTGAAAAACACACTCTGACATAATTATAAATGATACTCCCTACGGCGATGACAATTATAACTTACTTGTTGAAATACGGTAATTTTAGCTTCCTCAACATCCACATCAGTAAAACCTCCACTAGCCACCCAATCTATAGACTTATCAAATACTTCCAGGGTTTCCATAGAATTGGGATCTCTGTAAAAATATATATATATATGATTTTATCAGTGGATCAGTGAACTCTATCATTTCCTTGTCAGGAGGCAATGTCCTGCCATCAGGGGCAATGTGCTGCCATCAGGGGCAATGTGCTGCCATCAGGGGCAATGTGCTGCCATCAGGGGCAATTGTAACAGGGAACTTGTAAGTCAATGAATGGGGAAGGGTAAAAGGAGGACCTACTATTTACTACTATTCATTCAATGAGTCATTACTATTTACCAACCTGTAAGAGAAGAAGCTCATAACTCCACTTAAACAGTTAGCTCCGCCTCCGTAAGCTCCGCCCTTTTCTCTAATTTCTCGATGCAGATATTTCCATGACAACAACCTCGATAATATTCTTAACCTGAAATATACAGTACAACCTCAATACACAAACAGAACACTAACAATATATACATTGCCTGGAAGATTATTGAACAAGATCTAGATCTTACAGATAGCCTGATCATAAGTGGTTGAAAATGAAGCAGGAAAAGATAACTCACTCAAAGGGAGCAATTTGTCACTATAAAGTGAATAGAATAGATATCACAGTCCAACCTCTGTAGAACAAAACTGATCAAAAGCAGCAAATATTGATGTTTTTTTTAAAAGTTGTTGCTCTTCAAAAGTTAAATTCATAGTAAATATCAGCATTAAGAAATGTTGTTATGTAGTAGTGTGTATAAGATCAATTTTTTATCAGGGACAGAAACTTGTGTAGGCAGCCAGCTAGCTAAGTCAGTAGAGTATTTGTCCAGTTAGCCAAGGGACTGGGTTTAAGTCCGGCCAGGACAACATTTTTCTCACTCTGTAACATTTGGCAATCCATGCAATTAACCGACCTTACAACGTTTCACCCTGGTATAGTTAAGGAGATTGTTGCTCTACAGAGGCTGTTGCTCTGGAGAAATTGCAGCAATCAAAGATCAGCAATATTTGATTCAGCTAGAGAAAATAAGCGACAAGAGAATGGAGACTTACGATGAGAAATCTTGATGTGTATATGGTACAGTCTGTACACTTTTACTCATATAATTCACACTGAATGGTAACTCTATATGTGTCTTCTGACTTGTAGCATTAAATATACCATCCTGAAATATAAACATCTAGTCACATGATATAAATCAGACATTGTGATTGGCTAAAACCAGTCACATGATATTAACATATAAGGCTCGCTTGAAACACCCATTTTTGGGGATGTGGATGGCTAGTACTATGTCTGACTATTGTGTGTGTGACTAGGTGCTGTCACCATAGCTATGTCGTTTTGGTGTGTGCCTTTTTATATTAATAGAAAAGGTAGTAATATACTTACATGTGTTATATGTGGTTTAGGATTATGATGTTCTGGTTTTCTGTTGCTATGCAACGTCTCAACAAAATTCTCAATTTTCTTCAGGGCTGTTGGCATGAAATCAGGCGTTGTGTTGACACTGATTCTAAAATAAGTGAAAATATTTGTCAATATAACCAGTCTACACTGAGGTAAACATCAAACTTCCTAGAACCAGTCTACACTGAGGTAAACATCAAACTTCCTAAACCAGTCTACACTGAGGTACACATCAAATTTCCTAAACCAGTCTACACTGAGGTACACATCAAACTTCCTAAACCAGTCTACACTGAGGTAAACATCAAACTTCCTGAAACCAGACTACACTGAGGTAAACATCAAACTTCCTGAAACCAGTCTACACTGAGGTAAACATCAAACTTCCTAGAACCAGTCTACACTGAGGTAAACATCAAACTTCCTGAAACCAGTCTACACTGAGGTAAACATCAAACTTCCTAGAACCAGTCTACACTGAGGTAAACATCAAACTTCCTGAAACCAGTCTACACTGAGGTAAACATCAAACTTCCTAGAACCAGGCTACACTGAGGTAAACATCAAACTTCATAGAACCAGTCTACACTGAGGTAAACAACAAACTTCATAGAACCAGTCTACACTGAGGTAAACATCAAACTTCATAGAACCAGTCTACACTGAGGTAAACATCAAACTTCATAGAACCAGTCTACACTGAGGTAAACATCAAACTTCCTAGAACCAGGCTACACTGAGGTAAACATCAAACTTCCTGAAACCAGTCTACACTGAGGTAAACATCAAACTTCATAGAACCAGTCTACACTGAGGTAAACATCAAACTTCATAGAACCAGTCTACACTGAGGTAAACATCAAACTTCATAGAACCAGGCTACACTGAGGTAAACATCAAACTTCCTAGAACCAGTCTACACTGAGGTAAACATCAAACTTCCTGAAACCAGTCTACACTGAGGTAAACATCAAACTTCCTGAAACCAGTCTACACTGAGGTAAGCATCAAACTTCCTTAAACCAGGCTACACTGAGGTAAACATCAAACTTCCTAGAACCAGTCTACACTGAGGTAAACATCAAACTTCATAGAACCAGTCTACACTGAGGCAAACAACAAACCTCCTGAAACCAGACTACACTGAGGCAAACAACAAACTTCCTAAAACCAGTCTACACTGAGGTAAACAACAAACTTCATAGAACCAGTCTACACTGAGGCAAACAACAAACTTCATAGAACCAGTCTACACTGAGGTAAACAACAAACTTCCTGAAACCAGTCTGTTTGATAGACAAAGAAAACACTGTGGACGCATGTCCGCCCTAATCTCCAATCTTATAACCAGTTTAATTCGGTTCAAAGTTTGGTAAAAAATAACTGTACTTTCTTACCGACATCAAAGAACCACAGTCTAGTATTACAACTATAGAAAATCTTGACAATGAAAAGAAAACCCTTGACAATGACTACAAAATTGTGACAATGAAAACCTTGACAATTAAATGAAAACCTTGACAATGAATACAAAACCTTGACAATGAATACAGAACCTTGACAATGAATACAGAACCTTGACAATGAATACAGAACCTTGACAATGAATACAGAACCTTGACAATGAATACAGAACCTTGGCAATGAATACACAACCTTGACAATGAATACAGAACATTGACAATGAATACAGAACATTGACAATGATTACAAAACCTTGACAATGAATACAGAACATTGACAATGATTACAAAACGTTTAGAATTAAATGAAAACCTTGACAATGAATACAAAACGTTTACAATTAAATGAAAACCTTGACAATGCATACAAAACATGGACAATGAATACATGACCTTGACAATGAATACACAACCTTGACAACGAATACACCACATTGACAATGAATACACCACATTGACAATGAATAGAACTTACTTGAGATTATTTTTGTTCAAGATTTCGTGACCAAGTTCTATAAGATGTTCCATAATCTTAGAATTATCTTCCAGTTCAGCAATCTTCTTCATAACAGACACCTATAACATAGAAGTACATGATGTGGCATAGTGAAATTTCCTCCAGAAAATTGTCAAACTTCTAACAAAGTGCCGGGCTCTTGTAGTCAGAATAATTGGCTGACAGTTTATCCCCCAAATTGTTTACAGTTATTCATTAAAGGGACTCAACTCCAGTTGGTAAATTGCAAAATTTATCAAAAAGCTCTCTTAAAATCGCATCTTTTTGGCATGACCAACACAATGCATATGTATACGAATCTTGGCTTATTTATTTCGAAGAAAAGTATTATTTGTTTTAAAGTTATATACCTTTTAAGCACTTAAAATCTGTTTTTTGAATGATGAATTCAACGTTGTTTAATGTTTAATCATAGTTGGGTATAAATACCAATAAATGCTTCTAAACAATGTTAATAAGTGTTAATCTTGATTTTCATGATCAGCTGTTACACTTAAGGAAAAATTGTGATTTTTAGAAAATTTTAAGTTTTCATTCCAGATGCTTTGTGAATACCAACCCAGAATTGCCTTAAAATTTGTCTGACCAACGTCCACTGACGATATTTTAGCTAGACTTTCTACTGATCAGTCATGCAAAATTTCTAAGAAAAATAGCACTGACAAAATTTATAAGTGCAAAATAAACCAAAGGGCCATAACTCCCATAAAATTTATCCAACCAACAATTGCTATACTGTAAAATCATTTAATTTCAATGGGAGAAAATTTCATGGTTTTGGTAAAAAATACCATTTTGATGGGATTTAATTTCGTGGTTTAAAGGCGAACCACATTATCCACAAAAATTAATGATTTAACAGTACACAACAACATGACATACACAAACCAACCTGAGTAACACCTCCAAACATTTCACTGAGTCTAGAAGACGGGGACAACGATGACGCTGAGTGCACCATAGCGTAATTATGTCCCGAGTCAGCTAGTCCTGACGCTAACTGAGCGGCGGACATTTTGATCAGTGTTTGTAGACGGTTTGTATCCCTCAGATTCGATCTACAAACAAATAAACCAAGTAAAAGATTGCTGAACCAAAAGTACAGTACCCTGAGTTAAGGCGATGTATACAGTAGCCTTGGGCCTTATTCACCAACATTGTAAGTCTAAAACACAGACTTAGACTTTCTAAGACTCTATTCGCTCTCATGTTGTTATAATGTACCGATTGTGATATAAATTAGTATACTTGTTAAGTGGGTAACACCAAATAGTCCGATAAAATTTCATATGGTTCAAACTAATTTCAAAGAAATGGCTGTGATTATGAATAATGACAATGTTAAGTCTAAGTCTGAGTTTTAGACTTACAACGTTGGTGAATAAGGCCCCTGTGTTACTCCTTAAATAGAGGACTTTTTTGGCAATAGTCACCCTACCCATTGTAGAATGTGACATGTTTCCTTAGTTCAGGTGATTAACACTAAGTGCTGTTTTTGTGTCACTGTTTCACTGTCCCATTTGCTTTTACATTGTATCTTTTAATATCCATTTTCAAGCAATTTTTACTTAAAATAAATATAAACAGAAACACTTATTGACATAAATGAATATATCTCTAGCTTAAAATGAGAAGGTCATTACTACAAAATCAATATTTTGAGAAAACAAGAAAAAACTGTCTAAAATTTACTCTTTACTTATGGTTTGAAAACAAGATTTTACGACTTAATTTATGAAAATAGGCTCATAAGAAGTGCCTTATGATGCAGCTTTCAAGTATGTAATAAGGTCATAAGTAGTACAGTGGAACTCACTTATAGCGAACTCGCTTATAACGAAAACTCGGTTATAGCGTAAGGAAAAATATCCCCGACTTCGTTCCTTCTTTATTTCAATGTAATACCACTCGCTTATAACGTAATCGGATATAATGAAAAATCGGTTATAACGTAATGATTTCTAGGTCCCAATGTAACAGTTTGTGTGCAAAACTGCTCGCTTATAACAAAGGCGATAATTGCGTGAAAAAAAATTGTGCAAACATTCTTAAAAGGTGTTATAAGTAGTTGCGCCTCGGGCATTTATCAGTGCAAATTAACTGACCTATTACCAATAATTATACACCTAAACTTTGTTGACTTAACAAGATTATTTACTTTTGTAAATGGTTTATTTCGAAAAACTGTGGCTTAAACTATAAAACGAAATATTAGAAAACGAAATAATAGACAGAGGATGATTTACGTGGAGCCTTCATCAACCATGTCGCAATCGCCATCGTTACTTACTAAATTGAATTAATGGTTTAACGGCTAGAGCTTAAAACTTGCTAATTAATGGACTTATAATAAAAGCATATCCTGTCAAACTGCTCAGAAAATACCTTACTTCGCACAGAATAAGGATTGATATATTTCAAGTAAGATATTGAATAGAACTCATTCATTACAATTTTTTTATCAGTTATTAGTATCAAGTAATTGATAGGCATCGTCTATGCTGTTTCTTTAAACATTCTGAAGCAGCCTGTACATGCTGTACTTATAAATGACAAACACAATGATTTTAATATACACTGTATAACGAAATACGTTATATCCAATTTCACACAGCAAAATTTTGTTGTACTGATATAGCGAAAATCGGATATAGCGAAAGGAATTGCTAGGTCCCCAGAATTTCGTATAACCGAGTTCCACTGTAGTTAGCAGTAGCCAGCGATATCTTTGAATGGGGAGCATACCTATCAAATATTTCAGTCCAAAGATCCAACAATTTGTCGAGATTTCGCTCCAAGCAATGTGAAGAAAACAACACACCCTGAAAACAGATGTTGAATTCTGTACAACATTATGAAAACAGATGTTTTATTTTACAACATTGTACATCCATATACGTCCGACCAGAGGGATTAAAGCAATAACATGACAACAAGTCATTTCTTAACTTTTACATATATTTTTATGACACAACATAAAGGGACTAAACTCAGGTTTTTGAAGACGTTTTAATCACAAAACTATGTTAAATGAATACATAAAGTATTCTTACAATTTATATTATGATCTAAGCCGCTATTGATGAAAACTAACGAACATGTTTTACCGTCTGTTAATTAGGTAACAGCTTTTCTTGGCATTTAAACACCCACCCTACGCTACCCAACGTTGAATAAATATTAAATGCATTAGTCACACAATTTAGGTTCAGTCTATGTCTTCTAATAGCCGGATGTTATATACTCTGACCATTGCAATAAGCTTGCAATATAAGAATACTTAAATTTCAAGGCCCGGTTTAACTTGGTCAGACATATGATTGCCCAACCATAAATATCAAGGTCCAGGTTAATTTATTCAGACATATGATATTGTACCCACCTGATCATATCCTAGAGGATCTGTTGGATCTTGTACAACCAACGTACTAGCATCTAAACCTCCAGTGTACAACTCCATCTGATGTGATAAATCCTTGTAATCATAAATTCCTGCACCCATTCTGTAAGTAACAACAATTCTGATTGGATCACAATAATCACATGATATAAATCAACAAGTAGTCACATGATATAAATCAATAATTCTGATTGGATCACAGTAGTCACATGCTTTAAAACAACAATTCTGGTTGGATCACAGTAGTCACATGATATAAAACAACAATTCTGATTGGATCACAGTAGTCAAATGATGTTAATAAACAATTCTGGTTGAATCACAGTAGTCACATGATATTAATAAACAATTCTGATTGGATCACAGTAGTCACATGCTATCAATAAACAATTCTGAAAGGATCACATTAGTCACATGATACATATCAACAATTCTGATTGGATTACAGAGGTCACATGATGTAAATAAAAAATTCTGATTGGATCACAGAGTTCACATGATAAATCTTACCTAGTTATAACATTGGTAAACAGTGGAACATACAGTTTCATTTCTTCTGGTACTTGGTCTAAGAATGAGACCATTTTGATATAAGTAACTTCATTAGTTGGCTGAGCACTGTACTGTACACGTATACCATCTAAAATACACAAGGTTAAATCACATGACATCGCTGTCATATTTACAAAGAATCTAAAAGGAAACTTGAAAAGTGTGCCAGCTATACAGGATAATCTCAGAAATGGGCTTACTTGTGACATTACAAATGCGTGTGCCGATTAGTAGATAGTCAGAATAGTCATGTTTCGTGGTTTTCAATATGGAGAGTCGACACAGTGCACGTTCAGGTAGATTTTGGTAAAAACAATGCATTCCTAATGCAGTACATGGCAAAAATGCAAAATTAATTGCATGACTGACCATGCATACTTTGGTAAGAAGTTTTGATTTTTTGAGACTCGAACAATGGTTTCCATAGGTAAAACAGTGACCAGGAATGGCAAAAATGTCAATGGGTGGTTGAACGGCTGCTAAGTTGAAAACAGCCATTGAAAATTGGTAACTCATATGTTTTTTAATTCTTTTTAGTGTAATCGCTGGCCCTACCCGAAAAGTACGAGAACTGGTCCTACCCGAGAGGTACTACGTTCAAATACATACCAACTACCATTTGTTCGGTTGGTTCAGGTTTTATACTTCTATCTATCTCTGAGACCTGTATACATGGCAGACACGATAAATCTTCAACCTTATTCTGTGTCTGCTGTAACTCTTGACCTGAAAATATATAAATCAATCATTTTGATTGGCTAACACTGGTCACATGATATAAATCAACCATTCTGATTGGCTAACACTAGTCACATGATACAAATCAACCATTTTGATTGGCTAACAATGGTCACATGATATAATCTCAATTTTGAAAAAAATATATATTCTCGAAGAAAATGGTGAAAAAATCAAGGGGGCAGGTAATTAACAATTCAGTGTTTCTATCGGTTTGATGAGACCAGATTATCTAGAATCAATTATCTACTAAGTACTCCAACATGATGTTCCACTGACAACTGACTATTATTCTACATGTGGAGGATTCTGACCAGCTTGATCCATTATTCAAACCAGAGTTGCTTGTTTGACAATTGAACACTTCATTCACTGCACTAATCAGGTTAGAGTTTAAAGTGTGTGTCCTACCAATTATTTACATCTTAGTCAATGTAAATCTTAGGCAGTGCCTCATTTTAAATCTCCAAAGTTAGGCAATGCCTCAGTTTATAAGAGAAATCTCCAATAGTAGACAGTGCCTCAGTTTATATGAGAAATCTCCAATAGTAGGCAGTGCCACAGTTTATATGAGAAATCTCCAATAGTAGGCAGTGCCACAGTTTATATGAGAAATCTTAGGCAGTGCCACAGTTTATTTGAGAAATCTTAGACAGTGCCACAGTTTATATGAGAAATCTTAGGCAGTGCCACAGTTTATATGAGAAATCTTTGGCAGTGCTACAGTTTATATGAGAAATCCTAGGCAGTGCCACAGTTTATATGAGCAATCTCTAATGTTAGGCAGTGCCACAGTTTATATGAGAAATCTCTAATGTTAGGCAGTGTCACAGTTTATATGAGAAATCCTAGGCAGTGCCACAGTTTATATGAGAAATCCTAGACAGTGCCACAGTTTATATGAGAAATCTTAGGCAGTGCCACAGTTTATATGAGAAATCTTAGGCAGTGCCACAGTTTATAAGAGAAATCTTAGGCAGTGCCACAGTTTATATGAGAAATCTTTGGCAGTGCCACAGTTTATACGAGAAATCTTAGGCAGTGCCACAGTTTATATCTCCAATGTAAGGCCGTGCCTCAGTTTATGTGAGAAATCTTACCTAACTGAAATATTCGTTTACGATCCTCATCAGATAAACTCTCTATACAATGTTTTAATTTCTCTGATTCTTTCGTTTGTCTTTTCTCTTCAAACTTTTCATCAGGACTCATGATCAATGTCAATCTATGTGGATTGTCCTACAATAAGTTCAAATCAACCATTTTGATTGGTTCACACTAGTCACATGATATAAATCAACCATTTTGATTGGCTAACACTTGTCTCATGATATAAATAAACAATTCTGATTGGCTCACACTAGTCACATGATATAAATCAACAATTTTGATTGGCTCACACTAGTCACATGATATAAATCAACAATTTTGATTGGCTAACACTTGTCTCATGATATAAATAAACAATTTTGATTGGCTCACACTAGTCACATGATATAAATCAACAATTTTGATTGGTTCACACTAGTCACATGATATAAATCAACCATTTTGATTGGCTAACACTTGTCTCATGATATAAATAAACAATTCTGATTGGCTCACACTAGTCACATGATATAAATCAACAATTTTGATTTGCTCACACTAGTCACATGATATAAATCAACAATTTTGATTGGCTCACACTAGTCACATGAAATAAATCAACAATTCTGATTGGCTCACACAAGTCACATGTTATAAATAAACCATTTTGATTATTTAACACTAGTCACATGATATAGTAATAATAATAACTCTGTCACAAACTGTGGGCCAACACCACGCTCAGTTTCAATGTGTAACATAATTATGTTCTATATAGAACTTGCTTCAGTAATTGGAAGAAGAAGAAAAAGAAGAGTGCTTATCTTTCAGTAAATGCTTATGCCACAGTGAAAACCTTGTCCATAATAAATAGTTAATTTCATAATAAATAGTTAAGTCAGTCAGGGGCCATAATTCTGTCACAATGTTTGATAGTGTAAGGTGACTTTGATAATGTAATGTGTTTATGACAGTATGCCAATTTTGAAAGCAATGTATTGATGGACTTCAAAAATATTTCAGTTTTAATATTTTGTAATATGGACAAACAGACAAACTAACAGACAGATGCATCTCTATATGCTTCAACATGTAACAATATTAGAGCCGAAGCATTAAAGAGGCATTCCCTATAACTAGCATATTTTTCCTACTTTCACATTAAATGTGCTAAATGTACAAAGCACTATCACATATCATAATTTGGCAGAAGAAAGTGTGTGCAAATATGTCTCTATGTCAAAAATATATTTAAATCACCAATAATAATTTTTCGCTTCCAGCGATTTATTATTATGTGGTCAAGGGTGGTCAAAGAGAAACAACTCGTGACTATTTTGGCTTGTTACGGAAAGGTGTTGTCATTCTTTTTTCGGTAATTAATGGGAGCCTTTTGTTGAAAATTTGAGGAGTTTAAGCAAAAATGATTCTCATTTAATGTATAATATTCCTGAATTGATTTAAACGATCGAAGTTATAAGGAATGCCTCTTTAACCACTCTACTGAGGACAATATTATTCTATTCCAACCTTACCTTCAAATATTCTTTGACTTTTTTCTGTAAGTATTGTGGATCTTTCTTCAACTTTTGTTTGAATATTTCCATCTGATTGTTGACTTTCAGGATTTCAGACGCTTCACCATCGTGGTTCCATCCCGACACTATGGACTACAGAAATATAATATATATTGATGTATTTCGGGGACCAATTTCAATATAACGTTAACTCATATGTTCATAAAATGAAGGAAATTTCAGATATGACCTTGAAATTGCACCAAAATATCGGTATGACATTACATAACATGAGGACATATTTCTGTGATTTTAAATGACAAAATACTGAAACAATCGGCAAAACGTAACAAGTTTTACTGGAAATATTCCTTAGTGTACTGCATACGCACATGTGTGTTGCTATGGTAACATGTTACTCTTGATACAAAGGTACTATATAAAATTATTTTGAGATTATTGTTTGTAATAGAATAACATTATTGTTATTGTAAATTCTTTAGAGCTAAAGTCCACAAACTTTGGATAACCCCACTACTAGATATATTACCTACCATGACTAGAGACAGACCAAAGTTACTGGACTGATGTTTAGTACTGAGTTCTATACGGTGTAACAATGCATCAATTCTTGACTGATCAAATCCATCTCTGAAACATATTATAAATATATAGTATTAATATACAGTGCCAAACAAAATTATTTCCCCATATACTTGCCTGTATAACACTATTTGCAGAACAGAGACACACAATCCCAGGCTACATGTAGCATTTGATTCAAGGATGCTAAATACCAAATTTAGTCAACATTGGTCATTCCAAACTTAAGTTATTGGCTGGACACTGATTTTCTATTTTTAGTAACAGTGACCTTGACTCCACAGACTAGGTTTTGATTCAAGGATGCTAAATACCAAATTTAATTAACATTGGTCATTCCAAACACAAGTTATTGACTGGACACTGATTTTCTATTTTTAGTAACAGTGACCTTGACCTCACAGACCTCAAATACAATCCCAGGCTAGATTTTCATTTAAGAATTATTAATACCAAGTTTGGTCAAGATTCGTCAATCCAAACTTAAGTTATTAACTGAACACCGCCAATCCGACCACCAATCCGCCTTCCTGCCATTTTCAGCATTCTTATAACCAGGTTTCACTTGGTGAAAACCTGGTTAATAAACATGTATGGTCGATTGTATCTTAAAATAAACTGATAAATCGTGCATGCATGATTTTCCAACCTATGTGGAGTATACCATTTTTTCCCACCTTTCTCATTATCCTGGGCGCACTATAGTGTTGTACATACCTGATAACTTCATCAATGGTGTCTAATATAATCTGTTTGACCTTGTCTGTATCATCTAAATGTATACCTTTCAAACCAACAGAGAATGTACTCTCTCGCGTATACCCGTTATATCTGTAATATAAACAGCATATATTGTATCTTACTGTAGTTTCCTGTATATTGGTTGTGGTCCTGTATTGAACACATGTAAAAATGAAAGAAGATTCGAAGGGAAAAAAAATGAAGAAAATCGAGCAAGAAATGACAAAGTTAGACAAGTTTGAAGTTTTCACCAAAAAAAAATCGTCCGCCGCCATTTTGTTTTTTGTAATAATTACCAAATTTTGAAAATTGTCTATGTATCAAAATAGATATGAAAAAAGAAGATCACAATTTTTAAAACTCGCAAACATCTTGTCAACATCTTTTCAAACTTTGAATGAGTGTTAAATGTCTGACCAATTAGCGAACACACCAAAGACAATTTTTTTGCAAAACTTACTAAGGCCTTGAGTCTATAGATAAACTTTGGGGTTCAATATTTACCCATTGACTGGTGCATATGATGAGCCAATGTTTGCTTCTAGGAGAGAACGATAGAATGGCGAGGTCTCACCATCACTGAGTAAAGCTGATATAATACTCATTGTGGTCGCTTCCTCCACGTCAGTAATACTGAAATATAATATACATTAGGTTATTTGCCAGGGTTTTCACTAGGATTTCATGCTGTCTTGTTGATTGATTCAATACTGTAACTTGGAATGTCTCACAGTTTTAAACCTCAACATACATTTTATTATTGTATTTAACGCTAAATTATTTCATGAAAAGACACAGGTATGAGGAAATCAGACAGGGAAGGCAGCACTCAACTTAACCAGTCGAACGCAGTGATCAAAACAGGTATGAGGAAATCAGACAGGGAAGGCAGCACTCAACTGAACCAGCAGAGCATTCTCTATACTTTTAATGTAGACAGGGGTGTTGAATTCCTGTGTCTGACTTGCAGGACTTGGGCTTTTTGGCCTGCGGGCAAGTGGATTTTTCCATCCAGCTTGCCCATGGGCAAGTGCAAAATGATCATGAGATAATAACATTAAGTGTCCTATTATACCTTAACACAAAAGCGTATTCCTTAATTCTGCCTGAAAACGATTAAATATCAGGTTCACATTGCTCTTAAGCTCAGGAAGATAAATAAATTATTGCAACTGAAACTGTTTCATTTTGTGATTTCCTGAGCAAGTAGATCAAGTTTTCAGGCAAGTGGATTTTTCAGTCCAACTTGCCCATGGGCAAGTGAAAAATTTGAGGATTTCCACATCCCTAGTAGAGATATGTAAAACTTACTCTGACAGAAGAAAGTTGACTGATAATGTTGTCTGTTTGTTAGGATCAGGAGACATTGTATCTGGCTGACATGTTATTCTTTCTTCTTTCTACAACATACAACATGAAATTCTCAAAGTTGACGTCTAATTAACATCAACTAAGCAACTTTCTACAATATACAACATAAAATACATAAACTTGTCGTCTAATTAACATCAATTAAGCAACCACCTGTTTTAAGAAGTCATTAATTCAGTTAAATTCTTCTAAAACGATCATAGAAGAAGGTGGTCTTAATAGTGTTTCAGTCTTAAAATGGTTTTATCAAACTACTAACAAAAAAACCCCATCATTTTCTAAATTATGAATAGTATTATTATGTATAATGAAAACTTGAAGTGAACTACAATGTTGCCTCTATAAGTCTTGACAATTAATTTACTTTAAATAAGCAACTTTCTATAAGATACAACATGAAATACACAAAGGTGACGTCTAATTAACCTCAGTTTAGAGCTGTCATCGAGAACTCTATATCGATGTACCATCGATTCCTAACAGCCAAATTGATATCGATTCTCTAACTTGATTCAAGCTATCATGTTATAAAGCTTTAAACAAAATAAATGCTAACTTTTAATGTAACATTTGTGCAGAGTTTTTAAGAAGTTTCCTCACCAAATGCTACAGAACTATCAACTTAAAAGAGTGTTAGAGAAATGACCCGACCAAGTTCCAATCAGTGTGTCACTTAAAGTTTACACCATTACCCCGACAATACACAAACATATAGTTAAAACAATCGGGCATTCTGTAATACCATTAATTTTCGTGGGGGATTATATTTAGTGGATTTTGTGGTTCACCTTCAACCATGAAATCAAATGCCGTCAAACAGTAATTTTGACTCTTGTATTTATTACCCGAAATGCAAAATCAACAAATTAACATCCCATCGAAATTTTCTTTTTTTTACAAAAACCATGAAATTTTGTCCCATCGAAATTAAATGATTTTACAGTAGTTGAAACAATTGGGTATACATGGAACATTAGATGTCATATGATATGAAAGACTTTCAGAAAGGAATAATTAATTCATACATCAAATGAAACTTTCTTTATTGGAATTTCAGTGAACAATTAAAATAGCCTTAAGCTTGTAAGTATTATTACTGGATGTTTATACTATACAGAGATATGTGACAACAACAGGTTCAATAATTCAACACTAACTGATACTGAGGACCTTCCATGTAATACAAACTGGACAGATAGATAGACAATCTGAACCTAAACAGCCTAATGGTGTATCTATTCACATACCAAGGTTAACATTGGTGGAATACTGTTAGAGCTATGGCAGGTTCCAGATTTTATTGACAAACAAAAAGACAAACAGTAAATGACCAAAACGACAAGCATTAAAGCAAATAACATCAGCTGGGAATCAACATGGAACATTGTTCAGGGCCTCGCACAAGTTTCAAGCTGCCAGCATTGTTTCGTTCAATAACCAATAAACAGGAGGCAGAAGTCTGTGAGATCACTCTGTTTGTTTAAAACATCAGGAGCATTACTTCAGTATATAGGGATGATATGTAAGTTCTTTTCTTTGATAAAAAAAACCAACATGAAAACAAGTTGTCTTATAATGTATTAAGCTATATCTAAGGGTCATTTAATGTCAAAATAGTTACTTGCATTGTTGTAAGTATGATATTAGACAACCTGAATTGAAAATTAAAACTTTGGATTGGTTCCGTGTACTTAGATTCAATTGTCGAAAAAATTGACGATTCTTATAATCTCAAAGGGTGTTCTAGATCACATTCATACGAAAAGGGACAGTTTGCATGTCCAATTAATCACAGAGAGAGTTCCTGTTAAAGCTGACCTTAGTGATGAACTTTACCATAGTTTACAAAATTTAATTTTCTTTCAGTACAAGAGAAGGTTACCATGGCAACAAGTGTATCATATAGAGTTCTATTGGTTGCTTTTCTGGTATCAATATGTACACTACCAGTAACAGCAAGATCAAAGTATGATTTATTCACGGACATCACCATGAACTACGACTCGAGATTACGTCCAAATCTCGGGGAGGATAAACCAATGGTAGTTAACATATCATTTCATGTCGTCATGTTGAGATCGTTTGATGACGTTAAAGGTGAATTAAGTATACTAGCTAGTTTCCAGTTTACTTGGCTAGAGGATAGATTAAAGTGGGACCCTAGTATGTACAAGAATGTGACCGAACTTGTAATACCAAGGGAGACAGTCTGGATACCTAATGTAATGATACCTAACTTAATTCATACAGATAACCAACCAGGTAGATCTGCTAGCCAGGTACGTATACATTCAGACGGTCAGTGTTCAATGCATAGTATTGATTTACTCAATATATACTGCCCAGCTGATGTACATGACTACCCGTACGATACACAACAATGTCAACTCTTAATACTTCCAGTGGAATATAAACACAATGAGATGAACTTCGGTTTACCAAACAACGAGAGATCCACGAGTCAAGATAGCACAGAATGGAAAATACTAGAAATATCAACTAATGTAGTGAAACATAAAGATACGTTTAGAATAGATATACAGTTACAACGACTGAGTACGTATGCATTACTGACTATGACTATTCCTACATTACTGCTAGGTTGTATCAACCCGTTAGTGTTTATCTTACCACCAGACTCGGGGGAACGTGTAACATTCTCTATCACAACGTTTCTATCATTCACCGTCTCCATGAGCATCTTAACCGACAACATCCCTAGAGGTTCTACACCAATGGCTAGCTTGATGTGCTTTGTGTTTATCATGCTGGTGTATAGTATGGTCATACTGATCTGTACAATCGTTTCATTACGTATACACACAAACCATGGCAAGAAACAAGTACCCAAAACAATTGGAAAATTAGCCAAATGTCTGAAACTGTCAAATTGTAAATGGAGAAACTCAACGGTTTCAAACTTGTCAGACACACAATCGTCGGTCCCTCAAATACAAAATAAACAACATGGAGTGAAGGATGTTCATGCGAATGCAGAAAAACCACCAAGTGGAAAGATGGGATTACGACAACATGTATTAGAATTTATGACAATAAGGCGTAGTACCACACTCGAGCGAGAAAACTTCAAAATAAGCAGAAAAGATGGAAACACATCTGAGACTATCGTTGATGACACAGAAATCACCTGGACAGATGTCGGCAATGTGTTTGATATTTGTATGCTAATCTGTTTCGGAATCTGTTTGTTTGTGCTGTTTATAATATTTTACATTACCCGTTTGGTTATATAAGTGCGTCCTGCAGCATCCACTTGGGACCCTTGGCCTGGTTTTAGCTGCCTTTAATTCGGTCTCTTGAGATCACCGCTACTTTTGTAATGTTATTGTAAATTTGGGTCATCCTGCATTTTTGCGGCGGAAACTTGTTTTTTTTCTTTATTTCTTTGTGTTGTGTGTGGGCATTGCTCCTTGTAGTTGTGATTTCAGTGCTTGCTCTGAAAGCTATGTTCCCTGTCTAATTTCCTCATACCTTTTTTTAGCATCCTTGACATGTATGTTTGAATATATTAACACCATCCTTGACCTGTACATATATTCACTAGATCTTTGATATGTATGCATGAACAGCTGTTTCTGTTTGCTTATGTGGTGTAATGTTTTGATGTCTACTTTCATGGATTCACAATTTTGATTAATGAAGTTAACTAAATATCGACAATTTGCAGCTCATTAATTTATTTCATTACTTTAAGGATTTTTTTAATTTAAGAAGAAAATCTTCATCTACAAATGAATGCTTAACAAAATTTAAATGACCCAGTGTCTGTAATTCTCTATTGATAGACTTATTCATCGGAAGTTGTTCTAAATAACAACATGGCGAATTTGTCACAAACCTGACCTTTATGTACGAATATATTACAAGGGTCTTGCTCTGAATATATTAATTTCTGTTTCAAATTGTGCAATATTGGCATTTCACATATGGGTTTGTATTACATCTTTAGCGTCTTCATGATACTCCTGAACTATGAAAATGTATAGACGAGGTTATAAATACAGGCAAGATATCGACTGTTAAATCATGCTAATCAAAAGGTCAGGTTCATGTCAAATTTGCCAAGCTATAACATAATTTAATTTGTGCGTCTACAAGATTTTGATTAAGTCATACTAAAACTTGTGAATAATTAGTAAAATAACATTTTTCAAAAATATCTGATTTCACGAAATTTCATGTGTCCTGACTTAATTTGAACCTGTAACATATAGATTGGCCATTGAGAGTGTTAACCATTCGGCCGCTATTCCACTCAATGTCCGGTATGAAATGTGAAATCAAAGACATACCGGTTTATTCCATCTCGGTTCTACCGGTACAGCTGTATCTACGTCAATCTTGTTAAAATGTTCCAGATAATTCTCGTTGATAAACTTCAAATGTTCCTCTAATGGAAAGTTGCCGTATGTGAAAAATCTAAAATTGAAAATATACAAATAATAAAAATTTAGTTCTGATAATAGCATACTTGAAATCACAATTTTATTTCACCAACATACCAGGGTTGCCAGCAACTTTGGTTGTAAAAATTCCCAGACTTTTTCCTGACTAAAACATACTTTGCACCGACCAATACCCAGCATTTCATTCTTCCCTGACTTTTCACTGATTTTTCTGAAATTTTGCTTTTCACTGACCATTATCAAGAATTCGCTGACTTTTCCAGGTCGCTGGCAACCCATTGTTTAAGGCCATTAAAATACCTGATACAACCTATATCAGTAAGAAGTTGTAAGATATCCATCACAACAAGGGAGTGAGAGAAGAAAAGTCAGTTGTTCACTGAGTGCCAATCAATAGAAACAGACTCATACCAAAATGTTTCATCTATTGTTGTGATACAGCCACAGAAAATTGACCAACCTTCGATACCTGAGAGTGACACAGACATAATACCGATCATTGATTCACAATTCAATGAATGCATTAATCATGAATATCAAACATTCAGAGAACATGTGTATATTCAGGGTTCCACTTGCATCTGAATGGTCATTTTGACACATTGGACTCAATTATACCCCATTATAGGCGACAATATCCATGATTTTAGGACAAAATTGACATTTCAAACCCAAATCTCGAGGGTCAAACTGTGGCTTTGTAGAAATTTCAAGGCCAAACACCTCTACTTCCGAGTCAAATTGAACCCCTGTATAATAACTGACAAAGTTTACGAGGGGTGATCAATATATTCGAGGACTTTTCATCTAGTAAGTTCATATTGGCAGCAAGGCTCAAAGCCATTTAACATCATTCGGAGTAAGATGTCTCCGACCGAATGCACTAATAAAATTATTTGATTCATACAAAGGGCGCGTGACGTTGGACATCACGCGACGTCATTCCAAGCGTAACCGTCGGAGCAGCACATAGCTCCTTTCTGGACTGATACCCGGTTCCATGTATGAGACTGGTTATCTTTTACTACTGAAATAAGAAGTTAATAGCCGATTCTGGAATGTGAGGTGGAATAAAAAGAGTATCGATGCGTAATTGGAAACAGAACTCGGAAAAGGGCGGTTGGCTTTACAAAATTAGATTATTTCAATTAATACTGAAACATGACCTATCAGGTTTAGGACGCAATATTGAAATAACCCTTTTTATTTGGAGTCAACGATGGTATGTGTTGTAGCCTATATTAGTCTTCGTTTTTGCCAGTTACATCTGATTGAGATCTGTGCGTCTTATTTCGTAGAATTTAACGGAAAAAGTCCCTAACGCTGTGTTATTTTTGCTGTTTATTCTTATTTTATTGACTCAACCGTTTGGCAGAGACCCTACAATCACACACACAACGGAATCATACGAATATGGCTAATTGGGAGCGCACAGAATCCATTCACAATTTAGTCAAGTCATTTAAGACGTATCGCGAGGAATTAACACGTTTTGCGTTAATTTTCCTAGCGTGTCGTTTCTCAGAAATAACGTTACGTCCGAGATGCTCGACGGTGCATGCTTCACCATGGTTACAAAAAGTAACGTCATCAAGTAAATAATGACGTTATCATAAAGAAAATTAGACAAATCGCGAGATAATTGATTGACCTGCATCAGCGTGTAATTTCATTACTATAGTTCCAATGTTTCAAAATTGAGAAGGAAAGTCCTCGAATATATTGATCACCCCTCGTATATTTACCTTGAGTTGCTAGGGTGATAGTGTGACTGATGAAAGTTACGTAAATGATTCCATGTGAGATCTGGAATGTTTGCAGGGTCGCCCCCGGATACAACACCATATGTATGACTAGGTAATAGTTTATTCTGTACAGCTTCAGCAAATATATTCTCCTGGCTCGACTGAAACATAAAGATATATCTGTATAATATAGATTACCAAATAAGGAATATGTAACTTTTCAACATGTAGAGGCAAATCATAGTCAAATATACATGAGTCAAATATTCATGAGTAAAAGATTCAGAGTAGGCATTGAATCAAACCAGGATTGCCAGTTTGCCCATAACAAATTCCAGCACACTAACCACTGGCCCAGGATAAATAATCTCTGAATTCTATTGTTGTTTTCATCTCAAAATTGAAGTGCATGCTCTTCAGTTTTTTCCTGCCTAATTGGCTAATGACCCTAGCTTCCAAGCATGAGACAGAAAGTTTGTGTGATACAAGTCATCCAGGTAGGGTTGAGATTTTATTAAAACCAGAGATGCAATAAGAGATGAATCTGAAGTTCCAGCTCATGAAATTTTACTGTTTTTAACTCAGAATATTATTTCTGTTCAGTGATGCTTATGTTGTGTCCAGTCTATCATGGAAATAAACATTAAGACACATGCTAATATTTGAGCGCGATCTTGCTCAGATTGAGATGCTTCGGGAGATCACGGCCTGGTTAACAAATTTCTACCAAAATCAAAGGACTTACCCAAACACCTTTCATCTCATTATATACAACCCCCTTGAAGTTGATAGGTGAGTTAGCATCTTGTAAGTTATCATGTTCCAATCTCCAACCTTCTTGACTGAAAATATACCATATATACCTCCTGAGCAGCTGACATATTTACACAACTAGTTACTTCAGCTGCTCACTCAGTGAATTACCAGCCGATCAAACACCGTAACATACAAATACCCTCCACTCAATTATATGCCTCCAATAAAATTGAAATACTCAACCCGATGTCTCAAATGTTTTGCATGATGTCTATTTCAGTGTAGTGTTCTGTTATTCGTTAAAGATTAAAAGACACAAGCGAAAATACTTAATTATTTTATTTTTGATGGCGAGAAAATTTGCTGAAAAAGTAGTCTGTTGAGTGAAGTTAACGACAGTGAAATTATACCGTATATACACAAAACCAGCTGTCCGGCAATGCTGTAAAGTGGGGATGTCAACGTTTAACCGGTTAATCATTCGGTTATCGGTTAGCAATTTGACTGAATAGTTACATCCCTACTGTAAAGCTGTGCCTGAAATATTGTTCCATACTTTAAAAGTGTGAAAAGAACATATTTTTAAAAATGAGTTTTTTACATTTAAATTAGCTTGACATGACATGACATTAGCCAATTCATGCTAGGAAGGGTGACCAACGTTCTCAGGACGAAATCGCGTCAGAGCCTCAAGACATATTATTTTGTCTATTTGTTATATAAAACTTGTATGCAATTAGCATGCAAGATGCTCCATATACACTGAAAGGATATCATGAACATAACTATATGATACTTTCTCAACAGGCCCAAATATTGAACATCCCTCATATAACGAAGTTTGTTACCTAAAATCCAGCTCCCTGAGTTGTGGATAGAAGACGGCATCAAGATATATAGACAATAAGTTGTTGTAGTCCAGTCTATTCTGTGTGGAGAATGGGTACATGGTCCAGTCACTCGCTGTAATACAATCATATGATTATACTTTCGATGAGACGAAATTTCATAATTTTGGTAAAAAGACTATTTCAATGGGAAGTTAATTCATGGATTTTGCATTTCAGGTAATAAATACAAGAGTCAAAATTGTTGTTTGATGGGATTAAATTTTGCGGTAGAAGATGAACCACGTAATCCACGAAATTTTATCCCCACAAAAATTTATGATTTTACAGTACACTTTTCTATAACAGCCTAATGCTTAATTTCATGTTAATGCATTTAACTGTTGCATAGGCTACTTTCAGCTGTTTTTCCAAAGGGGACAAAATTATAAATATATTACCAGTGAAAGCATTCATAAACGTTGCTAATGAACGATTGAGCATCTTGAAGAATGGATCTCTGACTGGGTATTTGTTGGATCCACATAGTACTGTATGTTCCAGAATATGTGGAACACCCGTACTGTCCATGGGCGTTGTTTTAAATGCCACACTAAAAATAAACAAGAAATTAGCTCGATAACAACAATATATTTTTTATACTGTAAATATTAAATACATAATTTAATTTAATAATTTGAGCTTTTTTCTCTTTGAGTTTTAAAAATATGGGTGATTGACCACTCACATTTGCCTTTTAAGGAGTTGTGATGAATTTTTGTGGGGGCCATAAAATATGTAAGCTAAATGTGAACTGATGTCCGTTGCCTTAAGCAATGCACTACGCAAAGCTTTCATGGGAGGTAATCCATGCCGTCTATTTTCAATTGAACAGGAGTTAACTGAATGAAGGTACTAAGCCGGGCTTTGTTTAGGTAACAGACACATGGCTTCATCTCATACAGCTTATATATTGTTGGTTTCTTTTAGAGACATGACTAAATAATTGGTATCATACAGGTCTATGAAAGATGTAAAAACTTGAATTGTCTCATCATTTATAGGTAAATCATTACAAGGGACCATCTATTCACAGGGTTCTCAATAACAGCAGGCTTCTGGCCAAATTGACTGCTTAAAAATCTTTTGTGTCAGCTGAAAATGTCAGATTTATACACAAATTTAAGAAAAAAGTTGCACTAAGGACCTTATCAGGCCTTATGGTTACGCATTTCGACCTGCTGGGCTCAAACTTATTGAGAACCCTGTATTCAGTGTTTAATCTTGATATTGTTAAAGTCAAAGATCAACCGTAACGCGTTTTTAGAATATGAATAAATCTAGGCATCTACTGTATTATTGTCATACACTGAGTCACTACCTAAATGTGTTGTTAGCATCATCTCTGGCTACATGTAGATGTTTGGCTCCGGTTTGATCGTGTGTAAGAGCTACCGTAGTTAGAAACAACTCTGGTACCTCATCTATCTAAAAATATACAAAATACCTTAGTAAGTAAGTAAGTCAGTGAAGTCTTTATGATATTGACCTCATTTTTTAATCAGATGACCCAATATTGAACTTGACCTAGATTTAACTGAGTTGATAATCTTGACCATAAAGATTAGGCCCAATTTGTGATGTCTGTGTTCTCAAGAGATATTATTGATAACAGACAGATGAAAGTGATCACCAAAAGTTCACATGACATGTTGTGTAGTACAGAGTAAAGCATAATTACGATAAATAAATAATAGTACTAAATTATGATACTGTGTCACCTCATGATCGCGATGGACCAATCACATTCCTTGATTAAGCTACTTAATTGTCAGAGGAGGTGTAAATTTTGTATATAATATTCTATGACATTTGTACAAAAAATATATGAATTTTGATTGACCTTTTCAACAGTGTATCCATGAAGTTTTGTACCCGGCTTTAATGCTCGTGCTGCATCTACAACAGGTGAAGATTTCAATTCTGTACTTATACCAGTCTTCAATAATCGTCCGAGATTGTGAGCTCTTCAAAACAAACAGACAATGTAAAAAAAACATCACGCAAAAGGGAGTTCTACACACGGAAGCTATGCCAATCATGTTAAGAACACATGTCGAACAGTAACCGAAGGCACCAATTGATCGCAGAAGGAACGCTGAGTCATCGCCATATATCCCGAATGACAGCAGAAGCGATTGCCGTCAGTTTGTGGATAGGTTGAGATCGTAGTTTGGCATCGTCTATATACATTAGTTACCTTTCAGCAATCTATCGGCATCGCTTCGTAAACCCTTCCGCAATGTTATCCCATCCTTTCCAAACGATTGGGAAACATTCGGGACTTACTCCTGAACTGTTGGCATTCAGCTACTTCAGCTAGGTACCACATGTATCCTGGGCAGCCTTAATACCAGTAATCTAACTTAATAAATCGAACAAGCATGTGCGAATGGATGTGATATTCGGATCGTTCTGACTTTACCGGTTATAAGTGTATTGATATTATACCGAATCAATTTTTATTGGTTGATGATCCGGAAGGGTTCAAGAACAAGCAGATTGTAATTGGCATCCCTTATTCCCTTCCGCATGACATTGGGATCAAGTGGATGTCAGGTCTTTCAGGGTGAGAAAAATATGCAACCAGACAGGTTCTCGAATCTGGGATGCTTTGCTTACAGGGGAAAAGCTCTACAAACTAAGCTTTTTGGCTGTTTACACAATTTTAGTGAAAAAACTTATGTAAGCAGCCGGCTATCTCAGTAGGTAAAGAATTCGCACAGTAAGCGAAGGGTCCGGGTTCAAGCCATTTTATACTTTGAGTTGCATGGCCAATTATGATCACAATCATAGAAGTGTCCGAGTCGCGAAGGCTAAGAATAAGGCGTAGGAATGTAATATAAAATCTAAAATATCCGAACTAAAGTCATATCCGAACTTAAGCTAGTATAGCTTACGCAAGTTTGGAAAATGAACAAATTCAATACAATAAATTCCAGTTACCTCACAATCAGACCTTTGTGCCGATGAAGATTTAGTTTATACATTTTTAATGTTTTCTTAAAAATCAATATCACAGCGTGTCATTACTTAAATCAACACACAAATCAAATTTTATTTTCCCGACAAAGTGACATTCAGCGTGAGATGCGCGCTTCCATTTTGTTTTATACCTTACCTATTGCCCAATATATCGTTGTCGTCTCAAAATAATTTCTGTAACTTCTCTATTTCTTTTTAATACTCCAAAGTTGAAACAATCAAAAAACGATTATATCAGGGAGGCGAAAGTCATTGAGTTTATCATATAAAATTAAAAAAAATACTTTTTGAAGAAAAATAAAAGTAACCAAATATTACTCCAATATATTGTATCCATTATATGTGTAGGACAAATAGGCCTCAGTATCATTGAAATACGATCAATGGGAGACAATTAATTTTAAGAGATAAGATAAGATAAAATTTAGTCATATAACATGACATATGAATCACAGATAAAACAAAATTGGTTGAAAATAAAAACATAACAACAAAGAACTTTTAAAGTAAAGAAAGGCTTGATTTTGATTAGGTAACACATATAAATAAGGCTTTATGACTATATATAAAGGATTAGAGAATGTTAAACACAAAAACTGCAAACCAAAAGAGGTCGAACTGCGTTCATTATGTACGATATTATGCTTCATTAGATGTTACATCAGTTAAACTTAATATAGATCAACCTCAGACACTGAATACCCTTAAACCATAAGTTTTAACTTCAAATCTATGTTTTCTTCATAACAAACGATAACAGATACATTTCGGGTATACTCGCTTACAGAGAGGAGCAATTAGGTCTACTGCCTCAAATCGGCTGAATGTTGAAGCTCCATATTCGTAAGTACATTGTATTTCAGTATCTGTTCTTTTGTCTTAATACTTTTTCACAATCGTCATTTTAAATGAAATACAAGTTGGGAAGTTTTCTTCTTTCATGTATTGCTATTATCGGTTTATATATTTTACTGCATCATCGCATCAATGATATTACATTGTTTAGCTCACGGGGATATGGAAATCCTCAACCCAAAACACATTGTTACATTTGTACAGGTTTCACGTATATGTGTTTACTCGTATAAGCCGGTATTATATATTATCAAGGCTAATGATAACTTAGAAACGTTAACCGAATTATGACGTCCTTGGAGGGAATTGACGAAAATAAACGGTAAGTTATGTAATTTGACGTACACCGTTTACTGTAAAATCATTAATTTTCGTGGGGGATTATTTACGTGGATTTATTCAGTAAACTCGTCGACAGAAACTATATGGTACTCGACAACTCCTCGTGTCATATTGTTTCGTCCACTTGTTTAATAAAACTCGAATATACTGAGCTCTCATGCAAGATCCTCTATATAATACATGGCAGTGTTTTCGAATAAATCAATGCAAATTTTGCGTTTTTAGTATCATATGATATAAAGAATCTGTCACTCGTTGGCAATTGACAATTTATACTAAACTCGTTCAAGAAATATTAAAATTCGTTTAATATAATTATAATACATAAATTTAACATTGTCAACTCGTGATAAAGCCTCTAGGTATCTTTACTGTTGTTTTTAGAACGTTTGGACACACACACAGGATGTGAAAACTACATGTACTAGTTTTCTTTGGTTAAAAACCATATCCATTTTCAGATATCCCATCATTGACGAACTAATCCCATCAATTGGTATTTAAATTATCTCGATTGATTGAAATTAACACATTTGTCCCACAAGTTTTTGTGAGGCAGCTAGTGATACTTGTGGAAGATGGAAGAGCTGGGTAGGAATTGCACCAATTGCAAAGGGACCGAATTCTGTTTAACTTTAGTTGGTATAAAAACTTGAGTAATCGATATGAAACATACCATGTCTCCCATCAACATATGTATTCACACGAATTGTGTTGAACGATATGACCTTTTATTACATTTATTCACGCTTTAGGCACAAATCAACGACTCATCTATAGGTTAGATAGTATCTTTACATGTATTATTATTATTGTACTATAACACGTATGACACAGTTCACATGTACGGGTAAATAAAAGTGTGTTACCATTATTGGACAATTGAATATCGCTCCTCCTGGTTGTTTGTCAAAGGCTGCTTGGCGAAGGTTTTCAAGTTAATCAATTGGACCATGTGATTATAATTTACCATAGGGTACAACGTGTTTAAATGAAAGAATATCGTGTTGAGTGCTCGTAAAGGTTAACGCATCCAAAATTTAGAGTAAAATGTCTGTTCATAAGGCCAATTAAATAAGTACACATTTTAATGCAGCTTAACTTCAAATGATTATATACATTTTATGTGCATTAGGTCAGCAGTGTAACCTAACAAAACCAGATTTTTGTTTCACATTTATTGCTTGTTTTTCAAGTAAACAGTAAATTGGTACCAATAATAACCAATTAGTATTGCAAAACTAGGAAAACCAAACCAATGACGCTGTTCAAACAATGCTATTTTTTCGCACAACACTGTAATAATTGCTTTTTTGTAATGTTTGTCTTGTATTGTGTTATACTTGATTCATAATTACAGAAATTCAAGACCAAATGAATGGAAGAAAGGATGGATAATTGTCGTGTCAGCATTTTGTATATCGTTTATCGTAGATGGTTTAATATTCTCGTTTGGTATAATGCTGGTTGAGATACTTGACTACTTTGGTAAAGGACGGGCTACATCGAGTGCTATTGTATCCATCTTGTCCGCCGTACAACACAGTGTAGGTATGTATGACTACTTTGGTAAAGGACGGGCTACATCAAGTTCTATTGTATCCATCTTGTCCGCCGTACAACACAGTGTAGGTATGTATGACTACTTTGGTAAAGGACGGGCTACATCAAGTTCTATTGTATCCATCTTGTCCGCCGTACAACATAGTGTAGGTATGTATGACTACTTTGGTAAAGGACGGGCTACATCCAGTGCTATTGTATCCATCTTGTCCGCCGTACAACACAGTGTAGGTATGTATGACTACTTTGGTAAAGGACGGGCTACATCCAGTGCTATTGTATCCATCTTGTCCGCCGTACAACACAGTGTAGGTATGTATGACTACTTTGGTAAAGGACGGGCTACATCAAGTTCTATTGTATCCATCTTGTCCGCCGTACAACATAGTGTAGGTATGTATGACTACTTTGGTAAAGGACGGGCTACATCCAGTGCTATTGTATCCATCTTGTCCGCCGTACAACACAGTGTAGGTGTGTATGAAATACTTGAATACTTTAGTAAAGGACAGACTACACACACAGGTAACTGTATCATTGATAAAGACTTTTTGAAACAATTGTTTTGTAAAATTTAAATGTTTCTATGAAGGTATTTTTGTTCTAAAGTAGCCAGAATTTCAAGGTATCTAAACAAGAATGGTCTATCGATATCTTCATAGAGTAATTGCATTCATACAACGCCTTGCTTAAACCACTTGCGTACCAAATTTTATCGAAATGGATCAGATAGTCATACTGCAACGTAGATACTGTTTCGAAACCGATCACTGTGGTGCAATCAACACAAATTAACATGGCCGTTCTAAATCATCGAAAGTTTAAGCAATACACTTTTTACCAAAACCACCATGCATCGTGTATTTAATCTTATAAACAAACACTTTCCCGGTAACACTTATCAAGTTGTACTAACGTGCTTTTATGTAAGCAGATTATTATAGTTCGTTCACGATAATAAGAAAGGCGGGAAATTGTTATTGCCAACAAACATAAGGCGAGTTAATCAGATGTGCATGATTTGCCGGTGATACTTTTAGCACTATACCCGTATTTGTTTACTCAAGCAAGTTGTAAAACCAATTTTGCAATAATTGAACACACCGATTCATGTTTGGACACATGACCGAAGCATATGTAACAAAACACTATGTGTCAAGCTGTTGCTATATACGTCATATATCCACTTTTAGAGCATTTTTAGATGTGGTAATAAATTTAACACAAACAACCCAATACCATTTTTGCCTCTATTAGAAAATTGAACATATGTTCATATATGTTTGTAGGACCACTCGCTGGTGCTCTTGGAAAGAAATACGGACATCGTATTATTGTCATCATTGGCGCACTAGTCAGCTGTACTGGTTTCATCATAAGTTCGTTTGCTACCAGTGTTTATCATTTATGGATTTCCTACGGTTTCTTAGGTGGTAAGTAGCTACACGACATTACGCATGCATTTGTAAGATCTCTATAAGTCACCATGAGTAATGATGGCTACCCGCTTCGACGACCAGGACACAACTGCTTTTAGGATTGTTCGTGTTCTTTTCGATGAATAAGGTTACAACGTACATAAATATAATACATGTATACAATTTAGGATAGAAACAACATTGAAATACGGCAATGTTGCTAATGATATTCAAACTGCATTCATTTTTGTAATGTACTTATCTTAGTACGATAAGAAATTAAAAATAAGAATATTTTACTTTTATACAGTCAATGCAAATGTCTCAAAAGTAAGCGTATACTAATGTTGCAAAACCTGCGTAATTGTTGTTCGTTGCCACGTGATTCACGCAAGCCAAACATCATTGTCCAATATACAAATGTAATTACAGGGTTTGGACTTGGTCTGATGTTTATGCCCGCCAATGTATGCATGTTACAGCATTTCAATAAACACCGAACGCTGGCAAATGGTATCACAACAAGTGGATCAGGTATTCCTTTCTACATGTTATATCACATGATATATTTGTATTGTATTATACTATTTTACCAGATATTCCTTTCTACATGTTATATCACATGATATATTTGTATTGTATTATAATATTTTACCAGATATTCCATTCTACATGGTATATCACATGATATATATTATTTTATATAGTTATTGTCTGATCCAAAACAACATACATTATATACAGGTGTAAATAAAATACTTATAACATGTTATATGGCCGTTAAAGGTTACAAACCACTAAATGCCTCCGCGAACCAAAATAGGATACTCAAATAGTCCCTAAATAAACTTGTGATTGTGTTTAAATGGTAGTATGCTTTGACAAGGTGGAACTGGAATCATCTAATTGGGTTTACAGGCATTGTATACATGTATGTGATGTATTGAAACTGTTTTATTTTACATATTTTGAGATTTTGGCCAAAATACCAAAGCGAAAGTAGGGTAGGGTAAAACCCGGATTTGGTCGGTCCGCGCGCATGTCAAAATATGTTCACCGTGTTGGACGGACAAAATTTTTCTTATATGATACGTGACCCCCTGTTTTTTTTGTATTTTCTTAAAGCTGGTAGCCCCTTCTTTTCATTGATATATGTCTGCCACCTGGCCATAGACTTTAACATGTATCAACCTGGGACTGACTATTGTAACTTTACATTGAGCTAAAGAACAAATTTATTTAGTGGTTTGTGACCTAAATTATGAACTATATCAGTGGTTAATTTTGTTAAAATACTATACATGTACATATTACAATACTAATCAGTGGTTAGTTCATGGCATTCATGTCAATGACCAGTAACCATTCACAAAAAGGTTCACTTCATTCACTGCTTACGTTTGTTGTTTGTTCTGTATGTATTATTTCCTTTATCAGGTATTGGGACATTTACTTTCATTTACTGTTAACGTTTGTTGATCGATCATGGTCAATATAATTGTGTATATTATTTACTTTATCAGGTATTGGGACATTTACTTTCATTTACTGTTAACGTTTGTTGATCGATCATGGTCAATATAATTGTGTATATTATTTACTTTATTAGGTATTGGGACATTTACTTTCATTTACTGTTAACGTTTGTTGATCGATCATGGTCAATATAATTGTGTATATTATTTACTTTACTAGGTATTGGGACATTTACTTTCATTTACTGTTAACGTTTGTTGATCGATCATGGTCAATATAATTGTGTATATTATTTACTTTATTAGGTATTGGGACATTTACTTTCATTTACTGTTAACGTTTGTTGATCGATCATGGTCAATATAATTGTGTATATTATTTACTTTACTAGGTATTGGGACATTTACTTTCATTTACTGTTAACGTTTGTTGATCGATCATGGTCAATATAATTGTGTATATTATTTACTTTATTAGGTATTGGGACATTTACTTTCATTTACTGTTAACGTTTGTTGATCGATCATGGTCAATATAATTGTGTATATTATTTACTTTATTAGGTATTGGGACATTTGCTTTCATTTACTGTTAACGTTTGTTGATCGATCATGGTCAATATAATTGTGTATATTATTTACTTTATCAGGTATTGGGACATTTGCTTTCATTTACTGTTAACGTTTGTTGATCGATCATGGTCAATATAATTGTGTATATTATTTACTTTATTAGGTATTGGGACATTTACTTTCATTTACTGTTTACGTTTGTTGATCGATCATGGTCAATATAATTGTGTATATTATTTACTTTATCAGGTATTGGGACATTTACTTTCATTTACTGTTAACGTTTGTTGATCGATCATGGTCAATATAATTGTGTATATTATTTACTTTATTAGGTATTGGGACATTTACTTTCATTTACTGTTAACGTTTGTTGATCGATCATGGTCAATATAATTGTGTATATTATTTACTTTACTAGGTATTGGGACATTTACTTTCATTTACTGTTAACGTTTGTAGATCGATCATGGTCAATATAATTGTGTATATTATTTACTTTATTAGGTATTGGGACATTTACTTTCATTTACTGTTAACGTTTGTTGATCGATCATGGTCAATATAATTGTGTATATTATTTACTTTATTAGGTATTGGGACATTTGCTTTCATTTACTGTTAACGTTTGTTGATCGATCATGGTCAATATAATTGTGTATATTATTTACTTTATCAGGTATTGGGACATTTGCTTTCATTTACTGTTAACGTTTGTTGATCGATCATGGTCAATATAATTGTGTATATTATTTACTTTATTAGGTATTGGGACATTTACTTTCATTTACTGTTAACGTTTGTTGATCGATCATGGTCAATATAATTGTGTATATTATTTACTTTATCAGGTATTGGGACATTTACTTTCATTTACTGTTAACGTTTGTTGATCGATCATGGTCAATATAATTGTGTATATTATTTACTTTATTAGGTATTGGGACATTTACTTTCATTTACTGTTAACGTTTGTTGATCGATCATGGTCAATATAATTGTGTATATTATTTACTTTATTAGGTATTGGGACATTTGCTTTCATTTACTGTTAACGTTTGTTGATCGATCATGGTCAATATAATTGTGTATATTATTTACTTTATAAGGTATTGGGACATTTACTTTCATTTACTGTTAACGTTTGTTGATCGATCATGGTCAATATAATTGTGTATATTATTTACTTTACTAGGTATTGGGACATTTACTTTCATTTACTGTTAACGTTTGTTGATCGATCATGGTCAATATAATTGTGTATATTATTTACTTTACTAGGTATTGGGACATTTACTTTCATTTACTGTTAACGTTTGTTGATCGATCATGGTCAATATAATTGTGTATATTATTTACTTTACTAGGTATTGGGACATTTACTTTCATTTACTGTTAACGTTTGTTGATCGATCATGGTCAATATAATTGTGTATATTATTTACTTTATAAGGTATTGGGACATTTGCTTTCATTTACTGTTAACGTTTGTTGATCGATCATGGTCAATATAATTGTGTATATTATTTACTTTATTAGGTATCGACACCTTTGCTTTCATTGATAACTTTCGCTTGCTGTAAAATCATGGTTAATCTAAATGTGTGCATTTGTTTTCTTTATCAGGTATTGGGACATTTGCTTTCACTTACGGTTTACGGTTATTGATTGATCGGTTTGGATGGAGAGGGACAATGTTACTGGAGGCGGGGGTTGTTTTGCAAGGGATCATATTGGGACTGGCTTTAACAGATTCTAGAACAATCGACATGAAGCTTGAAGCAGGGAAGTCATTTAGTGTATTAAGTGTGAAGTCGTTCATAGCTTCAATATTAAACCTCGAATTGTTGAGGGATGCGAAGTGTTGTGTGTATTTATTGTCAACATTTATAATAGCTATTGCATTTATCGTACCGTATACATTCGTTCCTGATCAAGTAGCACAGACTGGAATGTCCAAGACTCAAGCTGCAATACTGACATCATCAATAGGTAAGTACAATCATAAATCACTAACCATTCACGTCAATTGTTCATGTGGTATTTACAAAGCATCATAAGTGAAAACTTAAATATTTTGACATAAGTTCAAATATTGAGCGGAGCATACAACCAAAGAAAGGAAGAATAACCCATGTTTACTATGTAATTGCTGTAACCGAGATAAACAGACATTAAGTGTACATATAAACTTTTATTTCGTAACGCTCTCTGTTGATGGAAGAGAAAACCGAAATTATTGATAGCTACAAAGTCAATTGTTAATTAATGCGGATAATGTTTACGAGAATCATGTGCATATTTCAGAACCATATCATATTTTATATACATATACTAGTAGTCGTATAAATGATATATTATTATATTTCAGGAATTGCTAATACTGTAAGTCGTGTGATATTTGGTTGGATTGGGGACCATGTTTGTTTCAGTAGATTATATTTATTAGTAGTTTTGGTATTTCTGAATGGTTTACTATCGGGATTCTCACCATTGATGTCAACATTTGAAACAAAGCTAGTCTATACCATTCTATTTGGAACTCTTATAGGTAACGGTGTGCGTAGTGCGTAGAAATTGCATTTACTTGAAACAAAAAATCACTTCAATTGATTCCTCATGAATATATATTAATTATACTATAATTGAGTTCATCGTATTTGTCGTTCACAGATACGAAGCATTGTACAATATCTTTTACTTTATGCCTGAGTTAATTCCTCGAAATAATTCTGATTTCATGCTTAAATGTATTTATTTTTATATATTTGATTGACATCTAGCGTAATGTCAATTAATGTTGCCGACATACTATCTCCATAACGCTTACAGGTTTAACTTTGACAAATCACCACCGACCAAGTTTATCAAGTATTTGGTTTGTCATGGAACTTAATACAATTTATTATACTTCGAGAGACAAATGCTTCCTCACGGGGCACTTTGTGATAACTGGGCTTTGGTTGCCAGGAACTCGTACATTGCTTAACCATCAGTATATATTGTATGTAGTACATGTATTATTTATTGCTTTAGGTGGATATGTTGCTTTACTAGCTGTCGTCCTCGTGGACATGGTAAAACCTGACTTTACATCTAACGCCTTTGGTTTGATTCAATTAGCAGTTGGAATCAGTGCTACAGTAGCAGCACCATTAGCAGGTTCGTATTCAACATCGTTTGACCTCATAAGGTGATTTGTGTCCGTGACCAGGATTTACGTCTTCCAAACATGTCATTGTGTTTATCCTAGTGCTTTAAGGTTGTCTATTGTAACCTTTTGTCAGATTTACTAACTTACACAATGTTTGGCAAACAGCATGGGAGCGTACATTAGCATATAATCATAAAGCGGGTAATTGCAAAATATATCTATAATTCAGTTTGTATTATAATATTGTATTATTTCCATTTATAAAGTTACATATTCTGTTTTCCATGTATATATTAATGTTATTTTGTTTATAGCGATGAGCTGTATACATATAGTCTCGACCTGAATAAACTGTTTGTTCTGATCTGTTCTGTATAACAGACATAAGACGCAAACTGGTTGTAATATAAATATTCATTGTTTGTTATTTCAGGTTTCCTGTTCGATCAGACGGGCAGCTACAATATCACCTTTATTGCTTGTGGAGCAGAATTTATCGTTGGAGCAATACTTCTCTGCATGTGCCATCTATGTCGCACTAAAAACTAAATCATACATCAAAATTATTTATTTGATTACGTATCGTTCTTTTCCAATTTGTTTATTTGTTTATGTAAATAAATATATCAATAAAGCTGTCAATTATTGAACAAGTTTTGTTTATTTTTTATCACATAATCTGCGGCGTGGGAATGCAATAAAGTCGTGCCGGAAATATCGTAATGCACTCCCAACCCATTCATTAAACATTTAAATCAGCTTGACGTTGATTGGTTGTTTGGTTCAGGATGACGTAACGTAAGCCAATCCGTACCTTGAATCGACCTGTGACATCAGTATAATACAAACGTCTTAATGACGTCGCGTGCATTGTAATGCTAAACTTTGAATGGAACCTATATAGCGTACATCAGCGTTTTGAACGTTACTGGATGTTCTCTAAGGTTATGTGATCAATAGAATTTTACATTCGTGCTTATTACATACGAGTTTTATTGAACTCGGCAAAGCCTCGTGTCATATTGTTTTGTCCACTTGTTTAATAAAACTGTAATGAGCACTCGTGCAAGATCCTCTATCTAGTAAATGTTTTGTAGGTTTGAATACATTGCAATTTTGAGAAAAACAATGAGTATATATTTAGCTACACAATTGAAAGTATTGAACACATAATTATGTTTTATAATCAATATTCTAAAACATTGGATAGATATTTGTATATGCCATCAGATTAGAATAAACTACAGTGTACAGACAATGCCATCCATAAACTACGACAGTGCTCAGCCATCAATACAAGAAACATATATCACCCGTACTACAAAACATTATATTAGTATTTCAAGTAAGCCTGTACACCATTCTCTCGGTGAATGGTTTTCTTTCAAAAAATATATGACATGTTACACCTAGTCTCCATTCAAACATCACAATCAGTGTGCTCAACTGTCGTCTGCTTTCATGAAACTTTGAAAAACAAAATGAATTCAAGATGTATTTATGAAGCAGTAAAACATTGATAAAAACTTTCTAACTTAAAAATATCAAGTCACGGAACATTTGATACCTAGTCCTCCATATCTTATTATATGGTGCGGAGTACATGGATACCCTATAATATGTCTAACCTTGTTTTGGGTAAAAAATTACCAAATTCACCTATTTAAAGTCCAACTTGGATAACTTAATGTCACATTTCCTCATGCCCATCACATACAAAATAATAAAAATACACATGTAGCAATAGAAAGGTCGTACTTTATGTGCCTATGTACTGTAACACATTTTTTTTAGAACATTGTTACATCTTATACTAGTATATTATGAACTTGAAACATAATATTGAAACATAAATTTAAGTGTGTTGTGAATGTTTTAATGGGTGAACCGCGATGTCTCGTGTAGCTTGTCAGTTTTATTTATTTAGTATTGAATATACAATGGTGTAAACTTTCATTTATTGTTTAAAAATGTGACTTTATCTTAATTGAATTTTCAAATAATGATGCAGATTGATGCAAGGACCAAAATTAGCGGAGGTGTTACTTGTAAATAAAAGACAACTATGTAAAAATGTCGTGTCGGTGCAGTCAAGTGATAATATTAACAAGATTTATTGAGTGCAGTATATCATATTTGGGGACAATGGATGCTATCGTCACGTAAGTGAATTAATAACTAAATCAAGAGATCTCGATTTTTGTGGAAGGTTAAACATCGCATTCCCTTAGACGTATCTCAAGCATCTAACTACCCTGATCGAAACATATGCAAAACTTAAAATTGATGTGTCAGTACCTTTCTATGTCTTAAAATTGAGATAAGTCTAACTATTAAATATTAATTTACATTATTGATAAAAAATATCGAAGAAACTATTGACGAAGCCTTACGAATGATATCGTCCAAATGCTTTTAAACTTCGACTTTCACGAATTGGTTACAACGTTTGTATAACTAGCAATGAAACTTCTATGATTGTTACTGTACTTGTTGTTTACACGAAAACAGTATATTGTACATTTTTCAGTTTTTATGGGTTGTCCCCTAAAGCTTCGAATATCTTAAAATCTAGCCGAGCAAAACTGTTGAGAATGTTCCTAATGTTTGGCATTAATCTGATTTTCATAAAAATATCAGGTTTAATATACCTTGTACAGAAACATCCAAAATGTAGCAATGACTTTAATTAAGTCAACCATAAAACTTTATTGAACTTACAATGTTATAATAGTTGTTAGTGTTGCATGTATCGTCTCGTTTGAGTAGTAATTGATTATTTCATTTTTCTCTTTAATAAGTTATATTATTTATGCCATTGAAATTGCGATATTGGATGTGTCAATTAATTGATTACATAAATTATTACATTGAACACATAATCTGCGAGGTGTGAGTGCATTAAAGCCGTGCCGGAAATATCGTAATGTACTTCCAGCTCATTCATCAAACATTTAAATTAGCCTGGCGTTGGTTGGATGGTTGGTTCGATGTGATGTTACGTAAGCCAATCCGTGCCTTGAATCGATCCGCGATATCAGTATAATACAAACGTCTTCATGACGTCGTGCGCATTGTAACGCTTAATTTTGCATGAACCTTAGATGTAGCGTACATCAGCGTTTTGAACGTTAACGACCGTTCTCAAAGGTTATGTGATAAACAGAATCACACAATATAAACAAAAGTAAAAGTCCCCTACATATTACAAAAGTGCTTTTATTCAATTTATGTGTCACGTGGTATGTATAATTAACGAAAATCGAAACGAAAAGTAACCCACATCTACAAAAACAATGGAGGACCGAAGAAAAACGACCCAGCAAAGTCTGTAAGAACTAGAAAGTTAACGTGCGCAGAATTATCCGATGCGCAGAATTACCCGAAACGACTGTATGTAGTAAAGTGCAGCGCATACCTGACTAATGAATTGACCAGCCTGTAACCTTCCAATCGCCCGACCACGCTTTTCGATAGTCATCCGAGCCATTTTTTATAAAAATCTGTTTTTTTTTCAGTCGGACTGTCACCAGAGAGGAACTCAATGACGAAGAATATCGATTTTGTCCGCCTACAACGATTTTCATGTGCAGCACGAAGAAATCGCCACCGCGCTATGCTCAGATTTTCAGAGCGTCACGGATGAATGATTTCAACATTTCTGTATCGCGAATGATTTAAACAGCACGGTTTCTAAGCGCAACTTCATGTCTTCAACAGTTCTTGAGAAATTAGAATTATAAAAATGTGGCGTTAGGAGTGTGCGTAAGTGTATGGTATGTTACGTATCGAATGTGATTGAAGTATCCATCCTCTGTGCGTTACGTCATATCAGTACGTTAATTCATAAAGAATTGCTAACGTCGGACAACAGTTGACATACATATATGGCTATGCTTATGACGTCATAGCAATGTAACTAGACGAGATATGAAAATTAAATTTCAAATTTGTGCTAACAATGTATGTACATCGTTTTGAACTAAAAAATCATTTTTGAAAAATTCCTCATTTGAACACAACAGCGTTTATTCCCTTCGGTGTAAAGTACCCAATCAGGAATAATGACCATTTTCCCCAATTAACAAGTAAAAATCCCCAAAACGCAGAAAATTAACGTTGAAGCTACAACAATTATTTTTAAAAAAATGAAGAACTTGCCTTATTTGTTCCTTTTTTCAACACTATAGAATCTATCATGTACTTTCCCAAAATAGCAAGGAAAACGCGGACCAAACATATCCTGGCCCGTCACATATTGCAATAAATATAGCCTGAAACAATAAATAGAGGATCTTGTATGAGTGCTCATTACATACGACTTTTATTCAATAAGTGGACAAAACAATATGAAACGAGGATTTGCCCAGTGTCATATTGTTTTTGTCGACAAGTTTAAGCACTCAGACGATTTCAATAAATTCAAGTTTATAAGACACTAGATCTAATCATTGTGTTCTATTTATCCTTCAACATGTTTTAAACACAAAAAAAACGATTTTATTCATTACTGAACAAATCAAAAACTTTTAAAATTACTAACAAAAACCCTTGCGCAACGATATTGAACCATGCCATGCTCGAAATGAAATCTATTTCCTTTTTTAAAAGGGCGATTTGAAAATCTGAACGAGAATTTGCTTCAATTAAATTATAATGAATACACACAAATATGCAATTTAACAAATCATCCACTGCCTGTAAATGCATTTTGAGTTTCAAAATCGCAAAATAAACAAATATTGCGTCTCAGAAAAGAGGCTGTGATGACGTCACAATATACATGACGTCACCCAGTAAGAAACAGATTCAGAGATTCAGAGACTGGATATTTAGAATAAAATAGTTCTATATGGTGATTATGATTAAATTACCCGGCTCTGCTCCAATATGTATGCAAGATTCGTCTTCAGCGCTGAATTTCTTGGTAGGAGTGAAAGTTGAAAGTAGTCCCATGACCATGTAACGCTGACTTAACCTTATAAAGCTGTAGTTTACACGATGGGGTGATTTCGGCAGGATAAAGGCCTAGTGGTAAGATAAAACTGTTATGTCACGGTCTGGGAGTGCATAATGGTATATCGGGCACGGCTTTAATGCACCCCACAGGTTATGTGATAAAAAAACATTTACTTATGATATGTAGGTGTTATATTAAGTGAATGATATATCCCTTTCACACAGATGTTTAGATACGTAACTCGATGCAAATAAATGGTATTTTTTATTTACATAGCTCGTATGAAATTACATTTTATAGCTTAACGTTGAAAAATAATAAACATTCATAATGACCTACACGAATGATCCCACTCTTTCCATATTACACTTGAACTGTGTTAAAAACTCCAAAATACGAATTTGAAACATTTATAAGTAAACCTACCCGAGAAATAAAGATGTACATCATTGGATACACTAAAACATTTGTTTATGTAGAAACTCACGATGACTGAATGGAAGCAAGATACACTAAAACATTTGTTTATGTAGAAACTCACGATGACTGAATGGAAGCAAGATACACTAAAACATTTGTTTATGTAGAAACTCACGATGACTGAATGGAAGCAAGATACACTAAAACATTTGTTTATGTAGAAACTCACGATGACTGAATGGAAGCAAGATACACTAAAACATTTGTTTATGTAGAAACTCACGATGACTGAATGGAAGCAAGATACACTAAAACATTTGTTTATGTAGAAACTCACGATGACTGAATGGAAGCAAGATACACTAAAACATTTGTTTATGTAGAAACTCACGATGACTGAATGGAAGCAAGATACACTAAAACATTTGTTTATGTAGAAACTCACGATGACTGAATGGAAGCAAGATACACTAAAACATTTGTTTATGTAGAAACTCACGATGACTGAATGGAAGCAAGGATGGGTGATTGTATTAGCAGCGTTTCTCTTACTATTTATCTGTGATGGTTTGCTATATTCATTCGGTATTATGTTGGTTGAGATCGTTGATAAACTTGGTGAAGGACGAGCTCAAACAAGTGTCATTATTGCAGCACATGGAGCAGCGGCCTATGGTATCGGTAATTATTCAGCTACATTTATAAGCAATTATTCTACATGTTCCTAATTACTACTAGTTCAAGTAATCATCAAGTGTCCGTCCTGTATTTCTGCACTTTTATGTATGTATACAGTAAAGACCGTTCATGATTATCAGGTAATAATTCCAAACTAGGCAAAACCCTGCATTCTGATTGGCTAAGACTTGACGTTTACACTCCCAGTAACCCCCGTTTAGTGAGTTCGGGGCTTAATTCAATGTATACCTGAAGATCGAGTGTTTACACGTCAGGGAACGTCAACAAAAGTGAATAGTTAGAATTATAATTTAGGAAACAAAAACTACAATTACTAGTCTTTTACATCTTGTATATATGTTAATCATCATATTTATTGATTTTTAATTCTATTATAAATGTATATACACTACATTGTAATGCTTTATTTCTAGGACCGCTAGCCAGTGCCCTGGGAGAGAAATATGGACATCGTATTATTGTTATCATTGGCGCACTCCTGAGCTGTACTGGTTTCATCATAAGTTGGTTTGCTACAAGTGTTTATCATTTATGGATTTCCTACGGTTTCTTAGGGGGACTTGGAATTGGACTAATGTACCTACCAGCGAATGCATGCGTGTTGCTACATTTCAATAAACATCGTGCATTGGCTGCCGGTATAACAACAAGTGGATCTGGTAATCGATTTTTTATTGAATCACATATTGATTATTTAATTGATTTATCACATAACCTGCGGTCTGGGAGTGCATTAAAGCCGTGACGGAAATATCGTAGTGCACTCCCAGCCCATTCATTAAACATTTAAATTAGCTTGACGATCATTGGTTGGTTGGGTCAGGATGACGTAACGTAAGCCAATCAGTGCCTTGAATCGACCCGTGACGTCAGTATAATACAAACGTCGGCATGACGTCGCGCGCATTGTAACGCTAAATTTTGAAGGAACCTTATGTGTTGAACATCAGCGTTTTGAACGTTCTCTAAGGTTATGTGATAAACAGAATCTTACATTCGTGCTAATTACATACGACTTTTATTAAACTCGTCGACAAAAACGATATGACACTCGGCAAAGCCTCGTGTCATATAGTTTTGTCCACTCGTTAAATAAAACTCGTATGTAATGAGCACTCATGCTTCTTATTCTTGAAAATGTTTGAAATCCGGAAAAGCAACTCTTAAATACAGTGTTAACACCAACTTAAGGAAAACATATGCTCACTTGTTCTTTTCAGGCACTGGAGCATTTGTTTGCAGTTACTGTATGCGCCTGATAATTGACATATTTGGATGGAGAGGGACTATGTTATTACAAGCGGGATTTGTTTTACAAGGTGTCATTCTTGGTCTACTGTTAGCTGGATGGAAGACGACGAGTAGTGTGGAACTACAAGAAAAACATACATCTTTTGTCTCGAAAATAAAGTTGTATTTCTTCTCCGTATTTAAACCTGAACTGATAAAGGACATACGATGTGTGACTTATTTATTGTCCATGATATTGATATCCCTCGCATTACTTATACCGTTTACGTATATACCGGATCAAGCGGTACAGGCAGGTATGACCAAAACTGAAGCGACAATACTGACTTCGTCAATCGGTAAATTAATATTTCATCCACTTTAGTTATACCCGCAACCCACCAAATGCCAACCATATTATAAGAGGGTGTTCCATTTAAGTCCACAACCTAGCTCATTTTCCGTCGGCTGTAAATCGTATCTTACATATTTAATTTGAATGCACATAATTGTATGACAATGTTTAATAGTTTTCGCTCAGTTTTAATGGAGTCAGTGACTGGATTGTTGATATTTGATATTGGTAATATATGAATATCATAATTTTGATATTTCAGGAATCGGGAATACTGTGAGCCGGGTGATATTTGGTTGGGTTGGAGATCGTATTTGTTTCAGTAGACTAACATTACTTATTATTGTGGTATTGCTCAACGGAGTTGTGACGGGGCTATCACCATTGATGTCAACGTTTGAAACTAAATTAGTATATACAAGTTTATTTGGAACTTTGATAGGTACGTAGTGATTTTTTCATATACACTTACGCACCCTCCTAAGGCAACACCTATAGTTTTCATGATTTCTCAAATATGCATGAAGAGATTTGGTTAAAACTTGGAGAATTAATGAAGCAAAACCTTCACAAATGCCTCATATAATTTCTATTGTACGAGGGACGTTCAAAAAGTACTAGGACTGGAGCCCTCGCGTATACAGTTTTTAAGTTTTTACAAATATTAATACATAATATTAAATCGGAATTCATTTTCGAAAAAGTGATATCCGATTTATCGCGTAATTCTGTCATGTCCGTCCGTAATCGTCCATTTTGAAACCATAGTAACGCGCACCCGGCGCAGCCAATCAATAATCACTGATGTGGACTACGTAATGAACTATATCTTCACTACTATCCTATCGTTAGATGTGAAACATCGCCAAAACATAACTTGTTGTATGTTGGACTTTGTCTGCAAAAATGACGATAATTGATCTATAGAAGCTGAAATGAAGAGAAATTGAAATTCATGAGGGACAACTTCGGAACACAAAAGTGACGTCATCGGAACTTAACGAAAAACTGACAAATACCAGGTTCTGTCAACAGTAAAATTATATGCGCTCGAAATAATATGCAAAGTATCGTTACTACAATAGGATATATTTCTGCAGTTATTTCTACAGTTTTAGAATGTCACAAAGGTATTATGGATGGTTGCTCTAGCATGAAACACATGTAAGTAATAGGTAATTTAAAAAGAAGTATGACGTCAGTTACCGCGACATTTTCAATATATCAACATTTTATTGTGCGGATTCTCGCCCCGATATTCGAATAAAATTCGGAAAAATACATGCGATTCTCACAAACGACATACGTGCATATAGAACTGTGTGTTACAAGCGTGTATTCATCAACATTCTCATTAAAAACGGCGTTTTTCATAGCCCTATGAGTGACACTTACGACGTATAAAATAGCGCTACGTCATTTTGTGCGCCGGCTAAGTTTAAACACCTGTAACTATCTAACCGCGTATTCATTTACCTTCAAAATTGCACTGTTTGTAGAATAAGGTTTGAAATTTCAATTGATATAAAATTTGATTTTTTTTTGTATTAAACAATGCAGGTTTTATGACAATAATCCTAGTCCTTTTTGAACGTCCCACGTAGTTGATTAACAGTAAGGTGAAAATTAATTCAAATTTGAGCATCACCGTAATACCAAAAGTCACAAAACCCCGGACCTCTCAATCTTGAAGCGCGCGCCCTACCTCTAGGCCACCGCTCCCCACAAATATTGATCATAGTTTAGTTTCATTCTTATTATCAGCGAAATATTGATAACAGTTGATAATTCAATGGTTTGTTTTAACTTTTATTAGAGTATGTAGTAAAGTACAGCGCATACCTGTCTAATGGATTGACCAGCCTGTAACCTTCCAATCGAGCGACCACGCTCTTCGATAGTCATACGAGCCATTTTTTTATACAAATCTGTTTTTTAGTCGGATTGTCACCAGAGAGAAACTCAATGACGATGAATATCGATTTTTTCCACCTACTTCCATTTTCACGTACAGCACGAAGAAATCGCCACCGCGCAACGCTCAGAACTGACAGAGCGTCACGGATGAATGGTTTTAAACATTCCTGTATCGCTAATGACTTGAAACCGCATGTTTTATAAGCGCAACTTCATATCGACGGTGCCGAACCAAAACCCCGTAACTCAATTATGGCACGAAAACTTTTTTGCAGCATCCGCACTTGCTAGACGTCCAGCGCATTTCTGTCTTGTCGCCATTTAAAAAGACAACCGCGTTACTTAGATTGCGACAAGACAGAAATGCGCTTGACGTCTAGTAGATGCGGTTGCTGCAAAAACAGTTTTCGCGCCAAAGTTGAGTTACGGGGTTTTGGTTCGGCACCGTCGATATCTTAACAGATTTTGAGAAATTAAAATTATGAAAGTATTGCGTTAGGAGTGTGCGTGAGTGTACAATCATTCGGTGTTGTTGTCGTCCGTTTGTTGATTGAAGTAAACGTGTTCTACGATATCATTAATAGTTGAGGCCCACATGGAAGATCGGAAAACTGAATGTGTCAGCCTCGTTAAATAAAGACGTTACTTACTCACTTACTTACTTAGTACTTACGATTGAAAACATCATATCGATGGCTTAGAACAAGAAGGTCGTAACTACGAAATCGATATATTGAGAAAACAAGAGAAAACTGTCTGTAATTTACTCTTCACCTTTGGGAAAACACGTTTTTAAAACTTCATTTTGGTCAACATGACAATTCCAGATATTTATGAAAATGGGCTCATAAGAAGCGCCTTGTGATGCTTATTCTAAATATGTATGAATCTTAAAAGGCCGTGAGTGGCACTTACGACCTTCTAATTCTAAGCCATCGATATCGTCTAATCCATTGAATTCAAATATATACACCAGTTTTAGTTGTTTACATTCTTGATCAGCATTGGTTGCCAATATTCATAACTAACTTCAGTCAAGGTAATTGCTAACCATTTAATTGTGTATTTTTTCTGCCCATGGAGAATATCAACAACAAGACTATACACTGCAGACATTCATTCTTTGTTGTAGGTGGATTTGTAGCCTTACTGTTTGTAGTTATTGTGGACATAGTTAAACCTGAGCTGATATCTAACGCTGTAGGTTTGGTGATGGTATCACTTGGTATTGGTTTGTCTATAGGAACACCAATTGCAGGCTAGTGTAAAATGTTTTTACATAATGAAGAAAACCCATTGTAGGCTAGTATTTAGTGTTTTTACATAATGAGGAAAACCAATTGCAGGCTAGTATTAAACGTTTTTACATAATGAGGAAACCCCATAGCAGGCTAGTATTTAACGTTTTTACATAATGAGGAACACCAATAGCAGGCTAGTATTAAACGTTTTTACATAATGAGGAACACCAATAGCAGGCTAGTATTTAACGTTTTTACATAATGAGGAACACCAATAGCAGGCTAGTATTAAACGTTTTTACATAATGAGGAACACCAATAGCAGGCTAGTATTTAACGTTTTTACATAATGAGGAACACCCATTGCAGGCTAGTATTAAACGTTTTTACATAATGAGGAACACCCATTGCAGGCTAGTATTAAACGTTTTTACATAATGAGGAACACCAATAGCAGGCTTGTATTTAACGTTTTTACATAATGAGGAACACCCATTGCAGGCTAGTGTTAAACGTTTTTACATAATGAGGAACATCAATAGCAGGCTAGTACTTAACGTTTTTACATAATGAGGAACACCCATTGCAGGCTAGTATTAAACGTTTTTACATAATGAGGAACACCAATAGCAGGCTAGTATTTAACGTTTTTACATAATGAGGAACACCAATAGCAGGCTAGTATTAAACGTTTTTACATAATGAGGAACACCCATTGCAGGCTAGTATTAAACGTTTTTACATAATGAGGAACACCAATAGCAGGCTAGTATTAAACGTTTTAACATAATGAGGAACACCAATAGCAGGCTAGTATTAAACGTTTTTACATAATGAGGAACACCCATTGCAGGCTAGTATTTAACGTTTTTACATAATGAGGAACACCAATAGCAGGCTAGTATTTAACGTTTTTACATAATGAGGAACACCAATAGCAGGCTAGTATTAAACGTTTTTACATAATGAGGAACACCAATAGCAGGCTAGTATTTAACGTTTTTACATAATGAGGAACACCCATTGCAGGCTAGTATTAAACGTTTTTACATAATGAGGAACACCCATTGCAGGCTAGTATTAAACGTTTTTACATAATGAGGAACATCAATAGCAGGCTAGTACTTAACGTTTTTACATAATGAGGAAACCCATTGCACGCTAGTGTTTAACGTTTTTACATAATGAGGAACACCAATAGCAGGCTAGTATTTAACGTTTTTACATAATGAGGAACACCAATAGCAGGCTAGTATTTAACGTTTTTACATTATGAGGAACACCCATTGCAGGCTAGTATTAAACGTTTTTACATAATGAGGAACACCCATTGCAGGCTAGTATTAAACGTTTTTACATAATGAGGAACATCAATAGCAGGCTAGTATTTAACGTTTTTACATAATGAGGAACACCCATTGCAGGCTAGTATTAAACGTTTTTACATAATGAGGAACACCCATTGCAGGCTAGTATTAAACGTTTTTACATAATGAGGAACACCAATAGCAGGCTAGTATTTAACGTTTTTACATAATGAGGAACACCCATTGCAGGCTAGTATTAAACGTTTTTACATAATGAGGAAACCCATTGCACGCTAGTGTTTAACGTTTTTACATAATGAGGAACACCCATTGCACGCTAGTGTTTAACGTTTTTACATAATGAGGAACACCCATTGCACGCTAGTGTTTAACGTTTTTACATAATGAGGAACACCCATTGCAGGCTAGTATTAAACGTTTTTACATAATGAGGAACATCAATAGCAGGCTAGTACTTAACGTTTTTACATAATGAGGAAACCCATTGCACGCTAGTGTTTAACGTTTTTACATACGAGGAGCACCAATAGCAGGCTAGTACTTAACGTTTTTACATAATGAGGAACACCAATAGCAGGCTAGTGTTTAACGTTTTTACATACGAGGAGCACCAATAGCAGGCTAGTACTTAACGTTTTTACATAATGAGGAACACCAATAGCAGGCTAGTGTTTAACGTTTTTACATAATGAGGAACACCCATTGCACGCTAGTGTTTAACGTTTTTACATAATGAGGAACACCCATTGCACGCTAGTGTTTAACGTTTTTACATAATGAGGAAACCCATTGCACGCTAGTGTTTAACGTTTTTACATAATGAGGAACACCCATTGCACGCTAGTGTTTAACGTTTTTACATAATGAGGAACACCCATTGCACGCTAGTGTTTAACGTTTTTACATACGAGGAGCACCAATAGCAGGCTAGTACTTAAAGAGGCGTTCTCTATATAACTCGTGGCGATTTTGGCTCGTTACGGAAATATGTTTTCATTTCTCGGTAATTAGCGGGAGTTTTTTGTTGAAAATTTGAAGAGTTTAAGCAATAATGATTCTCATTTAATGTATAATATTCCTGAATCAATTTAAACGATCAAAGTTATAGGGAACGTTTCTTCAATTTATCTGAACACCCGCACGGTAGGTTGGGAAACAAAATATGTAGCCTCTTCAAATAAAGTCTATACTTACTAACTTGCTTACTTTTATTTTCCATGTTATTTGTTAGATTCAAACATTGGTCGGCCAGTCTAGTACCGGGTCAAGTAATGTCTGTTAGATTCAAACATTGGTCGGCTTGTCTAGTACCGAGTCAAGCTATTATTCAATAAGTACATCCGTAACAATAAGTAAGTTAACTTTATATTTCATGTTTGTTATTTCAGGTTTTCTGTTCGATCTGACGGGTAGCTACAATAGTACATTCATTGTTTGTGGTGCGGAGTTTGTCGTTGGAGCATTACTTCTGTTTATATGCAAACGTATGCGAACAAAAGACAAGTGTTGATAAAGTTCGTTGAAATTTGATTTACTTCAATTAATTTTGTACCATTCAAATTACAGTGGTGTCGGAACTTGTTATAGTTGGTTAACTATCCCCTTTTATTTTTGTTGTGCTGATGAAATGATATTATCTGCAAGGATACTTTCGCGTTACGTCATTACGACATCCTTGGTATTTCTTTAAATATCAATTATATGCGAACAGTTGTTTTATTAAGGCGGTGGTTTTGAAAACTTTGGACATCTTCGCAGAGGCTTAACGATGTGACATAATGTGAATATGGTAACTTAATACAAGAAAATACCAGCATTCTTGTGCATCTCGAGATTGCATTGCTAGATAGAAGGCTAAATACAGAAATGAAGGGAAGACTTTGAATGGTATTCTTTAGGGCGTCAAAAAAGTGATCAGTGCAAGGGGAAAGATGGTAACTAACAAACATTAATATAAGGGTTGTAAATCTATCAAAAGTGTTGCAAAATCACCGACAAATGCTGAAAGCGAATTAATTCATGTTACGGTGTATAATTACTTGTACAGAGCCAAAAAATGATTGTCGATTAATCTGCAGTCACAACCGTATCAACTAATCACGCATCAAGAAAATACATAGAACGATGCAGGAAATGTTCTTTACTAACATACACTATGGTGGTCCACTGGTTATGTCATTGTTTTCGTAATGATCTTTCAAAACTTTGTAATTCTGTGATAAAATATACAAATGTATTGGAATCAAAGAGTACAAAAAACTCATATGCACGAATTTAAACGACCAGCGTAAATAAACTCTGGATATCGCTGTTAGAAATTATGGTGTTATGTTTCGTATTATAATTGTAGACATTGCTTTAGCTGTATAAAAGTATGTACAACTTGCTATACATTTATAGCTAGATTTCAATCTTATTAAAGTATATATAGCTATACTTTAACAGTCAGTTAATGTCAAAATAATTACTTGCATCCTTTTTAGTATGATGCTAGACTAACTTAATTGCAAATTAAAACTTTGGATGGGTTCAGTGTACTTCGATTCAATCGTCAAAACATAGACGATTGTTATAATTTCATAGGGTGTTCTAGAACACTTTTGTATGAAAATGGACAGTTTGCATGTCAAATAAATCACACAAAGAGTTGCTGTTAAAACTGAAGCGAAAAACGATCTAATGTATATGAAAGCATAATTGTTTTCCAGTTTTTGAAACTTTTAAAAAATATCGTCCAATATATAGCTCTATACACTTTAAGGGCTGATGTTATACACAGGTATATTATAGTTGTCTTTGTGACATACATTGGTGTGCTTTTTATATGTTGTTATTGTTTGTTAATCATTGTTTACTGTATTGAATTTCATTTGTTTTACTACGTGTCCATTAAAGTTTACGTATTGAATGTATTGTTTTGTAAATTACCGGTAGATAATACTTGACATGTATTGTTCATATACATATATACTCTAAAAAGTAAGTTTAGCAACACTGAGTATAATTTCTTAATATGAGACTCATTTTGAAAGAAGAAGAATAATTAGTTCTTTTCATGTTCTTTTGATATTCTGCTCAATGTGTGTACGAAGATGCTTTACTGTTCCTTTTCAACATATTCTTGTTCTCATATATAGTTATACGTGCGTAAGGTGTTAACTTATATAACGTAAACTAGAAGCCACTGTTGTACAATCATATTGTTACAAGGTTCCGTAAAACATGTTTGAAAAAAACCCACAGCCTTAGTGTTCTGTGAAGTTTTGTTCTGTCACCGCAATCGGAACTCCTCGGCGGTTATCTACCGAAAGTGCGATTTCTCAGTTACGGAAATGCCCGAGAAGTTATAAACTCAATAATTTAAGGGAAACAACTCGTACATTATATTACAGACATAACCACACATTGTTATTCCCCTTCTCACTATAATATAAATCGTTGATACACTCGGACTACACTGTAGTGAAGTTAGTTAGTTGAAACAGCTGACTGAGCACTTTGGATGTTCTTTCTATTTATGCGTTAATTGGTATTGGGTTGTTTCATACATAAGCCAATAGACATTGATGTTTCACTACGTATATTCTGCTATAGTTTCCACATTCAAGGAATCTACATAGGCAGGTTGCGAACATGAAACCTGTCGGCAAAATGGGTACTTATTAATGTAAGGGAAACAACTCGTACATTATATTAGAAACATGACCACACATTGTTATTCCCCTTTATTCTAATTGTTAATCGTTAACACCAGTGCTAGTTAGTTGAAACATCTCATTGAGCACTTCGGTTTTCTACATATAGTCATATGCTAATTGATTTGTTGTTTCATAAGCATACGTCAATAACCACGTATACCTTGCTATAATTATTCAAAGAGTCTACTTTTGCAGGATGCGGGACCGAACCGGTAACCTATATGACAACACGAATACTTATTTTACCATCAAAGCACGTTAAAGAACCAAGGAATCTATTCGAAACGAGCTAGGGTATCGCACCCGGATTCCTTGTATCTCACCTCTGTCTCTAATATTTGCGATAATGCCCCAGAGTGAGACCTGCAAATTAAATGGAAGAAAGAAAGAAAGAAGTGTATAAAAAGTGTTCCAAAAAGACTCAAGTATTTCCGCCTTATAGAGTATCCGTCGCTCTAGTATTAGTGAGTGTGAATGAAATTTTGTAAAACTCAGTAAATTCAAGTTTCAAGTTTCTTTAATGAATTTTACTGACAAAAACTACTGTATTGTACGTCAGTGCTTTGTATGTTGTTTTAGTGAACTATGGTTTTGTCTCAGTTTTATGATATGTGCCTAAGAAAATGAAATGCGTGTTGAAGATTGAGTTAATTTGCATAATAGTGCAACATCTCCATAGCGACCCTCCGTAGAGCAACAACCTTTCTGAACCAACAGAACATAATATTGTTCAAGAAGTACTCATAAGCTACAATATTTGTCTCTCTAGAACAACAGCCCCAGGAAACCAACATTGGTTAGGGTTTCCCTTTATACACTTACTCATGATGCTCTAAATTACATAACATAGCATTACATAATGCACCAGTCAGTTGCATCTAGGGCCCCCATCCCGGTGATGCTCGGGGGATAGCCGGGAGACGGCCGTGTTTTTACCTTCCAGCTTCCCCCAACTGTCGGGAAAATGTTGGAATGTTTTTCTACGAACCAATACCCTGTGGAAAATATTTAGTTGTCAGGGAGGGGGGATACCGGAGATTTCACCATCAGATGTCCCCCGCAGGCCGTGGGAGGGTCGGGGTTTTGACAAACCAAAAGTAAAAATCCAGGCCTATTCCCGAGGGTTGCAACTGACTGGTGCATAATATATTATTTATTGATATAAAATTGCATATACCAATATTTTAATTTTAATACAAAATGTTATCACCGAAAAGCATATAAATAATAATTTAAACAAATAAAAAAACTAGACTTTGATGGGATTTGAACTCACAGTGAATTGTATATCTTTTCAACAAAAAACAAAACCAAACGAGAATGGTGAAGTAGGTATAACCACACGGCTATTGGGGCAATGAAATATTAATAATTATAAATGATGTAAGGAATTAGTCCTGAAACACATAGGTAATAGGTTTTGAGGAATCTACGAGGGGTGATCAATACATTCGAACATTTTAATCCACCAAAATTGTTTTGTCAACAAGGCTCAAAGGTAAATTAGCACCATTTAAGGTTGGATATTTCCGACCGAATGTGCAAATAAACAAAATCGTTAATTCAAGCAAGGGACGGGTGACGTTGGCCTTCTTGTGACGCCATTCCGAACTCCTTTCTGGAACCATACCCAGTCCATGTATAAGACTGTTTTACTTCTAATACAGAAATAAGTTATAAATAGCTTATCATAGAATAAAAGGTTGAACAGAAAATACCGAAATAAAATGCTGAGCATAGCCTTTATTTGCCAGTCAGCTTTATGCTGAAATACGGCAGACATATAATTATATGTGCCTCCGTCCGGATTTGAACCCATGTCGTCAGATTCGACGACAAGCACACTAGCCAAGGAGACTCGAATTTCTGTTTATCCTCTATAATCTATCGACGCTATGACAGAGTCCCTTCAATGACACAAACAGTATAATCATAATTATGTAGATCGCAGATTTAGGGGGCAAATAATCCACATATATTTTGGTCAAGTCATCCTTGAGATATCGCAAGCATATTTTAAGTCTGGCATTAATGTTAAGGACATATCGTTGTCCTGTCAGTATGTATCATCTGAGATGCTCGACAGCACGCGCTTCACCATGGTAACATTAAGTGACGTCATCAAGTAAATTATGATACCAACACATAATTGATTAATTAAAACTCGAGATACATGATTGATCTACATCAGCTGCTAAATCATTGTTCTAGATATAAAATTGAAACAGAGGGAATGTTCACGAAAATATTGATCACTTCTTGTATAATTGTATGATACGTGTATAAAACCACAGATCGCTGATGAATATTATTGAACACGTATTGTATTTCTTATAAATGTATATCATACCGCGACCGTGACGGAGTAGTTAGGGTGTCCGCCTTGAAAACGGCAAGTCGAAGGTTTGAATCCGTTTGTAATTGATGAGAGCGGTTGAGCCGCCAACCAGACAAATAGTGGTTACTGTAGGCACAACTCTGTCAGGTGCCCAGTAATACTAGAAGGAATGCACGAACAAATAATTGACTGGCCCTTTGAATAGGGAGGCACATAAACAAACTTTACCTGTATCAATTAAAATTTAGCAGACGACATCTGTAATTTAATGACAATATACCGCCTTACTGTATAAACACCCCTCGCTAGATCGACGCGATATATTTGTGCATGAATCCCGTGCGAAGAACCGGTTTTGACATTTGTATTCATAATTGTAATATTTCCGCCTGTTTAGGAGATAATACTGAATTTATGGCTCTCGGACAGAAATGGAGTGTATACCGTGTATGGAAATGTAAGTTATTCTTATTTATTCTGTAAATTTTGACATTTTTCTAGCTGAATCACTACATACGAATAGTACTTTACTAGACTAAACTGCTAGATGTAAGCTAAGTGTAGATGTGTCGTGTACCAATTATTTTCCCGAACTTTCATGTCCATTTTCACCAGGTACAGTTTTGCTCTGTTCTATGGAAGCCCTGGATGCTGGATGGACATTATCTGATTATGTGTTTTATTGTAATCTGGTAATACTTTTTGTCATTTCTTTAAATTCTTATTTTGTCATTTAGAGGTAAGATTAGTTCTAGCCTAAAACTCGTATCTGTCGCTGTATCATTATCTGATTATGCTCGAGTACTGTTAGTGAAACCTAGTGTAACATACCGTGAAACATACGTAGGGTCTGACATTAACACTAAGGTAAGATGGGATCAACGGCTTTATATGTGTAATATGGTGAGTGCATGTAAAACTTACCTAGACTGTTTGTGGTGCTAGATATTTGCTTTATTCCAGAAATTCACATTGAATTTCATATACTAGTACATCATTCAGTCCTTTTCCCAGCAAGTATCCATGTCTAAAGTCCGTCTTAGTTTGTACTTGTGTCAACTGATATACGTATGTGTGACAGACCATAGGCAGTCGTAGATCCCTGTGACAACTCGTGCTCTATATATAAATTGTTATGTACAAATATATGAATGTCTGATCTCTCTGGCACAGGACCTCCAGGAAACTGATCATTTTGTTCAACATGTCCTGGATGCCAGAACAGAGAGCGGCCTGGTATCACCATTCACAGATCTAAATAAACTATTACGTAAATACAAAAAGAAAATCGCGTTTCAAAGTTATGTTTGGGTATAGTTATGTTCAATAAATAACTGATCGCTTATGACCTCTAAATATTACTCGCTCACTTTACATCCAATTAACGTAGAACAGTGTATCATTCACATATCAGTATATATGCAAACAGGATGGGGTATCATAAGACATAACACTGCTGCCATCACAGTAAATAAAATAGTCTACTTCCGGTTATCGCAATGTGCCATACACGTTAAAGTGTATAATATTTAATTAAATCATAAAGTGATTGAAAGTCATAGGTTCTTATGCTCACAGTGGTTCTTACAAGTTGATTTTTTATTATGCATGTATAGTATCCAAATAAGTCATATGTGATTATGTTTCTGCGCAGTGAACATAGAAACGCGAGAAAATAACAACCAGGCGCAACGTTTTTACTGATGATACGTAATTGATTTGTAAAACTTAATACATTTGACAAATTTACTCAAACGATATACACGAATTGCATTGTGCAATTAAAACACTGTCAGCTTATTTTAAAAACAATCTACTAACTACGATTTGATATACATTTCTGTGATCGCTTTGAATCAGCTAAAATAAGAGCTGCATAAGTTTCCCATAATGATTACATTATAACTCGCCATACATTACTACTAAATGTCCCACTCACTGATAGTTCCGGGTACAGAAGGTAAATTGATGGAATGTTTTCATACGCATAACGTTTTATTGGCACATCCATCCAAACAGTTAACGTCATGGCAGAGGAAACTATTTAAGCTACGATATATTTTTGCAAGTCTGATTTTGATCATTCTGCCCGATGAAGAAATTCCATGTATCTCGATATGTAGATAAATGCACGTAATAGATTCAGTACTTAATCACAGGATATAAAGTATTCTTACACCTTACATTTTGATCAAATGTGCTATTGATGAAAATTCCCAACATGTTTTACCATCTGTTACGGCTTTTCTCAGCATTTATACAGTACCAGGGTCATCACAGTGTGAACGAGTCAACTATTTCCCGTTTTTTCGCAATAAGTCATACACATTGAATTATATATATTCATCCAATAAATCATACTGTGATTAGTGTTATACGCTGTTTTTATAATAAACTTCTGTAAGGACGAGCAACACATTTTCGTGGCGAAACGAAGGATAATGTATTTTTCGTCCTAACACAACTACTAAGTATGCTTTTATAACTGTAAAAAGATGCTTTTGTTAAAAAACTATAAATCTGACTTAAATCCCGACAGATCACTAAATGATCACCAGAGACAAGATGATTATCACATTTATTTACTTGGCACTTTCATAATAAAATATGTATCGCATTTTCCAATATATGAAACTAATGTAAACATAACCTTGGCCTAATGCTACACAGGGATTAAATAACTATCAATGATTGACCATGGAATGTGAACATTGAGTGAATACAAATTAAGAAGTGTCAATGTGTAATTACAACATGTAAGTAAGTGAAGAACACACATGTGTATAGTATGGTCAGTATAGTCGCCTGAAGTATATGATGATGGCTGAACTAGCAAAGGTAGATATGCATGTTTATTTGTCTCTGAATTATTTGTTTAAAAGGAACTAACGATTTTTCTAGCTGTAATATATAAATGCAACTTCCTTTCTTACAGGGTCGTACAAGAGGCATCTATGATAAATGTATTGAATGTTGATACATTTGTTTGTCATTGGTCAACCCTTCTATAACAGTGACATACCTCTAGGTACTAATAAATAGTTATAGTAGTTTTCATAAAGTTTTTTTTCTTTTCATTTCAAAAAAGTGTCCACTATCCATGTTATTGCATTGAGAATTGACACACCTATTAATTGTCATCAATTAACCCTACTTGACAAGTTACATATCTCTAATTATTATTTAGTTAGACATTTTGGTAAAACGATCATCTCCATAAAACAACGCAAAAACAGAACAGAACACCACTAAGTCAAATAATACAAACTTTGTGCATGACTATGATACAAATGTACATGAATCTTGGTCACAGTTTGCACGGAATTGATTTCTCACATTAATTACTACAGAGGCATGCATGCATTACTTCGACATGTGAGCGTCCTAAACCCTGTGTAAACTTTTTATGTACCAGTCAGTTGCAACCACAGGTGGCAGTATCAGTGTTTGGTCCGCAAACGATTAAAAAAAATAAAATAAAAAAATATAAAAACAATTCCGTCACTGAGCTAATAGTATACTATCAAGGTATAAAGCGTACTCTATGTCTATATGCCAAAGATTATGGAACATTGCATCTCGTTGCTTCAGCATAAAATACGGGCGCTGAAGAAAAATCGCTACTTAAGTCATTCAAATAAACTAACAGATATTCATTCTTACCGAAAATCTCGTTCAATTGTATCTTATAACGGCGAAACAGCAAAACAGTGTTACTTTCGTTATTTAACTTCGCTCAAGGTCATTTTATCTATGCACTGGTTACCCGCTGCGCTCACAGAATCGTAATTATTGTTGGGAACCAAGCCTATGCGATGTTCCACAATCTTTGGACATATACATATACTACGCTTTATACCTTCATAATGTACATGGAGTTAGATAGACAATCGATATACGTATACGGTCCATGCAGTGTATTAGCTCAGTGACGGATTTTTTCATTTTTTTCCCAAACACTGATACTGCCACCTATGGTTGCAACCACGGCCCTGACCCGGGTATGGGCGGTTAGAATAACAGCCGTGTTCTTACCTTCCAGCTTCACTGCACTAACCGGGAAACGTTAGGGGGAGGGGGGTCCGACCCAATACCCCGGGAACAATATTTAGTAGCCAGGGGCAGGGGGGAAACCGGAGATTTTACCATCAGCTGACAACCCAACAGGAAAAATCTCCTCCCATCCCAGGGGTCGGGCGTGCAAGCAACTTACTGGTGCATTATGCCCCCCCCCCAATTTTGATGAGGGTATATTGCTTTGCATATGTCGGTCTCGGTTGGTTGGTCGGGTGGGCGGTTGTTCGGGTGGGCGGTTGGTCGGGTTCATGCCGTCGGGCGGTCGGGCTTCGGGTGGTATTGGTCTGTTGGTCGGTTGGTGGGCTTCTGGCGGTATCGGTCGGTCGGTCGGGCCGGCTTCGGACGGTATTGGTTTGTTCCTGGCTTCGGGCGGTATTGGTCTGTCGGTCGGTCGGTTGTTCGGTCGCTCGGTCGGGCGGGCTTCGGCGGTATTGATCTGTCGGTCAGTCGGTCAGTCGGTCGGTCAGTTAGTCTAGGTGTCGGTCTGGGTCTTTCGGTCTGACGGTCGGTCGATCAAATGATTTCCATTCAATAATTTGATAGCGCTATGTGCTTTACCCTAATATCTTCAACCTTTACATGGAGGTTGGTCAGCAACATAAGATGACCCTATTAATTGTCGATTGTTTGGCTGCAATGAGGATATACGTGTTTTACAAACATATCTTGTTGATACTATATTTACAGGGACAGTTTAGATTTGTGACTTACTATATTGTATTTGCTGTAATATTGGTACAGTTCATGATCTCAGTATTAGTAGACAAGCAACCAGTTGGAGATGTTCCTATTGAAGATAGGTATACTTTCAGTTCATCGAATAAAGTGTTTGTACTATACATATAACGTTCTACTTCACAATGTGAAGTCCCAGAAAAGATTTGAATAACGAGTGGTCTTCGAAAGCCCAAGTAGTCAATGCTTTCAATGGGACACTGCGTACGGAAGCCAGTAAAAATGGGGGTTTGTTTTTTGACCCACCATTAGTGAAATATATTGAAATGGGAACTTACATGTTGTATTTGTTATATTATTTTGCTAGTTGTATATTCCAGTCTTTGCGATAACACAGTGCTGACATTTTGTGATAACACAGTGCTGAAATTCTGTGATAACACAGTGCTGACATTTTGTGATAACATAGTGCTGACATTTTGTGATAACATAGTGCTGACATTTTGTGATAACACAGTGCTGACATTCTGTGATAACACCGTGCTGACATTCTGTGATAACACAGTGCTGACATTCTGTGATAACACAGCACTGACATTCTGTGATAACACAGCGCTGACATACTGTGATAACACAGCGCAGACATTCTGTGATAACACAGCGCTGACATTCTGTGATAACACAGCGCTGACATTCTGTGAATAGAAAATGGACAGAATTTCCACGTTATTCTTGTAACCTTGACCCCTGCTAATAAGGCTGATAATTTACCTGAAAAGAGACGTCATTGTATCAATGTAAACCAGATGCAACACACCAATTTTTTTATAAAATTTAGCAGCAGATTAAATGATTCTTCCTGTATGTAGAGAGTCATTCATAATATGTATAGCAACATCTCGTGTCACAAATGTTTGAATACCTAATGACACTCAAACTGGTGAATACTTTAAATATTGATATGTTGACTGTTTATTTCAGACATGCAGTACTTGGTTATAAAATACCGATTGTTCGAACAGATCTATGGAATCTAAATTTCTCTGATAAATGTAAGAGAGTGATGGCAAAGTTTCAGAAAATATGGATCCATTTGTCTACCAGAACCAAACAAATGTAAAAGGTGGGTTACTTTTGTTCATAAACATTTGAAACGATTCTGACTCTTGTGTTCATGATGGCCAATACTCAATAGTCAGTGCTTTTAGTTCATTTTGTATGTTTAGCTCGACTATTTGAAGAATACTCGAGCTTTTGTACACGCTCATTTGTCGACGTCGGCGGTTTTGTATGTATCTCTAAAACCACGGAAGGGAATTGTTTGAAATTTGAGATTATCTAAGCTCATAGGGACAGGTACCAAAACTGTGATTTGTATTTTGCAGAAAATGACACCTTTTGGACATAGAATATCAATGTGAAAATTATACGTGGTATACTGGTATCTCTGTAACCACTGAAAGGAATGGTTTGAAACTTCACACACTGTTCACAGCGAATATTTAAGCTTATAGAGACAGGTCCCATGACTGGGATTTGTTTGTTTTGTACAATTATGCCCCCTCCTCCTTTAGACTTTGCGTGTAAGGTGGTATCTATGTTACCACTACAGGGAATCGGTTGAAACAGGTCCCATAACTGTGATGTACGTTTCTTTCATTTTTGAAATTTTTAAAACTTTTACTTGTAACGACCATATATGCATGACTTACGGTTGGGAATCAATTGTTATTAATATATCTTATGCTGTACTAGTGTATAAGCATTTTAGAACTTAACATAGTAAATACATAGTTACATAACCAGTAATCATTGACATACATGTATACACTTATCAGTCAATATAAAACAATCTGTCAATATCAAACAATCAGTCAATATCAAACAATCAGCCAATATCAAACAATCAGTCAATATCAAACAATCAGTCATTATTAAACAATCAGTCAATATCAAACAATCAATCATTATCAAACAGTCAATCAGTATAAAGCAAGCAATCATTAAAAACCAAGCAACCATTATAATGCAATCATTTACTATAAAGCAAGCAATCGATTTAAAGAAAGCAATCAGTATAAAGCAAACAATCATTAAAAAGCAAGCAACCATTATAATGCAATCATTTACTATAAAGCAAGCATTCGATTTAAAGCAAGCAAACATTATAAATCAAGCAATCATTATAAGACAAGCAATCATTATAATGCAAGCAATCATTTTCAAACAGCAAATCAGTTTAAAGCAAGCAATCGATTTAAAGCTAGCAATCATTATAAAGCAAGCAATCATTATAAAGCACATAATCACTAAAAAGCAATCAATCATTATCAAATAGTCGATCAGTAAAAAGCAAGCATTCATTAAAAAAAAATAATCATGATCCAACTGTCAATCAGTTTAAAGCAAGCAATCGATTTAAAGCAAGCAATCATTATAAAGCAAGCAATCATTATAAAGACAATAATCACTAAAAAGCAATCAATCATTATCAAACAGTAGAACTGTATCCATCAAGCAATCGATTTAAAGCAAGCAATCATTATAAAGTAAGCAATCATTATTATGCAAGCAATCATTGTAAAGCAAGCAATCATTAAATTAAAAAGCAGGCAGTCATTACAGAGCAAACAATCAATATCAAACAGTCAATCAGTATCAAGCAAACAATCATTATATAGCAAGCAATCATAATAAAGCAAGCAAGCATTGTGAAGCAAGTAATCAATATCAAACAGTCGATCAGTTTAAATAAAGCAATCAGTATGAAGCAAGCAATCGATTTAAAGCAAGCACACATTAAAAAGCGCAAGCAATCACTATAAAGCAAACAATCAATATCAAACAGTCAATCAGTATCCAGCAAGCAATCATTATAACGCAAGCAATCATTATAATGCAAGCAATCATTATAAAGCAAACAATCATTAAAAAGCAAGCAATCACTATAAAGCAAGCAATCATAATAAAGCAAGCAATAATTAAACAGCAAGCAATCATTAAAGGCAAGCACTCACTATAAAACAAGCAATCATTATCAAACAGTCGATCAATATAAATAAATCAATCGATTTAAAGCAAACGATCATTATAATGCAAGCAATCAATATACAGCAAGAAATCATTATAAAGCAAGCAAACATTAAAAAGCAAGCAATCACTATAAAGCAAGCAATCATTATCAAACAGTCGATCAGTATATATCAAGCAATTGATTAAAAGCAAGCAATAATTATAAAGCAAGCAATCATTATAAAGCAAGCAATTATTATAAAGCAAGCAATCACTATAAAGAAAGCAATCATTAGCAAACAGTCAATCAGTATAAAGCAAGCAATCACTATAAAGCAAGTAATCGATTCAAAGCAAGCAATCATAGTACAGTTATATGAAAGAATGCGCCGCATACATCAGGGATTCACACAATCAATGCCAATGGGTGGCAGAAATAAACGTATAACGTGACGTCATTGAGGAGGCTTCATAATTTATACATAAATTTGGTATGGACTTTTATTTCTTGGTATAATACATTTTTGTATTATGGTATAGGATTTTTTTAAGATCGTTAAACAATTTAAGATAATTTCTGAGTGAAAAAATAGAGACGTTAAATGTTGTTTTATTAATAACTAAACACTGAAATATTCTTACACAAAACATTCAGTCGCTAAGGACTGACCAGATTATGAATAGGCTAAAACCTCGCAAGCACGGAATATTATTATGGCGATAAACATCTCCCGCAACGCGGAACGATGAATCCCCTATTATAATATATTTTCAGCGAAAAACAATAGTAAGTGCCGCGAAATTTGCGTAGTTTATGAACAATGAATACCGACACGCAGATATGATTGGTTAATAGATGTGACGGAAACACGAATGGTTCGATTATACGTTTGCTGTGTACACATTTCTGGTAATAATCTGTTTTCTACATTATATAACCCTATTTGATTGTGTTTTTGTGAACTTATTTTAAGTTTATACCTATGGTAGATGTAAATTTAAGAACGACCTATTACGAGTCAGTATTCAGATATATTTTTAGTGAAATAGAACCGATAATGCGGCTAAATCATTGGCTTGGCGATTGGTGGAAGTACACGCACTTGTAGATGTTTGCCTGGCTGACAGATGTGGACCGAAATACTTGAGTGGTTTGATTATTCATTTGGTGGTCCAACAAAGTAGGTAAAAAGCACTGTTTAAAATTAACATCACGTTGTGTATTATGTTTGTGATATTATTTGTTGTTTATACGCATTACAAATATTTTCTTATTGTCCTACGTCTTACATATCAGTATTATTATATATTTTCAGTGAAATACAATCGAAAGTATATATACTGACACGCAGATATGCTTGGTTGATAGATGTGACGGAAACACGTACGGATGATTCGACTCTACGTTTGTTGTGTACACAGTTCTGGTAATAAACATATTTCTTGATTATATGATAACTTATTGAATTGTGTTTTTGTGAACGTATTTGAAGTTTATACCTATGGACGATTTGTTTTTAACGAAATGTGTGTTTCAAGTCTGTATTACGATGTATTTTCAGTCAAATTTAACCGTTCATGCTGCGATATCCTTGACGTGGCGTACGGCGGACATACACGCACTTGCAGATGTGTGCAAGACTGACAGATGTGAACCGAAAAACAGAAATGGCTTGATTATTCATTTGGTGGTCCCTCAAAAGAGGTTAAAAGCACTGTTTAAAACCAACATCACATTGTGTATTATGTTTGTGACATTATTTGTTGTTTATACGCATTACAAATATTTTCTTATTGTCCTACGTGTTACATATCAGTATTATTATATATTTTCAGTGAAATACAATCGAAAGTATATATACTGACACGCAGATATGCTTGGTTGATAGATGTGACGGAAACACGTACGGATGATTCGACTCTACGTTTGTTGTGTACACAGTTCTGGTAATAAACATATTTCTTGATCATATGATAACTTATTGAATTGTGTTTATGTGAACGTATTTGAAGTTTATACCTATGGTAGATGTAAATTTATGAACGACCTGTTACGAGTCAGTATTCAGATATATTTTTAGTGAAATAGAACCGATAATGCGGCTAAATCATTGGCTTGGCGTTTGGTGGAAGTACACGCACTTGCAGATGTTTGCCTGGCTGACAAATGTGGACCAAAAGACTTGAGTGGTTTGATTATTCATTTGGTGGTCCAACTAAGTAGGTAAAAAGCACTGTTTAAAGTTAACATCACATTGTGTATTATGTTTGTGACATTATTTGTTGTTTATACGCATTACAAATATTTTCTTATTGTCCTACGTGTTACATATTAGTATTATTATATATTTTCAGTGTAATACAATAGAAAGTATATATACTGACACGCAGATATGCTTGGTTGATAGATGTGACGGAAACACGTACGGATGATTCGACTCTACGTTTGTTGTGTACACAGTTCTTGTAATAAACATATTTCTTGATTATATGATAACTTATTGAATTGTGTTTTTGTGAACGTATTTGAAGTTTATACCTATGGACGATTTGTTTTTAACGAAATGTGTGTTTCAAGTCTGTATTACGATGTATTTTCAGTCAAATATAACCGTTCATGCTGCGATATCCTTGACGTGGCGTATGGCGGCAATACACGCACTTGCAGATGTGTGCGAGACTGACAGAAGTGAACCGAAAAACAGAAATGGCTTGATTATTCATTTGGTGGTCCCTCAAAAGAGGTTAAAAGCACTGTTTAAAACCAACATCACATTGTGTATTATGTTTGTGACATTATTTGTTGTTTATACGCATTACAAATATTTTCTTATTGTCCTACGTGTTACATATCAGTATTATTATATATTTTCAGTGAAATACAATCGAAAGTATATATACTGACACGCAGATATGCTTGGTTGATAGATGTGACGGAAACACGTACGGATGATTCGACTCTACGTTTGTTGTGTACACAGTTCTGGTAATAAACATATTTCTTGATTATATGATAACTTATTGAATTGTGTTTATGTGAACGTATTTGAAGTTAATACCTATGGACGATTTGTTTTTAACGAAATGTGTGTTTCAAGTCTGTATTACGATTTATTTTCAGTCAAATATAACCGTTCATGCTGCGATATCCATGACGTGGCGTACGGCGGAAATACACGCACTTGCAGATGTGTGCAAGACTGACAGATATGAACCGAAAAACCGGAATGGCTTGATTATTCATTTGGTGGTCCCTCAAAGTAGATTAAAAGCACTGTTTAAAACCAACATCACATTGTGTATTATGTTTGTGACATTATTTGTTGTTTATACGCATTACAAATATTTTCTTATTGTCCTACGTGTTACATATCAGTATTATTATATATTTTCAGTGAAATACAATCGTAAGTGCCGCGGTATATTCGGTCTAGTTTATGGACGATCAATACAAAAACGCAGGTATGTTTTGTTGATAGATGTGACGGAAACACGTACGGATGGTTCAACTTTACGTTTGTTGTGTACACATTTGTGGTAATAAACATTTTTCTTGATTATAATAACATATTGAATTGTGTTTTTGTGAACGTATTTGATTTCTATACCTATGGACGATTTGTTTTTAACGAAATGTGGGTTACAAGTCAGTATTACGATATATTTTCAGTGAAAGAGAACCATTCATGCGGCGAAATCTTTGACGTGACGTATGGATGAAGTACACGCACTTGCAGATGAGTGTCTGGCTGATAGATGTGATTCGCAAGACGGAAATGGTTTGAATATTCGTATGGTGGTACAACAAGGTATGTAAAAAGCACTGTTTGAAACAAACATCACATTGTATATTATGATTTTGACATTATTTGATGTTCATACGTATGACAAATGTTTACTTATTATCCTACGTGTTACATATCAGTATTATTATATATTTTTAGTGAAATAGAACCGATAATGCGGCTAAATCATTGGCTTGGCGTTTGGCGGCAATACACGCACTTGCAGATGTTTGCCTGGCTGACAGATGTGAACCGAAAAACAGAAATGGCTTGATTATTCATTTGGTGGTCCCTCAAAAGAGGTTAAAAGCACTGTTTAAAACCAACATCACATTGTGTATTATGTTTGTGACATTATTTGTTGTTTATACGCATTACAAATATTTTCTTATTGTCCTACGTGTTACATATCAGTATTATTATATATTTTCAGTGAAATACAATCGAAAGTATATATACTGACACGCAGATATGCTTGGTTGATAGATGTGACGGAAACACGTACGGATGATTCGACTCTACGTTTGTTGTGTACACAGTTCTGGTAATAAACATATTTCTTGATTATATGATAACTTATTGAATTGTGTTTATGTGAACGTATTTGAAGTTTATACCTATGGACGATTTGTTTTTAACGAAATGTGTGTTTCAAGTCTGTATTACGATTTATTTTCAGTCAAATATAACCGTTCATGCTGCGATATCCATGACTTGGCGTACGGCGGAAATACACGCACTTGCAGATGTGTGCAAGACTGACAGATGTGAACCGAAAAACCGGAATGGCTTGATTATTCATTTGGTGGTCCCTCAAAGTAGATTAAAAGCACTGTTTAAAACCAACATCACATTGTGTATTATGTTTGTGACATTATTTGTTGTTTATACGCATTACAAATATTTTCTTATTGTCCTACGTGTTACATATCAGTATTATTATATATTTTCAGTGAAATACAATCGTAAGTGCCGCGGTATATTCGGTCTAGTTTATGGACGATCAATACAAAAACGCAGGTATGTTTTGTTGATAGATGTGACGGAAACACGTACGGATGGTTCAACTTTACGTTTGTTGTGTACACATTTGTGGTAATAAACATTTTTCTTGATTATAATAACATATTGAATTGTGTTTTTGTGAACGTATTTGATTTCTATACCTATGGACGATTTGTTTTTAACGAAATGTGGGTTACAAGTCAGTATTACGATATATTTTCAGTGAAAGAGAACCATTCATGCGGCGAAATCTTTGACGTGACGTATGGATGAAGTACACGCACTTGCAGATGAGTGTCTGGCTGATAGATGTGATTCGCAAGACGGGAATGGTTTGAATATTCGTATGGTGGTACAACAAAGTATGTAAAAAGCACTGTTTGAAACAAACATCACATTGTATATTATGATTTTGACATTATTTGATGTTCATACGTATGACAAATGTTTACTTATTATCCTACTTGTTACATATCAGTATTATTATATATTTTCAGTGAAATACAATCGTAAGTGCCGCGGTATATTCGGTCTAGTTTATGGTCGATCAATACAAACACGCAGATATGCTTTGTTGATAGATGTGACGGAAACACGTACGGATGGTTCGACTCTACGTTTGTTGTGTACACATTTCTGGTAATAAACATTTTTCTTGATTATAATAACATATTGAATTGTGTTTTTGTGAACGTATTTGATTTCTATACCTATGGACGATTTGTTTTTAACGAAATTTGGGTTACAAGTCAGTATTACGATATATTTTCAGTGAAAGAGAACCATTCATGCGGCGAAATCTTTGACGTGACGTATGGATGAAGTACACCCACTTGCAGATGAGTGTCTGGCTGATAGATGTGATTCGCAAGACGGGAATGGTTTGAATATTCGTATGGTGGTACAACAAAGTATGTAAAAAGCACTGTTTGAAGCTAACATAACATTGTGTATTATGATTTTGACATTATTTGATGTTTATACGTATGACAAATGTTTACTTATTATCCTACGTGTTACATATCAGTATTATTATATATTTTTAGTGAAATACAATCGTAAGTGCCGCGGTATATTCGGTCTAGTTTATGGACGATCAATACAAACACGCAGATATGCTTTGTTGATAGATGAGACGGAAACACGTACGGATGGTTCGACTCTACGTTTGTTGTGTACACATTTCTGGTAATAAACATTTTTCTTGATTATAATAACATATTGAATTGTGTTTTTGTGAACGTATTTGATTTCTATACCTATGGACGATTTTTTTAACGAAATGTGGGTTACAAGTCAGTATTACGATATATTTTCAGTGAAAGAGAACCATTCATGCGGCGAAATCTTTGACGTGACGTATGGATGAAGTACACGCACTTGCAGATGAGTGTCTGGCTGATAGATGTTATTCGCAAGACGGGAATGGTTTGAATATTCGTATGGTGGTACAACAAAGTATGTAAAAAGCACTGTTTGAAGCTAACATCACATTGTGTATTATGATTTTGACATTATTTGATGTTTATACGTATGACAAATGTTTACTTATTATCCTACGTGTTACATATCAGTATTATTATATATTTTCAGTGAAATACAATCGTAAGTGCCGCGGTATATTCGGTCTAGTTTATGGACGATCAATACAAACACGCAGATATGTTTTGTTGATAGATGTGACGGAAACACGTACGGATGATTCGACTCTACGTTTGTTGTGTACACATTTCTGGTAATAAACATTTTTCTTGATTATAATAACATAATTATTGAATTGTGTTTTCGTGAACGTATTTGATTTCTATACCTATGGACGATTTGTTTTTAACGAAATGTGGGTTACAAGTCAGTATTACGATATATTTTCAGTGAAAGAGAACCATTCATGCGGCGAAATCTTTGACGTGACGTATGGATGAAGTACACGCACTTGCAGATGAGTGTCTGGCTGATAGATGTGATTCGCAAGACGGGAATGGTTTGAATATTCGTATGGTTGTACAACAAAGTATGTAAAAAGCACTGTTTGAAACTAACATCACATTGTATATTATGATATTGACATTATTTGATGTTCATACGTATGACAAATGTTTACTTATTATCCTACGTGTTACATATCAGTATTATTATATATTTTCAGTGAAATACAATCGTAAGTGCCGCGGTATATTCGGTCTAGTTTATGGACGATCAATACAAACACGCAGATATGCTTTGTTGATAGATGTGACGGAAACACGTACGGATGGTTCGACTCTACGTTTGTTGTGTACACATTTCTGGTAATAAACATTTTTCTTGATTATAATAACATATTGAATTGTGTTTTTGTGAACGTATTTGATTTCTATACCTATGGACGATTTGTTTTTAACGAAATGTGGGTTACAAGTCAGTATTACGATATATTTTCAGTGAAAGAGAACCATTCATGCGGCGAAATCTTTGACGTGACGTATGGATGAAGTACACGCACTTGCAGATGAGTGTCTGGCTGATAGATGTGATTCGCAAGACGGGAATGGTTTGAATATTCGTATGGTGGTACAACAAAGTATGTAAAAAGCACTGTTTGAAGCTAACATCATATTGTGTATTATGATTTTGACATTATTTGATGTTTATACGTATGACAAATGTTTACTTATTATCCTACGTGTTACATATCAGTATTATTATATATTTTCAGTGAAATACAATCGTAAGTGCCGCGGTATATTCGGTCTAGTTTATGGACGATCAATACAAACACGCAGATATGTTTTGTTGATAGATGTGACGGAAACACGTACGGATGGTTCGACTCTACGTTTGTTTTGTACACATTTCTGGTAATAAACATTTTTTTGATTATAATAACATATTGAATTGTGTTTTTGTGAACGTATTTGATTTCTATACCTATGGACGATTTGTTTTTAACGAAATGTGGGTTACAAGTCAGTATTACGATATATTTTCAGTGAAAGAGAACCATTCATGCGGCGAAATCTTTGACGTGACGTATGGATGAAGTACACGCACTTGCAGATGAGTGTCTGGCTGATAGATGTGATTCGCAAGACGGGAATGGTTTGAATATTCGTATGGTGGTACAACAAAGTATGTAAAAAGCACTGTTTGAAGCTAACATCATATTGTGTATTATGATTTTGACATTATTTGATGTTTATACGTATGACAAATGTTTACTTATTATCCTACGTGTTACATATCAGTATTATTATATATTTTCAGTGAAATACAATCGTAAGTGCCGCGGTATATTCGGTCTAGTTTATGGACGATCAATACAAACACGCAGATATGTTTTGTTGATAGATGTGACGGAAACACGTACGGATGGTTCGACTCTACGTTTGTTTTGTACACATTTCTGGTAATAAACATTTTTTTGATTATAATAACATATTGAATTGTGTTTTTGTGAACGTATTTGATTTCTATACCTATGGACGATTTTTTTAACGAAATGTGGGTTACAAGTCAGTATTACGATATATTTTCAGTGAAAGAGAACCATTCATGCGGCGAAATCTTTGACGTGACGTATGGATGAAGTACACCCACTTGCAGATGAGTGTCTGGCAGATAGATGTGATTCGCAAGACGGGAATGGTTTGAATATTCGTATGGTGGTACAACAAAGTATGTAAAAAGCACTGTTTGAAGCTAACATCACATTGTGTATTATGATTTTGACATTATTTGATGTTTATACGTATGACAAATGTTTACTTATTATCCTACGTGTTACATATCAGTATTATTATATATTTTTAGTGAAATACAATCGTTAGTGCCGCGGTATATTCGGTCTAGTTTATGGACGATCAATACAAACACGCAGATATGCTTTGTTGATAGATGTGACGGAAACACGTACGGATGGTTCGACTCTACGTTTGTTGTGTACATATTTCTGGTAATAAACATTTTTCTTGATTATAATAACATATTGAATTGTGTTTTTGTGAACGTATTTGATTTCTTTACCTATGGACGATTTGTTTTTAACGAAATTTGGGTTACAAGTCAGTATTACGATATATTTTCAGTGAAAGAGAACCATTCATGCGGCGAAATCTTTGACGTGACGTATGGATGAAGTACACCCACTTGCAGATGAGTGTCTGGCTGATAGATGTGATTCGCAAGACGGGAATGGTTTGAATATTCGTATGGTGGTACAACAAAGTATGTAAAAAGCACTGTTTGAAGCTAACATAACATTGTGTATTATGATTTTGACATTATTTGATGTTTATACGTATGACAAATGTTTACTTATTATCCTACGTGTTACATATCAGTATTATTATATATTTTTAGTGAAATACAATCGTAAGTGCCGCGGTATATTCGGTCTAGTTTATGGACGATCAATACAAACACGCAGATATGCTTTGTTGATAGATGTGACGGAAACACGTACGGATGATTCGACTCTACGTTTGTTGTGTACACATTTCTGGTAATAAACATTTTTCTTGATTATAATAACATAATTATTGAATTGTGTTTTCGTGAACGTATTTGATTTCTATACCTATGGACGATTTGTTTTTAACGAAATGTGGGTTACAAGTCAGTATTACGATATATTTTCAGTGAAAGAGAACCATTCATGCGGCGAAATCTTTGACGTGACGTATGGATGAAGTACACGCACTTGTAGATGAGTGTCTGGCTGATAGATGTGATTCGCATGACGGGAATGGTTTGAATATTCGTATGGTGGTACAACAAAGTATGTAAAAAGCACTGTTTGAAACTAACATCACATTGTATATTATGATTTTGACATTATTTGATGTTCATACGTATGACAAATGTTTACTTATTATCCTACGTGTTACATATCAGTATTATTATATATTTTCAGTGAAATACAATCGTAAGTGCCGCGGTATATTCGGTCTAGTTTATGGACGATCAATACAAACACGCAGATATGCTTTGTTGATAGATGTGACGGAAACACGTACGGATGGTTCGACTCTACGTTTGTTGTGTACACATTTCTGGTAATAAACATTTTTCTTGATTATAATAACATATTGAATTGTGTTTTTGTGAACGTATTTGATTTCTATACCTATGGACGATTTTTTTAACGAAATGTGGGTTACAAGTCAGTATTACGATATATTTTCAGTGAAAGAGAACCATTCATGCGGCGAAATCTTTGACGTGACGTATGGATGAAGTACACGCACTTGCAGATGAGTGTCTGGCTGATAGATGTGATTCGCAAGACGGGAATGGTTTGAATATTCGTATGGTTGTACAACAAAGTATGTAAAAAGCACTGTTTGAAACTAACATCACATTGTATATTATGATATTGACATTATTTGATGTTCATACGTATGACAAATGTTTACTTATTATCCTACGTGTTACATATCAGTATTATTATATATTTTCAGTGAAATACAATCGTAAGTGCCGCGGTATATTCGGTCTAGTTTATGGACGATCAATACAAACACGCAGATATGCTTTGTTGATAGATGTGACGGAAACACGTACGGATGGTTCGACTCTACGTTTGTTGTGTACACATTTCTGGTAACAAACATTTTTCTTGATTATAATAACATATTGAATTGTGTTTTTGTGAACGTATTTGATTTCTATACCTATGGACGATTTGTTTTTAACGAAATTTGGGTTACAAGTCAGTATTACGATATATTTTCAGTGAAAGAGAACCATTCATGCGGCGAAATCTTTGACGTGACGTATGGATGAAGTACACCCACTTGCAGATGAGTGTCTGGCAGATAGATGTGATTCGCAAGACGGGAATGGTTTGAATATTCGTATGGTGGTACAACAAAGTATGTAAAAAGCACTGTTTGAAGCTAACATCACATTGTGTATTATGATTTTGACATTATTTGATGTTTATACGTATGACAAATGTTTACTTATTATCCTACGTGTTACATATCAGTATTATTATATATTTTTAGTGAAATACAATCGTTAGTGCCGCGGTATATTCGGTCTAGTTTATGGACGATCAATACAAACACGCAGATATGCTTTGTTGATAGATGTGACGGAAACACGTACGGATGGTTCGACTCTACGTTTGTTGTGTACATATTTCTGGTAATAAACATTTTTCTTGATTATAATAACATATTGAATTGTGTTTTTGTGAACGTATTTGATTTCTTTACCTATGGACGATTTGTTTTTAACGAAATTTGGGTTACAAGTCAGTATTACGATATATTTTCAGTGAAAGAGAACCATTCATGCGGCGAAATCTTTGACGTGACGTATGGATGAAGTACACCCACTTGCAGATGAGTGTCTGGCTGATAGATGTGATTCGCAAGACGGGAATGGTTTGAATATTCGTATGGTGGTACAACAAAGTATGTAAAAAGCACTGTTTGAAGCTAACATAACATTGTGTATTATGATTTTGACATTATTTGATGTTTATACGTATGACAAATGTTTACTTATTATCCTACGTGTTACATATCAGTATTATTATATATTTTTAGTGAAATACAATCGTAAGTGCCGCGGTATATTCGGTCTAGTTTATGGACGATCAATACAAACACGCAGATATGCTTTGTTGATAGATGTGACGGAAACACGTACGGATGATTCGACTCTACGTTTGTTGTGTACACATTTCTGGTAATAAACATTTTTCTTGATTATAATAACATAATTATTGAATTGTGTTTTCGTGAACGTATTTGATTTCTATACCTATGGACGATTTGTTTTTAACGAAATGTGGGTTACAAGTCAGTATTACGATATATTTTCAGTGAAAGAGAACCATTCATGCGGCGAAATCTTTGACGTGACGTATGGATGAAGTACACGCACTTGTAGATGAGTGTCTGGCTGATAGATGTGATTCGCATGACGGGAATGGTTTGAATATTCGTATGGTGGTACAACAAAGTATGTAAAAAGCACTGTTTGAAACTAACATCACATTGTATATTATGATTTTGACATTATTTGATGTTCATACGTATGACAAATGTTTACTTATTATCCTACGTGTTACATATCAGTATTATTATATATTTTCAGTGAAATACAATCGTAAGTGCCGCGGTATATTCGGTCTAGTTTATGGACGATCAATACAAACACGCAGATATGCTTTGTTGATAGATGTGACGGAAACACGTACGGATGGTTCGACTCTACGTTTGTTGTGTACACATTTCTGGTAATAAACATTTTTCTTGATTATAATAACATATTGAATTGTGTTTTTGTGAACGTATTTGATTTCTATACCTATGGACGATTTTTTTAACGAAATGTGGGTTACAAGTCAGTATTACGATATATTTTCAGTGAAAGAGAACCATTCATGCGGCGAAATCTTTGACGTGACGTATGGATGAAGTACACGCACTTGCAGATGAGTGTCTGGCTGATAGATGTGATTCGCAAGACGGGAATGGTTTGAATATTCGTATGGTTGTACAACAAAGTATGTAAAAAGCACTGTTTGAAACTAACATCACATTGTATATTATGATATTGACATTATTTGATGTTCATACGTATGACAAATGTTTACTTATTATCCTACGTGTTACATATCAGTATTATTATATATTTTCAGTGAAATACAATCGTAAGTGCCGCGGTATATTCGGTCTAGTTTATGGACGATCAATACAAACACGCAGATATGCTTTGTTGATAGATGTGACGGAAACACGTACGGATGGTTCGACTCTACGTTTGTTGTGTACACATTTCTGGTAACAAACATTTTTCTTGATTATAATAACATATTGAATTGTGTTTTTGTGAACGTATTTGATTTCTATACCTATGGACGATTTGTTTTTAACGAAATGTGGGTTACAAGTCAGTATTACGATATATTTTCAGTGAAAGAGAACCATTCATGCGGCGAAATCTTTGACGTGACGTATGGATGAAGTACACGCACTTGCAGATGAGTGTCTGGCTGATAGATGTGATTCGCATGACGGGAATGGTTTGAATATTCGTATGGTGGTACAACAAAGTATGTAAAAAGCACTGTTTGAAACTAACATCACATTGTATATTATGATTTTGACATTATTTGATGTTCATACGTATGACAAATGTTTACTTATTATCCTACGTGTTACATATCAGTATTATTATATATTTTCAGTGAAATACAATCGTAAGTGCCGCGGTATATTAGGTCTAGTTTATGGACGATCAATACAAACACGCAGATATGCTTTGTTGATAGATGTGACGGAAACACGTACGGATGGTTCGACTCTACGTTTGTTGTGTACACATTTCTGGTAATAAACATTTTTCTTGATTATAATAACATATTGAATTGTGTTTTTGTGAACGTATTTGATTTCTATACCTATGGACGATTTTTTTAACGAAATGTGGGTTACAAGTCAGTATTACGATATATTTTCAGTGAAAGAGAACCATTCATGCGGCGAAATCTTTGACGTGACGTATGGATGAAGTACACGCACTTGCAGATGAGTGTCTGGCTGATAGATGTGATTCGCAAGACGGGAATGGTTTGAATATTCGTATGGTTGTACAACAAAGTATGTAAAAAGCACTGTTTGAAACTAACATCACATTGTATATTATGATTTTGACATTATTTGATGTTTATACGTATGACAAATGTTTACTTATTATCCTACGTGTTACATATCAGTATCATTATATATTTTCAGTGAAATACAATCGTAAGTGCCGCGGTATATTCGGTCTAGTTTATGGACGATCTATACTAACTTTGTTGAAAGATGTGACGGAAACACGTACGGATGGTTCGACTCTACGTTTGTTGTGTACACATTTCTGGTAATAAACATTTTTCTTGATTATAATAACATATTGAATTGTGTTTTTGTGAACGTATTTGATTTCTATACCTATGGACGATTTGTTTTTAACGAAATTTGGGTTACAAGTCAGTATTACGATATATTTTCAGTGAAAGAGAACCATTCATGCTGCGAAATCTTTGACGTGAAGTATGGATGAAGTACACGCACTTGCAGATGAGTATCTGGCTGATAGATGTGATTCGCAAGACGGGAATGGTTTGAATATTCGTATGGTGGTACAACAAAGTATGTGAAAAGCACTGTTGGAAACTAACATCACATTGTATATTATGATTTTGACATTATTTGATGTTTATACGTATGACAAATGTTTACTTATTATCCTACGTGTTACATATCAGTATCATTATATATTTTCAGTGAAATACAATCGTAAGTGCCGCGGTATATTACGTTTGTTGTGTACACATTTCTGGTAATAAACATTTTTCTTGATTATAATAACATAATTATTGAATTGTGTTTTCGTGAACGTATTTGATTTCTATACCTATGGACGATTTGTTTTTAACGAAATGTGGGTTACAAGTCAGTATTACGATATATTTTCAGTGAAAGAGAACCATTCATGCGGCGAAATCTTTGACGTGACGTATGGATGAAGTACACGCACTTGCAGATGAGTGTCTGGCTGATAGATGTGATTCGCATGACGGGAATGGTTTGAATATTCGTATGGTGGTACAACAAAGTATGTAAAAAGCACTGTTTGAAACTAACATCACATTGTATATTATGATTTTGACATTATTTGATGTTCATACGTATGACAAATGTTTACTTATTATCCTACGTGTTACATATCAGTATTATTATATATTTTCAGTGAAATACAATCGTAAGTGCCGCGGTATATTCGGTCTAGTTTATGGACGATCAATACAAACACGCAGATATGCTTTGTTGATAGATGTGACGGAAACACGTACGGATGGTTCGACTCTACGTTTGTTGTGTACACATTTCTGGTAATAAACATTTTTCTTGATTATAATAACATATTGAATTGTGTTTTTGTGAACGTATTTGATTTCTATACCTATGGACGATTTTTTTAACGAAATGTGGGTTACAAGTCAGTATTACGATATATTTTCAGTGAAAGAGAACCATTCATGCGGCGAAATCTTTGACGTGACGTATGGATGAAGTACACGCACTTGCAGATGAGTGTCTGGCTGATAGATGTGATTCGCAAGACGGGAATGGTTTGAATATTCGTATGGTTGTACAACAAAGTATGTAAAAAGCACTGTTTGAAACTAACATCACATTGTATATTATGATATTGACATTATTTGATGTTCATACGTATGACAAATGTTTACTTATTATCCTACGTGTTACATATCAGTATTATTATATATTTTCAGTGAAATACAATCGTAAGTGCCGCGGTATATTCGGTCTAGTTTATGGACGATCAATACAAACACGCAGATATGCTTTGTTGATAGATGTGACGGAAACACGTACGGATGGTTCGACTCTACGTTTGTTGTGTACACATTTCTGGTAACAAACATTTTTCTTGATTATAATAACATATTGAATTGTGTTTTTGTGAACGTATTTGATTTCTATACCTATGGACGATTTGTTTTTAACGAAATGTGGGTTACAAGTCAGTATTACGATATATTTTCAGTGAAAGAGAACCATTCATGCGGCGAAATCTTTGACGTGACGTATGGATGAAGTACACGCACTTGCAGATGAGTGTCTGGCTGATAGATGTGATTCGCATGACGGGAATGGTTTGAATATTCGTATGGTGGTACAACAAAGTATGTAAAAAGCACTGTTTGAAACTAACATCACATTGTATATTATGATTTTGACATTATTTGATGTTCATACGTATGACAAATGTTTACTTATTATCCTACGTGTTACATATCAGTATTATTATATATTTTCAGTGAAATACAATCGTAAGTGCCGCGGTATATTCGGTCTAGTTTATGGACGATCAATACAAACACGCAGATATGCTTTGTTGATAGATGTGACGGAAACACGTACGGATGGTTCGACTCTACGTTTGTTGTGTACACATTTCTGGTAATAAACATTTTTCTTGATTATAATAACATATTGAATTGTGTTTTTGTGAACGTATTTGATTTCTATACCTATGGACGATTTTTTTAACGAAATGTGGGTTACAAGTCAGTATTACGATATATTTTCAGTGAAAGAGAACCATTCATGCGGCGAAATCTTTGACGTGACGTATGGATGAAGTACACGCACTTGCAGATGAGTGTCTGGCTGATAGATGTGATTCGCAAGACGGGAATGGTTTGAATATTCGTATGGTTGTACAACAAAGTATGTAAAAAGCACTGTTTGAAACTAACATCACATTGTATATTATGATTTTGACATTATTTGATGTTTATACGTATGACAAATGTTTACTTATTATCCTACGTGTTACATATCAGTATCATTATATATTTTCAGTGAAATACAATCGTAAGTGCCGCGGTATATTCGGTCTAGTTTATGGACGATCTATACTAACTTTGTTGAAAGATGTGACGGAAACACGTACGGATGGTTCGACTCTACGTTTGTTGTGTACACATTTCTGGTAATAAACATTTTTCTTGATTATAATAACATATTGAATTGTGTTTTTGTGAACGTATTTGATTTCTATACCTATGGACGATTTGTTTTTAACGAAATTTGGGTTACAAGTCAGTATTACGATATATTTTCAGTGAAAGAGAACCATTCATGCTGCGAAATCTTTGACGTGAAGTATGGATGAAGTACACGCACTTGCAGATGAGTATCTGGCTGATAGATGTGATTCGCAAGACGGGAATGGTTTGAATATTCGTATGGTGGTACAACAAAGTATGTGAAAAGCACTGTTGGAAACTAACATCACATTGTATATTATGATTTTGACATTATTTGATGTTTATACGTATGACAAATGTTTACTTATTATCCTACGTGTTACATATCAGTATCATTATATATTTTCAGTGAAATACAATCGTAAGTGCCGCGGTATATTCGGTCTAGTTTATGGACGATCTATACTAACTTTGTTGATAGATGTGACGGAAACACGTACGGATGATTCGACTCTACGTTTGTTGTGTACACATTTCTGGTAATAAACATTTTTCTTGATTATAATAACATAATTATTGAATTGTGTTTTCGTGAACGTATTTGATTTCTATACCTATGGACGATTTGTTTTTAACGAAATGTGGGTTACAAGTCAGTATTACGATATATTTTCAGTGAAAGAGAACCATTCATGCGGCGAAATCTTTGACGTGACGTATGGATGAAGTACACGCACTTGCAGATGAGTGTCTGGCTGATAGATGTGATTCGCAAGACGGGAATGGTTTGAATATTCGTATGGTTGTACAACAAAGTATGTAAAAAGCACTGTTTGAAACTAACATCACATTGTATATTATGATTTTGACATTATTTGATGTTCATACGTATGACAAATGTTTACTTATTATCCTACGTGTTACATATCAGTATTATTATATATTTTCAGTGAAATACAATCGTAAGTGCCGCGGTATATTCGGTCTAGTTTATGGACGATCAATACAAACACGCAGATATGCTTTGTTGATAGATGTGACGGAAACACGTACGGATGGTTCGACTCTACGTTTGTTGTGTACACATTTCTGGTAATAAACATTTTTCTTGATTATAATAACATATTGAATTGTGTTTTTGTGAACGTATTTGATTTCTATACCTATGGACGATTTGTTTAACGAAATGTGGGTTACAAGTCAGTATTACGATATATTTTCAGTGAAAGAGAACCATTCATGCGGCGAAATCTTTGACGTGACGTATGGATGAAGTACACGCACTTGCAGATGAGTGTCTGGCTGATAGATGTGATTCGCAAGACGGGAATGGTTTGAATATTCGTATGGTGGTACAACAAAGTATGTAAAAAGCACTGTTTGAAGCTAACATCATATTGTGTATTATGATTTTGACATTATTTGATGTTTACACGTATGACAAATGATTACTTATTATCCTACGTGTTACATATCAGTATAATTATATATTTTCAGTGAAATACAATCGTAAGTGCCGCGGTATATTCGGTCTAGTTTATGGACGATCAATACAAACACGCAGATATGTTTTGTTGATAGATGTGACGGAAACACGTACGGATGGTTCGACTCTACGTTTGTTGTGTACACATTTCTGGTAATAAACATTTTTCTTGATTATAATAACATATTGAATTGTGTTTTTGTGAACGTATTTGATTTCTATACCTATGGACGATTTGTTTAACGAAATGTGGGTTACAAGTCAGTATTACGATATATTTTCAGTGAAAGAGAACCATTCATGCGGCGAAATCTTTGACGTGACGTATGGATGAAGTACACGCACTTGCAGATGAGTGTCTGGCTGATAGATGTGATTCGCAAGACGGGAATGGTTTGAATATTCGTATGGTGGTACAACAAAGTATGTAAAAAGCACTGTTTGAAGCTAACATCATATTGTGTATTATGATTTTGACATTATTTGATGTTTACACGTATGACAAATGATTACTTATTATCCTACGTGTTACATATCAGTATAATTATATATTTTCAGTGAAATACAATCGTAAGTGCCGCGGTATATTCGGTCTAGTTTATGGACGATCAATACAAACACGCAGATATGTTTTGTTGATAGATGTGACGGAAACACGTACGGATGGTTCGACTCTACGTTTGTTGTGTACACATTTCTGGTAATAAACATTTTTCTTGATTATAATAACATATTGAATTGTGTTTTTGTGAACGTATTTGATTTCTATACCTATGGACGATTTGTTTTTAACGAAATGTGGGTTACAAGTCAGTATTACGATATATTTTCAGTGAAAGAGAACCATTCATGCGGCGAAATCTTTGACGTGACGTATGGATGAAGTACACGCACTTGCAGATGAGTGTCTGGCTGATAGATGTGATTCGCAAGACGGGAATGGTTTGAATATTCGTATGGTGGTACAACAAAGTATGTAAAAAGCACTGTTTGAAACTAACATCACATTGTATATTATGATTTTGACATTATTTGATGTTTATACGTATGACAAATGTTTACTTATTATCCTACGTGTTACATATCAGTATTATTATATATTTTCAGTGAAATACAATCGTTAGTGCCGCGGTATATTCGGTCTAGTTTATGGACGATCAATACAAACACGCAGATATGTTTTGTTGATAGATGTGACGGAAACACGTACGGATGGTTCGACTCTACGTTTGTTGTGTACACATTTCTGGTAATAAACATTTTTCTTGATTATAATAACATATTGAATTGTGTTTTTGTGAACGTATTTGATTTCTTTACCTATGGACGATTTGTTTTTAACGAAATTTGGGTTACAAGTCAGTATTACGATATATTTTCAGTAGAAGAGAACCATTCATGCGGCGAAATCTTTGACGTGACGTATGGATGAAGTACACGCACTTGCAGATGAGTGTCTGGCTGATAGATGTGATTCGCAAGACGGGAATGGTTTGAATATTCGTATGGTGGTACAACAAAGTATGTAAAAAGCACTGTTTGAAACTAACATCACATTGTATATTATGATTTTGACATTATTTGATGTTCATACGTATGACAAATGTTTACTTATTATCCTACGTGTTACATATCAGTATTATTATATATTTTCAGTGAAATACAATCGTAAGTGCCGCGGTATATTCGGTCTAGTTTATGGACGATCAATACAAACACGCAGATATGCTTTGTTGATAGATGTGACGGAAACACGTACGGATGGTTCGACTCTACGTTTGTTGTGTACACATTTCTGGTAATAAACATTTTTCTTGATTATAATAACATATTGAATTGTGTTTTTGTGAACGTATTTGATTTCTATACCTATGGACGATTTGTTTAACGAAATGTGGGTTACAAGTCAGTATTACGATATATTTTCAGTGAAAGAGAACCATTCATGCGGCGAAATCTTTGACGTGACGTATGGATGAAGTACACGCACTTGCAGATGAGTGTCTGGCTGATAGATGTGATTCGCAAGACGGGAATGGTTTGAATATTCGTATGGTGGTACAACAAAGTATGTAAAATTCACTGTTTGAAGCTAACATCATATTGTGTATTATGATTTTGACATTATTTGATGTTTACACGTATGACAAATGATTACTTATTATCCTACGTGTTACATATCAGTATAATTATATATTTTCAGTGAAATACAATCGTAAGTGCCGCGGTATATTCGGTCTAGTTTATGGACGATCAATACAAACACGCAGATATGTTTTGTTGATAGATGTGACGGAAACACGTACGGATGGTTCGACTCTACGTTTGTTGTGTACACATTTCTGGTAATAAACATTTTTCTTGATTATAATAACATATTGAATTGTGTTTTTGTGAACGTATTTGATTTCTATACCTATGGACGATTTGTTTTTAACGAAATGTGGGTTACAAGTCAGTATTACGATATATTTTCAGTGAAAGAGAACCATTCATGCGGCGAAATCTTTGACGTGACGTATGGATGAAGTACACGCACTTGCAGATGAGTGTCTGGCTGATAGATGTGATTCGCAAGACGGGAATGGTTTGAATATTCGTATGGTGGTACAACAAAGTATGTAAAAAGCACTGTTTGAAACTAACATCACATTGTATATTATGATTTTGACATTATTTGATGTTTATACGTATGACAAATGTTTACTTATTATCCTACGTGTTACATATCAGTATTATTATATATTTTCAGTGAAATACAATCGTAAGTGCCGCGGTATATTCGGTCTAGTTTATGGACGATCAATACAAACACGCAGATATGTTTTGTTGATAGATGTGACGGAAACACGTACGGATGGTTCGACTCTACGTTTGTTGTGTACACATTTCTGGTAATAAACATTTTTCTTGATTATAATAACATATTGAATTGTGTTTTTGTGAACGTATTTGATTTCTATACCTATGGACGATTTGTTTTTAACGAAATGTGGGTTACAAGTCAGTATTACGATATATTTTCAGTAGAAGAGAACCATTCATGCGGCGAAATCTTTGACGTGACGTATGGATGAAGTACACGCACTCGCAGATGAGTGTCTGGCTGATAGATGTGATTCGCAAGACGGGAATGGTTTGAATATTCGTATGGTGGTACAACAAAGTATGTAAAAAGCACTGTTTGAAACTAACATCACATTGTATATTATGATTTTGACATTATTTGATGTTTATACGTATGACAAATGTTTACTTATTATCCTACGTGTTACATATCAGTATTATTATATATTTTCAGTGAAATACAATCGTTAGTGCCGCGGTATATTCGGTCTAGTTTATGGACGATCAATACAAACACGCAGATATGTTTTGTTGATAGATGTGACGGAAACACGTACGGATGGTTCGACTCTACGTTTGTTGTGTACACATTTCTGGTAATAAACATTTTTCTTGATTATAATAACATATTGAATTGTGTTTTTGTGAACGTATTTGATTTCTTTACCTATGGACGATTTGTTTTTAACGAAATTTGGGTTACAAGTCAGTATTACGATATATTTTCAGTAGAAGAGAACCATTCATGCGGCGAAATCTTTGACGTGACGTATGGATGAAGTACACGCACTTGCAGATGAGTGTCTGGCTGATAGATGTGATTCGCAAGACGGGAATGGTTTGAATATTCGTATGGTGGTACAACAAAGTATGTAAAAAGCACTGTTTGAAACTAACATCACATTGTATATTATGATTTTGACATTATTTGATGTTCATACGTATGACAAATGTTTACTTATTATCCTACGTGTTACATATCAGTATTATTATATATTTTCAGTGAAATACAATCGTAAGTGCCGCGGTATATTCGGTCTAGTTTATGGACGATCAATACAAACACGCAGATATGCTTTGTTGATAGATGTGACGGAAACACGTACGGATGGTTCGACTCTACGTTTGTTGTGTACACATTTCTGGTAATAAACATTTTTCTTGATTATAATAACATATTGAATTGTGTTTTTGTGAACGTATTTGATTTCTATACCTATGGACGATTTGTTTAACGAAATGTGGGTTACAAGTCAGTATTACGATATATTTTCAGTGAAAGAGAACCATTCATGCGGCGAAATCTTTGACGTGACGTATGGATGAAGTACACGCACTTGCAGATGAGTGTCTGGCTGATAGATGTGATTCGCAAGACGGGAATGGTTTGAATATTCGTATGGTGGTACAACAAAGTATGTAAAAAGCACTGTTTGAAGCTAACATCATATTGTGTATTATGATTTTGACATTATTTGATGTTTACACGTATGACAAATGATTACTTATTATCCTACGTGTTACATATCAGTATAATTATATATTTTCAGTGAAATACAATCGTAAGTGCCGCGGTATATTCGGTCTAGTTTATGGACGATCAATACAAACACGCAGATATGTTTTGTTGATAGATGTGACGGAAACACGTACGGATGGTTCGACTCTACGTTTGTTGTGTACACATTTCTGGTAATAAACATTTTTCTTGATTATAATAACATATTGAATTGTGTTTTTGTGAACGTATTTGATTTCTATACCTATGGACGATTTGTTTTTAACGAAATGTGGGTTACAAGTCAGTATTACGATATATTTTCAGTGAAAGAGAACCATTCATGCGGCGAAATCTTTGACGTGACGTATGGATGAAGTACACGCACTTGCAGATGAGTGTCTGGCTGATAGATGTGATTCGCAAGACGGGAATGGTTTGAATATTCGTATGGTGGTACAACAAAGTATGTAAAAAGCACTGTTTGAAACTAACATCACATTGTATATTATGATTTTGACATTATTTGATGTTTATACGTATGACAAATGTTTACTTATTATCCTACGTGTTACATATCAGTATTATTATATATTTTCAGTGAAATACAATCGTAAGTGCCGCGGTATATTCGGTCTAGTTTATGGACGATCAATACAAACACGCAGATATGTTTTGTTGATAGATGTGACGGAAACACGTACGGATGGTTCGACTCTACGTTTGTTGTGTACACATTTCTGGTAATAAACATTTTTCTTGATTATAATAACATATTGAATTGTGTTTTTGTGAACGTATTTGATTTCTATACCTATGGACGATTTGTTTTTAACGAAATGTGGGTTACAAGTCAGTATTACGATATATTTTCAGTAGAAGAGAACCATTCATGCGGCGAAATCTTTGACGTGACGTATGGATGAAGTACACGCACTTGCAGATGAGTGTCTGGCTGATAGATGTGATTCGCAAGACGGGAATGGTTTGAATATTCGTATGGTGGTACAACAAAGTATGTAAAAAGCACTGTTTGAAACTAACATCACATTGTATATTATGATTTTGACATTATTTGATGTTTATACGTATGACAAATGTTTACTTATTATCCTACGTGTTACATATCAGTATTATTATATATTTTCAGTGAAATACAATCGTAAGTGCCGCGGTATATTCGGTCTAGTTTATGGACGATCAATACAAACACGCAGATATGTTTTGTTGATAGATGTGACGGAAACACGTACGGATGGTTCGACTCTACGTTTGTTGTGTACACATTTCTGGTAATAAACATTTTTTTGATTATAATAACATATTGAATTGTGTTTTTGTGAACGTATTTGATTTCTATACCTATGGACGATTTGTTTTTAACGAAATGTGGGTTACAAGTCAGTATTACGATATATTTTCAGTGAAAGAGAACCATTCATGCGGCGAAATCTTTGACGAGACGTATGGATGAAGTACACGCACTTGCAGATGAGTGTCTGGCTGATAGATGTGATTCGCAAGACGGGAATGGTTTGAATATTCGTATGGTGGTACAACAAAGTATGTAAAAAGCACTGTTTGAAACTAACATCACATTGTATATTATGATTTTGACATTATTTGATGTTTATACGTATGACAAATGTTTACTTATTATCCTACGTGTTACATATCAGTATTATTATATATTTTCAGTGAAATACAATCGTAAGTGCCGCGGTATATTCGGTCTAGTTTATGGACGATCAATACAAACACGCAGATATGTTTTGTTGATAGATGTGACGGAAACACGTACGGATGGTTCGACTCTACGTTTGTTGTGTACACATTTCTGGTAATAAACATTTTTCTTGATTATGATAACATATTGAATTGTGTTTTTGTGAACGTATTTGATTTCTATACCTATGGACGATTTGTTTTTAACGAAATGTGGGTTACAAGTCAGTATTACGATATATTTTAAGTGAAAGAGAACCATTCATGCGGCGAAATCTTTGACGTGACGTATGGATGAAGTACACGCACTTGCAGATGAGTGTCTGGCTCATAGATGTGATTCGCAAGACGGGAATGGTTTGAATATTCGTATGGTGGTACAACAAAGTATGTAAAAAGCACTGTTTGAAGCTAACATAACATTGTGTATTATGATTTTGACATTATTTGATGTTTATACGTATGACAAATGTTTACTTATTATCCTACGTGTTACATATCAGTATTATTATATATTTTTAGTGAAATACAATCGTAAGTGCCGCGGTATATTCGGTCTAGTTTATGGACGATCAATACAAACACGCAGATATGCTTTGTTGATAGATGTGACGGAAACACGTACGGATGGTTCGACTCTACGTTTGTTGTGTACACATTTCTGGTAATAATCATTTTTCTTGATTATAATAACATTTTGAATTGTGTTTTTGTGAACGTATTTGATTTCTATACCTATGGACGATTTTTTTAACGAAATGTGGGTTACAAGTCAGTATTACGATATATTTTCAGTGAAAGAGAACCATTCATGCGGCGAAATCTTTGACGTGACGTATGGATGAAGTACACGCACTTACAGATGAGTGTCTGGCTGATAGATGTGATTCGCAAGACGGGAATGGTTTAAATATTCGTATGGTGGTACAACAAAGTATGTAAAAAGCACTGTTTGAAACTAACATCACATTGTATATTATGATTTTGACATTATTTGATGTTTATACGTATGACAAATGTTTACTTATTATCCTACGTGTTACATATCAGTATTATTATATATTTTCAGTGAAATACAATCGTAAGTGCCGCGGTATATTCGGTCTAGTTTATGGACGATCAATACAAACACGCAGATATGTTTTGTTGATAGATGTGACGGAAACACGTACGGATGGTTCGACTCTACGTTTGTTGTGTACACATTTCTGGTAATAAACATTTTTCTTGATTATGATAACATATTGAATTGTGTTTTTGTGAACGTATTTGATTTCTATACCTATGGACGATTTGTTTTTAACGAAATGTGGGTTACAAGTCAGTATTACGATATATTTTAAGTGAAAGAGAACCATTCATGCGGCGAAATCTTTGACGTGACGTATGGATGAAGTACACGCACTTGCAGATGAGTGTCTGGCTGATAGATGTGATTCGCAAGACGGGAATGGTTTGAATATTCGTATGGTACAACAAAGTATGTAAAAAGCACTGTTTGAAACAAACATCACATTGTATATTATGATTTTGACATTATTTGATGTTCATACGTATGACAAATGTTTACTTATTATCCTACGTGTTACATATCAGTATTATTATATATTTTCAGTGAAATACAATCGTAAGTGCCGCGGTATATTCGGTCTAGTTTATGGACGATCAATACAAACACGCAGATATGTTTTGTTGATAGATGTGACGGAAACACGTACGGATGGTTCGACTCTACGTTTGTTGTGTACACATTTCTGGTAATAAACATTTTTCTTGATTATGATAACATATTGAATTGTGTTTTTGTGAACGTATTTGATTTCTATACCTATGAACGATTTGTTTTTAACGAAAATTGGGTTACAAGTCAGTATTACGATATATTTTCAGTGAAAGAGAACCATTCATGCGGCGAAATCTTTGACGTGACGTATGGATGAAGTACACGCACTTGCAGATGAGTGTCTGGCTGATAGATGTAATTCGCAAGACGGGAATGGTTTGAATATTCGTATGGTGGTACAACAAAGTATGTAAAAAGCACTTTTTGAAACAAACATCACATTGTATATTATGATTTTGACATTATTTGATGTTCATACGTATGACAAATGTTTACTTATTATCCTACGTGTTACATATCAGTATTATTATATATTTTCAGTGAAATACAATCGTAAGTGCCGCGGTATATTCGGTCTAGTTTATGGACGATCAATACAAACACGCAGATATGCTTTGTTGATAGATGTGACGGAAACACGTACGGATGGTTCGACTCTACGTTTGTTGTGTACACATTTCTGGTAATAAACATTTTTCTTGATTATAATAACATATTGAATTGTGTTTTTGTGAACGTATTTGATTTCTATACCTATGGACGATTTGTTTTTTTACGAAATGTGGGTTACAAGTCAGTATTACGATATATTTTCAGTGAAAGAGAACCATTCATGCTGCAAAATCTTTGACGTGACGTATGGATGAAGTACACGCACTTGCAGATGAGTGTCTGGCTGATAGATGTGATTCGCAAGACGGGAATGGTTTGAATATTCGTATGGTGGTACAACAAAGTATGTATAAAGCACTGTTTGAAACTAACATCACATTGTATATTATGATTTTGACATTATTTGATATTTATACGTATGAAATGTTTACTTATTATCCTACGTGTTACATATCAGTATTATTATATATTTTCAGTGAAATACAATCGTAAGTGCCGCGGTATATTCGGTCTAGTTTATGGACGATCAATACAAACACGCAGATATGTTTTGTTGATAGATGTGACGGAAACACGTACGGATGGTTCGACTCTACGTTTGTTGTGTACACATTTCTGGTAATAAACATTTTTCTTGATTATGATAACATATTGAATTGTGTTTTTGTGAACGTATTTGATTTCTATACCTATGGACGATTTGTTTTTAACGAAATGTGGGTTACAAGTCAGTATTACGATATATTTTAAGTGAAAGAGAACCATTCATGCGGCGAAATCTTTGACGTGACGTATGGATGAAGTACACGCACTTGCAGATGAGTGTCTGGCTGATAGATGTGATTCGCAAGACGGGAATGGTTTGAATATTCGTATGGTACAACAAAGTATGTAAAAAGCACTGTTTGAAACAAACATCACATTGTATATTATGATTTTGACATTATTTGATGTTCATACGTATGACAAATGTTTACTTATTATCCTACGTGTTACATATCAGTATTATTATATATTTTCAGTGAAATACAATCGTAAGTGCCGCGGTATATTCGGTCTAGTTTATGGACGATCAATACAAACACGCAGATATGTTTTGTTGATAGATGTGACGGAAACACGTACGGATGGTTCGACTCTACGTTTGTTGTGTACACATTTCTGGTAATAAACATTTTTCTTGATTATGATAACATATTGAATTGTGTTTTTGTGAACGTATTTGATTTCTATACCTATGAACGATTTGTTTTTAACGAAAATTGGGTTACAAGTCAGTATTACGATATATTTTCAGTGAAAGAGAACCATTCATGCGGCGAAATCTTTGACGTGACGTATGGATGAAGTACACCCACTTGCAGATGAGTGTCTGGCTGATAGATGTGATTCGCAAGACGGGAATGGTTTGAATATTCGTATGGTGGTACAACAAAGTATGTAAAAAGCACTGTTTGAAGCTAACATAACATTGTGTATTATGATTTTGACATTATTTGATGTTTATACGCATGACAAATGTTTACTTATTATCCTACGTGTTACATATCAGTATTATTATATATTTTCAGTGAAATACAATCGTAAGTGCCGCGGTATATTCGGTCTAGTTTATGGACGATCAATACAAACACGCAGATATGCTTTGTTGATAGATGTGACGGAAACACGTACGGATGGTTCGACTCTACGTTTGTTGTGTACACATTTCTGGTAATAAACATTTTTCTTGATTATAATAACATATTGAATTGTGTTTTTGTGAACGTATTTGATTTCTATACGATTTTTGTAACGAAATGTGGGTTACAAGTCAGTATTACGATATATTTTCAGTGAAAGAGAACCATTCATGCGGCGAAATCTTTGACGTGACGTATGGATGAAGTACACGCACTTGCAGATGAGTGTCTGGCTGATAGATGTGATTTGCAAGACGGGAATGGTTTGAATATTCGTATGGTGGTACAACAAAGTATGTAAAAAGCACTGTTTGAAGCTAACATCACATTGTGTATTATGATTTTGACATTATTTGATGTTTATACGTATGACAAATGTTTACTTATTATCCTACGTGTTACATATCAGTATTATTATATATTTTCAGTGAAATACAATCGTAAGTGCCGCGGTATATTCGGTCTAGTTTATGGACGATCAATACAAACACGCAGATATGTTTTGTTGATAGATGTGACGGAAACACGTACGGATGGTTCGACTCTACGTTTGTTGTGTACACATTTCTGGTAATAAACATTTTTCTTGATTATGATAACATATTGAATTGTGTTTTTGTGAACGTATTTGATTTCTATACCTATGGACGATTTGTTTTTAACGAAATGTGGGTTACAAGTCAGTATTACGATATATTTTAAGTGAAAGAGAACCATTCATGCGGCGAAATCTTTGACGTGACGTATGGATGAAGTACACGCACTTGCAGATGAGTGTCTGGCTGATAGATGTGATTCGCAAGACGGGAATGGTTTGAATATTCGTATGGTACAACAAAGTATGTAAAAAGCACTGTTTGAAACAAACATCACATTGTATATTATGATTTTGACATTATTTGATGTTCATACGTATGACAAATGTTTACTTATTATCCTACGTGTTACATATCAGTATTATTATATATTTTCAGTGAAATACAATCGTAAGTGCCGCGGTATATTCGGTCTAGTTTATGGACGATCAATACAAACACGCAGATATGTTTTGTTGATAGATGTGACGGAAACACGTACGGATGGTTCGACTCTACGTTTGTTGTGTACACATTTCTGGTAATAAACATTTTTCTTGATTATGATAACATATTGAATTGTGTTTTTGTGAACGTATTTGATTTCTATACCTATGAACGATTTGTTTTTAACGAAAATTGGGTTACAAGTCAGTATTACGATATATTTTCAGTGAAAGAGAACCATTCATGCGGCGAAATCTTTGACGTGACGTATGGATGAAGTACACCCACTTGCAGATGAGTGTCTGGCTGATAGATGTGATTCGCAAGACGGGAATGGTTTGAATATTCGTATGGTGGTACAACAAAGTATGTAAAAAGCACTGTTTGAAGCTAACATAACATTGTGTATTATGATTTTGACATTATTTGATGTTTATACGTATGACAAATGTTTACTTATTATCCTACGTGTTACATATCAGTATTATTATATATTTTCAGTGAAATACAATCGTAAGTGCCGCGGTATATTCGGTCTAGTTTATGGACGATCAATACAAACACGCAGATATGCTTTGTTGATAGATGTGACGGAAACACGTACGGATGGTTCGACTCTACGTTTGTTGTGTACACATTTCTGGTAATAAACATTTTTCTTGATTATAATAACATATTGAATTGTGTTTTTGTGAACGTATTTGATTTCTATACGATTTTTGTAACGAAATGTGGGTTACAAGTCAGTATTACGATATATTTTCAGTGAAAGAGAACCATTCATGCGGCGAAATCTTTGACGTGACGTATGGATGAAGTACACGCACTTGCAGATGAGTGTCTGGCTGATAGATGTGATTTGCAAGACGGGAATGGTTTGAATATTCGTATGGTGGTACAACAAAGTATGTAAAAAGCACTGTTTGAAGCTAACATCACATTGTGTATTATGATTTTGACATTATTTGATGTTTATACGTATGACAAATGTTTACTTATTATCCTACGTGTTACATATCAGTATTATTATATATTTTCAGTGAAATACAATCGTAAGTGCCGCGGTATATTCGGTCTAGTTTATGGACGATCAATACAAACACGCAGATATGTTTTGTTGATAGATGTGACGGAAACACGTACGGATGGTTCGACTCTACGTTTGTTGTGTACACATTTCTGGTAATAAACATTTTTCTTGATTATGATAACATATTGAATTGTGTTTTTGTGAACGTATTTGATTTCTATACCTATGGACGATTTGTTTTTAACGAAATGTGGGTTACAAGTCAGTATTACGATATATTTTAAGTGAAAGAGAACCATTCATGCGGCGAAATCTTTGACGTGACGTATGGATGAAGTACACGCACTTGCAGATGAGTGTCTGGCTGATAGATGTGATTCGCAAGACGGGAATGGTTTGAATATTCGTATGGTACAACAAAGTATGTAAAAAGCACTGTTTGAAACAAACATCACATTGTATATTATGATTTTGACATTATTTGATGTTCATACGTATGACAAATGTTTACTTATTATCCTACGTGTTACATATCAGTATTATTATATATTTTCAGTGAAATACAATCGTAAGTGCCGCGGTATATTCGGTCTAGTTTATGGACGATCAATACAAACACGCAGATATGTTTTGTTGATAGATGTGACGGAAACACGTACGGATGGTTCGACTCTACGTTTGTTGTGTACACATTTCTGGTAATAAACATTTTTCTTGATTATGATAACATATTGAATTGTGTTTTTGTGAACGTATTTGATTTCTATACCTATGAACGATTTGTTTTTAACGAAAATTGGGTTACAAGTCAGTATTACGATATATTTTCAGTGAAAGAGAACCATTCATGCGGCGAAATCTTTGACGTGACGTATGGATGAAGTACACCCACTTGCAGATGAGTGTCTGGCTGATAGATGTGATTCGCAAGACGGGAATGGTTTGAATATTCGTATGGTGGTACAACAAAGTATGTAAAAAGCACTGTTTGAAGCTAACATAACATTGTGTATTATGATTTTGACATTATTTGATGTTTATACGTATGACAAATGTTTACTTATTATCCTACGTGTTACATATCAGTATTATTATATATTTTCAGTGAAATACAATCGTAAGTGCCGCGGTATATTCGGTCTAGTTTATGGACGATCAATACAAACACGCAGATATGCTTTGTTGATAGATGTGACGGAAACACGTACGGATGGTTCGACTCTACGTTTGTTGTGTACACATTTCTGGTAATAAACATTTTTCTTGATTATAATAACATATTGAATTGTGTTTTTGTGAACGTATTTGATTTCTATACCTATGGACGATTTGTTTAACGAAATGTGGGTTACAAGTCAGTATTACGATATATTTTCAGTGAAAGAGAACCATTCATGCGGCGAAATCTTTGACGTGACGTATGGATGAAGTACACGCACTTGCAGATGAGTGTCTGGCTGATAGATGTGATTCGCAAGACGGGAATGGTTTGAATATTCGTATGGTGGTACAACAAAGTATGTAAAAAGCACTTTTTGAAACAAACATCACATTGTATATTATGATTTTGACATTATTTGATGTTCATACGTATGACAAATGTTTACTTATTATCCTACGTGTTACATATCAGTATTATTATATATTTTCAGTGAAATACAATCGTAAGTGCCGCGGTATATTCGGTCTAGTTTATGGACGATCAATACAAACACGCAGATATGCTTTGTTGATAGATGTGACGGAAACACGTACGGATGGTTCGACTCTACGTTTGTTGTGTACACATTTCTGGTAATAAACATTTTTCTTGATTATAATAACATATTGAATTGTGTTTTTGTGAACGTATTTGATTTCTATACCTATGGACGATTTGTTTTTAACGAAATGTGGGTTACAAGTCAGTATTACGATATATTTTCAGTGAAAGAGAACCATTCATGCGGCGAAATCTTTGACGTGACGTATGGATGAAGTACACGCACTTGCGGATGAGTATCTGGCTGATAGATGTGATTTGCAAGGCGGGAATGGTTTGAATATTCGTATGGTGGTACAACAAAGTATGTAAAAAGCACTGTTGGAAACTAACATCACATTGTATATTATGATTTTGACATTATTTGATGTTCATACGTATGACAAATGTTTACTTATTATCCTACGTGTTACATATCAGTATTATTATATATTTTCAGTGAAATACAATCGTAAGTGCCGCGGTATATTCGGTCTAGTTTATGGACGATCAATACAAACACGCAGATATGCTTTGTTGATAGATGTGACGGAAACACGTACGGATGGTTCAACTCAACGTTTGTTGTGTACACATTTCTGGTAATAAACATTTTTCTTGACAATAATAACATATTGAATTGTGTTTTTGTGAACGTATTTGATTTCTATACCTATGAACGATTTGTTTTTAACGAAAATTGGGTTACAAGTCAGTATTACGATATATTTTCAGTGAAAGAGAACCATTCATGCGGCGAAATCTTTGACGTGACGTATGGATGAAGTACACGCACTTGCGGATGAGTATCTGGCTGATAGATGTGATTCGCAAGACGGGAATGGTTTGAATATTCGTATGGTGGTACAACAAAGTATGTAAAAAGCACTTTTTGAAGCAAACATCACATTGTATATTATGATTTTGACATTATTTGATGTTCATACGTATGACAAATGTTTACTTATTATCCTACGTGTTACATATCAGTATTTTTATATATTTTCAGTGAAATACAATCGTAAGTGCCGCGGTATATTCGGTCTAGTTTATGGACGATCAATACAAACACGCAGATATGCTTTGTTGATAGATGTGACGGAAACACGTACGGATGGTTCGACTCTACGTTTGTTGTGTACACATTTCTGGTAATAAACATTTTTCTTGATTATAATAACATATTGAATTGTGTTTTTGTGAACGTATTTGATTTCTATACCTATGGACGATTTGTTTTTAACGAAATGTGGGTTACAAGTCAGTATTACGATATATTTTCAGTGAAAGAGAACCATTCATGCGGCGAAATCTTTGACGTGACGTATGGATGAAGTACACGCACTTGCAGATGAGTGTCTGGCTGATAGATGTGATTCGCAAGACGGGAATGGTTTGAATATTCGTATGGTGGTACAACAAAGTATGTATAAAGCACTGTTTGAAACTAACATCACATTGTATATTATGATTTTGACATTATTTGATATTTATACGTATGAAATGTTTACTTATTATCCTACGTGTTACATATCAGTATTATTATATATTTTCAGTGAAATACAATCGTAAGTGCCGCGGTATATTCGGTCTAGTTTATGGACGATCAATACAAACACGCAGATATGTTTTGTTGATAGATGTGACGGAAACACGTACGGATGGTTCGACTCTACGTTTGTTGTGTACACATTTCTGGTAATAAACATTTTTCTTGATTATGATAACATATTGAATTGTGTTTTTGTGAACGTATTTGATTTCTATACCTATGGACGATTTGTTTTTAACGAAATGTGGGTTACAAGTCAGTATTACGATATATTTTAAGTGAAAGAGAACCATTCATGCGGCGAAATCTTTGACGTGACGTATGGATGAAGTACACGCACTTGCAGATGAGTGTCTGGCTGATAGATGTGATTCGCAAGACGGGAATGGTTTGAATATTCGTATGGTACAACAAAGTATGTAAAAAGCACTGTTTGAAACAAACATCACATTGTATATTATGATTTTGACATTATTTGATGTTCATACGTATGACAAATGTTTACTTATTATCCTACGTGTTACATATCAGTATTATTATATATTTTCAGTGAAATACAATCGTTAGTGCCGCGGTATATTCGGTCTAGTTTATGGACGATCAATACAAACACGCAGATATGTTTTGTTGATAGATGTGACGGAAACACGTACGGATGGTTCGACTCTACGTTTGTTGTGTACACATTTCTGGTAATAAACATTTTTCTTGATTATGATAACATATTGAATTGTGTTTTTGTGAACGTATTTGATTTCTATACCTATGAACGATTTGTTTTTAACGAAAATTGGGTTACAAGTCAGTATTACGATATATTTTCAGTGAAAGAGAACCATTCATGCGGCGAAATCTTTGACGTGACGTATGGATGAAGTACACCCACTTGCAGATGAGTGTCTGGCTGATAGATGTGATTCGCAAGACGGGAATGGTTTGAATATTCGTATGGTGGTACAACAAAGTATGTAAAAAGCACTGTTTGAAGCTAACATAACATTGTGTATTATGATTTTGACATTATTTGATGTTTATACGTATGACAAATGTTTACTTATTATCCTACGTGTTACATATCAGTATTATTATATATTTTCTGTGAAATACAATCGTAAGTGCCGCGGTATATTCGGTCTAGTTTATGGACGATCAATACAAACACGCAGATATGCTTTGTTGATAGATGTGACGGAAACACGTACGGATGGTTCGACTCTACGTTTGTTGCGTACACATTTCTGGTAATAAACATTTTTCTTGATTATAATAACATATTGAATTGTGTTTTTGTGAACGTATTTGATTTCTATACCTATGGACGATTTTTTTAACGAAATGTGGGTTACAAGTCAGTATTACGATATATTTTCAGTGAAAGAGAACCATTCATGCGGCGAAATCTTTGACGTGACGTATGGATGAAGTAGACGCACTTGCAGATGAGTGTCTGGCTGATAGATGTGATTCGCAAGACGGGAATGGTTTGAATATTCGTATGGTGGTACAACAAAGTATGTAAAAAGCACTTTTTGAAACAAACATCACATTGTATATTATGATTTTGACATTATTTGATGTTCATACGTATGACAAATGTTTACTTATTATCCTACGTGTTACATATCAGTATTATTATATATTTTCAGTGAAATACAATCGTAAGTGCCGCGGTATATTCGGTCTAGTTTATGGACGATCAATACAAACACGCAGATATGCTTTGTTGATAGATGTGACGGAAACACGTACGGATGGTTCGACTCTACGTTTGTTGTGTACACATTTCTGGTAATAAACATTTTTCTTGATTATAATAACATATTGAATTGTGTTTTTGTGAACGTATTTGATTTCTATACCTATGGACGATTTGTTTTTAACGAAATGTGGGTTACAAGTCAGTATTACGATATATTTTCAGTGAAAGAGAACCATTCATGCGGCGAAATCTTTGACGTGACGTATGGATGAAGTACACGCACTTGCGGATGAGTATCTGGCTGATAGATGTGATTTGCAAGGCGGGAATGGTTTGAATATTCGTATGGTGGTACAACAAAGTATGTAAAAAGCACTGTTGGAAACTAACATCACATTGTATATTATGATTTTGACATTATTTGATGTTCATACGTATGACAAATGTTTACTTATTATCCTACGTGTTACATATCAGTATTATTATATATTTTCAGTGAAATACAATCGTAAGTGCCGCGGTATATTCGGTCTAGTTTATGGACGATCAATACAAACACGCAGATATGCTTTGTTGATAGATGTGACGGAAACACGTACGGATGGTTCGACTCTACGTTTGTTGTGTACACATTTCTGGTAATAAACATTTTTCTTGACAATAATAACATATTGAATTGTGTTTTTGTGAACGTATTTGATTTCTATACCTATGGACGATTTGTTTTTAACAAAATTTGGGTTACAAGTCAGTATTACGATATATTTTCAGTGAAAGAGAACCATTCATGCGGCGAAATCTTTGACGTGACGTATGGATGAAGTACCCGCACTTGCAAATGAGTGTCTGGCTGATATATGTAAATCGAAAGACTGGAATGGTTTGAATATTCGTATGGTGGTACAACAAAATATGTAAAAAGCACTGTTTGAAACTAACATCAAATTGTATATTATGATTTTGACATTATTTGATGTTCATACGTATGACCAATGTTTACTTAATATCCTACGTGTTACATATCAGTATTATTATATATTTTCAGTGAAATACAATCGTAAGTGCCGCGGTATATTCGGTCTAGTTTATGGACGATCAATACAAACACGCAGATATGCTTTGTTGATAGATGTGACGGAAACACGTACGGATGGTTCGACTCTACGTTTGTTGTGTACACATTTCTGGTAATAAACATTTTTTTTGATTATAATAACATATTGAATTGTGTTTTTGTGAACGTATTTGATTTCTATACCTATGGACGATTTTTTTAACGGAATGTGGGTTACAAGTCAGTATTACGATATATTTTCAGTGAAAGCGAACCATTCATGCGGCGAAATCTTTGACGTGACGTATGGATGAAGTACACGCACTTGCAGATGAGTGTCTGGCTGATAGCTGTGATTCGCAAGACGGGAATGGTTTAAATATTCGTATGGTGGTACAACAAAGTATGTAAAAAGCACTGTTTGAAACTAACATCACATTGTATATTATGATTTTGACATTATTTGATGTTTATACGTATGACAAATGTTTACTTATTATCCTACGTGTTACATATCAGTATTATTATATATTTTCAGTGAAATACAATCGTAAGTGCCGCGGTATATTCGGTCTAGTTTATGGACGATCAATCCAAACACGCAGATATGTTTTGTTGATAGATGTGACGGAAACACGTACGGATGGTTCGACTCTACGTTTGTTGTGTACACATTTCTGGTAATAAACATTTTTCTTGATTATAATAACATATTGAATTGTGTTTTTGTGAACGTATTTGATTTCTATACCTATGGACGATTTGTTTTTAACGAAATGTGGGTAACAAGTCAGTATTACGATATATTTTCAGTGAAAGAGAACCATTCATGCGGCGAAATCTTTGACGTGACGTATGGATGAAGTACACGCACTTGCAGATGAGTGTCTGGCTGATAGATGTGATTCGCAAGACGGGAATGGTTTGAATATTCGTATGGTGGTACAACAGAGTATGTAAAAAGCACTGTTTGAAACAAACATCACATTGTATATTATGATTTTGACATTATTTGATGTTCATACGTATGACAAATGTTTACTTATTATCCTACGTGTTACATATCAGTATTATTATATATTTTCAGTGAAATACAATCGTAAGTGCCGCGGTATATTCGGTCTTGTTTATGGACGATCAATACAAACACGCAGATATGTTTTGTTGATAGATGTGACGGAAACACGTACGGATGGTTCGACTCTACGTTTGTTGTGTACATATTTCTGGTAATAAACATTTTTCTTGATTATGATAACATATTGAATTGTGTTTTTGTGAACGTATTTGATTTCTATACCTATGGACGATTTGTTTTTAACGAAATGTGGGTTACAAGTCAGTATTACAATATATTTTCAGTGAAAGAGAACAATTCATGCGGCGAAATCTTTGACGTGACGTATGGATGAAGTACCCGCACTTGCAAATGAGTGTCTGGCTGATATATGTAAATCGAAAGACTGGAATGGTTTGAATATTCGTATGGTGGTACAACAAAGTATGTAAAAAGCACTGTTTGAAACTAACATCACATTGTATATTATGATTTTGACATTATTTGATGTTCATACGTATGACAAATGTTTACTTATTATCCTACGTGTTACATATCAGTATTATTATATATTTTCAGTGAAATACAATCGTAAGTGCCGCGGTATATTCGGTCTAGTTTATGGACGATCAATACAAACACGCAGATATGCTTTGTTGATAGATGTGACGGAAACACGTACGGATGGTTCGACTCTACGTTTGTTGTGTACACATTTCTGGTAATAAACATTTTTCTTGATTATAATAACATATTGAATTGTGTTTTTGTGAACGTATTTGATTTCTATACCTATGGACGATTTTTTTAACGAAATGTGGGTTACAAGTCAGTATTACGATATATTTTCAGTGAAAGAGAACCATTCATGCGGCGAAATCTTTGACGTGACGTATGGATGAAGTACACGCACTTGCAGATGAGTGTCTGGCTGATAGCTGTGATTCGCAAGACGGGAATGGTTTAAATATTCGTATGGTGGTACAACAAAGTATGTAAAAAGCACTGTTTGAAACTAACATCACATTGTATATTATGATTTTGACATTATTTGATGTTTATACGTATGACAAATGTTTACTTATTATCCTACGTGTTACATATCAGTATTATTATATATTTTCAGTGAAATACAATCGTAAGTGCCGCGGTATATTCGGTCTAGTTTATGGACGATCAATACAAACACGCAGATATGCTTTGTTGATAGATGTGACGGAAACACGTACGGATGGTTCGACTCTACGTTTGTTGTGTACACATTTCTGGTAATAAACATTTTTCTTGACAATAATAACATATTGGATTGTGTTTTTGTGAACGTATTTGATTTCTATACCTATGGACGATTTTTTTAACGAAATGTGGGTTACAAGTCAGTATTACGATATATTTTCAGTGAAAGAGAACCATTCATGCGGCGAAATCTTTGACGTGACGTATGGATGAAGTACACGCACTTGCAGATGAGTGTCTGGCTGATAGATGTGATTCGCAAGACGGGAATGGTTTGAATATTCGTATGGTGGTACAACAAAGTATGTAAAAAGCTCTGTTTGAAGCTTACATCACATTGTGTATTATGATTTTGACATTATTTGATGTTTATACGTATGACAAATGTATACTTATTATCCTACGTGTTACATATCAGTATTATTATATATTTTCAGTGAAATACAATCGTAAGTGCCGCGGTATATTCGGTCTAGTTTATGGACGATCAATACAAACACGCAGATATGTTTTGTTGATAGATGTGACGGAAACACGTACGGATGGTTCGACTCTACGTTTGTTGTGTACATATTTCTGGTAATAAACTTTTTTCTTGATTATAATAACATATTGAATTGTGTTTTTGTGAACGTATTTGATTTCTATACCTATGGACGATTTGTTTTTAACGAAATGTGGGTTACAAGTCAGTATTACGATATATTTTCAGTGAAAGAGAACCATTCATGCGGCGAAATCTTTGACGTGACGTATGGATGAAGTACACGCACTTGCGGATGAGTATCTGGCTGATAGATGTGATTCTCAAGACGGGAATGGTTTGAATATTCGTATGGTGGTACAACAAAGTATGTAAAAAGCACTTTTTGAAACAAACATCACATTGTATATTATGATTTTGACATTATTTGATGTTCATACGTATGACAAATGTTTACTTATTATCCTACGTGTTACATATCAGTATTATTATATATTTTCAGTGAAATACAATCGTAAGTGCCGCGGTATATTCGGTCTAGTTTATGGACGATCAATACAAACACGCAGATATGCTTTGTTGATAGATGTGACGGAAACACGTACGGATGGTTCGACTCTACGTTTGTTGTGTACACATTTCTGGTAATAAACATTTTTCTTGACAATAATAACATATTGAATTGTGTTTTTGTGAACGTATTTGATTTCTATACCTATGGACGATTTTTTTAACGAAATGTGGGTTACAAGTCAGTATTACGATATATTTTCAGTGAAAGAGAACCATTCATGCGGCGAAATCTTTGACGTGACGTATGGATGAAGTACACGCACTTGCAGATGAGTGTCTGGCTGATAGATGTGATTCGCAAGACAGGAATGGTTTGAATATTCGTATGGTGGTACAACAAAGTATGTAAAAAGCACTTTTTGAAACAAACATCACATTGTATATTATGATTTTGACATTATTTGATGTTCATACGTATGACAAATGTTTACTTATTATCCTACGTGTTACATATCAGTATTATTATATATTTTCAGTGAAATAAAATCGTAAGTGCCGCGGTATATTCGGTCTAGTTTATGGACGATCAATACAAACACGCAGATATGCTTTGTTGATAGATGTGACGGAAACACGTACGGATGGTTCGACTCTACGTTTGTTGTGTACACATTTCTGGTAATAAACATTTTTATTGACTATAATAACATATTGAATTGTGTTTTTGTGAACGTATTTGATTTCTATACCTATGGACGATTTGTTTTTAACGAAATGTGGGTTACAAGTCAGTATTACGATATATTTTCAGTGAAAGAGAACCATTCATGCTGCGAAACCTTTGACGTGACGTATGGATGAAGTACCCGCACTTGCAGATGAGTGTCTGGCAGATATATGTAAATCGAAAGACTGGAATGGTTTGAATATTCGTATGGTGGTACAACAAAGTATGTAAAAAGCACTGTTTGATACTAACATCACATTGTATATTATGATTTTGACATTATTTGATGTTTATACGTATGACAAATGTTTACTTATTATCCTACGTGTTACAAATCAGTATCATTATATATTTTCAGTGAAATACAATCGTAAGTGCCGCGGTATATTCGGTCTAGTTTATGGACGATCTATACAAACTTTGTTGATAGATGTGACGGAAACAAGTACGGATGGTTCGACTCTACGTTTGTTGTGTACACATTTCTGGTAATAAACATTTTTCTTGATTATAATAACATATTCAATTGTGTTTTTGTGAACGTATTTGATTTCTATACCTATGGACGATTTGTTTTTAACGAAATGTGGGTTACAAGTCAGTATTACGATATATTTTCAGTGAAAGAGAACCATTCATGCGGCGAAATCTTTGACGTGACGTATGGATGAAGTACACCCACTTGCAGATGAGTGTCTGGCTGATATATGTAAATCGAAAGACTGGAATGGTTTGAATATTCGTATGGAGATACAACAAAGTATGTAAAAAGCACTGTTTGAAACTAACATCACATTGTATATTATGATTTTGACATTATTTGATGTTTATACGTATGACAAATGTTTACTTATTATCCTACGTGTTACATATCAGTATTATTATATATTTTCAGTGAAATACAATCGTAAGTGCCGCGGTATATTCGGTCTAGTTTATGGACGATCAATACAAACACGCAGATATGCTTTGTTGATAGATGAGACGGAAACTCGTACGGATGGTTCGACTCTACGTTTGTTGTGTACACATTTCTGGTAATAAACATTTTTCTTGATTATAATAACATAATTATTTAATTGTGTTTTTGTGAACGTATTTGATTTCTATACCTATGGACGATTTGTTGTTAACGAAATGTGGGTTACAAGTCAGTATTACGATATATTTTCAGTGAAAGACAACCATTCATGCGGCGAATCTTTGACGTGACGTATGGATGAAGTACACGCACTTGCAGATGAGTGTCTGGCTGATATATGTAAATCGAAAGACTGGAATGGTTTGAATATTCGTATGGTGATACAACAAAGTATGTAAAAAGCACTGTTTGAAACTAACATCACATTGTATATTATGATTTTGACATTATTTGATGTTTATACGTATGACAAATGTTTACTTATTATCCTACGTGTTACATATCAGTATTATTATATATTATCAGTGAAATACAATCGTAAATGCCGCGGTATATTCGGTCTAGTATATGTACGATCAATACAAACACGCAGATATGCTTTGTTGATAGATGTGACGAAAACACGTGCGGATGGTTCGACTCTACGTTTGTTGTGTACACATTTCTGGTAATAAACTTTTTTCTTGATTATAATAACATATTGAATTGTGTTTTTGTGAACGTATTTGATTTCTATACATATGGACGATTTGTTTTTAACGAAATGTGGGTTACAAGTCAGTATTACGATATATTTTCAGTGAAAGAGAACCATTCATGCTGCGAAATCTTTGACGTGAAGTACGGATGAAGTACACGCACTTGCAGATGAGTATCTGGCTGATAGATGTGATTCGCAAGACGGGAATGGTTTGAATATTCGTATGGTGGTACGACAAAGTATGTAAAAAGCACTTTTGTAAACTAACATCACATTGTATATTATGATTTTGACATTATTTGATGTTTAAACGTATGACAAATGTTTACTTATTATCCTACGTGTTACATATCAGTATTATTATATATTTTCAGTGAAATACAATCGTAAGTGCCGCGGTATATTCGGTCTAGTTTATGGACGATCAATACAAACACGCAGAAATGCTTTGTTGATAGATGTGACGGAAACTCGTACGGATGGTTCGACTCTACGTTTGTTGTGTACACATTTCTGGTAATAAACATTTTTCTTGATTATAATAACATAATTATTGAATTGTGTTTTTGTGAACGTATTTGATTTCTATACCTATGGACGATTTGTTGTTAACGAAATGTGGGTTACAAGTCAGTATTACGATATATTTTCAGTGAAAGAGAACCATTCATGCGGCGAATCTTTGACGTGACGTATGGATGAAGTACACGCACTTGCAGATGAGTGTCTGGCTGATATATGTAAATCGAAAGACTGGAATGGTTTGAATATTCGTATGGTGATACAACAAAGTATGTAAAAAGCACTGTTTGAAACTAACATCACATTGTATATTATGATTTTGACATTATTTGATGTTTATACGTATGACAAATGTTTACTTATTATCCTACGTGTTACATATCAGTATTATTATATATTATCAGTGAAATACAATCGTAAGTGCCGCGGTATATTCGGTCTAGTATATGTACGATCAATACAAACACGCAGATATGCTTTGTTGATAGATGTGACGAAAACACGTGCGGATGGTTCGACTCTACGTTTGTTGTGTACACATTTCTGGTAATAAACTTTTTTCTTGATTATAATAACATATTGAATTGTGTTTTTGTGAACGTATTTGATTTCTATACCTATGGACGATTTGTTTTTAACGAAATGTGGGTTACAAGTCAGTATTACGATATATTTTCAGTGAAAGAGAACCATTCATGCTGCGAAATCTTTGACGTGAAGTACGGATGAAGTACACGCACTTGCAGATGAGTATCTGGCTGATAGATCTGATTCGCAAGACGGAAATGGTTTGAATATTCGTATGGTGGTACAACAAAGTATGTAAAAAGCACTGTTGGAAACTAACATCACATTGTATATTATGATTTTGACATTATTTGATGTTTATACGTATGACAAATGTTTACTTATTATCCTACGTGTTACATATCAGTATCATTATATATTTTCAGTGAAATACAATCGTAAGTGCCGCGGTATATTCGGTCTAGTTTATGGACAATCAATACAAACTTTGTTGATAGATGTGACGGAAACACGTACGGATGGTTCGACTCTACGTTTGTTGTGTACACATTTCTGGTAATAAACATTTTTCTTGATTATAATAACATATTGAATTGTGTTTTTGTGAACGTATTTGATTTCTATACCTATGGACGATTTGTTGTTAACGATATGTGGGTTACAAGTCAGTATTACGATATATTTTCAGTGAAAGAGAACCATTCATGCGGCGAAATCTTTGACGTGACGTATGGATGAAGTACACGCACTTGCAGATGAGTGTCTGGCTGATATATGTAAATCGAAAGACTGGAATGGTTTGAATATTCGTATGGTGATACAACAAAGTATGTAAAAAGCACTGTTTGAAACTAACATCACATTGTATATTATGATTTTGACATTATTTGATGTTTATACGTATGACAAATGTTTACTTATTATCCTACGTGTTACATATCAGTATTATTATATATTTTCAGTGAAATACAATCGTAAGTGCCGCGGTATATTCGGTCTAGTTTATGGACGATCAATACAAACACGCAGATATGCTTTGTTGATAGATGTGACGGAAACACGTGCGGATGGTTCGACTCTACGTTTGTTGTGTACACATTTCTGGTAATAAACTTTTTTCTTGATTATAATAACATATTGAATTGTGTTTTTGTGAACGTATTTGATTTCTATACCTATGTACGATTTGTTTTTAACGGAATTTGGGTTACAAGTCAGTATTACGATATATTTTCAGTGAAAGAGCCATTCATGCGGCCCAATTTTTGACATGACGTATGGATGAAGTACACGCACTTGCAGATGAGTGTCTGGCTGATATATGTGATTCGCAAGACGGCAATGGTTTGAATATTCGTATGGTGGTACAACAAAGTATGTAAAAAGCACTGTTTGAAACTAACATCACATTGTATATTATGATTTTGACATTATTTGATGTTCATACGTATAAAAAATGTTTACTTATTATCCTACGTGTTACATATCAGTATTATTATATATTTTTAGTGAAATACAATCGTAAGTGCCGCGGTATATTCGGTCTAGTTTATGGACGATCAATACAAACACGCAGATATGCTTTGTTGATAGATGTGACGGAAACACGTACAGATGGTTCGACTCTACGTTTGTTGTGTACACATTTCTGGTAATAAACATTTTTCTTGATTATAATAACATATTGAATTGTGTTTTTGTGAACGTATTTGATTTCTATACCTATGGACGATTTGTTTTTAACGAAATGTGGGTTACAAGTCAGTATTACGATATATTTTCAGTGAAAGAGAACCATTCATGCGGCGAAATCTTTGACGTGACGTATGGATGAAGTACACGCACTTGCAGATAAGTGTCTGGCTGATAGATGTAAATCGAAAGACTGGAATGGTTTGAATATTCGTATGGTGATACAACAAAGTATGTAAAAAGCACTGTTTGAAGCTAACATCACATTGTATATTATGATTTTGACATTATTTGATGTTTAAACGTATGACAAATGTTTACTTATTATCCTACGTGTTACATATCAGTATTATTATATATTTTCAGTGAAATACAATCGTAAGTGCCGCGGTATATTCGGTCTAGTTTATGGACGATCAATACAAACACGCAGATATGCTTTGTTGATAGATGTGACGGAAACACGTGCGGATGGTTCGACTCTACGTTTGTTGTGTACACATTTCTGGTAATAAACTTTTTTCTTGATTATAATAACATATTGAATTGTGTTTTTGTGAACGTATTTGATTTCTATACCTATGTACGATTTGTTTTTAACGGAATTTGGGTTACAAGTCAGTATTACGATATATTTTCAGTGAAAGAGCCATTCATGCGGCCCAATTTTTGACATGACGTATGGATGAAGTACACGCACTTGCAGATGAGTGTCTGGCTGATATATGTGATTCGCAAGACGGCAATGGTTTGAATATTCGTATGGTGGTACAACAAAGTATGTAAAAAGCACTGTTTGAAACTAACATCACATTGTATATTATGATTTTGACATTATTTGATGTTCATACGTATAAAAAATGTTTACTTATTATCCTACGTGTTACATATCAGTATTATTATATATTTTTAGTGAAATACAATCGTAAGTGCCGCGGTATATTCGGTCTAGTTTATGGACGATCAATACAAACACGCAGATATGCTTTGTTGATAGATGTGACGGAAACACGTACAGATGGTTCGACTCTACGTTTGTTGTGTACACATTTCTGGTAATAAACATTTTTCTTGATTATAATAACATATTGAATTGTGTTTTTGTGAACGTATTTGATTTCTATACCTATGGACGATTTGTTTTTAACGAAATGTGGGTTACAAGTCAGTATTACGATATATTTTCAGTGAAAGAGAACCATTCATGCGGCGAAATCTTTGACGTGACGTATGGATGAAGTACACGCACTTGCAGATAAGTGTCTGGCTGATAGATGTAAATCGAAAGACTGGAATGGTTTGAATATTCGTATGGTGATACAACAAAGTATGTAAAAAGCACTGTTTGAAGCTAACATCACATTGTATATTATGATTTTGACATTATTTGATGTTTAAACGTATGACAAATGTTTACTTATTATCCTACGTGTTACATATCAGTATTATTATATATTTTCAGTGAAATACAATCGTAAGTGCCGCGGTATATTCGGTCTAGTTTATGGACGATCAATACAAACACGCAGATATGCTTTGTTGATAGATGTGACGGAAACACGTGCGGATGGTTCGACTCTACGTTTGTTGTGTACACATTTCTGGTAATAAACTTTTTTCTTGATTATAATAACATATTGAATTGTGTTTTTGTGAACGTATTTGATTTCTATACCTATGGACGATTTGTTTTTAACGAAATGTGGGTTACAAGTCAGTATTACGATATATTTTCAGTAAAAGAGAACCATTCATGCGGCGAAATCTTTGACGTGACGTATGGATGAAGTACACGCACTTGCAGATGAGTATCTGGCTGATAGATGTGATTCGCAAGACGGAAATGGTTTGAATATTCGTATGGTGGTACAACAAAGTATGTAAAAAGCACTGTTTGAAGCTAACATAACATTGTGTATTATGATTTTGACATTATTTGATGTTTATACGTATGACAAATGTTTACTTATTATCCTACGTGTTACATATCAGTATTATTATATATTTTCAGTGAAATACAATCGTTAGTGCCGCAATATATTCGGTCTAGTTTATGGACGATCAATACAAACACGCAGATATGCTTTGTTGATAGATGTGACGGAAACAAGTACGGATGGTTCGACTCTACGTTTGTTGTGTACACATTTCTGGTAATAAACATTTTTCTTGACTATAATAACATATTGAATTGTGTTTTTGTGAACGTATTTGATTTCTATACCTATGGACGATTTGTTTTTAACGAAATGTGGGTAACAAGTCAGTATTACGATATATTTTCAGTGAAAGAGAACCATTCATGCGGCGAAATCTTTGACGTGACGTATGGATGAAGTACACGCACTTGCAGATGAGTGTCTGGCTGATAGATGTGATTCGCAAGACGGGAATGGTTTGAATATTCGTATGGTGGTACAACAGAGTATGTAAAAAGCACTGTTTGAAACAAACATCACATTGTATATTATGATTTTGACATTATTTGATGTTCATACGTATGACAAATGTTTACTTATTATCCTACGTGTTACATATCAGTATTATTATATATTTTCAGTGAAATACAATCGTAAGTGCCGCGGTATATTCGGTCTTGTTTATGGACGATCAATACAAACACGCAGATATGTTTTGTTGATAGATGTGACGGAAACACGTACGGATGGTTCGACTCTACGTTTGTTGTGTACATATTTCTGGTAATAAACATTTTTCTTGATTATGATAACATATTGAATTGTGTTTTTGTGAACGTATTTGATTTCTATACCTATGGACGATTTGTTTTTAACGAAATGTGGGTTACAAGTCAGTATTACAATATATTTTCAGTGAAAGAGAACAATTCATGCGGCGAAATCTTTGACGTGACGTATGGATGAAGTACCCGCACTTGCAAATGAGTGTCTGGCTGATATATGTAAATCGAAAGACTGGAATGGTTTGAATATTCGTATGGTGGTACAACAAAGTATGTAAAAAGCACTGTTTGAAACTAACATCACATTGTATATTATGATTTTGACATTATTTGATGTTCATACGTATGACAAATGTTTACTTATTATCCTACGTGTTACATATCAGTATTATTATATATTTTCAGTGAAATACAATCGTAAGTGCCGCGGTATATTCGGTCTAGTTTATGGACGATCAATACAAACACGCAGATATGCTTTGTTGATAGATGTGACGGAAACACGTACGGATGGTTCGACTCTACGTTTGTTGTGTACACATTTCTGGTAATAAACATTTTTCTTGATTATAATAACATATTGAATTGTGTTTTTGTGAACGTATTTGATTTCTATACCTATGGACGATTTTTTTAACGAAATGTGGGTTACAAGTCAGTATTACGATATATTTTCAGTGAAAGAGAACCATTCATGCGGCGAAATCTTTGACGTGACGTATGGATGAAGTACACGCACTTGCAGATGAGTGTCTGGCTGATAGCTGTGATTCGCAAGACGGGAATGGTTTAAATATTCGTATGGTGGTACAACAAAGTATGTAAAAAGCACTGTTTGAAACTAACATCACATTGTATATTATGATTTTGACATTATTTGATGTTTATACGTATGACAAATGTTTACTTATTATCCTACGTGTTACATATCAGTATTATTATATATTTTCAGTGAAATACAATCGTAAGTGCCGCGGTATATTCGGTCTAGTTTATGGACGATCAATACAAACACGCAGATATGCTTTGTTGATAGATGTGACGGAAACACGTACGGATGGTTCGACTCTACGTTTGTTGTGTACACATTTCTGGTAATAAACATTTTTCTTGACAATAATAACATATTGAATTGTGTTTTTGTGAACGTATTTGATTTCTATACCTATGGACGATTTTTTTAACGAAATGTGGGTTACAAGTCAGTATTACGATATATTTTCAGTGAAAGAGAACCATTCATGCGGCGAAATCTTTGACGTGACGTATGGATGAAGTACACGCACTTGCAGATGAGTGTCTGGCTGATAGATGTGATTCGCAAGACGGGAATGGTTTGAATATTCGTATGGTGGTACAACAAAGTATGTAAAAAGCTCTGTTTGAAGCTTACATCACATTGTGTATTATGATTTTGACATTATTTGATGTTTATACGTATGACAAATGTATACTTATTATCCTACGTGTTACATATCAGTATTATTATATATTTTCAGTGAAATACAATCGTAAGTGCCGCGGTATATTCGGTCTATTTTATGGACGATCAATACAAACACGCAGATATGTTTTGTTGATAGATGTGACGGAAACACGTACGGATGGTTCGACTCTACGTTTGTTGTGTACACATTTCTGGTAATAAACATTTTTTTGATTATAATAACATATTGAATTGTGTTTTTGTGAACGTATTTGATTTCTATACCTATGGACGATTTGTTTTTAACGAAATGTGGGTTACAAGTCAGTATTACGATATATTTTCAGTGAAAGAGAACCATTCATGCGGCGAAATCTTTGACGTGACGTATGGATGAAGTACACGCACTTGCAGATGAGTGTCTGGCTGATAGATGTGATTCGCAAGACGGGTATGGTTTGAATATTCGTATGGTGGTACAACAAAGTATGTAAAAAGCACTGTTTGAAGCTAACATCACATTGTGTATTATGATTTTGACATTATTTGATGTTTATACGTATGACAAATGTTTACTTATTATCCTACGTGTTACATATCAGTATTATTATATATTTTCAGTGAAATACAATCGTAAGTGCCGCGGTATATTCGGTCTAGTTTATGGACGATCAATACAAACACGCAGATATGTTTTGTTGATAGATGTGACGGAAACACGTACGGATGGTTCGACTCTACGTTTGTTGTGTACATATTTCTGGTAATAAACTTTTTTCTTGATTATAATAACATATTGAATTGTGTTTTTGTGAACGTATTTGATTTCTATACCTATGGACGATTTGTTTTTAACGAAATGTGGGTTACAAGTCAGTATTACGATATATTTTCAGTGAAAGAGAACCATTCATGCGGCGAAATCTTTGACGTGACGTATGGATGAAGTACACGCACTTGCGGATGAGTATCTGGCTGATAGATGTGATTCTCAAGACGGGAATGGTTTGAATATTCGTATGGTGGTACAACAAAGTATGTAAAAAGCACTTTTTGAAACAAACATCACATTGTATATTATGATTTTGACATTATTTGATGTTCATACGTATGACAAATGTTTACTTATTATCCTACGTGTTACATATCAGTATTATTATATATTTTCAGTGAAATACAATCGTAAGTGCCGCGGTATATTCGGTCTAGTTTATGGACGATCAATACAAACACGCAGATATGCTTTGTTGATAGATGTGACGGAAACACGTACGGATGGTTCGACTCTACGTTTGTTGTGTACACATTTCTGGTAATAAACATTTTTCTTGACAATAATAACATATTGAATTGTGTTTTTGTGAACGTATTTGATTTCTATACCTATGGACGATTTTTTTAACGAAATGTGGGTTACAAGTCAGTATTACGATATATTTTCAGTGAAAGAGAACCATTCATGCGGCGAAATCTTTGACGTGACGTATGGATGAAGTACACGCACTTGCAGATGAGTGTCTGGCTGATAGATGTGATTCGCAAGACAGGAATGGTTTGAATATTCGTATGGTGGTACAACAAGGTATGTAAAAAGCACTTTTTGAAACAAACATCACATTGTATATTATGATTTTGACATTATTTGATGTTCATACGTATGACAAATGTTTACTTATTATCCTACGTGTTACATATCAGTATTATTATATATTTTCAGTGAAATAAAATCGTAAGTGCCGCGGTATATTCGGTCTAGTTTATGGACGATCAATACAAACACGCAGATATGCTTTGTTGATAGATGTGACGGAAACACGTACGGATGGTTCGACTCTACGTTTGTTGTGTACACATTTCTGGTAATAAACATTTTTATTGACTATAATAACATATTGAATTGTGTTTTTGTGAACGTATTTGATTTCTATACCTATGGACGATTTGTTTTTAACGAAATGTGGGTTACAAGTCAGTATTACGATATATTTTCAGTGAAAGAGAACCATTCATGCTGCGAAATCTTTGACGTGACGTATGGATGAAGTACCCGCACTTGCAGATGAGTGTCTGGCAGATATATGTAAATCGAAAGACTGGAATGGTTTGAATATTCGTATGGTGGTACAACAAAGTATGTAAAAAGCACTGTTTGATACTAACATCACATTGTATATTATGATTTTGACATTATTTGATGTTTATACGTATGACAAATGTTTACTTATTATCCTACGTGTTACAAATCAGTATCATTATATATTTTCAGTGAAATACAATCGTAAGTGCCGCGGTATATTCGGTCTAGTTTATGGACGATCTATACAAACTTTGTTGATAGATGTGACGGAAACAAGTACGGATGGTTCGACTCTACGTTTGTTGTGTACACATTTCTGGTAATAAACATTTTTCTTGATTATAATAACATATTCAATTGTGTTTTTGTGAACGTATTTGATTTCTATACCTATGGACGATTTGTTTTTAACGAAATGTGGGTTACAAGTCAGTATTACGATATATTTTCAGTGAAAGAGAACCATTCATGCGGCGAAATCTTTGACGTGACGTATGGATGAAGTACACCCACTTGCAGATGAGTGTCTGGCTGATATATGTAAATCGAAAGACTGGAATGGTTTGAATATTCGTATGGAGATACAACAAAGTATGTAAAAAGCACTGTTTGAAACTAACATCACATTGTATATTATGATTTTGACATTATTTGATGTTTATACGTATGACAAATGTTTACTTATTATCCTACGTGTTACATATCAGTATTATTATATATTTTCAGTGAAATACAATCGTAAGTGCCGCGGTATATTCGGTCTAGTTTATGGACGATCAATACAAACACGCAGATATGCTTTGTTGATAGATGAGACGGAAACTCGTACGGATGGTTCGACTCTACGTTTGTTGTGTACACATTTCTGGTAATAAACATTTTTCTTGATTATAATAACATAATTATTTAATTGTGTTTTTGTGAACGTATTTGATTTCTATACCTATGGACGATTTGTTGTTAACGAAATGTGGGTTACAAGTCAGTATTACGATATATTTTCAGTGAAAGACAACCATTCATGCGGCGAATCTTTGACGTGACGTATGGATGAAGTACACGCACTTGCAGATGAGTGTCTGGCTGATATATGTAAATCGAAAGACTGGAATGGTTTGAATATTCGTATGGTGATACAACAAAGTATGTAAAAAGCACTGTTTGAAACTAACATCACATTGTATATTATGATTTTGACATTATTTGATGTTTATACGTATGACAAATGTTTACTTATTATCCTACGTGTTACATATCAGTATTATTATATATTATCAGTGAAATACAATCGTAAATGCCGCGGTATATTCGGTCTAGTATATGTACGATCAATACAAACACGCAGATATGCTTTGTTGATAGATGTGACGAAAACACGTGCGGATGGTTCGACTCTACGTTTGTTGTGTACACATTTCTGGTAATAAACTTTTTTCTTGATTATAATAACATATTGAATTGTGTTTTTGTGAACGTATTTGATTTCTATACATATGGACGATTTGTTTTTAACGAAATGTGGGTTACAAGTCAGTATTACGATATATTTTCAGTGAAAGAGAACCATTCATGCTGCGAAATCTTTGACGTGAAGTACGGATGAAGTACACGCACTTGCAGATGAGTATCTGGCTGATAGATGTGATTCGCAAGACGGGAATGGTTTGAATATTCGTATGGTGGTACGACAAAGTATGTAAAAAGCACTTTTGTAAACTAACATCACATTGTATATTATGATTTTGACATTATTTGATGTTTAAACGTATGACAAATGTTTACTTATTATCCTACGTGTTACATATCAGTATTATTATATATTTTCAGTGAAATACAATCGTAAGTGCCGCGGTATATTCGGTCTAGTTTATGGACGATCAATACAAACACGCAGATATGCTTTGTTGATAGATGTGACGGAAACTCGTACGGATGGTTCGACTCTACGTTTGTTGTGTACACATTTCTGGTAATAAACATTTTTCTTGATTATAATAACATAATTATTGAATTGTGTTTTTGTGAACGTATTTGATTTCTATACCTATGGACGATTTGTTGTTAACGAAATGTGGGTTACAAGTCAGTATTACGATATATTTTCAGTGAAAGAGAACCATTCATGCGGCGAATCTTTGACGTGACGTATGGATGAAGTACACGCACTTGCAGATGAGTGTCTGGCTGATATATGTAAATCGAAAGACTGGAATGGTTTGAATATTCGTATGGTGATACAACAAAGTATGTAAAAAGCACTGTTTGAAACTAACATCACATTGTATATTATGATTTTGACATTATTTGATGTTTATACGTATGACAAATGTTTACTTATTATCCTACGTGTTACATATCAGTATTATTATATATTATCAGTGAAATACAATCGTAAGTGCCGCGGTATATTCGGTCTAGTATATGTACGATCAATACAAACACGCAGATATGCTTTGTTGATAGATGTGACGAAAACACGTGCGGATGGTTCGACTCTACGTTTGTTGTGTACACATTTCTGGTAATAAACTTTTTTCTTGATTATAATAACATATTGAATTGTGTTTTTGTGAACGTATTTGATTTCTATACCTATGGACGATTTGTTTTTAACGAAATGTGGGTTACAAGTCAGTATTACGATATATTTTCAGTGAAAGAGAACCATTCATGCTGCGAAATCTTTGACGTGAAGTACGGATGAAGTACACGCACTTGCAGATGAGTATCTGGCTGATAGATCTGATTCGCAAGACGGAAATGGTTTGAATATTCGTATGGTGGTACAACAAAGTATGTAAAAAGCACTGTTGGAAACTAACATCACATTGTATATTATGATTTTGACATTATTTGATGTTTATACGTATGACAAATGTTTACTTATTATCCTACGTGTTACATATCAGTATCATTATATATTTTCAGTGAAATACAATCGTAAGTGCCGCGGTATATTCGGTCTAGTTTATGGACAATCAATACAAACTTTGTTGATAGATGTGACGGAAACACGTACGGATGGTTCGACTCTACGTTTGTTGTGTACACATTTCTGGTAATAAACATTTTTCTTGATTATAATAACATATTGAATTGTGTTTTTGTGAACGTATTTGATTTCTATACCTATGGACGATTTGTTGTTAACGATATGTGGGTTACAAGTCAGTATTACGATATATTTTCAGTGAAAGAGAACCATTCATGCGGCGAAATCTTTGACGTGACGTATGGATGAAGTACACGCACTTGCAGATGAGTGTCTGGCTGATATATGTAAATCGAAAGACTGGAATGGTTTGAATATTCGTATGGTGATACAACAAAGTATGTAAAAAGCACTGTTTGAAACTAACATCACATTGTATATTATGATTTTGACATTATTTGATGTTTATACGTATGACAAATGTTTACTTATTATCCTACGTGTTACATATCAGTATTATTATATATTTTCAGTGAAATACAATCGTAAGTGCCGCGGTATATTCGGTCTAGTTTATGGACGATCAATACAAACACGCAGATATGCTTTGTTGATAGATGTGACGGAAACACGTGCGGATGGTTCGACTCTACGTTTGTTGTGTACACATTTCTGGTAATAAACTTTTTTCTTGATTATAATAACATATTGAATTGTGTTTTTGTGAACGTATTTGATTTCTATACCTATGTACGATTTGTTTTTAACGGAATTTGGGTTACAAGTCAGTATTACGATATATTTTCAGTGAAAGAGCCATTCATGCGGCCCAATTTTTGACATGACGTATGGATGAAGTACACGCACTTGCAGATGAGTGTCTGGCTGATATATGTGATTCGCAAGACGGCAATGGTTTGAATATTCGTATGGTGGTACAACAAAGTATGTAAAAAGCACTGTTTGAAACTAACATCACATTGTATATTATGATTTTGACATTATTTGATGTTCATACGTATAAAAAATGTTTACTTATTATCCTACGTGTTACATATCAGTATTATTATATATTTTTAGTGAAATACAATCGTAAGTGCCGCGGTATATTCGGTCTAGTTTATGGACGATCAATACAAACACGCAGATATGCTTTGTTGATAGATGTGACGGAAACACGTACAGATGGTTCGACTCTACGTTTGTTGTGTACACATTTCTGGTAATAAACATTTTTCTTGATTATAATAACATATTGAATTGTGTTTTTGTGAACGTATTTGATTTCTATACCTATGGACGATTTGTTTTTAACGAAATGTGGGTTACAAGTCAGTATTACGATATATTTTCAGTGAAAGAGAACCATTCATGCGGCGAAATCTTTGACGTGACGTATGGATGAAGTACACGCACTTGCAGATAAGTGTCTGGCTGATAGATGTAAATCGAAAGACTGGAATGGTTTGAATATTCGTATGGTGATACAACAAAGTATGTAAAAAGCACTGTTTGAAGCTAACATCACATTGTATATTATGATTTTGACATTATTTGATGTTTAAACGTATGACAAATGTTTACTTATTATCCTACGTGTTACATATCAGTATTATTATATATTTTCAGTGAAATACAATCGTAAGTGCCGCGGTATATTCGGTCTAGTTTATGGACGATCAATACAAACACGCAGATATGCTTTGTTGATAGATGTGACGGAAACACGTGCGGATGGTTCGACTCTACGTTTGTTGTGTACACATTTCTGGTAATAAACTTTTTTCTTGATTATAATAACATATTGAATTGTGTTTTTGTGAACGTATTTGATTTCTATACCTATGTACGATTTGTTTTTAACGGAATTTGGGTTACAAGTCAGTATTACGATATATTTTCAGTGAAAGAGCCATTCATGCGGCCCAATTTTTGACATGACGTATGGATGAAGTACACGCACTTGCAGATGAGTGTCTGGCTGATATATGTGATTCGCAAGACGGCAATGGTTTGAATATTCGTATGGTGGTACAACAAAGTATGTAAAAAGCACTGTTTGAAACTAACATCACATTGTATATTATGATTTTGACATTATTTGATGTTCATACGTATAAAAAATGTTTACTTATTATCCTACGTGTTACATATCAGTATTATTATATATTTTTAGTGAAATACAATCGTAAGTGCCGCGGTATATTCGGTCTAGTTTATGGACGATCAATACAAACACGCAGATATGCTTTGTTGATAGATGTGACGGAAACACGTACAGATGGTTCGACTCTACGTTTGTTGTGTACACATTTCTGGTAATAAACATTTTTCTTGATTATAATAACATATTGAATTGTGTTTTTGTGAACGTATTTGATTTCTATACCTATGGACGATTTGTTTTTAACGAAATGTGGGTTACAAGTCAGTATTACGATATATTTTCAGTGAAAGAGAACCATTCATGCGGCGAAATCTTTGACGTGACGTATGGATGAAGTACACGCACTTGCAGATAAGTGTCTGGCTGATAGATGTAAATCGAAAGACTGGAATGGTTTGAATATTCGTATGGTGATACAACAAAGTATGTAAAAAGCACTGTTTGAAGCTAACATCACATTGTATATTATGATTTTGACATTATTTGATGTTTAAACGTATGACAAATGTTTACTTATTATCCTACGTGTTACATATCAGTATTATTATATATTTTCAGTGAAATACAATCGTAAGTGCCGCGGTATATTCGGTCTAGTTTATGGACGATCAATACAAACACGCAGATATGCTTTGTTGATAGATGTGACGGAAACACGTGCGGATGGTTCGACTCTACGTTTGTTGTGTACACATTTCTGGTAATAAACTTTTTTCTTGATTATAATAACATATTGAATTGTGTTTTTGTGAACGTATTTGATTTCTATACCTATGGACGATTTGTTTTTAACGAAATGTGGGTTACAAGTCAGTATTACGATATATTTTCAGTAAAAGAGAACCATTCATGCGGCGAAATCTTTGACGTGACGTATGGATGAAGTACACGCACTTGCAGATGAGTATCTGGCTGATAGATGTGATTCGCAAGACGGAAATGGTTTGAATATTCGTATGGTGGTACAACAAAGTATGTAAAAAGCACTGTTTGAAGCTAACATAACATTGTGTATTATGATTTTGACACTATTTGATGTTTATACGTATGACAAATGTTTACTTATTATCCTACGTGTTACATATCAGTATTATTATATATTTTCAGTGAAATACAATCGTTAGTGCCGCAATATATTCGGTCTAGTTTATGGACGATCAATACAAACACGCAGATATGCTTTGTTGATAGATGTGACGGAAACAAGTACGGATGGTTCGACTCTACGTTTGTTGTGTACACATTTCTGGTAATAAACATTTTTCTTGACTATAATAACATATTGAATTGTGTTTTTGTGAACGTATTTGATTTCTATACCTATGGACGATTTGTTTTTAACGAAATTTGGGTTACAAGTCAGTATTACGATATATTTTCAGTGAAAGAGAACCATTCATGCGGCGAAATCTTTGACGTGACGTATCGATGAAGTACACCCACTCGCAGATGAGTGTCTGGCTGACAGATGTGATTCGCAAGACGGGAATGGTTTGAATATTCGTATGGTGATACAACAAAGTATGTAAAAAGCACTGTTTGAAACTAACATCACATTGTATATTATGTTTGTGACATTATTTGTTGTTTATACGCATTACAAATATTTTCTTATTGTCCTACGTGTTACATATCAGTATTATTATATATTTTCAGTGAAATACAATCGTAAGTGCCGCGGTATATTCGGTCTAGTTTATGGACGATCAATGCAAACACGGAGATATGCTTTGTTGATAGATGTGACGAAAACACCTACGGATGGTTCGACTCTACGTTTGTTGTGTACACATTTCTGGTAATAAACATTTTTCTTGATTATAATAACATATTGAATTGTGTTTTTGTGAACGTATTTGATTTCTATACCTATGGACGATTTGTTTTTAACGAAATGTGGGTTACAAGTCAGTATTACGATATATTTTCAGTGAAAGAGAACCATTCATGCGGCGAAATCTTTGACGTGAAGTATGGATGAAGTACACGCACTTGCAGATGAGTATCTGGCTGATAGATGTGATTCGCAAGACGGGAATGGTTTGAATATTCGTATGGTGGTACAACAAAGTATGTAAAAAGCACTGTTGGAAACTAACATCACATTGTATATTATGATTTTGACATTATTTGATGTTTATACGTATGACAAATGTTTACTTATTATCCTACGTGTTACATATCAGTATTATTATATATTTTCAGTGAAATACAATCGTAAGTGCCGCGGTATATTCGGTCTAGTTTATGGACGATCAATGCAAACACGCAGATATGCTTTGTTGATAGATGTGACGGAAACACGTACGGATGGTTCGACTCTACGTTTGTTGTGTACACATTTCTGGTAATAAACATTTTTCTTGATTATAATAACATATTCAATTGTGTTTTTGTGAACGTATTTGATTTCTATACCTATGGACGATTTTTGTAACGAAATGTGGGTTACAAGTCAGTATTACGATATATTTTCAGTGAAAGAGAACCATTCATGCGGCGAAATCTTTGACGTGACGTATGGATGAAGTACACGCACTTGCAGATGAGTGTCTGGCTGATAGATGTGATTTGCAAGACGGGAATGGTTTGAATATTCGTATGGTGGTACAACAAAGTATGTAAAAAGCACTGTTTGAAGCTAACATCACATTGTGTATTATGATTTTGACATTATTTGATGTTTATACGTATGACAAATGTTTACTTATTATCCTACGTGTTACATATCAGTATTATTATATATTTTCAGTGAAATACAATCGTAAGTGCCGCGGTATATTCGGTCTAGTTTATGGACGATCAATACAAACACGCAGATATGTTTTGTTGATAGATGTGACGGAAACACGTACGGATGGTTCGACTCTACGTTTGTTGTGTACACATTTCTGGTAATAAACATTTTTTTGATTATAATAACATATTGAATTGTGTTTTTGTGAACGTATTTGATTTCTATACCTATGGACGATTTTTTTAACGAAATGTGGGTTACAAGTCAGTATTACGATATATTTTCAGTGAAAGAGAACCATTCATGCGGCGAAATCTTTGACGTGACGTATGGATGAAGTACACGCACTTGCAGATGAGTGTCTGGCTGATAGATGTGATTCGCAAGACGGGAATGGTTTGAATATTCGTATGGTTGTACAACAAAGTATGTAAAAAGCACTGTTTGAAACTAACATCACATTGTATATTATGATTTTGACATTATTTGATGTTCATACGTATGACAAATGTTTACTTATTATCCTACGTGTTACATATCAGTATTATTATATATTTTCAGTGAAATACTTTTGTGAACGTATTTGATTTCTATACCTATGGACGATTTGTTTTTAACGAAATGTGGGTTACAAGTCAGTATTACGATATATTTTCAGTGAAAGAGAACCATTCATGCGGCGGAATCTTTGACGTGACGTATGGATGAAGTACACCCACTTGCAGATGAGTGTCTGGCTGATAGATGTGATTCGCAAGAAGGGAATGGTTTGAATATTCGTATGGTGGTACAACAAAGTATGTAAAAAGCACTGTTTGAAGCTAACATAACATTGTGTATTATGATTTTGACATTATTTGATGTTTATACGTATGACAAATGTTTACTTATTATCCTACGTGTTACATATCAGTATTATTATATATTTTCAGTGAAATACAATCGTAAGTGCCGCGGTATATTCGGTCTGATATATGTAAATCGAAAGACTGGAATGGTTTGAATATTCGTATGGTGATACAACAAAGTATGTAAAAAGCACTGTTTGAAACTAACATCACATTGTATATTATGATTTTGACATTATTTGATGTTTATACGTATGACAAATGTTTACTTATTATCCTACGTGTTACATATCAGTATTATTATATATTTTCAGTGAAATACAATCGTAAGTGCCGCGGTATATTCGGTCTAGTTTATGGACGATCAATACAAACACGCAGATATGCTTTGTTGATAGATGTGACGGAAACACGTGCGGATGGTTCGACTCTACGTTTGTTGTGTACACATTTCTGGTAATAAACTTTTTTCTTGATTATAATAAAATATTGAATTGTGTTTTTGTGAACGTATTTGATTTCTATACCTATGGACGATTTGTTTTTAACGAAATGTGGGTTGCAAGTCAGTATTACGATATATTTTCAGTGAAAGAGAACCATTCATGCGGCGAAATCTTTGACGTGACGTATGGATGAAGAACACCCACTTGCAGATGAGTGTCTGGCTGATAGATGTGATTCGCAAGACGGGAATGGTTTGAATATTCGTATGGTGGTACAACAAAGTATGTAAAAAGCACTGTTTGAAGCTAACATAACATTGTGTATTATGATTTTGACATTATTTGATGTTTATACGTATGACAAATGTTTACTTATTATCCTACGTGTTACATATCAGTATTATTATATATTTTCAGTGAAATACAATCGTAAGTGCCGCGGTATATTCGGTCTAGTTTATGGACGATCAATGCAAACACGCAGATATGCTTTGTTGATAGATGTGACGGAAACACGTACGGATGGTTCGACTCTACGTTTGTTGTGTACACATTTCTGGTAATAAACATTTTTCTTGATTATAATAACATATTCAATTGTGTTTTTGTGAACGTATTTGATTTCTATACCTATGGACGATTTGTTTTTAACGAAATGTGGGTTACAAGTCAGTATTACGATATATTTTCAGTGAAAGAGAACCATTCATGCGGCGAAATCTTTGACGTGACGTATGGATGAAGTACACGCACTTGCAGATGAGTGTCTGGCTGATATATGTAAATCGAAAGACTGGAATGGTTTGAATATTCGTATGGTGATACAACAAAGTATGTAAAAAGCACTGTTTGAAACTAACATCACATTGTATATTATGATTTTGACATTATTTGATGTTTATACGTATGACAAATGTTTACTTATTATCCTACGTGTTACATATCAGTATTATTATATATTTTCAGTGAAATACAATCGTAAGTGCCGCGGTATATTCGGTCTAGTTTATGGACGATCAATACAAACACGCAGATATGCTTTGTTGATAGATGTGACGGAAACACGTGCGGATGGTTCGACTCTACGTTTGTTGTGTACACATTTCTGGTAATAAACTTTTTTCTTGATTATAATAAAATATTGAATTGTGTTTTTGTGAACGTATTTGATTTCTATACCTATGGACGATTTGTTTTTAACGAAATGTGGGTTGCAAGTCAGTATTACGATATATTTTCAGTGAAAGAGAACCATTCATGCGGCGAAATCTTTGACGTGACGTATGGATGAAGTACACCCACTTGCAGATGAGTGTCTGGCTGATAGATGTGATTCGCAAGACGGGAATGGTTTGAATATTCGTATGGTGGTACAACAAAGTATGTAAAAAGCACTGTTTGAAGCTAACATAACATTGTGTATTATGATTTTGACATTATTTGATGTTTATACGTATGACAAATGTTTACTTATTATCCTACGTGTTACATATCAGTATTATTATATATTTTCAGTGAAATACAATCGTAAGTGCCGCGGTATATTCGGTCTAGTTTATGGACGATCAATACAAACACGCAGATATGCTTTGTTGATAGATGTGACGGAAACACGTGCGGATGGTTCGACTCTACGTTTGTTGTGTACACATTTCTGGTAATAAACTTTTTTCTTGATTATAATAAAATATTGAATTGTGTTTTTGTGAACGTATTTGATTTCTATACCTATGGACGATTTGTTTTTAACGAAATGTGGGTTGCAAGTCAGTATTACGATATATTTTCAGTGAAAGAGAACCATTCATGCGGCGAAATCTTTGACGTGACGTATGGATGAAGTACACCCACTTGCAGATGAGTGTCTGGCTGATAGATGTGATTCGCAAGACGGGAATGGTTTGAATATTCGTATGATGGTACAACAAAGTATGTAAAAAGCACTGTTTGAAGCTAACATAACATTGTGTATTATGATTTTGACATTATTTGATGTTTATACGTATGACAAATGTTTACTTATTATCCTACGTGTTACATATCAGTATTATTATATATTTTCAGTGAAATACAATCGTAAGTGCCGCGGTATATTCGGTCTAGTTTATGGACGATCAATGCAAACACGCAGATATGCTTTGTTGATAGATGTGACGGAAACACGTACGGATGGTTCGACTCTACGTTTGTTGTGTACACATTTCTGGTAATAAACATTTTTCTTGATTATAATAACATATTCAATTGTGTTTTTGTGAACGTATTTGATTTCTATACCTATGGACGATTTGTTTTTAACGAAATGTGGGTTACAAGTCAGTATTACGATATATTTTCAGTGAAAGAGAACCATTCATGCGGCGAAATCTTTGACGTGACGTATGGATGAAGTACACGCACTTGCAGATGAGTGTCTGGCTGATATATGTAAATCGAAAGACTGGAATGGTTTGAATATTCGTATGGTGATACAACAAAGTATGTAAAAAGCACTGTTTGAAACTAACATCACATTGTATATTATGATTTTGACATTATTTGATGTTTATACGTATGACAAATGTTTACTTATTATCCTACGTGTTACATATCAGTATTATTATATATTTTCAGTGAAATACAATCGTAAGTGCCCCGGTATATTCGGTCTAGTTTATGGACGATCAATACAAACACGCAGATATGCTTTGTTGATAGATGTGACGGAAACACGTACGGATGGTTCGACTCTACGTTTGTTGTGTACACATTTCTGGTAATAAACTTTTTTCTTGATTATAATAACATATTGAATTGTGTTTTTGTGAACGTATTTGATTTCTATACCTATGGACGATTTGTTTTTAACGAAATGTGGGTTACAAGTCAGTATTACGATATATTTTCAGTGAAAAAGAACCATTCATGCGGCGAAATCTTTGACGTGACGTATGGATGAAGTACACCCACTTGCAGATGAGTGTCTGGCTGATAGATGTGATTCGCAAGACGGGAATGGTTTGAATATTGGTATGGTGGTACAACAAAGTATGTAAAAAGCACTGTTTGAAGCTAACATAACATTGTGTATTATGATTTTGACATTATTTGATGTTTATACGTATGACAAATGTTTACTTATTATCCTACGTGTTACATATCAGTATTATTATATATTTTCAGTGAAATACAATCGTAAGTGCCGCGGTATATTCGGTCTAGTTTATGGACGATCAATGCAAACACGCAGATATGCTTTGTTGATAGATGTGACGGCAACACGTACGGATGGTTCGACTCTACGTTTGTTGTGTACACATTTCTGGTAATAAACATTTTTCTTGATTATAATAACATATTCAATTGTGTTTTTGTGAACGTATTTGATTTCTATACCTATGGACGATTTGTTTTTAACGAAATGTGGGTTACAAGTCAGTATTACGATATATTTTCAGTGAAAGAGAACCATTCATGCGGCGAAATCTTTGACGTGACGTATGGATGAAGTACACGCACTTGAAGATGAGTGTCTGGCTGATATATGTAAATCGAAAGACTGGAATGGTTTGAATATTCGTATGGTGATACAACAAAGTATGTAAAAAGCACTGTTTGAAACTAACATCACATTGTATATTATGATTTTGACATTATTTGATGTTTATACGTATGACAAATGTTTACTTATTATCCTACGTGTTACATATCAGTATTATTATATATTTTCAGTGAAATACAATCGTAAGTGCCGCGGTATATTCGGTCTAGTTTATGGACAATCAATACAAACACGCAGATATGCTTTGTTGATAGATGTGACGGAAACACGTACGGATGGTTCGACTCTACGTTTGTTGTGTACACATTTCTGGTAATAAACTTTTTTCTTGATTATAATAACATATTGAATTGTGTTTTTGTGAACGTATTTGATTTCTATACCTATGGACGATTTGTTTTTAACGAAATGTGGGTTACAAGTCAGTATTACGATATATTTTCAGTGAAAAAGAACCATTCATGCGGCGAAATCTTTGACGTGACGTATGGATGAAGTACACCCACTTGCAGATGAGTGTCTGGCTGATAGATGTGATTCGCAAGACGGGAATGGTTTGAATATTGGTATGGTGGTACAACAAAGTATGTAAAAAGCACTGTTTGAAGCTAACATAACATTGTGTATTATGATTTTGACATTATTTGATGTTTATACGTATGACAAATGTTTACCTATTATCCTACGTGTTACATATCAGTATTATTATATATTTTCAGTGAAATACAATCGTAAGTGCCGCGGTATATTCGGTCTAGTTTATGGACGATCAATGCAAACACGCAGATATGCTTTGTTGATAGATGTGACGGAAACACGTACGGATGGTTCGACTCTACGTTTGTTGTGTACACATTTCTGGTAATAAACATTTTTCTTGATTATAATAACATATTCAATTGTGTTTTTGTGAACGTATTTGATTTCTATACCTATGGACGATTTGTTTTTAACGAAATGTGGGTTACAAGTCAGTATTACGATATATTTTCAGTGAAAGAGAACCATTCATGCGGCGAAATCTTTGACGTGACGTATGGATGAAGTACACGCACTTGAAGATGAGTGTCTGGCTGATATATGTAAATCGAAAGACTGGAATGGTTTGAATATTCGTATGGTGATACAACAAAGTATGTAAAAAGCACTGTTTGAAACTAACATCACATTGTATATTATGATTTTGACATTATTTGATGTTTATACGTATGACAAATGTTTACTTATTATCCTACGTGTTACATATCAGTATTATTATATATTTTCAGTGAAATACAATCGTAAGTGCCGCGGTATATTCGGTCTAGTTTATGGACAATCAATACAAACACGCAGATATGCTTTGTTGATAGATGTGACGGAAACACGTACGGATGGTTCGACTCTACGTTTGTTGTGTACACATTTCTGGTAATAAACTTTTTTCTTGATTATAATAACATATTGAATTGTGTTTTTGTGAACGTATTTGATTTCTATACCTATGGACGATTTGTTTTTAACGAAATGTGGGTTACAAGTCAGTATTACGATATATTTTCAGTGAAAAAGAACCATTCATGCGGCGAAATCTTTGACGTGACGTATGGATGAAGTACACCCACTTGCAGATGAGTGTCTGGCTGATAGATGTGATTCGCAAGACGGGAATGGTTTGAATATTGGTATGGTGGTACAACAAAGTATGTAAAAAGCACTGTTTGAAGCTAACATAACATTGTGTATTATGATTTTGACATTATTTGATGTTTATACGTATGACAAATGTTTACTTATTATCCTACGTGTTACATATCAGTATTATTATTATATATTTTCAGTGAAATACAATCGTAAGTGCCGCGGTATATTCGGTCTAGTTTATGGACGATCAATGCAAACACGCAGATATGCTTTGTTGATAGATGTGACGGAAACACGTACGGATGGTTCGACTCTACGTTTGTTGTGTACACATTTCTGGTAATAAACATTTTTCTTGATTATAATAACATATTCAATTGTGTTTTTGTGAACGTATTTGATTTCTATACCTATGGACGATTTGTTTTTAACGAAATGTGGGTTACAAGTCAGTATTACGATATATTTTCAGTGAAAGAGAACCATTCATGCGGCGAAATCTTTGACGTGACGTATGGATGAAGTACACGCACTTGCAGATGAGTGTCTGGCTGATATATGTAAATCGAAAGACTGGAATGGTTTGAATATTCGTATGGTGATACAACAAAGTATGTAAAAAGCACTGTTTGAAACTAACATCACATTGTATATTATGATTTTGACATTATTTGATGTTTATACGTATGACAAATGTTTACTTATTATCCTACGTGTTACATATCAGTATTATTATATATTTTCAGTGAAATACAATCGTAAGTGCCCCGGTATATTCGGTCTAGTTTATGGACGATCAATACAAACACGCAGATATGCTTTGTTGATAGATGTGACGGAAACACGTACGGATGGTTCGACTCTACGTTTGTTGTGTACACATTTCTGGTAATAAACTTTTTTTTTGATTATAATAACATATTGAATTGTGTTTTTGTGAACGTATTTGATTTCTATACCTATGGACGATTTGTTTTTAACGAAATGTGGGTTACAAGTCAGTATTACGATATATTTTCAGTGAAAAAGAACCATTCATGCGGCGAAATCTTTGACGTGACGTATGGATGAAGTACACCCACTTGCAGATGAGTGTCTGGCTGATAGATGTGATTCGCAAGACGGGAATGGTTTGAATATTGGTATGGTGGTACAACAAAGTATGTAAAAAGCACTGTTTGAAGCTAACATAACATTGTGTATTATGATTTTGACATTATTTGATGTTTATACGTATGACAAATGTTTACTTATTATCCTACGTGTTACATATCAGTATTATTATATATTTTCAGTGAAATACAATCGTAAGTGCCGCGGTATATTCGGTCTAGTTTATGGACGATCAATGCAAACACGCAGATATGCTTTGTTGATAGATGTGACGGAAACACGTACGGATGGTTCGACTCTACGTTTGTTGTGTACACATTTCTGGTAATAAACATTTTTCTTGATTATAATAACATATTCAATTGTGTTTTTGTGAACGTATTTGATTTCTATACCTATGGACGATTTGTTTTTAACGAAATGTGGGTTACAAGTCAGTATTACGATATATTTTCAGTGAAAAAGAACCATTCATGCGGCGATATCTTTGACGTGACGTATGGATGAAGTACACGCACTTGCAGATGAGTGTCTGGCTGATATATGTAAATCGAAAGACTGGAATGGTTTGAATATTCGTATGGTGATACAACAAAGTATGTAAAAAGCACTGTTTGAAACTAACATCACATTGTATATTATGATTTTGACATTATTTGATGTTTATACGTATGACAAATGTTTACTTATTATCCTACGTGTTACATATCAGTATTATTATATATTTTCAGTGAAATACAATCGTAAGTGCCGCGGTATATTCGGTCTAGTTTATGGACGATCAATACAAACACGCAGATATGCTTTGTTGATAGATGTGACGGAAACACGTGAGGATGGTTCGACTCTACGTTTGTTGTGTACACATTTCTGGTAATAAACATTTTTCTTGATTATAATAACATATTCAATTGTGTTTTTGTGAACGTATTTGATTTCTATACCTATGGACGATTTGTTTTTAACGAAATGTGGGTTACAAGTCAGTATTACGATATATTTTCAGTGAAAGAGAACCATTCATGCGGCGAAATCTTTGACGTGACGTATGGATGAAGTACACGCACTTGAAGATGAGTGTCTGGCTGATATATGTAAATCGAAAGACTGGAATGGTTTGAATATTCGTATGGTGATACAACAAAGTATGTAAAAAGCACTGTTTGAAACTAACATCACATTGTATATTATGATTTTGACATTATTTGATGTTTATACGTATGACAAATGTTTACTTATTATCCTACGTGTTACATATCAGTATTATTATATATTTTCAGTGAAATACAATCGTAAGTGCCGCGGTATATTCGGTCTAGTTTATGGACAATCAATACAAACACGCAGATATGCTTTGTTGATAGATGTGACGGAAACACGTACGGATGGTTCGACTCTACGTTTGTTGTGTACACATTTCTGGTAATAAACTTTTTTCTTGATTATAATAACATATTGAATTGTGTTTTTGTGAACGTATTTGATTTCTATACCTATGGACGATTTGTTTTTAACGAAATGTGGGTTACAAGTCAGTATTACGATATATTTTCAGTGAAAAAGAACCATTCATGCGGCGAAATCTTTGACGTGACGTATGGATGAAGTACACCCACTTGCAGATGAGTGTCTGGCTGATAGATGTGATTCGCAAGACGGGAATGGTTTGAATATTGGTATGGTGGTACAACAAAGTATGTAAAAAGCACTGTTTGAAGCTAACATAACATTGTGTATTATGATTTTGACATTATTTGATGTTTATACGTATGACAAATGTTTACTTATTATCCTACGTGTTACATATCAGTATTATTATATATTTTCAGTGAAATACAATCGTAAGTGCCGCGGTATATTCGGTCTAGTTTATGGACGATCAATGCAAACACGCAGATATGCTTTGTTGATAGATGTGACGGAAACACGTACGGATGGTTCGACTCTACGTTTGTTGTGTACACATTTCTGGTAATAAACATTTTTCTTGATTATAATAACATATTCAATTGTGTTTTTGTGAACGTATTTGATTTCTATACCTATGGACGATTTGTTTTTAACGAAATGTGGGTTACAAGTCAGTATTACGATATATTTTCAGTGAAAAAGAACCATTCATGCGGCGATATCTTTGACGTGACGTATGGATGAAGTACACGCACTTGCAGATGAGTGTCTGGCTGATATATGTAAATCGAAAGACTGGAATGGTTTGAATATTCGTATGGTGATACAACAAAGTATGTAAAAAGCACTGTTTGAAACTAACATCACATTGTATATTATGATTTTGACATTATTTGATGTTTATACGTATGACAAATGTTTACTTATTATCCTACGTGTTACATATCAGTATTATTATATATTTTCAGTGAAATACAATCGTAAGTGCCGCGGTATATTCGGTCTAGTTTATGGACGATCAATACAAACACGCAGATATGCTTTGTTGATAGATGTGACGGAAACACGTGAGGATGGTTCGACTCTACGTTTGTTGTGTACACATTTCTGGTAATAAACATTTTTCTTGATTATAATAACATATTCAATTGTGTTTTTGTGAACGTATTTGATTTCTATACCTATGGACGATTTGTTTTTAACGAAATGTGGGTTACAAGTCAGTATTACGATATATTTTCAGTGAAAGAGAACCATTCATGCGGCGAAATCTTTGACGTGACGTATGGATGAAGTACACGCACTTGAAGATGAGTGTCTGGCTGATATATGTAAATCGAAAGACTGGAATGGTTTGAATATTCGTATGGTGATACAACAAAGTATGTAAAAAGCACTGTTTGAAACTAACATCACATTGTATATTATGATTTTGACATTATTTGATGTTTATACGTATGACAAATGTTTACTTATTATCCTACGTGTTACATATCAGTATTATTATATATTTTCAGTGAAATACAATCGTAAGTGCCGCGGTATATTCGGTCTAGTTTATGGACAATCAATACAAACACGCAGATATGCTTTGTTGATAGATGTGACGGAAACACGTACGGATGGTTCGACTCTACGTTTGTTGTGTACACATTTCTGGTAATAAACTTTTTTCTTGATTATAATAACATATTGAATTGTGTTTTTGTGAACGTATTTGATTTCTATACCTATGGACGATTTGTTTTTAACGAAATGTGGGTTACAAGTCAGTATTACGATATATTTTCAGTGAAAAAGAACCATTCATGCGGCGAAATCTTTGACGTGACGTATGGATGAAGTACACCCACTTGCAGATGAGTGTCTGGCTGATAGATGTGATTCGCAAGACGGGAATGGTTTGAATATTGGTATGGTGGTACAACAAAGTATGTAAAAAGCACTGTTTGAAGCTAACATAACATTGTGTATTATGATTTTGACATTATTTGATGTTTATACGTATGACAAATGTTTACTTATTATCCTACGTGTTACATATCAGTATTATTATATATTTTCAGTGAAATACAATCGTAAGTGCCGCGGTATATTCGGTCTAGTTTATGGACGATCAATGCAAACACGCAGATATGCTTTGTTGATAGATGTGACGGAAACACGTACGGATGGTTCGACTCTACGTTTGTTGTGTACACATTTCTGGTAATAAACATTTTTCTTGATTATAATAACATATTCAATTGTGTTTTTGTGAACGTATTTGATTTCTATACCTATGGACGATTTGTTTTTAACGAAATGTGGGTTACAAGTCAGTATTACGATATATTTTCAGTGAAAGAGAACCATTCATGCGGCGAAATCTTTGACGTGACGTATGGATGAAGTACACGCACTTGCAGATGAGTGTCTGGCTGATATATGTAAATCGAAAGACTGGAATGGTTTGAATATTCGTATGGTGATACAACAAAGTATGTAAAAAGCACTGTTTGAAACTAACATCACATTGTATATTATGATTTTGACATTATTTGATGTTTATACGTATGACAAATGTTTACTTATTATCCTACGTGTTACATATCAGTATTATTATATATTTTCAGTGAAATACAATCGTAAGTGCCGCGGTATATTCGGTCTAGTTTATGGACGATCAATACAAACACGCAGATATGCTTTGTTGATAGATGTGACGGAAACACGTGAGGATGGTTCGACTCTACGTTTGTTGTGTACACATTTCTGGTAATAAACTTTTTTCTTGATTATAATAACATATTGAATTGTGTTTTTGTGAACGTATTTGATTTCTATACCTATGGACGATTTGTTTTTAACGAAATGTGGGTTACAAGTCAGTATTACGATATATTTTCAGTGAAAAAGAACCATTCATGCGGCGAAATCTTTGACGTGACGTATGGATGAAGTACACCCACTTGCAGATGAGTGTCTGGCTGATAGATGTGATTCGCAAGACGGGAATGGTTTGAATATTGGTATGGTGGTACAACAAAGTATGTAAAAAGCACTGTTTGAAGCTAACATAACATTGTGTATTATGATTTTGACATTATTTGATGTTTATACGTATGACAAATGTTTACTTATTATCCTACGTGTTACATATCAGTATTATTATATATTTTCAGTGAAATACAATCGTAAGTGCCGCGGTATATTCGGTCTAGTTTATGGACGATCAATGCAAACACGCAGATATGCTTTGTTGATAGATGTGACGGAAACACGTACGGATGGTTCGACTCTACGTTTGTTGTGTACACATTTCTGGTAATAAACATTTTTCTTGATTATAATAACATATTCAATTGTGTTTTTGTGAACGTATTTGATTTCTATACCTATGGACGATTTGTTTTTAATGAAATGTGGGTTACAAGTCAGTATTACGATATATTTTCAGTGAAAGAGAACCATTCATGCGGCGAAATCTTTGACGTGACGTATGGATGAAGTACACGCACTTGCAGATGAGTGTCTGGCTGATATATGTAAATCGAAAGACTGGAATGGTTTGAATATTCGTATGGTGATACAACAAAGTATGTAAAAAGCACTGTTTGAAACTAACATCACATTGTATATTATGATTTTGACATTATTTGATGTTTATACGTATGACAAATGTTTACTTATTATCCTACGTGTTACATATCAGTATTATTATATATTTTCAGTGAAATACAATCGTAAGTGCCGCGGTATATTCGGTCTAGTTTATGGACGATCAATACAAACACGCAGATATGCTTTGTTGATAGATGTGACGGAAACACGTGAGGATGGTTCGACTCTACGTTTGTTGTGTACACATTTCTGGTAATAAACTTTTTTCTTGATTATAATAACATATTGAATTGTGTTTTTGTGAACGTATTTGATTTCTATACCTATGGACGATTTGTTTTTAACGAAATGTGGGTTACAAGTCAGTATTACGATATATTTTCAGTGAAAAAGAACCATTCATGCGGCAAAATGTTTGACGTGACGTATGGATGAAGTACACGCACTTGCAAATGAGTATCTGGCTGATAGATGTGATTCGCAGGACGGGAATGGTTTGAATATTCGTATGGTGGTACAACAAAGTATGTAAAAAGCACTGTTTGAAGCTAACATAACATTGTGTATTATGATTTTGACATTATTTGATGTTTGAACGTATGACAAATGTTTACTTATTATCCTACGTGTTACATATCAGTATTATTATATATTTTCAGTGAAATACAATCGTTAGTGCCGCGGTATATTCGGTCTAGTTTATGGACGATCAATACAAACACGCAGATATGCTTTGTTGATAGATGTGACGGAAACACGTACGGATGGTTCGACTCTACGTTTGTTGTGTACACATTTCTGGTAATAAACTTTTTTCTTGATTATAATAACATATTGAATTGTGTTTTTGTGAACGTATTTGATTTCTATACCTATGGACGATTTGTTTTTAACGAAATGTGGGTTACAAGTCAGTATTACGATATATTTTCAGTGAAAAAGAACCATTCATGCGGCGAAATCTTTGACGTGACGTATGGATGAAGTACACCCACTTGCAGATGAGTGTCTGGCTGATAGATGTGATTCGCAAGACGGGAATGGTTTGAATATTGGTATGGTGGTACAACAAAGTATGTAAAAAGCACTGTTTGAAGCTAACATAACATTGTGTATTATGATTTTGACATTATTTGATGTTTATACGTATGACAAATGTTTACTTATTATCCTACGTGTTACATATCAGTATTATTATATATTTTCAGTGAAATACAATCGTAAGTGCCGCGGTATATTCGGTCTAGTTTATGGACGATCAATGCAAACACGCAGATATGCTTTGTTGATAGATGTGACGGAAACACGTACGGATGGTTCGACTCTACGTTTGTTGTGTACACATTTCTGGTAATAAACATTTTTCTTGATTATAATAACATATTCAATTGTGTTTTTGTGAACGTATTTGATTTCTATACCTATGGACGATTTGTTTTTAACGAAATGTGGGTTACAAGTCAGTATTACGATATATTTTCAGTGAAAGAGAACCATTCATGCGGCGAAATCTTTGACGTGACGTATGGATGAAGTACACGCACTTGAAGATGAGTGTCTGGCTGATATATGTAAATCGAAAGACTGGAATGGTTTGAATATTCGTATGGTGATACAACAAAGTATGTAAAAAGCACTGTTTGAAACTAACATCACATTGTATATTATGATTTTGACATTATTTGATGTTTATACGTATGACAAATGTTTACTTATTATCCTACGTGTTACATATCAGTATTATTATATATTTTCAGTGAAATACAATCGTAAGTGCCGCGGTATATTCGGTCTAGTTTATGGACAATCAATACAAACACGCAGATATGCTTTGTTGATAGATGTGACGGAAACACGTACGGATGGTTCGACTCTACGTTTGTTGTGTACACATTTCTGGTAATAAACTTTTTTCTTGATTATAATAACATATTGAATTGTGTTTTTGTGAACGTATTTGATTTCTATACCTATGGACGATTTGTTTTTAACGAAATGTGGGTTACAAGTCAGTATTACGATATATTTTCAGTGAAAAAGAACCATTCATGCGGCGAAATCTTTGACGTGACGTATGGATGAAGTACACCCACTTGCAGATGAGTGTCTGGCTGATAGATGTGATTCGCAAGACGGGAATGGTTTGAATATTGGTATGGTGGTACAACAAAGTATGTAAAAAGCACTGTTTGAAGCTAACATAACATTGTGTATTATGATTTTGACATTATTTGATGTTTATACGTATGACAAATGTTTACTTATTATCCTACGTGTTACATATCAGTATTATTATATATTTTCAGTGAAATACAATCGTAAGTGCCGCGGTATATTCGGTCTAGTTTATGGACGATCAATGCAAACACGCAGATATGCTTTGTTGATAGATGTGACGGAAACACGTACGGATGGTTCGACTCTACGTTTGTTGTGTACACATTTCTGGTAATAAACATTTTTCTTGATTATAATAACATATTCAATTGTGTTTTTGTGAACGTATTTGATTTCTATACCTATGGACGATTTTTTTAAACGAAATGTGGGTTACAAGTCAGTATTACGATATATTTTCAGTGAAAGAGAACCATTCATGCGGCGAAATCTTTGACGTGACGAATGGATGAAGTACACGCACTTGCAGATGAGTGTCTGGCTGATATATGTAAATCGAAAGACTGGAATGGTTTGAATATTCGTATGGTGATACAACAAAGTATGTAAAAAGCACTGTTTGAAACTAACATCACATTGTATATTATGATTTTGACATTATTTGATGTTTATACGTATGACAAATGTTTACTTATTATCCTACGTGTTACATATCAGTATTATTATATATTTTCAGTGAAATACAATCGTAAGTGCCGCGGTATATTCGGTCTAGTTTATGGACGATCAATACAAACACGCAGATATGCTTTGTTGATAGATGTGACGGAAACACGTGAGGATGGTTCGACTCTACGTTTGTTGTGTACACATTTCTGGTAATAAACTTTTTTCTTGATTATAATAACATATTGAATTGTGTTTTTGTGAACGTATTTGATTTCTATACCTATGGACGATTTGTTTTTAACGGAATGTGGGTTACAAGTCAGTATTACGATATATTTTCAGTGAAAAAGAACCATTCATGCGGCAAAATCTTTGACGTGACGTATGGATGAAGTACACGCACTTGCAGATGAGTATCTGGCTGATAGATGTGATTCGCAGGACGGGAATGGTTTGAATATTCGTATGGTGGTACAACAAAGTATGTAAAAAGCACTGTTTGAAGCTAACATAACATTGTGTATTATGATTTTGACATTATTTGATGTTTGAACGTATGACAAATGTTTACTTATTATCCTACGTGTTACATATCAGTAATATTATATATTTTCAGTGAAATACAATCGTTAGTGCCGCGGTATATTCGGTCTAGTTTATGGACGATCAATACAAACACGCAGATATGCTTTGTTGATAGATGTGACGGAAACACGTACGGATGGTTCGACTCTACGTTTGTTGTGTACACATTTCTGGTAATAAACATTTTTGTTGACTATAATAACATATTGAATTGTGTTTTTGTGAACGTATTTGATTTCTATACCTATGGACGATTTGTTTTTAACGAAATTTGGGTTACAAGTCAGTATTACGATATATTTTCAGTGAAAGAGAACCATTCATGCGGCGAAATCTTTGACGTGACGTATGGATGAAGTACACCCACTTGCAGATGAGTGTCTGGCTGATAGATGTGATTCGCAAGACGGGAATGGTTTGAATATTCGTATGGTGGTACAACAAAGTATGTAAAAAGCACTGTTTGAAGCTAACATAACATTGTGTATTATGATTTTGACATTATTTGATGTTTATACGTATGACAAATGTTTACTTATTATCCTACGTGTTACATATCAGTATTATTATATATTTTCAGTGAAATACAATCGTAAGTGCCGCGGTATATTCGGTCTAGTTTATGGACGATCAATGCAAACACGCAGATATGCTTTGTTGATAGATGTGACGGAAACACGTACGGATGGTTCGACTCTACGTTTGTTGTGTACACATTTCTGGTAATAAACATTTTTCTTGATTATAATAACATATTCAATTGTGTTTTTGTGAACGTATTTGATTTCTATACCTATGGACGATTTGTTTTTAACGAAATGTGGGTTACAAGTCAGTATTACGATATATTTTCAGTGAAAGAGAACCATTCATGCGGCGAAATCTTTGACGTGACGTATGGATGAAGTACACGCACTTGAAGATGAGTGTCTGGCTGATATATGTAAATCGAAAGACTGGAATGGTTTGAATATTCGTATGGTGATACAACAAAGTATGTAAAAAGCACTGTTTGAAACTAACATCACATTGTATATTATGATTTTGACATTATTTGATGTTTATACGTATGACAAATGTTTACTTATTATCCTACGTGTTACATATCAGTATTATTATATATTTTCAGTGAAATACAATCGTAAGTGCCGCGGTATATTCGGTCTAGTTTATGGACAATCAATACAAACACGCAGATATGCTTTGTTGATAGATGTGACGGAAACACGTACGGATGGTTCGACTCTACGTTTGTTGTGTACACATTTCTGGTAATAAACTTTTTTCTTGATTATAATAACATATTGAATTGTGTTTTTGTGAACGTATTTGATTTCTATACCTATGGACGATTTGTTTTTAACGAAATGTGGGTTACAAGTCAGTATTACGATATATTTTCAGTGAAAAAGAACCATTCATGCGGCGAAATCTTTGACGTGACGTATGGATGAAGTACACCCACTTGCAGATGAGTGTCTGGCTGATAGATGTGATTCGCAAGACGGGAATGGTTTGAATATTGGTATGGTGGTACAACAAAGTATGTAAAAAGCACTGTTTGCAGCTAAAATAACATTGTGTATTATGATTTTGACATTATTTGATGTTTATACGTATGACAAATGTTTACTTATTATCCTACGTGTTACATATCAGTATTATTATATATTTTCAGTGAAATACAATCGTTAGTGCCGCGGTATATTCGGTCTAGTTTATGGACGATCAATGCAAACACGCAGATATGCTTTGTTGATAGATGTGACGGAAACACGTACGGATGGTTCGACTCTACGTTTGTTGTGTACACATTTCTGGTAATAAACATTTTTCTTGATTATAATAACATATTCAATTGTGTTTTTGTGAACGTATTTGATTTCTATACCTATGGACGATTTTTTTAAACGAAATGTGGGTTACAAGTCAGTATTACGATATATTTTCAGTGAAAGAGAACCATTCATGCGGCGAAATCTTTGACGTGACGTATGGATGAAGTACACGCACTTGCAGATGAGTGTCTGGCTGATATATGTAAATCGAAAGACTGGAATTGTTTGAATATTCGTATGGTGATACAACAAAGTATGTAAAAAGCACTGTTTGAAACTAACATCACATTGTATATTATGATTTTGACATTATTTGATGTTTATACGTATGACAAATGTTTACTTATTATCCTACGTGTTACATATCAGTATTATTATATATTTTCAGTGAAATACAATCGTAAGTGCCGCGGTATATTCGGTCTAGTTTATGGACGATCAATACAAACACGCAGATATGCTTTGTTGATAGATGTGACGGAAACACGTGAGGATGGTTCGACTCTACGTTTGTTGTGTACACATTTCTGGTAATAAACTTTTTTCTTGATTATAATAACATATTGAATTGTGTTTTTGTGAACGTATTTGATTTCTATACCTATGGACGATTTGTTTTTAACGAAATGTGGGTTACAAGTCAGTATTACGATATATTTTCAGTGAAAAAGAACCATTCATGCGGCAAAATCTTTGACGTGACGTATGGATGAAGTACACGCACTTGCAGATGAGTATCTGGCTGATAGATGTGATTCGCAGGACGGGAATGGTTTGAATATTCGTATGGTGGTACAACAAAGTATGTAAAAAGCACTGTTTGAAGCTAACATAACATTGTGTATTATGATTTTGACATTATTTGATGTTTGAACGTATGACAAATGTTTACTTATTATCCTACGTGTTACATATCAGTATTATTATATATTTTCAGTGAAATACAATCGTTAGTGCCGCGGTATATTCGGTCTAGTTTATGGACGATCAATACAAACACGCAGATATGCTTTGTTGATAGATGTGACGGAAACACGTACGGATGGTTCGACTCTACGTTTGTTGTGTACACATTTCTGGTAATAAACATTTTTGTTGACTATAATAACATATTGAATTGTGTTTTTGTGAACGTATTTGATTTCTATACCTATGGACGATTTGTTTTTAACGAAATTTGGGTTACAAGTCAGTATTACGATATATTTTCAGTGAAAGAGAACCATTCATGCGGCGAAATCTTTGACGTGACGTATGGATGAAGTACACCCACTTGCAGATGAGTGTCTGGCTGATAGATGTGATTCGCAAGACGGGAATGGTTTGAATATTCGTATGGTGGTACAACAAAGTATGTAAAAAGCACTGTTTGAAGCTAACATAACATTGTGTATTATGATTTTGACATTATTTGATGTTTATACGTATGACAAATGTTTACTTATTATCCTACGTGTTACATATCAGTATTATTATATATTTTCAGTGAAATACAATCGTAAGTGCCGCGGTATATTCGGTCTAGTTTATGGACAATCAATACAAACACGCAGATATGCTTTGTTGATAGATGTGACGGAAACACGTACGGATGGTTCGACTCTACGTTTGTTGTGTACACATTTCTGGTAATAAACATTTTTCTTGATTATAATAACATATTGAATTGTGTTTTTGTGAACGTATTTGATTTCTATACCTATGGACGATTTGTTTTTAACGAAATTTGGGTTACAAGTCAGTATTACGATATATTTTCAGTGAAAGAGAACCATTCATGCGGCGAAATCTTTGACGTGACGTATCGATGAAGTACACCCACTTGCAGATGAGTGTCTGGCTGACAGATGTGATTGGCAAGACGGGAATGGTTTGAATATTCGTATGGTGATACAACAAAGTATGTAAAAAGCACTGTTTGAAACTAACATCACATTGTATATTATGTTTGTGACATTATTTGTTGTTTATACGCATTACAAATATTTTCTTATTGTCCTACGTGTTACATATCAGTATTATTATATATTTTCAGTGAAATACAATCGTAAGTGCCGCGGTATATTCGGTCTAGTTTATGGACGATGTATACTGACACGCAGATATGCTTTGTTGATAGATGTGACGGAAACACGTACGGATGGTTCGACTCTACGTTTGTTGTGTACACATTTCTGGTGATAAACATTTTTCTTGATTATAATAACATATTGAATTGTGTTTTTGTGAACGTATTTGATTTCTATACCTATGGACGATTTGTTTTTAACGAAATGTGGGTTACAAGTCAGTATTACGATATATTTTTAGTGAAAGAGAACCATTCATGCGGCGAAATCTTTGACGTGACGTATGGATGAAGTACACGCACTTGGAGATGAGTATCTGGCTGATAGATGTGATTCGCAAGACGGGAATGGTTTGAATATTCGTATGGTGGTACAACAAAGTATGTAAAAAGCACTGTTCGAAACTAACATCACATTGTATATTATGATTTTGACATTATTTGATGTTTAAACGTATGACAAATGTTTACTTATTATCCTACGTGTTACATATCAGTATTATTATATAATTTCAGTGAAATACAATCGTAATTGCCGCGGTATATTCGGTCTAGTTTATGGACGATCAATACAAACACGCAGATATGCTTTGTTGATAGATGTGACGGAAACACGTACGGATGGTTCGACTCTACGTTTGTTGTGTACACATTTCTGGTAATAAACTTTTTTCTTGATTATAATAACATATTGAATTGTGTTTTTGTGAACGTATTTGATTTCTATACCTATGGACGATTTGTTTTTAACGAAATGTGGGTTACAAGTCAGTATTACGATATATTTTCAGTGAAAGAGAACCATTCATGCGGCGAAATCTTTGACGTGACGTATGGATGAAGTACACCCACTTGCAGATGAGTGTCTGGCTGATAGATTTAATTCCCAAGACGGGAATGGTTTGAATATTCGTATGGTGGTACAACAAAGTATGTAAAAAGCACTGTTTGAAGCTAACATAACATTGTGTATTATGATTTTGACATTATTTGATGTTTATACGTATGAAATGTTTACTTATTATCCTACGTGTTACATATCAGTATTATTATATATTTTCAGTGAAATGCAATCGTAAGTGCCGCGGTATATTCGGTCTAGTTTATGGACGATCAATGCAAACACGCAGATATGCTTTGTTGATAGATGTGACGGAAACACGTACGGATGGTTCGACTCTACGTTTGTTGTGTACACATTTCTGGTAATAAACATTTTTCTTGATTATAATAACATATTGAATTGTGTTTTTGTGAACGTATTTGATTTCTATACCTATGGACGATTTGTTTTTAACGAAATTTGGGTTACAAGTCAGTATTACGATATATTTTCAGTGAAAGAGAACCATTCATGCGGCGAAATCTTTGACGTGACGTATCGATGAAGTACACCCACTTGCAGATGAGTGTCTGGCTGACAGATGTGATTCGCAAGACGGGAATGGTTTGAATATTCGTATGGTGATACAACAAAGTATGTAAAAAGCACTGTTTGAAACTAACATCACATTGTATATTATGTTTGTGACATTATTTGTTGTTTATACGCATTACAAATATTTTCTGATTGTCCTACGTGTTACATATCAGTATTATTATATATTTTCAGTGAAATACAATCGTAAGTGCCGCGGTATATTCGGTCTAGTTTATGGACGATGTATACTGACACGCAGATATGCTTTGTTGATAGATGTGACGGAAACACGTACGGATGGTTCGACTCTACGTTTGTTGTGTACACATTTCTGGTGATAAACATTTTTCTTGATTATAATAACATATTGAATTGTGTTTTTGTGAACGTATTTGATTTCTATACCTATGGACGATTTGTTTTTAACGAAATGTTTGTTACAAGTCAGTATTACAATATATTTTTAGTGAAAGAGAACCATTCATGCGGCGAAATCTTTGACGTGACGTATGGATGAAGTACACGCACTTGCAGATGAGTATCTGGCTGATAGATGATGTGATTCGCAAGACGGGAATGGTTTGAATATTCGTATGGTGGTACAACAAAGTATGTAAAAAGCACTGTTCGAAACTAACATCACATTGTATATTATGATTTTGACATTATTTGATGTTTAAACGTATGACAAATGTTTACTTATTATCCTACGCGTTACATATCAGTATTATTATATATTTTCAGTGAAATACAATCGTAAGTGCCGCGGTATATTCGGTCTAGTTTATGGACGATCAATACAAACACGCAGATATGCTTTGTTGATAGATGTGACGGAAACACGTACGGATGGTTCGACTCTACGTTTGTTGTGTACACATTTCTGGTAATAAACATTTTTCTTGATTATAATAACATAATTATTGAATTGTGTTTTTGTGAACGTATTTGATTTCTATACATATGGACGATTCGTTTTTAACGAAATGTAGGTTACAAGTCAGTATTACGATATATTTTCAGTGAAAGAGAACCATTCATGCGGCGAAATCTTTGACGTGACGTATGGATGAAGAACACGCACTTGTAGATGAGTGTCTGGCTGATAGATGTGATTCGCAAGACGGGAATGGTTTGAATATTCGTATGGTGGTACAACAAAGTATGTAAAAAGCACTGTTTGAAGCTAACATAACATTGTGTATTATGATTTTGACATTATTTGATGTTTATACGTATGACAAATGTTTACTTATTATCCTACGCGTTACATATCAGTATTATTATATATTTTCAGTGAAATACAATCGTAAGTGCCGCGGTATATTCGGTCTAGTTTATGGACGATCAATACAAACACGCAGATATGCTTTGTAGATAGATGTGACGGAAACACGTACGGATGGTTCGACTCTACGTTTGTTGTGTACACATTTCTGGTAATAAACATTTTTCTTGATTATAATAACATATTGAATTGTGTTTTTGTGAACGTATTTGATTTCTTTACCTATGGACGATTTGTTTTTAACGAAATGTGGGTTACAAGTCAGTATTACGATATATTTTCAGTGAGAGAGAACCATTCATGCGGCGAAATCTTTGACGTGACGTATGGATGAAGTACACCCACTTGCAGATGAGTGTCTGGCTGATAGATGTGATTCGCAAGACGGGAATGGTTTGAATATTCGTATTGTGGTACAACAAAGTATGTAAAAAGCACTGTTTGAAACTAACATCACATTGTATATTATGATTTTGACATTATTTGATGTTTATACGTATGACAAATGTTTACTTATTATCCTACGTGTTACATATCAGTATTATTATATATTTTCAGTGAAATACAATCGTAAGTGCCGCGGTATATTCGGTCTAGTTTATGGACGATCAATACAAACACGCAGATATGCTTTGTTGATAGATGTGACGGAAACTCGTACGGATGGTTCGACTCTACGTTTGTTGTGTACACATTTCTGGTAATAAACATTTTTCTTGATTATAATAACATAATTATTGAATTGTGTTTTTGTGAACGTATTTGATTTCTATACCTACGGACCATTTGTTTTTAACGAAATGTGGGTTACAAGTCAGTATTACGATATATTTTCAGTGAAAGAGAACCATTCATGCGGCGAAACCTTTGACGTGACGTATGGACGAAGTACACGCACTTGCAGATGAGTGTCTGGCTGATAGATGTGATTTGCAAGACGGAAATGGTTTGAATATTCGTATGGTGGTACAACAAAGTATGTAAAAAGCACTGTTTGAAACTAACATCACATTGTATATTATGATTTTGACATTATTTGATGTTTATACGCGTGACAAATGTTTACTTATTATCCTACGTGTTACATATCAGTATTATTATATATTTTCAGTGAAATACAATCGTAAGTGCCGCGGTATATTCGGTCTAGGTTATGGACGATCAATACAAACACGCAGATATGCTTTGTTGATAGATGTGACGGAAACACGTACGGATGGTTCGACGCTACGTATGTTGTGTACACATTTCTGGTAATAAACATTTTTCTTGATTATAATAACATATTGAATTGTGTTTTTGTGAGCGTATTTGATTTCTATACCTATGGACGATTTGTTTTTAACGAAATGTGGGTTACAAGTCAGTATTACGATATATTTTCAGTGAAAGAGAACCATTCATGCGGCGAAATCTTTGACGTGACGTATGGATGAAGTACACGCACTTGCAGATGAGTGTCTGGCTGATAGATGTGATTTGCAAGACGGGAATGGTTTGAATATTCGTATGGTGGTACAACAAAGTATGTAAAAAGCACTGTTTGAAACTAACATCACATTGTATATTATGATTTTGACATTATTTGATGTTTATACGTATGAAATGTTTACTTATTATCCTACGTGTTACATATCAGTATTATTATATATTTTCAGTGAAATACAATCATAAGTGCCGCGGTATATTCGGTCTAGGTTATGGACGATCAATACAAACACGCAGATATGCTTTGTTGATAGATGTGACGGAAACACGTACGGATGGTTCGACGCTACGTTTGTTGTGTACACATTTCTGGTAATAAACTTTTTTCTTGATTATAATAACATATTGAATTGTGTTTTTGTGAACGTATTTGATTTCTATACCTATGGACGATTTGTTTTTAACGAAATGTGGGTTACAAGTCAGTATTACGATATATTTTCAGTGAAAGAGAACCATTCATGCGGCGAAATCTTTGACGTGACGTATGGATGAAGTACACGCAATTGCAGATGAGTGTCTGGCTGATAGATGTGATTCGCAAGACGGGAATGGTTTGAATATTCGTATGGTGGTACAACAAAGTATGTAAAAAGCACTGTTTGAAACTAACATCACATTGTATATTATGATTTTGACATTATTTGATGTTTATACGTATGACAAATGTTTACTTATTATCCTACGCGTTACATATCAGTATTATTATATATTTTCAGTGAAATACAATCGTAAGTGCCGCGGTATATTCGGTCTAGTTTATGGACGATCAATACAAACACGCAGATATGCTTTGTTGATAGATGTGACGGAAACACGTACGGATGGTTCGACTCTACGTTTGTTGTGTACACATTTCTGGTAATAAACATTTTTCTTGATTATAATAACATAATTATTGAATTGTGTTTTTGTGAACGTATTTGATTTCTATACATATGGACGATTCGTTTTTAACGAAATGTAGGTTACAAGTCAGTATTACGATATATTTTCAGTGAAAGAGAACCATTCATGCGGCGAAATCTTTGACGTGACGTATGGATGAAGAACACGCACTTGTAGATGAGTGTCTGGCTGATAGATGTGATTCGCAAGACGGGAATGGTTTGAATATTCGTATGGTGGTACAACAAAGTATGTAAAAAGCACTGTTTGAAGCTAACATAACATTGTGTATTATGATTTTGACATTATTTGATGTTTATACGTATGACAAATGTTTACTTATTATCCTACGCGTTACATATCAGTATTATTATATATTTTCAGTGAAATACAATCGTAAGTGCCGCGGTATATTCGGTCTAGTTTATGGACGATCAATACAAACACGCAGATATGCTTTGTAGATAGATGTGACGGAAACACGTACGGATGGTTCGACTCTACGTTTGTTGTGTACACATTTCTGGTAATAAACATTTTTCTTGATTATAATAACATATTGAATTGTGTTTTTGTGAACGTATTTGATTTCTTTACCTATGGACGATTTGTTTTTAACGAAATGTGGGTTACAAGTCAGTATTACGATATATTTTCAGTGAGAGAGAACCATTCATGCGGCGAAATCTTTGACGTGACGTATGGATGAAGTACACCCACTTGCAGATGAGTGTCTGGCTGATAGATGTGATTCGCAAGACGGGAATGGTTTGAATATTCGTATTGTGGTACAACAAAGTATGTAAAAAGCACTGTTTGAAACTAACATCACATTGTATATTATGATTTTGACATTATTTGATGTTTATACGTATGACAAATGTTTACTTATTATCCTACGTGTTACATATCAGTATTATTATATATTTTCAGTGAAATACAATCGTAAGTGCCGCGGTATATTCGGTCTAGTTTATGGACGATCAATACAAACACGCAGATATGCTTTGTTGATAGATGTGACGGAAACTCGTACGGATGGTTCGACTCTACGTTTGTTGTGTACACATTTCTGGTAATAAACATTTTTCTTGATTATAATAACATAATTATTGAATTGTGTTTTTGTGAACGTATTTGATTTCTATACCTACGGACCATTTGTTTTTAACGAAATGTGGGTTACAAGTCAGTATTACGATATATTTTCAGTGAAAGAGAACCATTCATGCGGCGAAACCTTTGACGTGACGTATGGACGAAGTACACGCACTTGCAGATGAGTGTCTGGCTGATAGATGTGATTTGCAAGACGGAAATGGTTTGAATATTCGTATGGTGGTACAACAAAGTATGTAAAAAGCACTGTTTGAAACTAACATCACATTGTATATTATGATTTTGACATTATTTGATGTTTATACGTGTGACAAATGTTTACTTATTATCCTACGTGTTACATATCAGTATTATTATATATTTTCAGTGAAATACAATCGTAAGTGCCGCGGTATATTCGGTCTAGGTTATGGACGATCAATACAAACACGCAGATATGCTTTGTTGATAGATGTGACGGAAACACGTACGGATGGTTCGACGCTACGTTTGTTGTGTACACATTTCTGGTAATAAACATTTTTCTTGATTATAATAACATATTGAATTGTGTTTTTGTGAGCGTATTTGATTTCTATACCTATGGACGATTTGTTTTTAACGAAATGTGGGTTACAAGTCAGTATTACGATATATTTTCAGTGAAAAAGAACCATTCATGCGGCGAAATCTTTGACGTGACGTATGGATGAGGTACACGCACTTGCAGATGAGTGTCTGGCTGATAGATGTGATTTGCAAGACGGGAATGGTTTGAATATTCGTATGGTGGTACAACAAAGTATGTAAAAAGCACTGTTTGAAACTAACATCACATTGTATATTATGATTTTGACATTATTTGAAGTTTATACGTATGAAATGTTTACTTATTATCCTACGTGTTACATATCAGTATTATTATATATTTTCAGTGAAATACAATCATAAGTGCCGCGGTATATTCGGTCTAGGTTATGGACGATCAATACAAACACGCAGATATGTTTTGTTGATAGATGTGACGGAAACACGTACGGATGGTTCGACGCTACGTTTGTTGTGTACACATTTCTGGTAATAAACTTTTTTCTTGATTATAATAACATATTGAATTGTGTTTTTGTGAACGTATTTGATTTCTATACCTATGGACGATTTGTTTTTAACGAAATGTGGGTTACAAGTCAGTATTACGATATATTTTCAGTGAAAAAGAACCATTCATGCGGCGAAATCTTTGACGTGACGTATGGATGAAGTACACGCACTTGCAGATGAGTGTCTGGCTGATAGATGTGATTTGCAAGACGGGAATGGTTTGAATATTCGTATGGTGGTACAACAAAGTATGTAAAAAGCACTGTTTGAAACTAACATCACATTGTATATTATGATTTTGACATTATTTGATGTTTATACGTATGAAATGTTTACTTATTATCCTACGTGTTACATATCAGTATTATTATATATTTTCAGTGAAATACAATCATAAGTGCCGCGGTATATTCGGTCTAGGTTATGGACGATCAATACAAACACGCAGATATGTTTTGTTGATAGATGTGACGGAAACACGTACGGATGGCTCGACTCTACGTTTGTTGTGTACACATTTCTGGTAATAAACTTTTTTCTTGATTATAATAACATATTGAATTGTGTTTTTGTGAACGTATTTGATTTCTATACCTATGGACGATTTGTTTTTAACGAAATGTGGGTTACAAGTCAGTATTACGATATATTTTCAGTGAAAGAGAACCATTCATGCGGCGAAATCTTTGACGTGACGTATGGATGAAGTACATGCACTTGCTAATGAGTGTCTGGCTGATATATGTGAATCAAAAGACTGGAATGGTTTATATATTCGTATGGTGGTACAACAAAGTATGTAAAAAGCACTGTTTGAAGCTGACATAACATTGTATATTATGATTTTGACATTATTTGATGTTTATACGTATGACAAATGTTTACTTATTATCCTACGTGTTACATATCAGTATTATTATATATTTTCAGTGAAATACAATCGTAAGTGCCGCGGTATATTCGGTCTAGTTTATGGACGATCAATACAAACACGCAGATATGCTTTGTTGATAGATGTGACGGAAACACGTACGGATGGTTCGACTCTGCGTTTGTTGTGTACACATTTCTGGTAATAAACATTTTTCTTGATTATAATAACATAATTATTGAATTGTGTTTTTGTGAACGTATTTGATTTCTATACCTACGGACGATTTGTTTTTAACGAAATGTGGGTTACAAGTCAGTATTACGATATATTTTCAGTGAAAGAGAACCATTCATGCGGCGAAATCTTTGACGTGATGTTTGGATGAAGTACACGCACTTGCAGATGAGTGTCTGGCTGATAGATGTGATTCGCAAGACGGAAATGGTTTGAATATTCGTATGGTGGTACAACAAAGTATGTAAAAAGCACTGTTTGAAACTAACATCACATTGTATATTATGATTTTGACATTATTTGATGTTTATACGTATGACAAATGTTTACTTATTATCCTACGTGTTACATATCAGTATTATTATATATTTTCAGTGAAATACAATCGTAAGTGCCGCGGTATATTCGGTCTAGGTTATGGACGATCAATACAAACACGCAGATATGCTTTGTTGATAGATGTGACGGAAACACGTACGGATGGTTCGACTCTGCGTTTGTTGTGTACACATTTCTGGTAATAAACATTTTTCTTGATTAAAATAACATATTGAATTGTGTTTTAGTGAGCGTATTTGATTTCTATACCTATGGACGATTTGTTTTTAACGAAATGTGGGTTACAAGTCAGTATTACGATATATTTTCAGTGAAAGAGAACCATTCATGCGGCGAAATCTTTGACGTGACGTATGGATGAAGTACACGCACTTGCAGATGAGTGTCTGGCTGATAGATGTGATTTGCAAGACGGGAATGGTTTGAATATTCGTATGGTGGTACAACAAAGTATGTAAAAAGCACTGTTTGAAACTAACATCACATTGTATATTATGATTTTGACATTATTTGATGTTTATACGTATGAAATGTTTACTTATTATCCTACGTGTTACATTTCAGTATTATTATATATTTTCAGTGAAATACAATCGTAAGTGCCGCGGTATATTCGGTCTAGGTTATGGACGATCAATTCAAACACGCAGATATGCTTTGTTGATAGATGTGACGGAAACACGTACGGATGGTTCGACTCTACGTTTGTTGTGTACACATTTCTGGTAATAAACATTTTTCTTGATTATAATAACATATTGAATTGTGTTTTTGTGAACGTATTTGATTTCTATACCTATGGACGATTTGTATTTAACGAAATGTGGGTTACAAGTCAGTATTACGATATATTTTCAGTGAAAGAGAACCATTCATGCGGCGAAATCTTTGACGTGACGTATGGATGAAGTACACGCAATTGCAGATGAGTGTCTGGCTGATAGATGTGATTCGCAAGACGGGAATGGTTTGAATATTCGTATGGTGGTACAACAAAGTATGTCAAAAGCACTGTTTGAAACTAACATCACATTGTATATTATGATTTTGACATTATTTGATATTTATACGTATGAAATGTTTACTTATTATCCTACGTGTTACATATCAGTATTATTATATATTTTCAGTGAAATACAAACATAAGTGCCGCGGTATATTCGGTCTAGGTTATGGACGATCAATACAAACACGCAGATATGCTTTGTTGATAGATGTGACGGAAACACGTGCGGATGGTTCGACTCTACGTTTGTTGTGTACACATTTCTGGTAATAAACATTTTTCTTGATTATAATAACATAATTATTGAATTGTGTTTTTGTGAGCGTATTTGATTTCTATACCTATGGTCGATTTGTTTTTAACGAAATGTGGGTTACAAGTCAGTATTACGATATATTTTCAGTGAAAGAGAACCATTCATGCGGCGAAATCTTTGACGTGACGTTTGGATGAAGTACACGCACTTGCAGACGAGTGTCTGGCTGATATATGTGAATCGCAAGACGGGAATGGTTTGAATATTCGTATGGTGGTACAACAAAGTATGTAAAAAGCACTGTTTGAAACTAACATCACATTGTATATTATGATTTTGACATTATTTGATGTTTATACGTATGACAAATGTTTACTTATTATCCTACGTGTTACATATCAGTATTATTATATATTTTCAGTGAAATACAATCATAAGTGCCGCGGTATATTCGGTCTAGGTTATGGACGATCAATACAAACACGCAGATATGCTTTGTTGATAGATGTGACGGAAACACGTACGGATGGTTCGACTCTACGTTTGTTGTGTACACATTTCTGGTAATAAACATCTTTCTTGATTATAATAACATAATTATTAAATTGTGTTTTTGTGAACGTATTTGATTTCTATACCTACGGACGATTTGTTTTTAACGAAATGTGGGTTACAAGTCAGTATTACGATATATTTTCAGTGAAAGAGAACCATTCATGCGGCGAAATCTTTGACGTGACGTTTGGATGAAGTACACGCACTTGCAGATGAGTGTCTGGCTGATAGATGTGATTTGCAAGACTGGAATGGTTTATATATTCGTATAGTGGTACAACAAAGTATGTAAAAAGCACTGTTTGAAACTAACATCACATTGTATATTATGATTTTGACATTATTTGATGTTTATACGTATGACAAATGTTTACTTATTATCCTACGTGTTACATATCAGTATTATTATATATTTTCAGTGAAATACAATCATAAGTGCCGCGGTATATTCGGTCTAGTTTATGGACGATCAATACAAACACGCAGATATGCTTTGTTGATAGATGTGACGGAAACACGTACGGATGGTTCGACTCTACGTTTGTTGTGTACACATTTCTGGTAATAAACATTTTTCTTGATTATAATAACATAATTATTAAATTGTGTTTTTGTGAACGTATTTGATTTCTATACATACGGACGATTTGTTTTTAACGAAATGTGGGTTACAAGTCAGTATTACGATATATTTTCAGTGAAAGAGAACCATTCATGCGGCGAAATCTTTGACGTGATGTTTGGATGAAGTACACGCACTTGCAGATGAATGTCTGGCTGATAGATGTGATTCGCAAGACGGAAATGGTTTGAATATTCGTATGGTGGTACAACAAAGTATGTAAAAAGCACTGTTTGAAACTAACATCACATTGTATATTATGATTTTGACATTATTTGATGTTTATACGTATGACAAATGTTTACTTATTATCCTACGTGTTACATATCAGTATTATTATATATTTTCAGTGAAATACAATCGTAAGTGCCGCGGTATATTCGGTCTAGGTTATGGACGATCAATACAAACACGCAGATATGCTTTGTTGATAGATGTGACGGAAACACGTACGGATGGTTCGACTCTACGTTTGTTGTGTACACATTTCTGGTAATAAACATTTTTCTTGATTAAAATAACATATTGAATTGTGTTTTTGTGAGCGTATTTGATTTCTATACCTATGGACGATTTGTTTTTAACGAAATGTGGGTTACAAGTCAGTATTACGATATATTTTCAGTGAAAGAGAACCATTCATGCGGCGAAATCTTTGACGTGACGTATGGATATAGTACACGCACTTGCAGATGAGTGTCTGGCTGATAGATGTGATCTGCAAGACGGGAATGGTTTGAATATTCGTATGGTGGTACAACAAAGTATGTCAAAAGCACTGTTTGAAACTAACATCACATTGTATATTATGATTTTGACATTATTTTATGTTCATACGTATGAAATGTTTACTTATTATCCTACGTGTTACATATCAGTATTATTATATATTTTCAGTGAAATACAATCGTAAGTGCCGCGGTATATTCGGTCTAGGTTATGGACGATCAATACAAACACGCAGATATGCTTTGTTGATAGATGTGACGGAAACACGTACGGATGGTTCGACTCTACGTTTGTTGTGTACACATTTCTGGTAATAAACATTTTTCTTGATTATAATAACATAATTATTAAATTGTGTTTTTGTGAACGTATTTGATTTCTATACCTATGGACGATTTGTTTTTAACGAAATGTGGGTTACAAGTCAGTATTACGATATATTTTCAGTGAAAGAGAACCATTCATGCGGCGAAATCTTTGACGTGACGTATGGATGAAGTACACGCACTTGCAGATGAGTGTCTGGCTGATAGATGTGATTCGCAAGACGGGAATGGTTTGAATATTCGTATGGTGGTACAACAAAGTATGTATAAAGCACTGTTTGAAACTAACATCACATTGTATATTATGATTTTGACATTATTTGATATTTATACGTATGAAATGTTTACTTATTATCCTACGTGTTACATATCAGTATTATTATATATTTTCAGTGAAATACAAACATAAGTGCCGCGGTATATTCGGTCTAGGTTATGGACGATCAATACAAACACGCAGATATGCTTTGTTGATAGATGTGACGGAAACTCGTACGGATGGTTCGACTCTACGTTTGTTGTGTACACATTTCTGGTAATAAACATTTTTCTTGATTATAATAACATAATTATTAAATTGTGTTTTTGTGAACGTATTTGATTTCTATACCTACGGACGATTTGTTTTTAACGAAATGTGGGTTACAAGTCAGTATTACGATATATTTTCAGTGAAAGAGAACCATTCATGCGGCGAAATCTTTGACGTGACGTTTGAATGAAGTACATGCACTTGCAAATGAGTGTCTGGCTGATAGATGTGATTCGCAAGACTGGAATGGTTTATATATTCGTATGGTGGTACAACAAAGTATGTAAAAAGCACTGTTTGAAACTAACATCACATTGTATATTATGATTTTGACATTATTTGATGTTTATACGTATGACAAATGTTTACTTATTATCCTACGTGTTACATATCAGTATTATTATATATTTTCAGTGAAATACAATCATAAGTGCCGCGGTATATTCGGTCTAGTTTATGGACGATCAATACAAACACGCAGATATGCTTTGTTGATAGATGTGACGGAAACACGTACGGATGGTTCGACTCTACGTTTGTTGTGTACACATTTCTGGTAATAAACATTTTTCTTGATTATAATAACATAATTATTGAATTGTGTTTTTGTGAACGTATTTGATTTCTATACCTACGGACGATTTGTTTTTAACGAAATGTGGGTTACAAGTCAGTATTACGATATATTTTCAGTGAAAGAGAACCATTCATGCGGCGAAATCTTTGACGTGATGTTTGGATGAAGTACACGCACTTGCAGATGAGTGTCTGGCTGATAGATGTGATTCGCAAGACGGAAATGGTTTGAATATTCGTATGGTGGTACAACAAAGTATGTAAAAAGCACTGTTTGAAACTAACATCACATTGTATATTAAGATTTTGACATTATTTGATGTTTATACGTATGAAATGTTTACTTATTATCCTACGTGTTACATATCAGTATTATTATATATTTTCAGTGAAATACAATCGTAAGTGCCGCGGTATATTCGGTCTAGGTTATGGACGATCAATACAAACACGCAGATATGCTTTGTTGATAGATGTGACGGAAACACGTACGGATGGTTCGACTCTACGTTTGTTGTGTACACATTTCTGGTAATAAACATTTTTCTTGATTATAATAACATATTGAATTGTGTTTTTGTGAACGTGTTTGATTTCTATACCTATGGACGATTTGTTTTTAACGAAATGTGGGTTACAAGTCAGTATTACGATATATTTTCAGTGAAAGAGAACCATTCATGCGGCGAAATCTTTGACGTGACGTATGGATGAAGTACACGCACTTGCAGATGAGTGTCTGGCTGATAGATGTGATTCGCAAGACGGGAATGGTTTGAATATTCGTATGGTGGTACAACAAAGTATGTATAAAGCACTGTTTGAAACTAACATCACATTGTATATTATGATTTTGACATTATTTGATATTTATACGTATGAAATGTTTACTTATTATCCTACGTGTTACATATCAGTATTATTATATATTTTCAGTGAAATACAAACATAAGTGCCGCGGTATATTCGGTCTAGGTTATGGACGATCAATACAAACACGCAGATATGCTTTGTTGATAGATGTGACGGAAACTCGTACGGATGGTTCGACTCTACGTTTGTTGTGTACACATTTCTGGTAATAAACATTTTTCTTGAGTATAATAACATAATTATTAAATTGTGTTTTTGTGAACGTATTTGATTTCTATACCTACGGACGATTTGTTTTTAACGAAATGTGGGTTACAAGTCAGTATTACGATATATTTTCAGTGAAAGAGAACCATTCATGCGGCGAAATCTTTGACGTGACGTTTGGATGAAGTACACGCACTTGCAAATGAGTGTCTGGCTGATAGATGTGATTCGCAAGACTGGAATGGTTTATATATTCGTATGGTGGTACAACAAAGTATGTAAAAAGCACTGTTTGAAACTAACATCACATTGTATATTATGATTTTGACATTATTTGATGTTTATACGTATGACAAATGTTTACTTATTATCCTACGTGTTACATATCAGTATTATTATATATTTTCAGTGAAATACAATCATAAGTGCCGCGGTATATTCGGTCTAGTTTATGGACGATCAATACAAACACGCAGATATGCTTTGTTGATAGATGTGACGGAAACACGTACGGATGGTTCGACTCTACGTTTGTTGTGTACACATTTCTGGTAATATACATTTTTCTTGATTATAATAACATAATTATTGAATTGTGTTTTTGTGAACGTATTTGATTTCTATACCTACGGACGATTTGTTTTTAACGAAATGTGGGTTACAAGTCAGTATTACGATATATTTTCAGTGAAAGAGAACCATTCATGCGGCGAAATCTTTGACGTGATGTTTGGATGAAGTACACGCACTTGCAGATGAGTGTCTGGCTGATAGATGTGATTCGCAAGACGGAAATGGTTTGAATATTCGTATGGTGGTACAACAAAGTATGTAAAAAGCACTGTTTGAAACTAACATCACATTGTATATTATGATTTTGACATTATTTGATGTTTCTACGTATGACAAATGTTTACTTATTATCCTACGTGTTACATATCAGTATTATTATATATTTTCAGTGAAATACAATCGTAAGTGCCGCGGTATATTCGGTCTAGGTTATGGACGATCAATACAAACACGCAGATATGCTTTGTTGATAGATGTGACGGAAACACGTACGGATGGTTCGACTCTACGTTTGTTGTGTACACATTTCTGGTAATAAACATTTTTCTTGATTAAAATAACATATTGAATTGTGTTTTTGTGAACGTATTTGATTTCTATACCTATGGACGATTTGTTTTTAAGGAAATGTGGGTTACAAGTCAGTATTACGATATATTTTCAGTGAAAGAGAACCATTCATGCGGCGAAATCTTTGACGTGACGTATGGATGAAGTACACGCACTTGCAGATGAGTGTCTGGCTGATAGATGTGATTTGCAAGACGGGAATGGTTTGAATATTCGTATGGTGGTACAACAAAGTATGTAAAAAGCACTGTTTGAAACTAACATCACATTGTATATTATGATTTTGACATTATTTGATGTTTATACGTATGAAATGTTTACTTATTATCCTACGTGTTACATATCAGTATTATTATATATTTTCAGTGAAATACAATCGTAAGTGCCGCGGTATATTCGGTCTAGGTTATGGACGATCAATACAAACACGCAGATATGCTTTGTTGATAGATGTGACGGAAACACGTACGGATGGTTCGACTCTACGTTTGTTGTGTACACATTTCTGGTAATAAACATTTTTCTTGATTATAATAACATATTGAATTGTGTTTTTGTGAACGTATTTGATTTCTATACCTATGGACGATTTGTTTTTAACGAAATGTGGGTTACAAGTCAGTATTACGATATATTTTCAGTGAAAGAGAACCATTCATGCGGCGAAATCTTTGACGTGACGTATGGATGAAGTACACGCACTTGCAGATGAGTGTCTGGCTGATAGATGTGATTCGCAAGACGGGAATGGTTTGAATATTCGTATGGTGGTACAACAAAGTATGTATAAAGCACTGTTTGAAACTAACATCACATTGTATATTATGATTTTGACATTATTTGATATTTATACGTATGAAATGTTTACTTATTATCCTACGTGTTACATATCAGTATTATTATATATTTTCAGTGAAATACAAACATAAGTGCCGCGGTATATTCGGTCTAGGTTATGGACGATCAATACAAACACGCAGATATGCTTTGTTGATAGATGTGACGGAAACACGTGCGGATGGTTCGACTCTACGTTTGTTGTGTACACATTTCTGGTAATAAACATTTTTCTTGATTATAATAACATATTGAATTGTGTTTTTGTGAGCGTATTTGATTTCTATACCTATGGTCGATTTGTTTTTAACGAAATGTGGGTTACAAGTCAGTATTACGATATATTTTTAGTGAAAGAGAACCATTCATGCGGCGAAATCTTTGACGTGACGTTTGGATGAAGTACACGCACTTGCAGATGAGTGTCTGGCTGATATATGTGAATCGCAAGACGGGAATGGTTTGAATATTCGTATGGTGGTACAGCAAAGTATGTAAAAAGCACTGTTTGAAACTAACATCACATTGTATATTATGATTTTGACATTATTTGATGTTTATACGTATGACAAATGTTTACTTAATATCCTACGTGTTACATATCAGTATTATTATATATTTTCAGTGAAATACAATCATAAGTGCCGCGGTATATTCGGTCTAGGTTATGGACGATCAATACAAACACGCAGATATGCTTTGTTGATAGATGTGACGGAAACTCGTACGGATGGTTCGACTCTACGTCTGTTGTGTACACATTTCTGGTAATAAACATTTTTCTTGATTATAATAACATAATTATTAAATTGTGTTTTTGTGAACGAATTTGATTTCTATAACTACGGACGATTTGTTTTTAACGAAATGTGGGTAACAAGTCAGTATTACGATATATTTTCAGTGAAAGAGAACCATTCATGCGGCGAAATCTTTGACGTGACGTTTGGATGAAGTACACGCACTTGCAGATGAGTGTCTGGCTGATAGATGTGATTCGCAAGACGGAAATGGTTTGAATATTCGTATGGTGGTACAACAAAGTATGTAAAAAGCACTGTTTGAAACTAACATCACATTGTATATTATGATTTTGACATTATTTGATGTTTATACGTATGACAAATGTTTACTTATTATCCTACGTGTTACATATCAGTATTATTATATATTTTCAGTGAAATACAATCGTAAGTGCCGCGGTATATTCGGTCTAGGTTATGGACGATCAATACAAACACGCAGATATGCTTTGTTGATAGATGTGACGGAAACACGTACGGATGGTTCGACTCTACGTTTGTTGTGTACACATTTCTGGTAATAAACATTTTTCTTGATTATAATAACATATTGAATTGTGTTTTTGTGAACGTATTTGATTTCTATACCTATGGACGATTTGTTTTTAACGAAATGTGGGTTACAAGTCAGTATTACGATATATTTTCAGTGAAAGAGAACCATTCATGCGGCGAAATCTTTGACGTGACGTATGGATGAAGTACACGCACTTGCAGATGAGTGTCTGGCTGATAGATGTGATTCGCAAGACGGGAATGGTTTGAATATTCGTATGGTGGTACAACAAAGTATGTATAAAGCACTGTTTGAAACTAACATCACATTGTATATTATGATTTTGACATTATTTGATATTTATACGTATGAAATGTTTACTTATTATCCTACGTGTTACATATCAGTATTATTATATATTTTCAGTGAAATACAAACATAAGTGCCGCGGTATATTCGGTCTAGGTTATGGACGATCAATACAAACACGCAGATATGCTTTGTTGATAGATGTGACGGAAACACGTGCGGATGGTTCGACTCTACGTTTGTTGTGTACACATTTCTGGTAATAAACATTTTTCTTGATTATAATAACATATTGAATTGTGTTTTTGTGAGCGTATTTGATTTCTATACCTATGGTCGATTTGTTTTTAACGAAATGTGGGTTACAAGTCAGTATTACGATATATTTTTAGTGAAAGAGAACCATTCATGCGGCGAAATCTTTGACGTGACGTTTGGATGAAGTACACGCACTTGCAGATGAGTGTCTGGCTGATATATGTGAATCGCAAGACGGGAATGGTTTGAATATTCGTATGGTGGTACAGCAAAGTATGTAAAAAGCACTGTTTGAAACTAACATCACATTGTATATTATGATTTTGACATTATTTGATGTTTATACGTATGACAAATGTTTACTTAATATCCTACGTGTTACATATCAGTATTATTATATATTTTCAGTGAAATACAATCATAAGTGCCGCGGTATATTCGGTCTAGGTTATGGACGATCAATACAAACACGCAGATATGCTTTGTTGATAGATGTGACGGAAACTCGTACGGATGGTTCGACTCTACGTTTGTTGTGTACACATTTCTGGTAATAAACATTTTTCTTGATTATAATAACATAATTATTAAATTGTGTTTTTGTGAACGAATTTGATTTCTATAACTACGGACGATTTGTTTTTAACGAAATGTGGGTAACAAGTCAGTATTACGATATATTTTCAGTGAAAGAGAACCATTCATGCGGCGAAATCTTTGACGTGACGTTTGGATGAAGTACACGCACTTGCAGATGAGTGTCTGGCTGATAGATGTGATTCGCAAGACGGAAATGGTTTGAATATTCGTATGGTGGTACAACAAAGTATGTAAAAAGCACTGTTTGAAACTAACATCACATTGTATATTATGATTTTGACATTATTTGATGTTTATACGTATGACAAATGTTTACTTATTATCCTACGTGTTACATATCAGTATTATTATATATTTTCAGTGAAATACAATCGTAAGTGCCGCGGTATATTCGGTCTAGGTTATGGACGATCAATACAAACACGCAGATATGCTTTGTTGATAGATGTGACGGAAACACGTACGGATGGTTCGACTCTACGTTTGTTGTGTACACATTTCTGGTAATAAACATTTTTCTTGATTATAATAACATATTGAATTGTGTTTTTGTGAACGTATTTGATTTCTATACCTATGGACGATTTGTTTTTAACGAAATGTGGGTTACAAGTCAGTATTACGATATATTTTCAGTGAAAGAGAACCATTCATGCGGCGAAATCTTTGACGTGACGTATGGATGAAGTACACGCACTTGCAGATGAGTGTCTGGCTGATAGATGTGATTCGCAAGACGGGAATGGTTTGAATATTCGTATGGTGGTACAACAAAGTATGTATAAAGCACTGTTTGAAACTAACATCACATTGTATATTATGATTTTGACATTATTTGATATTTATACGTATGAAATGTTTACTTATTATCCTACGTGTTACATATCAGTATTATTATATATTTTCAGTGAAATACAAACATAAGTGCCGCGGTATATTCGGTCTAGGTTATGGACGATCAATACAAACACGCAGATATGCTTTGTTGATAGATGTGACGGAAACACGTGCGGATGGTTCGACTCTACGTTTGTTGTGTACACATTTCTGGTAATAAACATTTTTCTTGATTATAATAACATATTGAATTGTGTTTTTGTGAGCGTATTTGATTTCTATACCTATGGTCGATTTGTTTTTAACGAAATGTGGGTTACAAGTCAGTATTACGATATATTTTTAGTGAAAGAGAACCATTCATGCGGCGAAATCTTTGACGTGACGTTTGGATGAAGTACACGCACTTGCAGATGAGTGTCTGGCTGATATATGTGAATCGCAAGACGGGAATGGTTTGAATATTCGTATGGTGGTACAGCAAAGTATGTAAAAAGCACTGTTTGAAACTAACATCACATTGTATATTATGATTTTGACATTATTTGATGTTTATACGTATGACAAATGTTTACTTAATATCCTACGTGTTACATATCAGTATTATTATATATTTTCAGTGAAATACAATCATAAGTGCCGCGGTATATTCGGTCTAGGTTATGGACGATCAATACAAACACGCAGATATGCTTTGTTGATAGATGTGACGGAAACTCGTACGGATGGTTCGACTCTACGTTTGTTGTGTACACATTTCTGGTAATAAACATTTTTCTTGATTATAATAACATAATTATTAAATTGTGTTTTTGTGAACGAATTTGATTTCTATAACTACGGACGATTTGTTTTTAACGAAATGTGGGTAACAAGTCAGTATTACGATATATTTTCAGTGAAAGAGAACCATTCATGCGGCGAAATCTTTGACGTGACGTTTGGATGAAGTACACGCACTTGCAGATGAGTGTCTGGCTGATAGATGTGATTCGCAAGACGGAAATGGTTTGAATATTCGTATGGTGGTACAACAAAGTATGTAAAAAGCACTGTTTGAAACTAACATCACATTGTATATTATGATTTTGACATTATTTGATGTTTATACGTATGACAAATGTTTACTTATTATCCTACGTGTTACATATCAGTATTATTATATATTTTCAGTGAAATACAATCGTAAGTGCCGCGGTATATTCGGTCTAGGTTATGGACGATCAATACAAACACGCAGATATGCTTTGTTGATAGATGTGACGGAAACACGTACGGATGGTTCGACTCTACGTTTGTTGTGTACACATTTCTGGTAATAAACATTTTTCTTGATTATAATAACATATTGAATTGTGTTTTTGTGAGCGTATTTGATTTCTATACCTATGGACGATTTGTTTTTAACGAAATGTGGGTTACAAGTCAGTATTACGATATATTTTCAGTGAAAGACAACCATTCATGCGGCGAAATCTTTGACGTGACGTATGGATAAAGTACACGCACTTGCAGATGAGTGTCTGGCTGATAGATGTGATTTGCAAGACGGGAATGGTTTGAATATTCGTATGGTGATACAACAAAGTATGTAAAAAGCACTGTTTGAAACTAACATCACATTGTATATAATGATTTTGACATTATTTGATGTTTATACGTATGAAATGTTTACTTATTGTCCTACGTGTTACATATCAGTATTATTCTATATTTTCAGTGAAATACAATCGTAAGTGCCGCGGTATATTCGGTCTAGCTTATGGACGATCAATACAAACACGCAGATATGTTTTGTAGATAGATGTGACGGAAACACGTACGGATGGTTCGACTCTACGTTTGTTGTGTACACATTTCTGGTAATAAACATTTTTCTTGATTATAATAACATATTGAATTGTGTTTTTGTGAACGTATTTGATTTCTATACCTATGGACGATTTGTTTTTAACGAAATGTGGGTTACAAGTCAGTATTACGATATATTTTCAGTGAAAGAGAACCATTCATGCGGCGAAATCTTTGACGTGACGTATGGATGAAGTACACGCACTTGCAGATGAGTGTCTGGCTGATAGATGTGAATCGCAAGACGGGAATGGTTTGAATATTCGTATGGTGGTACAACAAAGTATGTAAAAAGCACTGTTTGAAACTAACATCACATTGTATATTATGATTTTGACATTATTTGATGTTTATACGTATGACAAATGTTTACTTAATATCCTACGTGTTACATATCAGTATTATTATATATTTTCAGTGAAATACAATCATAAGTGCCGCGGTATATTCGGTCTAGGTTATGGACGATCAATACAAACACGCAGATATGCTTTGTTGATAGATGTGACGGAAACACGTACGGATGGTTCGACTCTACGTTTGTTGTGTACACATTTCTGGTAATAAACATTTTTCTTGATTATAATAACATAATTATTAAATTGTGTTTTTGTGAACGTATTTGATTTCTATACCTACGGACGATTTGTTTTTAACGAAATGTGGGTTACAAGTCAGTATTACGATATATTTTCAGTGAAAGAGAACCATTCATGCGGCGAAATCTTTGACGTGACGTTTGGATGAAGTACTCGCACTTGCAGATGAGTGTCTGGCTGATAGATGTGATTCGCAAGACGGAAATGGTTTGAATATTCGTATGGTGGTACAACAAAGTATGTAAAAAGCACTGTTTGAAACTAACATCACATTGTATATTAAGATTTTGACATTATTTGATGTTTATACGTATGACAAATGTTTACTTATTATCCTACGTGTTACATATCAGTATTATTATATATTTTCAGTGAAATACAATCGTAAGTGCCGCGGTATATTCGGTCTAGGTTATGGACGATCAATACAAACACGCGGATATGCTTTGTTGATAGATGTGACGGAAACACGTACGGATGGTTCGACTCTACGTTTGTTTTGTACACTTTTCTGGTAATAAACATTTTTCTTGATTATAATAACATATTGAATTGTGTTTTTGTGAGCGTATTTGATTTCTATACCTATGGACGATTTGTTTTTAACGAAATGTGGGTTACAAGTCAGTATTACGATATATTTTCAGTGAAAGAGAACCATTCATGCGGCGAAATCTTTGACGTGACGTATGGATAAAGTACACGCACTTGCAGATGAGTGTCTGGCTGATAGATGTGATTTGCAAGACGGGAATGGTTTGAATATTCGTATGGTGGTACAACAAAGTATGTAAAAAGCACTGTTTGAAACTAACATCACATTGTATATTATGATTTTGACATTATTTGATGTTTATACGTATGAAATGTTTACTTATTGTCCTACGTGTTACATATCAGTATTATTCTATATTTTCAGTGAAATACAATCGTAAGTGCCGCGGTATATTCGGTCTAGTTTAAGGACGATCAATACAAATACGCAGATATGCTTTGTTGATAGATGTGACGGAAACACGTACGGATGGTTCGACTCTACGTTTGTTGTGTACACATTTCTGGTAATAAACATTTTTCTTGATTATAATAACATATTGAATTGTGTTTTTGTGAGCGTATTTGATTTCTATACCTATGGACGATTTGTTTTTAACGAAATGTGGGTTACAAGTCAGTATTACGATATATTTTCAGTGAAAGAGAACCATTCATGCGGCGAAATCTTTGACGTGACGTATGGATGAAGTACACGCACTTGCAGATGAGTGTCTGGCTGATAGATGTGATTTGCAAGACGGGAATGGTTTGAATATTCGTATGGTGATACAACAAAGTATGTAAAAAGCACTGTTTGAAACTAACATCACATTGTATATAATGATTTTGACATTATTTGATGTTTATACGTATGAAATGTTTACTTATTGTCCTACGTGTTACATATCAGTATTATTCTATATTTTCAGTGAAATACAATCGTAAGTGCCGCGGTATATTCGGTCTAGCTTATGGACGATCAATACAAACACGCAGATATGTTTTGTAGATAGATGTGACGGAAACACGTACGGATGGTTCGACTCTACGTTTGTTGTGTACACATTTCTGGTAATAAACATTTTTCTTGATTATAATAACATATTGAATTGTGTTTTTGTGAACGTATTTGATTTCTATACCTATGGACGATTTGTTTTTAACGAAATGTGGGTTACAAGTCAGTATTACGATATATTTTCAGTGAAAGAGAACCATTCATGCGGCGAAATCTTTGACGTGACGTATGGATGAAGTACACGCACTTGCAGATGAGTGTCTGGCTGATAGATGTGAATCGCAAGACGGGAATGGTTTGAATATTCGTATGGTGGTACAACAAAGTATGTAAAAAGCACTGTTTGAAACTAACATCACATTGTATATTATGATTTTGACATTATTTGATGTTTATACGTATGACAAATGTTTACTTAATATCCTACGTGTTACATATCAGTATTATTATATATTTTCAGTGAAATACAATCATAAGTGCCGCGGTATATTCGGTCTAGGTTATGGACGATCAATACAAACACGCAGATATGCTTTGTTGATAGATGTGACGGAAACTCGTACGGATGGTTCGACTCTACGTTTGTTGTGTACACATTTCTGGTAATAAACATTTTTCTTGATTATAATAACATAATTATTAAATTGTGTTTTTGTGAACGTATTTGATTTCTATACCTATGGACGATTTGTTTTTAACGAAATGTGGGTTACAAGTCAGTATTACGATATATTTTCAGTGAAAGAGAACCATTCATGCGGCGAAATCTTTGACGTGACGTATGGATAAAGTACACGCACTTGCAGATGAGTGTCTGGCTGATAGATGTGATTTGCAAGACGGGAATGGTTTGAATATTCGTATGGTGATACAACAAAGTATGTAAAAAGCACTGTTTGAAACTAACATCACATTGTATATTATGATTTTGACATTATTTTATGTTTATACGTATGAAATGTTTACTTATTGTCCTACGTGTTACATATCAGTATTATTCTATATTTTCAGTGAAATACAATCGTAAGTGCCGCGGTATATTCGGTCTAGTTTAAGGACGATCAATACAAATACGCAGATATGCTTTGTTGATAGATGTGACGGAAACACGTACGGATGGTTCGACTCTACGTTTGTTGTGTACACATTTCTGGTAATAAACATTTTTCTTGATTATAATAACATATTGAATTGTGTTTTTGTGGACGTATTTGATTTCTATACCTATGGACGATTTGTTTTTAAGGAAATGTGGGTTACAAGTCAGTATTACGATATATTTTCAGTGAAAGAGAACCATTCATGCGGCGAAATCTTTGACGTGACGTATGGATGAAGTACACGCACTTGCAGATGAGTGTCTGGCTGATAGATGCGATTGGCAAGACGGGAATGGTTTGAATATTCGTATGGTGGTACAACAAAGTATGTAAAAAGCACTGTTTGAAACTAACATCACATTGTATATTATGATTTTGACATTATTTGATGTTCATACGTATGACAAATGTTTACTTATTATCCTACGTGTAACATATCAGTATTATTCTATATTTTCAGTGAAATACAATCGTAAGTGCCGCGGTATATTCGGTCTAGTTTATGGACGATCAATACAAACACGCAGATATGCTTTGTTGATAGATGTGACGGAAACACGTACGGATGGTTCGACTCTACGTTTGTTGTGTACACATTTCTGGTAATAAACATTTTTCTTGATTATAATAACATATTGAATTGTGTTTTTGTGAACGTATTTGATTTCTATACCTATGTACGATTTGTTTTTAACGGAATTTGGGTTACAAGTCAGTGTTACGATATATTTTCAGTGAAAGAGAACCATTCATGCGGCGAAATCTTTGACGTGACGTATGGATGAAGTACATGCACTTGCAGATGAGTGTCTGGCTGATAGATGCGATTGGCAAGACGGGAATGGTTTGAATATTCGTATGGTGGTACAACAAAGTATGTAAAAAGCACTGTTTACAACTAACATCACATTGTATATTATGATTTTGACATTATTTGATGTTCATACGTATGACAAATGTTTACTCATTATCCTACGTGTAACATATCAGTATTATTATATATTATCAGTGAAATACAATCGTAAGTGCCGCGGTATATTCGGTCTAGTTTATGGACGATCAATACAAACACGCAGATATGTTTTGTAGATAGATGTGACGGAAACAGGTACGGATGGTTCGACTCTACGTTTGTTGTGTACACATTTCTGGTAATAAACTTTTTTCTTGATTATAATAACATATTGAATTGTGTTTTTGTGAACGTATGTGATTTCTATACCTATGGACGATTTGTTTTTAACGAAATGTGGGTTACAAGTCAGTATTAAGATATATTTTCAGTGAAAGAGAACCATTCATGCGGCGAAATCTTTGACGTGACGTATGGATGAAGTACACGCACTTGCAGATGAGTGTCTGGCTGATAGATGTGATTCGCAAGACGGGAATGGTTTACATATTCGTATGGTGGTACAACAAAGTATGTAAAAAGCACTGTTTGAAACTAACATCAAATTGTATATTGTGATTTTGACATTATCTGATGTTTATACGTATGACAAATATTTACTTATTATCCTACGTGTTACATATCAGTATTATTCTATATTTTCAGTGAAATACAATCGTAAGTGCCGCGGTATATTCGGTCTAGTTTATGGACGATCAATACAAACACGCAGATATGTTTTGTTGATAGATGTGACGGAAACACGTACGGATGGTTCGACTCTACGTTTGTTGTGTACACATTTCTGGTAATAAACTTTTTTCTTGATTATAATAACATATTGAATTGTGTTTTTGTGAACGTATTTGATTTCTATACCTATGGACGATTTGTTTTTAACGAAATGTGGGTTACAAGTCAGTATTAAGATATATTTTCAGTGAAAGAGAACCATTCATGCGGCGAAATCTTTGACGTGACGTATGGATGAAGTCCACGCACTTGCAGATGAGTGTCTGGCTGATAGATGTGATTTGCAAGACGGGAATGGTTTGAATATTCGTATGGTGGTACAACAAAGTATAAAAAGCACTGTTTGAAACTAACATCACATTGTATATTATGATTCTGACATTATTTGATGTTCATACGTATGACAAATGTTTACTTATTATCCTACGTGTAACATATCAGTATTATTATACATTTTCAGTGAAATACAATCGTAAGTGCCGCGGTATATTCGGTCTAGTTTATGGACGATCAATACAAACACGCAGATATGTTTTGTTGATAGATGTGACGGAAACACGTACGGATGGTTCGACTCTACGTTTGTTGTGTACACATTTCTGGTAATAAACATTTTTCTTGATTATAATAACATATTGAATTGTGTTTTTGTGAACGTATTTGATTTCTATACCTATGTACGATTTGTTTTTAACGGAATTTGGGTTACAAGTCAGTATTACGATATATTTTCAGTGAAAGAGAACCATTCATGCGGCGAAATCTTTGACGTGACGTATGGATGAAGTACACGCACTTGCAGATGAGTGTCTGGCTGATAGATGCGATTGGCAAGACGGGAATGGTTTGAATATTCGTATGGTGGTACAACAAAGTATGTAAAAAGCACTGTTTACAACTAACATCACATTGTATGTTATGATTTTGACATTATTTGATGTTCATACGTATGACAAATGTTTACTTATTATCCTACGTGTAACATATCAGTATTATTATATATTTTCAGTGAAATACAATCGTAAGTGCCGCGGTATATTCGGTCTAGTTTATGGACGATCAATACAAACACGCAGATATGCTTTGTTGATAGATGTGACGGAAACACGTACGGATGGTTCGACTCTACGTTTGTTGTGTACACATTTCTGGTAATAAACATTTTTCTTGATTATAATAACATATTGAATTGTGTTTTTGTGAACGTATTTGATTTCTATACCTATGTACGATTTGTTTTTAACGGAATTTGGGTTACAAGTCAGTGTTACGATATATTTTCAGTGAAAAAGAACCATTCATGCGGCGAAATCTTTGACGTGACGTATGGATGAAGTACATGCACTTGCAGATGAGTGTCTGGCTGATAGATGCGATTGGCAAGACGGGAATGGTTTGAATATTCGTATGGTGGTACAACAAAGTATGTATAAAGCACTGTTTACAACTAACATCACATTGTATATTATGATTTTGACATTATTTGATGTTCATACGTATGACAAATGTTTACTTATTATCCTACGTGTAACATATCAGTATAATTATATATTTTCAGTGAAATACAATCGTAAGTGCCGCGGTATATTCGGTCTAGTTTATGGACGATCAATACAAACACGCAGATATGTTTTGTAGATAGATGTGACGGAAACAGGTACGGATGGTTCGACTCTACGTTTGTTGTGTACACATTTCTGGTAATAAACTTTTTTCTTGATTATAATAACATATTGAATTGTGTTTTTGTGAACGTATGTGATTTCTATACCTATGGACGATTTGTTTTTAACGAAATGTGGGTTACAAGTCAGTATTAAGATATATTTTCAGTGAAAGAGAACCATTCATGCGGCGAAATCTTTGACGTGACGTATGGATGAAGTACACGCACTTGCAGATGAGTGTCTGGCTGATAGATGTGATTCGCAAGACGGGAATGGTTTACATATTCGTATGGTGGTACAACAAAGTATGTAAAAAGCACTGTTTGAAACTAACATCAAATTGTATATTGTGATTTTGACATTATCTGATGTTTATACGTATGACAAATATTTACTTATTATCCTACGTGTTACATATCAGTATTATTCTATATTTTCAGTGAAATACAATCGTAAGTGCCGCGGTATATTCGGTCTAGTTTATGGACGATCAATACAAACACGCAGATATGTTTTGTTGATAGATGTGACGGAAACACGTACGGATGGTTCGACTCTACGTTTGTTGTGTACACATTTCTGGTAATAAACTTTTTTCTTGATTATAATAACATATTGAATTGTGTTTTTGTGAACGTATTTGATTTCTATACCTATGGACGATTTGTTTTTAACGAAATGTGGGTTACAAGTCAGTATTAAGATATATTTTCAGTGAAAGAGAACCATTCATGCGGCGAAATCTTTGACGTGACGTATGGATGAAGTCCACGCACTTGCAGATGAGTGTCTGGCTGATAGATGTGATTTGCAAGACGGGAATGGTTTGAATATTCGTATGGTGGTACAACAAAGTATAAAAAGCACTGTTTGAAACTAACATCACATTGTATATTATGATTCTGACATTATTTGATGTTCATACGTATGACAAATGTTTACTTATTATCCTACGTGTAACATATCAGTATTATTATACATTTTCAGTGAAATACAATCGTAAGTGCCGCGGTATATTCGGTCTAGTTTATGGACGATCAATACAAACACGCAGATATGTTTTGTTGATAGATGTGACGGAAACACGTACGGATGGTTCGACTCTACGTTTGTTGTGTACACATTTCTGGTAATAAACATTTTTCTTGATTATAATAACATATTGAATTGTGTTTTTGTGAACGTATTTGATTTCTATACCTATGTACGATTTGTTTTTAACGGAATTTGGGTTACAAGTCAGTATTACGATATATTTTCAGTGAAAGAGAACCATTCATGCGGCGAAATCTTTGACGTGACGTATGGATGAAGTACACGCACTTGCAGATGAGTGTCTTGCTGATAGATGCGATTGGCAAGACGGGAATGGTTTGAATATTCGTATGGTGGTACAACAAAGTATGTAAAAAGCACTGTTTGAAACTAACATCACATTGTATATTATGATTTTGACATTATTTGATGTTCAGACGTATGACAAATGTTTACTTATTATCCTACGTGTAACATATCAGTATTATTATATATTTTCAGTGAAATACAATCGTAAGTGCTGCGGTATATTCGGTCTAGTTTATGGACGATCAATACAAACACGCAGATATGTTTTGTAGATAGATGTGACGGAAACAGGTACGGATGGTTCGACTCTACGTTTGTTGTGTACACATTTCTGGTAATAAACTTTTTTCTTGATTATAATAACATATTGAATTGTGTTTTTGTGAACGTATTTGATTTCTATACCTATGGACGATTTGTTTTTAACGAAATGTGTGTTTCAAGTAGGTATTTCGATGTAATTTCAGAGAAAAAGAACCGTTCATGCGACGAAATCCACGACGTGGGGTATGGTGGAAATACACGCTCTTGCAGATGTGTGCCAGGCTGACAGATGTGTACCGAAAAACAGGAATGGCTTGATTATTCATTTGGTGGTCCCTCAAAGTAGGTTAAAAGCACTGTTTTAAACTAACATCACATTATGTTTGTGACATTATTTGTTGTTTATACGCATTACAAATTTGTTCTTATTGTCCTACGTGATACATATCAGTATTATTATATACTTTCAGTGTAATACAAACGTAAGTGTCGCGACATATTCGGTCTAGTTTATGGACGATGTATACTGACACGCAGATATGCTTGATTGATAGATGTAACGGAAACCCTTACGGATGATTCGACTCTACATTTGTTGTGAACACAGTTCTGGTAATAAACATATTTCTTGATTATGATAACTTATTGAATTGTGTTTTTTTGAACGTATTTGAAATTTATTTTCCCTAATGATTTGTTTTTAACGAAAGATGTGTTTCAAGTCAGTATTACGATGTATTTTCAGTGAAATAGAACCGTTCATGCGACGAAATCCGGGACGTGGCGTACGGTGAAAATACACGCACTTGCAGATGCGTGCCAGGCTGACATATGTGTACGGAAAAACCGGAATGGCTTGATTCTTCATTTGGTGGTCCCTCAAAGTAGGTAAAAAGCACTGTTTAAAACTAACATCACATTGTGTATTATGTTTGTGACATTATTTGTTGTTTATACGCATTACAAATATTTTCTTATTGTCCTACGTGTTACATATCAGTATTATTATATATTTTCAGTGAAATACAATCGTAAGTGTCGCGAAATATTCGGTCTAGTTTATGGACGATGTATACTGACACGGAGATATGCTTGATTCATAGATTTGACGGAAACCCGTACGGATGATTCGACTCTACGTTTGTTGTGTACACAGTTCTGGTAAAAAACATATTTCTTGATTATGATAACTTATTGAATTGTGTTTTTGTGAACTTATTTTAACAATTTACCTATGGACGATTTGGTTTTTTTACGAAATTTTGTTTCAAGTCAGTATTACGATGTATTTTCAGTGAAATAGAACCGTTCATGCGACTTAATCCACGACGTGGCGTATGGTGGAAATACACGCACTTGCAGATGTGTACCAGGCTGACAGATGTGTACCGAAAAACAGGAATGGCTTGATTATTCATTTGGTGGTCCCTCAAAGTAGGTTAAAAGCACTGTTTAAAACTAACATCACATTGTGTATTATGTTTGTGACATTATTTGTTGTTTATACGCATTACAAATATTTTCTTATTGTCCTACGTGTTACATATCAGTATTATTATATATTTTCAGTGAAATGCAATCATAAATGTCGCGAAATATTCGGTCTAGTTTATGGACGATGTATTCTGATACGCAGATATGGTTTGTTGATAGATGTGACGGAAGCACGTACGGATGATTCGACTCTACGTTTGCTGTGTACAAAGTTCTGGTAATAAACATATTTCTTGATTATGATAACTTATTGAATTGTGTTTTTGTGAACGTATTTGAAGTTTATACCTATGGACGATTTGTTTTTAACGAAGTGTGTGCTTCAAGTCAGTATTACGATGTATTTTCAGTGAAATAGAACCGTTCATGCGACGAAATCCACGACGTGGCGTATGGTGGAAATACACGCACTTACAGATGTGTGCCAGGCTGACAGATGTGTACCGAACAACAGGAATGGCTTGATTATTCTTTTGGTGGTCCCTCAAAGTAGGTTAAAAGCACTGTTTAAAACTAACATCACATTGTGTATTATGTTTGTGACATTATTTGTTGTTTATACGCATTACAAATATTTTCTTATTGTCCTACGTGTTACATATCAGTATTATTATATATTTGCAGTGAAATACAATCGTAAGTGTCGCGAAATATTCGGTCTAGTTTATGGACGATGTATACTGACACGGAGATATGCTTGATTCATAGATTTGACGGAATCACGTACGGATGATTCGACTCTACGTTTGTTGTGTACACAGTTCTGGTTATAAACATATTTCTTGATTATGATAACTTATTGAATTGTGTTTTTGTGGACTCATTTGTACAATTTACCTATGGACGATTTGTTTGTTTTTACGAAATTTGTGTTTCAAATCAGTATTACGATGTATTTTCAGTGAAATAGAACCGTTCATGCGACGAAATCCACGACGTGGCGTATGGTGAAAATACACGCATTTGCAGATGTGTGCCAGGCTGACAAATGTGTACCGAAAAACAGAAATGGCTTGATTATTCATTTGGTGGTCCCTCAAAGTAGGTTAAAAGCACTGTTTAAAACTAACATCGCCTTGTGTATTATGTTTGTGGCATTTTTTGTTGTTTGTACGAATTACAAATATTTTCTTATTGTCCTACGTGTTACATATCAGTATTATTATATATTTGCAGTGAAACACAATCGTAAGAGTCGCAAGATATTCGGTCTAGTTTATGGACGATGTATACTGACACGCCGATATGCCTGATTCATAGATATGACGATAACACGTACAGTTGATTCGACTCTACGTTTCTTGTGTACTGCAGTTCTGGTAATAAACATATTTCTTGATTATGATAACTTATTGAATTGTGTTTTTGTGAACGTATTTGAAGTTTATACCTATGGACGATTTGTTTTTAACGAAATGTGTGTTTCGAGTCAGTATTACGATGTACGAGGGTATATCCAAAAGTAATGTCACTCCTCCCATGGTTTATTTGTTTATAGGCCGATATGCAAAAATATGATATCAAAATGTTCAGCAATTCAATTCTGATTAATAATCAACGTGCTCCATTATTACATTGTCATAATTGGATTATATGTACATTTTGAAATATCCCTATGACGTCATATCGCCGCACACGAAAATTACGTTATTTTTTCATTATCATAACGATTTTCTTTTATGCGTTTTTATAAAAAATAATTCTCGAAAACAGACGATACTTTCGTGACGTGATGAAATCAATGTGTTGTGCCTGTTGCTAAAAATCATTGACGTCATTCTTTTTTGAAACTTGCAATTTATTTTCAACGCACTGAATACTTAGCGAAAACACGACAGTTTTGTGACAAAAAGACGCTGCACGTAATAATGCACTTTTCCTAAAAGTTACCAAAGTCACCTACTGAAACTTTAGTTACACACCGCGGCAACATAGTTTCGTGTACCTGTAGTATAAGCTTTTAAGGGGACATGGATCAACAAATCATTATCGATAGAGAGTCATATGAACGGTTTGTAGTAGATCCGAAAAGAACACCAAAAGTATTTTAAACGCCGTCCATTCAATTCGACGTTCAAAACTGCGATCATTATGTGGTGAGTTTATTTATTTTGCTGTGGGACTATCTAAAGGACACTTAACATAATTTGATTGATTTCGCAGAGAGTAAGTGTCGGGTGATAGCACATTTTTTAAGGTCGTAGACATGACTGCATGGTTTATGAGTCGTTAGAAATTACCAGGGATGAACTTCTGCTGTATGAGAAGGTGTCGACAAGTAACGTCAAAGTGACGTCGTTGACGTCGGACTTGCGGCGATGTTCTTAAGTATGTCTCATATAAATATTCATATCTCAAGAACTATTCCTAACATTGTTGTGAAATTTGGTCACCATATTAAAATTAGACTGAAGTTCCGGTGTGAAAAGAAATCGTGGTTTTACGGGCATAATACATGATTTTACAGCATCAGTGACATTACTTTTGGATATACCCACGTATTTTCAGTGAAATAGAACCGTTCATGCGACGAAATCCACGACGTGGCGTATGTAGGAAATACAAGAACTTGCAGATGTGTGCCAGGCTGACAGATGTGTACCGAAAAACAGGAATGGCTTGATTATTCATTTGGTGGTCCCTTAAAGTAGGTTAAAAGCACTGTTTAAAACTAACATCACATTGTGTATTATGTTTGTGACATTATTTGTTGTTTATACGCATTACAAATATTTTCTTATTGTCCTACGTGTTACATATCAGTATAACTATATATTTCAGTGAAATACAATCGTAAGTGTCGCGAAATATTCGGTCTAGTTTATGAACGATGTATACTGACACGCAGATATGCTTTGTTGATAGATGTGACGGAAACACGTACGGATGATTCGACTCTACGTTTGTTGTGTACACAGTTCTGGTAATAAACATATTTCTTGATTATGATAACTTATTGAATTGTGTTTTTGTGAACGTATTTGAAGTCTATACCTATGGACGATTTGTTTTTAACGAAATGTGTGTTTCGAGTCAGTATTACGATGTATTTTCAGTGTAATAGAACCGTTCATGCGACGAAATCCACGACGTGGCGTATGTAGGAAATACACGCACTTGCAGATGTGTGCCAGGCTGACAGATGTGTACCGAAAAACAGGAATGGCTTGATTATTCATTTGGTGGTCCCTCAAAGTAGGTTAAAAGCACTGTTTAAAACTAACATCACATTGTGTATTATGTTTGTGACATTATTTGTTGTTTATACGCATTACAAATATTTTCTTATTGTCCTACGTGTTACATATCAGTATTATTATATGTTTTCAGTGAAATACAATCGTAAGTGTCGCGAAATATTCGGTCTAGTTTATAAACGATGTATACTGACACGCAGATATGCTTTGTTGATAGATGTGACGGATACACGTACGGATGATTCGACTCTACGTTTGTTGTGTACACAGTTCTGGTAATAAACATATTTCTTGATTATGATAACTTATTGAATTGTGTTTTTGTGAACGTATTTGAAGTTTATACCTATGGACGATTTGTTTTTAACGAAATGTGTGTTTCAAGTCATTATTACGATGTAATTTCAGTGAAATAGAACCGTTCATGCGACGAAATCCACATCGTGGGGTATGGTGGAAATACACGCACTTACATCTGTGTACCAGGCTGACAGATGTGTACCGAAAAACAGGAATGGCTTGATTATTCATTTGGTGGTCCCTCAAAGTAGGTTAAAAACACTGTTTAAAACTAATATCACATTGTGTATTATGTTTGTGACATTATTTGTTGTTTATACGCATTACAAATATTTTCTATTGTCCTACGAGTTACATATCAGTATAATTATATATGTTCAGTAAAGTAAAATCGTAAGTGTCGCGTAATATTCGGTCTAGTTTATGGACGATGTAAACTGACACGCAGATATGCTTGATTCGTAGATGTGACGGAAACACGTACGGATGATTCGACTCTACGTTTGTTGTGTACATAGTTCTGGTAATAAACATATTTCTTGATTATGATAACTTATCAAATTGTGTTTTTGTGAACGTATTTGAAGTTTATACCTATGGACGATATGTTTTTACGAAATGTGTGTTTTAAGTCAGTATTACGATGTATTTTCAGTGAAATAGAACCGTTCATGCGACGAAATCCACGACGTGGCGTATGGTGGAAATACACACACTTGCAGATGTGTGCCAGGCTGACAGATGTGTACCGAAAAACAGGAATGGCTTGATTATTCACTTGGTGGTCCCTCAAAGAAGGTTAAAAGCACTGTTTAAAACTAACATCACATTGTGTATTATGTTTGTGACATTATTTGTTGTTTATACGCATTACATATGTTTTCTTATTGTCCTACGTGTTACATATCAGTATAATTATATATTTTCAGTGAAATACAATCGTAAGTGTCGCGAAATATTCGGTCTAGTTTATGGACGATGTATACTGACACGCAGATATGCTTGATTCATAGATGTGACGGAAACACGTACGGATGATTCGACTTTACGTTTGTTGTGTACAAAGTTCTGGTAATAAACATATTTCTTGATTATGATAACTTATTGAATTGTGTTTTGTGAACGTATTTGAAGTTTATACCTATGGACGATTTGTTTTTAACGAACTGTGTTTTAAGTCAGTATTACAATGTATTTTCAGTGAAATAGAACCGTTCATGCACACATATTTTCTTATTGTCCTACGTTTTGCATATCAGTATTATTATAAATTGTTAGTGAAATACAATCGTAAGTGAACACATTTCTGGTAATAATCTTATTTCTAGATTATACTATCTTTTTGGATTGTGTTTTTGTTAACTTATTTGATGTTTATACCTATTGGTGATTTGTATTCTGCGAACATCGTGTTACAAGTCAGTATTATTCTATATTTTAGTGAAATACAATTGTATGGGCAGTAAAATACTCGGTGTGGTTTTGGAAAATGTATGCTGACACACAGATATGTTTGGTTAATAAATATGACGGAAACACGTACAAACACAGATTTACAGCGTCATATGTATTGTATCTAATATTGTATTTTAAGGGTCCTTTGCATTGTTGACATTTCATTACAGTTCGAACTGGTTGTGGAACGACTCATACTTACGTTAAAGTTGAAGCATCTGTGTGTTGACTACGTTATTATGTCTGTTGAAGACAAGTATCCTCGTGAAACTATTTGCTATTGATATATGCATCTTTTATTGCGTTGAGTTGACGCCGCGAGTATCACCACATGCCCTTCGTTTTAGGTCACTTTTACGGCGCCCAAAAATGATGGTAATGGACAGTTTTATGTTTCATACGTCACATAAACAAATGATATATCAGCTCAAAGCCCGGGTTATTCCCTACATATACGAGGGTTGTCCGCGAAAGTCGCGAACATTAGTTTCTACTACGAGGGGTGTTTCATAAATAATACAACTTTAGTTGTAAAATTTATTTGCGGTCTATATTACTTTAGTTTTGTAATTGATGTATGTTAAGCCAACGTTCTATTGCTAGTTGGCATGAACAATTTTAAACCATTTATGTAGTCGAAGAAAACTTATTTGCTTTATTAAAGATTCTCAATGGGGCAAATAATGGTTAAAATTAAGCTATGAAAATTATCGTGTTGCTTTTCATAGTTGACATTTTGTGGTCGCATGTGCAAAAAATGCATATAGCAATTAAGAACGTTGTTGAAAATACTTTCAGTTTTCTAAATATGTATGTAATAAAGAAATAATCCTATGTGCTCAATATTTATTCAGTCTTTTTGGAAAGTATTTTTTTTTTAAAATGGGTTGTTTTTTGGTTGATTTTGTTTTTCTTAAAAATGCAGTTTATTCTGGATATCCCGTTCGACAGTGCATAGTATGGATCAGACACTACTCAAGACACATAGCTAGTTTCAGTAAAATCGTACGATGCAAACACCATTTAAAGGTCATTCAAAACTGGACAACGTCATGATTTGTCCATCTCTTCATTACTGAATTTACCAGAGTGGATATGAGTGGACCTTAAATAGAGTAATACACTGGCTTTATATACAGACAGATTGGGGTAATATTTTAGGGTATTGTCAATGAAGGATAGCTTTTCCGAACACAATTAACAGTTCTACCTTATTCAGCACCCAGCGCGCGTGCGCGGGGCAGTTGCATTATTTATGAAACACCCCTCGTATATTTCTTCAAATATATTAGCAATTGTTAAACATAGTCTTATACATATATAAACACTACGATCGCGAAGTTTGAAGTTGATATCTCAAATGATAGAACGAGTATGTATTGTTATCATAACTGCTATGAGTCAGGTCGGCGCACACTCTACGACGTCAATGACGTTACGTTCGACTCAGTGACTTCGTCTTTAGATTTCCCGAAAGTCTCTATGCGCTTTCAAACATTTCTTCGGAAGATAAAACTTGCGGGACTCATCTCGCAGATATATGAATGCACTCATGTCTATTTTTTTCTGATAATACATTACGTAATGGTTTTACATATTCCGACCTTTGTCGCTACACCCATAACTGCTTGGCGCCTGTCGTTGTCCAAGTTGTTTTTAACTCGCTTAATTAGTGCTGACTTATCCTTTATCGGTCTTCCGGTGTTCATATTTCGTTAAACCCGTCTTACAACGTTTGTACATTGTATAAACGAGAGTCCTGGTCACGCAACTTTGAAAATGTGCACTGAGTATGTATCTTTTGTTTGTTCGGGATGTTAAACAGCGGTCAACACAGTATTTTATTTTAACTCACTGAGCCGCACATTTCCGCGACGTCGTAATTTTCGAAAAACATAAATTCACGGCTTTGTTGTTATTGGCGTCATCGACATATAAACTAATCTAATTACGTGGAATACATTGACGTTGAAGCCTATATGATTTTTAAGGCAAATAATGCAAATGTTGCTTTAAATGAGACGGTCTTGAACAAACACCATTTCATTTTTATTCAAAACAATTGAGTGTGCGCCGATCCTACCAAACCGGCATCAGTTAATCAGGTTTCGTAGCAAAAATTCTAAGAACTAGATATATGTTATAAATGAATTCACCGAAAATGTATTAAACGATTTAAGGAAAATAACACGTAGCGTCTAAATGGAAGACAATGTTCGCGACTTTCGCGGACAACCCTCGTATGTGTGTTTAAAACGTGATGCAATTGAATAAAGGCGTCAAAGGGCGATAATTCGCTTCCGTGAAATTTCTATATATTGTGAGCCACTTCTCACTAGGTCTATGAGTGTCAACTTGATCTAAGTAAACCAAATTACAAATTAAATGAAACGAACAACAGTTTTTAAGGGGACATATGTTTAATAGACGGGATCGGTCTTTACCCCGTATCTAAGACTATACAAATATATATTTACACAAACAACAAGTCAGGAAAACAGTGAAATATAGTTAGTCTTCAGTGACGACAATAACAACTAAAAGGAGGGGGTGGGGGAGGTGAGCCACAGCAAGCACTGTCAAGTAGACCTAATAAATAAAAGAGACCTTAATAAACACAGGCCTTAATAAAAGTTAGCATATACCCTGAAACTATCTTAGATAGTTCCTGATATACCTGAGGAAGGCTTATAACCCGAAGCCATACTTTGTTATTCAAAGTAATATACTCGTAACGTTATCTAAGAAAAAGTTGGTGCTCGATCTTATGATCAATGCTGGGCTGATAATGCTGGCAGCAGCCCTCCTTATATATCCTGCGTAATACTGGCGCTAATGCTGGCATGCTGGCGACCAATCAAATTGAAGGACATAAGGTGCCAGCTAATGAGGGTGATAGGTCTAAGTGTAGCATTTGGTAGACTAGCACTTTATAACAGTACATTTATACAATAAAAGTCGTTTAACACGAAGATAATATAAAGACCGCTTCATTAAGGCTGCCGGCCACAGTTGTCAACAAAATCCAAGTCCTGAAACTGCCGACAATGCTTCAAATACCCACAAATCGGTTTTAACAACAAACCTGCAAAGAAAACATGTCATTGTTACATAGATAACAAGTCAGATTACAATATGCAACATCATTTCATATACAGCCTACTTTAATTCACTCTTTTTTGTTCACATCAATCAGCTAAACCATAAATTTTACTGCCCGGTCGAGGCCAAACAAGCCATGTTCGACCCCCCATTTATGCGCTAACGGTCAATGATGGAAGTCTAACAGCTGCTGATATTTACAGATCAAGCTAGAAATCTTCAAGAATGGCACCAGAAACCCTTGTCATCCCTGCCGTTTTTTTTCACAAAATACCTTTGAAAATGTACCATCCAATTTCGCTCAAAAAGCAGTTCTGTCAGTCAGTAGACGCTTGGTTTCAAGATACAAGCTTCAAGGAGATCAAAAATGTAAACACATCCAATTCGCATGCACCATTAAGTAATATTATGGTCACTGCCAGGGATGAAAACCCAAAAACCAGCAGTGAAATATTCTATAAATGTGCAACGGCCCAATATTTAACCAAAAATGTCCTCTATTATTATTTTTCTACATAGCCAATTCGCATATGAGGCTTGGAAACTGTAGTCTGGCTCCATAACAAATAAGTAGCAGCAAGATAGACTGGGTGCAATATAACAGCATTCAAATGTTAGCGCCAGCTATGCCCCAGAATTACGCATTATGGGTAAACAAATAGTTCGTGCTGGCTCGACGAGCAGGACAAATATAATGCAAGATACAGAAGCAGCAACCTAATCATTGACAATAACACTGCTAAATATACATGCAAATATAAACTCAATTTGATAAATGGATCTTTAACATTACAATAATAACTTCCATGTTACAGCAGGTTCTTTCATGGGCAGATAATTCGATATCACTGTGACAGACAAAAAACTTTACCGAGCTGTATTAACAGGTTAAATTAAGATTTATACTGAAATTCAATTAACTGTTCCCTCATAAATTATTCTTATACATGTAAAATGATAATAATGGCGATATAATCGCTAGTGATGCATCACGACTGACAAGTAAAACTGGCAAGGTCCCGGATGCATTCAGATTTCGGACGTTGTCTCAGGCTGTCACAATATTCTAACGTAAAACTATTCGAAGAATATGGTAGTTATTGCAGTTACCCGTTGCGTCGGCGTAATGGTAATGTCAAGTATTTTCAAAGTCCATTGCCATATTGGTTTGAAACTTGGCACACTTGTTCGCCATCATGACCTCAACCTGCATCCAAGAGGAGGTAACTATATCAAGCATTTTGACCAAAGTATGCCCCTTTTCGACTTAGATGAAATGTTAAAGTTAACATACCACCTCAAATATTATCAAAGTCCATTGACATATTGGTTTGAAACTTGGTGCACTTGTTCGCAATCTTGACCTAAACCTTAATCCAAGAGGAGGTTACTATATCAAGCACTTTGTACTGGAAAACATTAATAAATTTTAAACTTTCAAAGGATGGGACTTAGAATATTGGAGCGGGCTGTCCGATGACAGCTCTTGTTAAACTTACTCTGAGCCAATTTTTTAGAAACCTCAATGGTCCAGTTACTTTTTAAATGGTATTTAATACATCCACTGTGACGTTATAAACGCAACGTCGACGTCATAATATATCATTATATCATAAAAACGGTGATTTTGCTCATACTTAAACGGGGGAAAAAGGTACGTTATTGTAAAGATTCTCGCGCACACGCGCTGTTGGTGTTCAGTTTCAAGTATGCTCATTTCAGGACCCAGCCGACAAAAATAAATGCTATAAGCGTTAATTATCATTCAAATTGTAACTACCAATCATTGTTCTTTAATAGTAAAATAATAAACGTAAACAAATGTCACTGTTTTCTTGGTATTTGCCGATACCGGAAGTCGACGCTCATAACAAAAACCTTTATGTGACGTAACGTTTGCTAAGCGACGTCGCGTTTGTTTTCCCGACGTCGATCAAAATGTCCCGCCAAAATGTCATACTTTTGAAAAACATACTATTTAAGTGTTATTTTTTATGACGGGCTTGGGCACCAACCGTCCCTCGGGACTCTGCAGATGTAATAGCACGAAAAAGTATGCGTTAACCCTACATTATTGCATGTTTGCAGTTATGCTTTAAGTCTGGGAAAAGAAAATATCAATGTATATGCATTCTTTAAAATTACTATTTGTGTGTATGTCTCTTCAGTGACACGACTGAAATTATATAAATACGTGGGTATATCCAAAAGTAATGTCACTGATGCTATAAAATCGTATATAATGTCAGTAAAAACACAAATAATTTCCCACCGTAAATTTAGTCTAATTTGAATATGATGACCAAATTTCACAACAATGCACATAATAGTTCTGGAGATATGAACATTTTCAAGAGACATACTTATGAACATCGCCGCAAGTCCGACGTCAACGACGTCACAATGACGTTACTTGCTGACACCTAATCATCTAGCAGAAGTTCATCCCTGGTGATTTCTAACGACTCATAAACCATGCAGTCATTTACAAGACGTTTAAAAATGTGTAACCCACCCGACACTTACTCTCTGCGAAATCAAATTATTTTTAAGTGTCCTCTAGATAGTCCCACAGCCAAATATTGAATTGACGGCAATTAATATCTTATAGTTTATATGAATGACTTGTATAGCGATTTTCCTTCAGCGCCCGTATTATATGCTGAAACAACGAGATGCGATGTTCCACAATTTTTGGCATATAGACATATAGTACGCTTTACACCTTGATAGAATATTAGACCAGTGACGGGATTTCTTAAATATTTTTTTATTTCATTTTTTAATCTTTTGCGGACCAAACACTGATACTGTCACATGTGCTCATAATATCATAATCATTAGACTTAATCAATTAAAAACAAACGCATTTGTTAGTAAACTAACGGAGGCTGCAGTGATTTTTTTACCTCTGCGTCCTGAGTCCTAGACGCACAAAAATTGCCGTAGACGCAAAGTTTCAGAATAATATATAATATGTGCGTTCCAGGGACGCATGTTATTTACTATAAGCGATCGAATCACCCGACATCGCATTTTTGTGGATGTTTCATTTTCTGTAAGAGGTTCCGTCTATTTTTATGCATCGCGTGATTATTGGATAATTGGTTTGCTTTAACCAATGAAATTTCGTCAGTAGTAAACGGTGTAAGGGAACATACTTATACTTCTCAGAGAAGAATTTCGTCTCCAAAATAATGAACTCTAACAATCAGTGATAGTCCAAATCGCCATATTAAACCGTCAAAGTCATGCACTTGTAAGCATGATGTGAAACCTAGTCCTACTTTATCTTCAATATCTTATGAGGTAGATAAGTCTTACAAAACTAGGTCATGTTTATATGGAATCTTTATGCAAATGATCAAAGATCTAAAAATAGATATTTGAAATGAGATGTTTGGCCTGGGGTGGAAAGTTTGCTTTGAGAATGTTTATAAAAGTATCATGTGTAAAATATGAAAACAATAAACATTTATAGCTAGTTTGCGATAGAAAAAAATCGTGTTTTTTAAAGATTTCTTAAAATCTATTCATCAGATTTTGGTGAAAATTTACACAGAACTGCAATAACTTCCTACCTAGTCTCATTTTGAATTTCATAATTTTTAGTCACCAATTAAAATATATTTATTCTTTATTACATATTGAAATTACATGTGTATTTACAGTTTAACGCAGGGAGGTAATCTGGTATTCCATTGATGATTTACTATCAATTATTTAACTGTTACAATCCGTGATCAGTGGGATTGTGATTGCCGTTATAAAGACGAGATTTAGGTGGCCCTTGTGATTCGGTTTATTTAGGTGTGTCGCTTGTAAACAATGTACAATATTAACATGTACTTCGTCATATTCACAGACGGGCCTCGAATGTGTTAAATACGTAGGTTGCAAATACGTTAATATACCGTTATGCGTATCACGTGACCGTATATTGGCTGTTGCAAGTATCAAGTCTTCTATCTTGATTTTTCATACAAAACTACAAAAATGTTACATAGAACTTATGAACAAAACTTTTTTAACTCATTTCTGATCTTGCTGAAATTTCAGTGTGTATTAGGTAGATATATTTCATTTATTCGTGCAAAATTTCATACGTGTAGGTGTAGTAATTACAGAGAAATATTTAAAAAACACGATTTTTTTCTATCGCAAACTAGCTATACTGTAGAATTGAAAGCAAACCCTAGAATTTAGAAGGTTTTAAATACACAACGCAGGTTTTACACATTTGGACTTTCAAAGAGCGGTTCATTTACTGGTTATTTTTATTTACACCAGGCTACGCTCCTGCATAGCTGCAAAGATACATGTATCCCAGAATCCTGTTCGTTTCAAGACGGAAGTCGAATTCAAACTTATTTTCATCATTTGCAAGCAAACGATAATAATGTTAACTTTGCTATATCTAAACTTGAATGTAGTTACAGACGTCAGAGTGAAATTGATGATGTGTACACAGATTGGTGTAGTGTTGTTAAACAATCTATGTATAAAGCATTACCCTTTAAGCAAGTTAGTTCCGGAGTATGAAATAACGTCCGGGTAAGTATAGGTCATAGCCCAGCGTTTATTAAATTTCGTTTTAGAATTGAAACCAGTCGATATGAACGTTTGGAGATTGATACACGAATATGTCCTTTTTGTGATACTGGCGAAACAGAATAACATGCATTATTTAATTGTCATGCATATTGTGATATACGAGAGCAGTTAAATATATAAGCTACTATGTGCATTAACATTTTTGATACATTCCCTTAGGTTGCGAAATTTACATGTTTGTTTCCAACCCGGAAATGATAAAAGCCTGTGCCAAAAGTTTTTACAAATTTTACAAAGACGCATGTTTTTAATATGTTAATGATTTTATTTCTTGTAAATAATGATCATTAATTCATTGTTATGTATGGTATTTTATATCGTCTGAAACATCTTTGTTAATCCAGCTCGCGATGATCTGATCACCGTGTTTATGATTTTTCAATCATTTTTTAATTATGCGCAATAGTGCTCTTTTTCTTTTCTCAGTTTTTAAGCCAAAATTATTTATTGCATTTTTTATTGATCGATTAACTAGGATGTTTCAATTTTACTTTTATTGCGTGTGCAATGTATACGTTTGTGTAAAGTTATTGGAATTCATTGATATGTGTTTACTGTTTGTACATAATGCCTCTTATAATTCTATATAGAATGGCCATGTGCATGTTTTGACTGTGATTTAATGTTTTATATGTAATGTATCATGTATATATGGATGAGGCAGAAATAAATAAATAAATATATATATTGCGTCAGATGATTTTAAGGATAATGGTGTTATATTGAATGGTAAGACTTCTCTCTAAACAAATTCAGTTTTATCACACCGAAAAAGTACACATGATATGCTCCAGCGCACAATTAAGGAAAATGGCACCTTAATAGGGACATTGCGTACTGGTCCCTTAAAGTGTTCCAAATTGATGTTGAACGTGTTAACGGTTGGTCAGTTAATTAAAGACCGGTGAAAAAGTTCGAATAATTGCGAAAGGGATGCGAGGAGCAGTGACAGAAAACAAACGTCATTGTACTGTTGGAATGCTGTATGCAGAAACCTCTATTCGGGTGGTTTCGCATACTATGGTGTTATTTCAAGTACATCAATCAACACAATGTGGTCATAGCTAGGATTGACAACTTTCGGCGCTCCGGTACGCTCAGTAATAACGTCCGGAATCTATTAAAGCATTACAATGCAATGAATTGACGTCACGAGATAACCGTTTATAGTCGTCGCCAAGATTTGCGGAAAATTTTCTTAGAACATCTAGAGTATGTGTAACAATGTCTAATATTAGAAAATGGTTTAACTATGGTCATTTTTGTTACCGACGTTATCACGTTGGCGTGACGTTGACGCATGCAATCGAGAGCAACGTCACGTCAGAGATTGGTTCAACCTGAATTACACACGAAAGTCATTACAAGTATCCATAACACACGTACAGATGATGGTCTGTCACGTAGAAGGTCGCATCTCGTATTGAAGCAAATGCTGGACAGTCTTAATGACGAAAATATCAATTTAATGACGTTAGTAACCAGTATGTTCTGGAGCGGTCATCATTAAAGAAACGGACAATCACATCACAAGAACATGTTTACGAAAGACGCTAGTGGGCCGGAATCGAATCAAGATTGGTATCACATGCGATGCTGGTATATTCTGCGACTTTTGTGTTGCTACCTTATGTCCTTTGAAATTAATTTATAAGCAGTTGGCACGTGATTATTAAAACCATTTTTGGTATACATGTTCGCAACATTTTGTAATAAACATGAAAAGAACTAATTATTATTCTTCTTTCAAAATAAGTCTCATATCAAGAAATTATACTCAGTGTTGCTACACTACCCACAAGTTCTAACCCGACACCTTAATGTTTCGCTATACCTTTTTTTATTAAAGTATGTACCAGCATGAAATTTTGCATACCAATACATGAATACAAGCTGCAACTAATTATGAATTTATTTTGGACTACAAACAGTTATGTTCGTTGTCACAGGCGTGTTACGTAATGAGGTATGTTTTACCAATTCACAAAAATACCCAAACTGTTTATGAAATCTTGCATTAATCAGCGCATGGAAAGCACATTTTCATAAACATTTTGATATAACGGATCCCTGCCTTATACGAAAAACTCGTTACATGGCGTGATTTACTTCAGACGAACTCGGTTGAATAGTAACACCCTTTGAACAAAATAAGAAAAAGGCTTTGTCAAAAATGTTCATCTTGAAAAATCACGCGTGTATGTCAATATTCACAAACCGAAGTTTAATAAACGAAGTTAACCAATGAAAGTGCAAAATCATACAAAAAAAATAAATAATATGTTTGTGAAATTAACAAAAACGAGGGCCGCAACTCTGCCCAATCTCATAACATTCCAACATGTCTTTCGTCTTCTTTGTGTGCCAAACTCAGCATGTAAGGTGTTTTTCGCCTAGTAAATTCATCATTTTCGTCAAAACCGTTCATGAACATGTGATTTTCGTTGCGCATTTCTTACACATGTAAACATGCTGTATAACGTAACCGGTGTAACAATAAATAGATATGGTGAATTCTAACGCAAGTTGACCAAAAATCAACACATAATTGGTTTTAATACATCTTTATACGTCTGTATGTGAATATTCATGCTAATAAATGCATTATCAAATAAGTATTTTAAAACAATAAACATTGACACCTAAGAAGTGTGTTCAAGCGATTTTTCCAAATCCAGTGAGTGTTCCCCTTGAGTCAATATCAGAATGTAAAGTGTTTTTCATGATAAACGGTAATCAATAATGCCGAATTCGTTGGCGTACATACAAATTTTGGTGCATATGCAACGCACGTGCAAAAATGTCGTATTACGCAATACGCCGAATGCACCGAGTTTTGACGCAGTACAACCAAAAAAAACTTATGATCAGCTGCATCTACTACACATGTATAAGTATACGAAATTTCATATGAATATATAAAGTTTTGACACTACAGGACAGAAATATATAAGTGGCGGGTTAGCACTTTTGGGTAGTGTATATCATAGCATTTTGTCTCGATACTTTTTGTCTTTTTTATTTCTATTGATTTGCCCTTCTGGTGCTAACATTAATATGATTCGGGTTTCAAGTGTGAAACTAATACAGAACATATGATTTCGCTTTTTGATTTGATATGACTTTAATGATCTGCAATTAGGTTTCTCTGAAGATTTCATTGTGCTATCAGCTCAGTAGTTCATGTTTGTCTTGAACACGTAATATATAAGACGCTTTCATGTACTTGCCGTTTTATTTATTAATTTAAAATGCCATAGGGTGGTTGAGCGACTGAACAGCTTGACAACTTCTGTGCAAACGGATCTAACGAAACTTTGGCAACCGTGATATCAACTGGAAAGGGCTTGCTTTATATATAAATGGCTACGTAGCGACTAAAGTGATAAGTTATACGCTACCGGCGAGGGCTTGCAGCTAACAGACCAAATGCTACTGAAGCCATCCGTTGCCTAAGGTTGGAATATATATTGTGGGAATATAGCATGTCCTTATGCACAAATCGCAACAAGTAACGCACGATTATAAAGTAGTTGCATTCTCATTTAGTTTTTAGACAAGGGAAAACATCGTTAAGCTATGTGCTGATGGGTTAGGTTTAACCCTAACCCTGACATATTTTATATAATAAATTAGAAATTTAGGTTCCTGCTTCCTTTTCAGTCGAGTGGAAGTTTAATCGTCGCAGTACCTTAGACGTAACTAAAGCATCTATCTACCATGATCAAATAGTATGCAAAGGCTTACAAATGACGGTTCAGTAGCTCCTCCTGTCTTAAAATCGAGACAATTGAGAATAGTAATTCTGAATTTATATTATCAATAAAAATACAGAAGTAACAATTGACTAAACATTACGAATAATTTATTCCAAATGTTTTTAACCACCAAATCTTGCGAATAGGTTACAACGTTTGTAACTGTGATTGATTTTGTAACCTCTCCTGTTTTCAGCATTTCAGAAATCACTTTTAGTTAAATTAAAACAATATCTAGCCAATGAATTGTAATAAAAATTGGTGTGAAACTCCTATAATTGTTACTATAATACTCCATTTATTGCATAAACGAAAGAAGTATGTTGTTTAACGTTGTTTCGCATTTAACAAATTTCTGTTCAAAAACAAAATTTTCGATATTTCAAAATACTTTTTTAAAAATACAAACTTTACTGCGTGATTCCGTACATGTGAGCTATAATAGAGCTTATTCATGCTAACTGTGTGTGTGTGTTCCCATTAACTTGGCGCCCTATTATTGGACCCAACGACCCACATGTTCCCAGGACTACGAGTATAAGCCCCATCCACCTATTGGTAGATCCCTACTATTAAGTTTAGTAGGGCCCCGTCTACTGGGTTAAGTAGAGCCCCGCCTACTGGGTTAAGTAGAGCTCCGTTAACTGTCTTCAATAGATCCCTACTATTAAGTTTAGTAGGGCCCCGTCTACTGGGTTAAGTAGAGTCCCGCCTACTGGGTTAAGTAGAGCTCCGTCAACTGTCTTCAATAGATCCCTACTATTAAGTTTAGTAGGGCCCCGTCTACTGGGTTAAGTAGAGCCCCGCCTACTGGGTTAAGTAGAGCTCCGTCAACTGTCTTCAATAGATCCCTACTATTAAGTTTAGTAGGGCCCCGTCTACTGGGTTAAGTAGAGCCCCGCCTACTGGGTTAAGTAGAGCTCCGTCAACTGTCTTCAATAGATCCCTACTATTAAGTTTAGTAGGGCCCCGTCTACTGGGTTAAGTAGAGCCCCGCCTACTGGGTTAAGTAGAGCTCCGTCAACTGTCTTCAATAGATCCCTACTATTAAGTTTAGTAGGGCCCCGTCTACTTGGTTAAGTAGAGCCCCGCCTACTGGGTTAAGTAGAGCTCCGCCAACTGTCTTCAAAAGATCCCTACTATTAAGTTTAGTAGGGCCCCGTCTACTGGGTTAAGTAGAGCCCCGCCTACTGGGTTAAGTAGAGCCTGTCTACTTTCTTCAATAGATCCCTACTATTAAGTTTTGTAGGGCCCCGTCTACTGGGTTAAGTAGAGCCCCGCCTACTGGGTTAAGTAGAGCTCCGTTAACTGTCTTCAATAGATCCCTACTATTTAGTTTAGTAGGGCCCCGTCTACTGGGTTAAGTAGAGTCCCGCCTACTGGGTTAAGTAGAGCTCCGTCAACTGTCTTCAATAGATCCCTACTATTAAGTTTAGTAGGGCCCCGTCTACTGGGTTAAGTAGAGCCCCGCCTACTGGGTTAAGTAGAGCTCCGTCAACTGTCTTCAATAGATCCCTACTATTAAGTTTAGTAGGGCCCCGTCTACTGGGTTAAGTAGAGCCCCGCCTACTGGGTTAAGTAGAGCTCCGTAAACTGTCTTCAATAGATCCCTACTATTAAGTTTAGTAGGGCCCCGTCTACTGGGTTAAGTAGAGCCCCGCCTACTGGGTAAAGTAGAGCTCCGTCAACTGTCTTCAATAGATCCCTACTATTAAGTTTAGTAGGGCCCCATCTACTTGGTTAAGTAGAGCCCCGCCTACTGGGTTAAGTACAGCTCCGCCAACTGTCTTCAAAAGATCCCTACTATTAAGTTTAGTAGGGCCCCGTCTACTGGGTTAAGTAGAGCCCCGCCTACTGGGTTAAGTAGAGCCTGTCTACTTTCTTCAATAGATCCCTACTATTAAGTTTAGTAGGGCCCCGTCTACTGGGTTAAGTAGAGCCCCGCCTACTGGGTTAAGTAGAGCCTGTCTACTTTCTTCAATAGATCCCTACTACTAGGGGTAGGAGGGCCCCGTCTACTGGGTTAAGTAGAGGCCCGTCTACTGGGTTAAGTAGAGCCCCGTCTACTGGGTTAAGTAGAGCCTGTCTACTTTCTTCAATAGATCCCTACTATTAAGTTTAGTAGGGCCCCGTCTACTGGGTTAAGTAGAGCCCCGTCTACTGGGTTAAGTAGAGCCTGTCTACTTTCTTCAATAGATCCCTACTATTAAGTTTAGTAGGGCCCCGTCTACTGGGTTAAGTAGAGCCCCGCCTACTGGGTTAAGTAGAGCCTGTCTACTTTCTTCAATAGATCCCTACTATTAAGTTTAGTAGGGCCCCGTCTACTGGGTTAAGTAGAGCCCCGCCTACTGGGTTAAGTAGAGCATGTCTACTTTCTTCAATAGATCCCTACTTTTAAGTTTAGTAGGGCCCCGTCTACTGGGTTAAGTAGATCCGCGCCTACTGGGTTAAGTAGAGCTCCGTTAACTGTCTTCAATAGATCCCTACTACTATGTTTAGTAGGGCCCCGTCTACTGGGTTAAGTAGAGGCCCGTCTACTGGGTTAAGTAGAGCCCCGTCTACTAGGTTAAGTAGAGCCCCGCCTACTGGGTTAAGTAGAGCCTGTCTACTTTCTTCAATAGATCCCTACTATTAAGTTTAGTAGGGCCCCGTCTACTGGGTTAAGTAGAGCCTGTCTACTTTCTTCAATAGATCCCTACTATTAAGATTAGTAGGGCCCCGTCTACTGGGTTAAGTAGAGCCCCGCCTACTGGGTTAAGTAGAGCATGTCTACTTTCTTCAATAGATCCCTACTATTAAGTTTAGTAGGGCCCCGTCTATTGGGTTAAGTAGAGCCCCGCCTACTGGGTTAAGTAGAGCCTGTCTACTTTCTTCAATAGATCCCTACTATTAAGTTTAGTAGGGCCCCGTCTACTGGGTTAAGTAGGGCCCCGCCTACTGGGTTAAGTAGAGCCTGTCTACTTTCTTCAATAGATCCCTACTATTATGTTTAGTAGGGCCCCGTCTACTGGGGTAAGTAGAGCCCCGCCTGCTGGGTTAAGTAGAGCTCCGTCAACTGTCTTCAATAGATCCCTACTACTATGTTTAGTAGGGCCCCGTCTACTGGGTTAAGTAGAGGCCCGTCTACTGGGTTAAGTAGAGCCCCGTCTACTAGGTTAAGTAGAGCCCCGCCTACTGGGTTAAGTAGAGCCTGTCTACTTTCTTCAATAGATCCCTACTATTAAATTTAGTAGGGCCCCGTCTACTGGGTTAAGTAGAGCCCCGTCTACTGGGTTAAGTAGAGCCTGTCTACTTTCTTCAATAGATCCCTACTATTAAGTTTAGTAGGGCCCCGTCTACTGGGTTAAGTAGAGCCCCGCCTACTGGGTTAAGTAGAGCCTGTCTACTTTCTTCAATAGATCCCTACTATTAAGTTTAGTAGGGCCCCGTCTACTGGGTTAAGTAGAGCCCCGCCTACTGGGTTAAGTAGAGCATGTCTACTTTCTTCAATAGATCCCTACTTTTAAGTTTAGTAGGGCCACGTCTACTGGGTTAAGTAGAGCCCCGCCTACTGGGTTAAGTAGAGCATGTCTACTTTCTTCAATAGATCCCTGCTATTAAGTTTAGTAGGGCCCCGTCTACTGGGTTAAGTAGAGCCGCGCCTACTGGGTTAAGTAGAGCTCCGTTAACTGTCTTCAATAGATCCCTACTACTATGTTTAGTAGGGCCCCGTCTACTGGGTTAAGTAGAGGCCCGTCTACTGGGTTAAGTAGAGCCCCGTCTACTAGGTTAAGTAGAGCCCCGCCTACTGGGTTAAGTAGAGCCTGTCTACTTTCTTCAATAGATCCCTACTATTTAGTTTAGTAGGGCCCCGTCTATTGGGTTAAGTAGAGCTCCGCCTACTGGGTTAAGTAGAGCCTGTCTACTTTCTTCAATAGATCCCTACTATTAAGATTAGTAGGGCCCCGTCTACTGGGTTAAGTAGAGCCCCGCCTACTGGGTTAAGTAGAGCATGTCTACTTTCTTCAATAGATCCCTACTATTAAGTTTAGTAGGGCCCCGTCTATTGGGTTAAGTAGAGCCCCGCCTACTGGGTTTAGTAGAGCCTGTCTACTTTCTTCAATAGATCCCTACTATTAAGTTTAGTAGGGCCCCGTCTACTGGGTTAAGTAGAGCCCCGCCTACTGGGTTAAGTAGAGCCTGTCTACTTTCTTCAATAGATCCCTACTATTATGTTTAGTAGGGCCCCGTCTACTGGGTTAAGTAGAGCCCCGCCTGCTGGGTTAAGTAGAGCTCCGTCAACTGTCTTCAATAGATCCCTACTACTTTGTTTAGTAGGGCCCCGTCTACTGGGTTAAGTAGAGCCCCGTCTACTGGGTTAAGTAGAGCCCCCGCCTACTGGGTTAAGTAGAGCCCCCGCCTACTGGGTTTAGTAGGTCCTACTTTTATATTTTATGTACATTATATACTGTTTTAACCATGTATTAGTCATGATTGTACAGCACTTTTGAACGTGTGTATACATGAAAAAAGGGCTATATAAATATGGTATAATAAATAATAATGTGTGCGAAATTTCATGTATGCGAAAGTTTGTGCTGTTAAGAGCAAAACTTTTTCGGTAAAGTACAATTTTCAGATTTAATTGGCTAAGAATAGCTTTAAACAAGCAGAGCAAAACGGCAAGGAATTTTCAAAATGATGGGCTTAAATGTGTTATTCATAAATATAACAGGTTTAATATGCCTTGTACAGAAAAAACCAAAATGTAGCAATGACCTTAAACCCCTTTCACAAGTGTCGAGTGGTTTTCCGTCGTATGTTATATTGGAATGTATGGACTTGTCTTACGCCTATCATGTGATGATGGCTCCGTGTATTTATCATCAAATTGTAAATACCAGTACAATCATTTATTATATATGATTTATTACGACACTCGTTTTGTGGTAATATACATATAAAAGTGATATCGGTGTACTCTTGTGCTATAAAATGAAATACATATAGTTTACATAATCTATTGTAAGGATTGCATTAAGACGCTGAATGCAAAATGAAATGTATGATATGTACAAATATGAAATGTTTGATATGTACTAACCGTGATGATTATGCAAAGAATGTGACACTATGTACACACCGAAATGTTTCATGCAAGCATACATTTACACTTGAATTATTGAGCATGATCAAATGAAATGTTTTGTTATAATATAATAGTTGTCAAGTTGTACGTGAGAACAAAACAAGAAAAGACTAACACAATGTATTAACACTATTCAATTGATACCAATTTATAAATGTAAATTTGTAAATATTATTGTTTAAAAAAAAAAGATCACTATAATTATGCTATTGAATCATGTTTTCTGTATTTTGGGCCGGTGGCCTTGTACTATTGAAATAAATCTTGTATCTTGTATCTTGTAGTACAAAATGTGTATGACAATCACCACGAGAATACATACATCGTACGACAAAATATTGATGTTCTATGATTACATGTTCTAAGTATGTTTTGTACGTCAACTTGATAATCGCACGATGACGTTGTATAACATGGTACGAACGTGGTACCTTTATCTTAGTGACCTTTTTTCTACACAATGACCTATATCGATGCAAGGCATGTTTTAACAAAACCAGTCATGCTATTTGATTCCTGAGTGCATGTACATTGTGTGACTAAAAGGCATTTTCACCCAATTACAAGTGTTTAATGTCTTAATTATACATCTCACCTGAAGTCAGTTGTTTGTGAAATTCAAAAGCCATCTTACATCTTGCAAATATTCATCGGGTGAAAACATTACAATAGCCACATGATGCTGGAATGAATGGTTCAACCCAGTGGTGTTAATATTCCATAAGGTTATATAAGGTAACATACATCCCATTCGATTGCAATAATAGGCAAAACACACTAATATACTGTTTGCTTATCGAAAAACGTTTGTCTGTTTGGCCGTTTCACTTCAAATCTTCAGATTTTAAACCGATCGAACACGTTTGGAGCCAAATTGATTGTAGGGTTAGTAAGGGATACTTTAGCGAGGCAAATACGTCTGGGACTTGAAAATATGCTCACCAATTATGATGGAAGTTGAACATGCATGGTTTCGTCAGAAATTACATGTGCATTACATGTGTTGAACAGTGGTAAATGACATTGATGGACAAATAAACAGGAAAATGATGCTCCAATGTGTGGCTTCTAAAACACTTTGTTCAGCTGTTTCACCTTAGAAAAGAGATTCTTTCTATGTAGAATATATCTTAACTAATTGCGATTGATATTTACTGATTTTGTCCTTGTATACATTTATATATCTGCACTGTATTATATGTAATTTGTTCTTTGTGTTATGGGCTGGTGGCCTGAATCATGAATAAACTATTTTACTGATTGTAGGGTTAACGCATGCTTTTTCGTGCTATTACATCTGCAGAGTCCCGAGGGACGGTTGGTGTCCAAGCCCGTCAGGGCGAGGGCACCAACACTCCCGATGTAATAGCACGAAAAGGCATGAGTAAACGCTAATATATCATAAAAGCAACACTTTATTAGTATGTTTTTTCAAAATTATGACATTTTTGCGGGACATTTTGGGCGATGTCGAGAAAACAAACGCGACGTCGCTTAGCAAACGTTACGTCACATACAAGTTTTTGTCATGAGCGTCGACTTCCGGTATCGGCAAATACCAAGAAAACAGTGACATTGGGGGTTGTTTACGTTTATTATTTTACTATTATAGAAAATTGATTAGTAGTTACAATTAGAATGTGAATTACAGATCATATAACGCTGTAAATCATTTATTTTCGTCGGCTGAGTACTTAAAACTGAACACCAACAGAATCCGGAATCTTTACAATAACGTACCCTTTTTCCCGGCTTAAAATCTGTCGGTTTAAAATCTGAAGATTTGAAGGGAAAAGCTTAGGTACCCTTTTTTAACCCTTTCGGTGCCGAACCGTCTGTGCCAAGCCTGATTTGACGTAAACAAGTTGACGTCATAAAATCGACGCTCTAAAAACGGCGCGGTATGACGCACGTTACAACGTAATTAGATGTTAATTAAAGCGCTGTTTATGCATCCATGATAAATACATCACCAATGTATGCTAAGTTGGAACAGACGCATACAAGCTAAATAAAATTACAATCGATAGACTTGGACATTTTTGCGAATATCTACTTTTAAAATACAGTATCTTATTTAATGTACATGTAAGTTTTCTAACTTTTTTATTCTAGACTAGTATGCACGTAAACTTATCCCATAACTCCATATTTACACAAAACATGCAACCCTAAAACTCTGTATTTACAAGATGCCTAAACAAGCCCAGTATCAGGTATTCGTATTCTAGCTTTTAATTTTAATCGAATGACATGTGCGTGAACAACACCTAATGAAATCACGATGTAAACCAAATATAAATTTAAAATTCATATAAAACTATCACGGAACTAAACCGCTATGAACTATTCTCTACAGTATATGTTTTGTAACATTAATTTACATTATTTAATTATTATACAAAGAGGTTGGGTTCATACTGTCAGTGGTTGTAGTGAGCTGGAATTTTAAGGCTCGTTTCCAGTTGTGGCAAGTCATACCATTCAATGACAAGTTAACACCATTGTCGTTTTTCTCCACATTCATGTCGAAATGTTAATTGTTGCTTGTAGAATGGTAAGCTGGTTGTTATTACTGGTAATGTAGTGGGTTGCAGCGCAAGAAGTCACTGGTTAGGTGAATCTGCCGCCGAATACAACTACTTACTAGTATGTTAAGAAACGGTGTTACATTCAAGCAAATAAAAGATTCATGTATACAAATAATAAACAGACTAGTACTAGTAAAAACAGCGTTATTGAATCCCATCTAAGAATATCAACAAAATCATATCAGTTTCAATTAAATACGGATACTATTTTGACACAAATTACGATTGGTGATTACAGTAGATGTTTACAATGCAAATATTTGTTACACAAAATAGTGGTATTACACAAAATAGTGTAACTATTTGACCCTTCACGTAGCGATGCACTGAGTGTGGTGCACTGTTCTACCCAGTGTGCGACTTTTTCGAGTAAATACTGCAACCGACCTCCCGTTCAATGAGTCGACATGATTGTAAAACGTTCATAAGTATTGGAAATTACGCAAAACAAAAAGGACACAAAACATAAAACGGAAACTGCATATTAACTCATGTTGCAGCATATTTGTGGAGTTTTAGTGCGTGTGTCTCTTTTTGTATCTTGCAAGGAAATGAACGAACAGTTAATAAAAACACCCAGCATTGTGATATGGCTGCACCGTAGTCGAGTGGGCTTTGCTCTTGACTATGGATAGAGATGTTACTTGTTCGAATCTCGGCCCGGGCACTTTGTCAGTTCTGATAGTGCTCTTCAGTGTTCATTGCACATCTAGTTATATATTAACTGTCTGTATGTTGTATCCCATTCGCATGTATATATGCTGTAAACTCAACCGGGTACGTTGCAGAATCAATGATTCAATTCGGAAATAGATACTAGTAAGGTATCGCAACATGGATGCCTTGTTTCACTCAACTGTCACTTCACTCGAAGTCGAACGTCTTCGGTCATTATGAGATGAATAAAACAGATGTCTACGTACTTCCGACTGTGGCGGGTGTCCGTTGAAAATAAACTACTAGACACACAAATACAAAAATGTAGTATCAGGGGAACGAACTATTAATGCCGCGTGCAGATTCAATTAATGTTTGGTGACTTGAACTAATTTTGTAGCGACATGATACATACGTGATATATGTCCTGAAACGCAATCGTGATTTTTCAGAATTCTTAAAATTTGATGTAACAAGTTTAAAGCCCAAAACAACCCCCCAAAAGAATATTACGTGCATTTTCTGCACAGAAAGTTAAATTTGTGTCAGTAGATTAAAATGTGTTCTTAGCATAAAGCTAACTCGCCATGTCGATTTAAACTCGAATGTCTGCAAGCAAGGGTTTTTTCTGAAGCATGCGGGGAATCAAATTGATTACCAACTATTATAACTCCTGGGCATTGTTATTTGTTCAATGATCCGCTACACTCTGTCTTGACTTAAGTCTATTTTTATCGAATATGACGAGTTAGGGTTATCGCGCCCCACAATCGAGAAATATCCTTAAACATTTACAGCGCATGCCTTAGATATAGCCGTACATGTATAAATTCCAGCCATCAGGACCGACTCTAATATTCATCAAATGCTGGTCGAAACCACAGGAGTACTTTAAGACCATGATTGCTAGCTAAGTACAGCGCTTGGTGAAAGGTCCAAATCTGAAGCGAACACAAGGGACCCTCTCCAGTGTATGTTGAACGAATTCAAGTCGTAAAAGGGGAGCTCTCGGTATCTAGTACAGTACTAAAGCAATCGCTGAGCGACATTGAATAACACTCGCTATCGTTACCGGAATGTCTACTGGTACTACCAAGTCTAACCCTTCACCGGGTAACATCATTAACCGGCAAATATGTTTTGGATCCTTCTCAGAGTTAAAACCGATCACTTCCTAATAATTGCTGAGCACGAATCTAAGATCGTGCTCGCAAAGGAACAAATTGCACCAAAAAACAATCGCTTTTGGTACAGTACATGTGTAGTTTTTTGGTGGGCAAAGATAAACCGGATTATTTTAAATTGATACTGAGGAAGTGTCACACATGTTTGCTGTCGTTCACAATACAAACTCTCAACTTACAGCCTACATCAACTGTTCAGCAGGGACTACTAACTAGGGACAGTTATTTATATGATAGTTAATGGATCTAAGCCTACGTGCGTTGGGATAACGTTACTAATTGTTTGATTACGTTAGGCTCTCGTTATAAAAACGTAGCACTACATATACATGGAAAGTGTTTAATATTTCGTTGTTATTTATAATAATTGACCTTTATATATATCACAATGAACTTCGAACCCGGTACCCGTTGTTTTAAAAAAAAATATGACGCAGGATGTGAGGTTGAGTATTATGATGTATTTATTCAAACTATTAATATCTGGAAACTTAGTGGTTGGGCCTTTCTGTGTGTTATTTTGCCCGCCGATAAAGTTCGTTATAAAGAGATACAATGTTTTACTGAAATTGAATGATTGCATGACATTTACGGCATACATTTGAATAATATATAGGCCGATTAATCATTAATTATGTCGAGCATGATTGAAAAGTAATTGGCATGAAAAGCTCATTTATTTGCTAGCTGTTCGATGGAATGATACCAAAATTTCAGCAGTAGATAATGAAACTATAAAGAACATTCTTATTGCTATAGTTTATGCCTATGTAACGATATGCCGTGTTAAGATGAAGTGAAAAAACACGCATCCTTCGAAGAATAATTACGCAGTATAAAACATGAATATTTTAACTATTTTAGCAAGCATGCAGAAGGGCTGTCATTTTACCACCGAAGTAAATAGTTTATTTTAAAGTAGCTCGTTATTAATTACATAATAACGCAATATTCCGATGGTCACTTTTTATACGCGATCGGCGAAATGGCGCCAAACATAACGTCGTCAGACGTATGACGTCATGTCCGAATTCAACCGGAAATGACGTCACCATGTTTTGACCCTTACTTGATTACATCTTGGCCCTCTCCTACGATGCTAATATGTAATGATGTCAGGTTCCTTATGGCCATACAAAATAGGCCCGTGGCACTCAACGAAGTATAATAAAATAGGCCCAAAATAGGCCCGTGGCATTTGGGGGGTTAAATGTTAAAATAATTACTTGCTTCGTTTTAAGTATGATTCTAGACTACCTTAATGGCAAATTAAAACTTTAGATGGGTTCCGTGTACTTTGATTCAATCGTCGAAAAAATAGATGATTCTTATAATTTCATAGGGTGTCCTAGAACACTTTCTATGAAAACGGACAATTGGCATGTCCAATAAATCACAGTGAGAGTTTCTGTTAAAGTTGAAGCAAAAAATGTTCTAATGGATATGAAAGCATAATTGTTTTTCAGTTTCTGATTTTAAAAAAAATATCGTCAGACGTAGCTCTATACAATTTAAGGCTGAGCCGCAGTAAATGGTAAGGGCTGGTGTCTATCGCGTATATTTTCTGGTATAACAAAGCGCAATTATGGAACCCAAATTGATCGTTTCGTTCCTGTCAGTATGTTATATTGAGTAAAAATGAGGGAGTCAAAACTGTCGTTTGTGATAGCATTTTAGGCCTGTGGTACGTACATGTAGATGTGTCCGTCGATCTATAACGCATTTAAATTTTGTGCGTTGAACTCCTTAACCATTTCGCTGCCAACGTCAAAATCAAGAGGTGCCAAACAAGTTTTGACGTTACGTCATTTCCGATTAAAACGCGTGTATAAGTGGCGCGTAGTTTGATTGCCAATTAGGTAATGTCGCCATCAGGCACGGATCCAGGCAGTGGGCACGAGGGCCCGTGCCCCCCCCCCAGTTGGCTGAGATTAAAAAAAAACTTGGAATAAATAATAAAACAGATATTGAACAGACACACTTTATTTTGTTCCTGAATGAAAAGAAAGAAAATAACTTTAAATAAATATTACGACTAGCCTACAGAAAATGAAGTAAATAATACGCCATTCCCACCCTAACCAAAGTTTGCGAATGTTACTTCTTACGACGAGCCCAGATTGTTCATTATTTCAAACATTTATGTCACATGTGTTGTTATTTGTGACGACAACTACATAACCACTGGTGGCCGTTACACTGATTCACGCCCCCCCCCCAAAAAAAAAACCCCAAAGAATATTGTGTTAAAACGACTGCCACAGACTTTATAGGTGTATATCAATTACTATCGTTTGAAATGTGTTTTTATTCTGTGCCCTTTGAAGAATGTTATGACTCTGGCGATAAAAACAACGTTTCTAAAAACTGAACTGTGGGGAGCGGTGGCCTAGAGGTAGGGCGCTCGCTTCGGGATCGAGAGGTCCCGGGTTCGACCCCCCTCTGGACCACTGGTCAAAATCTCTCAGCAAAACCCACAGCTCCACTCCACCATGGTGTAAAATGGTACCTGTGAGGGCAGTGTCTATTCCTGGGCGCCGCAGATCGATGTTGGCTGCCACACCACAGGAGAGAAATAGTCTCCCCAGGGAGAAACGAGTGTAGGTTTCCATATGTAGCCCAATGACCAGGGGAGTTAAAATGTCAAAGGGTGCTTGAGCGGCCTAATAGCTGAAAAGAGCCCTAGAAAATTGGTAACTTTTGTTTTGTTTTGATATAATTCTGTCTGAAAGAAATATGTACATGTACATAGAACATCATAGGTATCATTGTTCTATCGTATTATGTGGGTTAACTAGCTGACAGCATGTCTACAAAACTTATACTTATAAACTGTAAATATATATGAGCCGTTCTCCAGGAAAACCGGGCTTAATGACCTTTTATTATTAGCTTTCAATGGATTATGGTGATTTTCAGTGAAAATAACAATGACAAATAACAGTGAAATTATCGTTTTGTTATTTTGACTGTTTTGGAGCTGGTTCCAGTATCGTGCAGAAAAAGAAACGCAACGTCAACAGCGCCGGGCTTCAATTATGCGTTACGTCATTGTGACGTCATATTTGTCACGTCGTGACGTTCTAATTTCAACGTAATTTTTCCAATTTAGCCAATTACTGTACCGTTTTACGAGAAAATGAAGCAAATAATAAAAAAGAAAATTTGTTGATTTTTGGTGAAAGATCTACGCCACTCGTGAAAATATCGATTTCTGTGATCACTCGGTGAAATAAAATTCGATCTTACACCAAAATCAACAAATATCCTCTATCTATTGTAATTATGCAATACGATTTTGAAAAATGTCTAAAATGAGAAAAAAACTCGTCTCATTTCATTTCATATTCAAGTAACTGGATAGTATAGTACTATCCATTAGCTTCAAGTTTTCTTTAAAATTGTGCTAAAATACCTTCTGCCGTTGCTATGGTGGTCGTTTTCTAAACAGTACTCATATCAAGGAAAACAAGGGTTAAGTGGCTAAAAACACTTGCAATTTTTCTCTGTAAGCAAACACTCACAAATTGGACACGTTTTATAAAAATAAGAATATTATTCTAATAATGTTCCACAATTTTAAAAGTTTACGTCAAAAAATTATCAGATACTGGATCTTTGAAATGTCAGTTGACGTTACGTCAAAAACGCAGAGAATGTCGTTCGCGACGTCACTAAAAACATAGGCGGTAGTGGTTGGTTTAAAAAGTCTATAACTCTGTAAGTGTATGTAATAATGTGTTCAATTTTTCTGAATCTGTTTACAAAAGTCTCTTCTTTCTAACCATAAATTCATAACAAAAATTCACAATTTTGTCACTAAGCCCGGTTTTCCTGGAGAACGGCTCATATCTTTTAAAATATTTCACCAGAAAGAGCAATGAACTTATTGACTATTTTGACTAAGCGAATGAGCACTTAAAATATACGAAAAATGCTTCTGAAGGTCACAATTCATGGGTGTATGAGTCATGGGACCTGTAGAAGTCAGGTCCCCGAAGTCAGAACAAGGTGGCATACATAGTTTTGCCTCCTCAATAATTCAGATCAAATGTATAATGTTCGGCTTAAACTAGTCTTACATATCTCTAAATAATTGATATGGGTACTTTGCTTATGTTCTAGATGAAAAAATATTTGTAAGATGGGCATTTTTCGTGCTCGCTTCGCTCGCAGAATATTCTTGATATACATGTATATGTTAATACGTAGCTGTTGCATCACAGAAATCAATTACAAGAGAAATTTTGCAATAGCTCATTATAACTACCTTGTGACTGTTAAATAATCATTACTAAACCATTAAGGTTAAGTCTCAGAATTAAGAAAAAAAGATATTTCAGTGTTCCCAGATATTCTTAGAACGCACTAGATTCATCAAATGCGTTGAAAATTTTCCCGGGGGAGTATGCCCCCGGACCCCTTACTTATAATATTCCAATGACTAAAAGGATGAAAGCTTGTATATACAAATACTGTATCTGAACACTTAAACTAATATGCACGAACATACACAATGTACATGTTGACGCTGATAACATAAAAAGGTAACTATGGATTCCCCCACATCTACAAATGTACCCCTTCCTGTGCATGTTCACACAAATATTAAGTAATTGCCCCCCCCGGAATCCAGTACATACTTCGTGCCCCCCCCCCCCCCAGTCAGAAATTTCTGGATCCGGGCCTGACCATGTACATGTATATCCGTTAGACTGACGACAAATTAACAAATTATTTTTTCCATTTAAATACGATATTGGTGTAATTATTATTGTTATGGCTCAATTTATGTAAACTGTCACGGTCTCCATACAAGTAACATAGACAGATAACTTTTGATTCAGAAAAGGGCTAGGTTATTGTAATTGACAATGTGTGTTTTTGTTTTTCAACAAGTCAATTCTTTAAAAAAAAATAGACAGCCTTTTTTTAAAAAGATGCCATTTATTCGCCTAAATGTTGTTATGAAAATCAACATAGTTTGTTGATATAGCCTGTTATAATCTACGTTAAACAATGGCACGATATGCCGCACGTTATTACGTAATTAGGGGTTCATTAAAGGGGGACTTTGGTTTACCAGGAAAAAAATTAGTGGTTCAGCAGGCTATTCATTAATGGCAATGTGCGAAAACTGGTATCAGTAAGGGTCAGTCATAACATGTGTTGTATCTTTCCTTATCATTATCTACCAGCATGGGGTCTATGGTTTGGATAACTTGGACAATGATATGCGAATAATAGCATCTCGTTTTACACACATAAACTGCATTTATTTTATATCATAAATTAATATGATAACATTGAAGACAAATAAACTTTTAAATTCATAGAATTTTCACCCATTAAAATTTGATAAACTGTACACACATCCACATAAATTAAATTGTTTGTTTACATGCATGTATAGTTGGATTCCAACTCATATGGGCAGACTGTACATAACTATAAAAGTTACTACTGACCAATATGAAATAATCAAATCAAGCTATCAGTCTTTCATAATGACTGGGTACATACTGAAACTGATGCTAAGTAAGTTTTAAACTAGAAGATTTTTTTTAATTGTCCGAATTGGTATATTGCATTTGAAATATTAAATTATCCTGAATTATTTACCCGGTAAATAAACTGTAGCAAGTGTTTTAACTAGATTGAAAAAATGTTAAAAATGAATTTCATTTTTAATATGATATTGTTCTGTAATTAGGGGATGGGCATTATAACAGGCTGTCCAGCAATCATTGACAACAATTATAGTTGCAGGAAAGATGTTTTCCAGGAGTTTGCATGCTCTTAGCTTTTGTCGGCTGTGACATGTTAATATTTCAAAAAGTGTTTCAAGAAATCTAAAAAATCGGATTTCTAGAGAAAAATTAGAACTTTTTTAAGAATTCCCTTCGGATTTTTTATTTTTATAGGAATTTTAGCCAAACTGAAAAAAGTATTTCTTAGGAATGTTAGGGCTGCTTGACAGCGATAAGCATTAATTTTGAAGTATGTCATGTGTACATCAATATTGAGGAATTGTTTTAAGAACTACACAGGAAAAATTTCTGCGTACGCCAGGCGTACGCTTAGGTCTGGCGTACGCATATCGTACGCGGATCGTACGCTTTTCGTATGCCTTTTTTGTCGTACGAACCGCGTACGCCAAAAAAGCGTACGCCAGGCGTACGATTTTTGACGTACGACTAAAGTTGGCGTACGAATTTCGTACGCCAAAAATGTCGTACGAAAAACGTACGATCCGCGTATGGATTTCGTACGTCAGAATGAAACGTACGCTAGACGTACGCTCTTATATATGAAAATGGCGTACGCTTTTCGTACGCTTTTTTGAAGAATGAACCAAGTCGTAAGTTGTCATGCGGGACCATTTCCAATATCAAATCTTTTATTTATTTAGTATCATAATATTAATAATCAGTATTATAATTTGTAACAACTATTTAAGAATTGAAGGCCAGCTTGGCTATATTATAGTGTAGATCTATTAGGATTTGTAGAATCCATGTCCACTAAATCTTTATATAAGGTACAAATTGATTTTTCCTTTTTTTAAAAAGTGAACACTAAAGCTTTTAAAGTGTTTTTATGTAGCTTACATGATAATTAAAAAATATATCTACAGCAATTTTATCGACGGCCCGTACTTTTTTTGTCCGGAAAGAACGGGTTTTTTGCCGTACTATGACGTAGAGCACGTGAAACTATTCAGTACAAGAACAACAACAATTCAGTCAGTCAGCGTTCCTTGTTGCAGAAGATCGTGTAAAATGCGATGATACAACGTTTAGTCGAATGCATATGTTGGAGAATGATTGTGAAGAAGCAGTTAACTCAGCAGGTAACTATTTCCGACGTTAAAAACGAACCAGAAAGGCGTCTGTTGCTGTCGATGTTTTGCCTTTTGGATTCGTACCCACGCCATTTCGTAACAAAGTCTTATTCATAATTTCCTTTTACAAATTGTATTGAACTGTTCAAATCGTGAATGATATGTAATTATGACCGATTATCTTACATATGCGCCATTGAATCGAAATCTCAATGACAATGGCCACTCAAAACCTGGGATTGGGAATTTTTTCTTTCTGAATCTGAGTTCTCAATGCATGAATCTAAATCCTTCAGCTGTTCAGGGCTTAGGATTTGTCCTCTATACCAAGGGCATTTGTCAACTAACCCTATGAATGCTTTGTTATGCACCAGGCAGTCTGTTGCATACATGACCCCCTCCCCGGGGGATTGGCAGTGGATAGCTGAAGAAACGACCATGTTTTTACCTTCCAACTTCCCCGGCAGTGCAGCCATTCGCCCATTGGGATTTTTTTCTCCAAACCAATACCACAGGTACAATATTTACTTTTAGTGGCCCGGGAAATAACAGAGATTTAAACCATCAGCTGTTACCTGGGCGGGGGATTTCACAACCCAATAGTAAAAAACCTGGCCCATCCCAGGGGGTGGGGGTCTGTTAACAGGTGGGGGCCATGGAAGTTTGAGCTCTTTGACGATAATAATTCCATTTTTAAGATGAGCGTCAGTATCAACAAAAGCTAAATTTAGTTATGGTATCCAGAACTGATGCAACTGACTCCCTGGTGCATGAGCCTTTAGAAGGGTAAAATCCTCCTCCCCAGACACATACAGTCACACTTATTGTCTTATACAGATGATGAACCACAAAATAATCATCACATCTATATTTCCCTGCTATCATGGCCTGAATCTGAAGTTTTAATTGTACTCACAGACTCGGGGCAGGGCGGGGACATTGGAAAGGTATTAGGTAAACACATGGGGCTGTTCCCAAATTAACCTGGATTCTCTTCTTCTTCGATATGATACATACCGTCTATTTTCTAACAGTTCAGTATATTTCGGTATGATACAATATTCTCTAACAGCAGCTTAAATACTTCATGTCTTTAGTGACAATGAATTTGTTGCTTCTATAACAGCAATTTAGATGTGTCTATCAACTACTTTAAATGAATTTTGACAATATGAAGCATATTTTAATACAATTAAAACGAGCGATACCCGTATATAGTATTTGTACCTAATCAGTAGGCTGTCAGATATTTTCGTTGTCTTAAATTACTTAATTAATTATTTTGCTCATAAAAACGCTTATAAATACTGAAGTAACCGAACCTTACCGAATTTAGAAGTATTTTACCCTGAACCGTGTAGGATTCAAGTCTGTGGTGTTTCGTGTATCGCGGTATGCTGTTGCAGCCCTAGTACTGAGCTGTGAATTTTAACTAGCGTTTGATTGAAATCTTGCCTGAAATGCATGGTTGATGACCTTGATAGAATGGATTCCCCGATAGATGGAAAATCCCCCCAGATGACAGATGTACCAGAATAGCTAAGCCATTACATTGTATCAGTTTATTGGTGGTTATTATTGCATATATTTAAATAATTTATTTGTTTTCTTTACAGCCATTGTAACAGACAGTGGAATCACCAGAATAAATAGATTGGATCTACCAGTACATAGTCAGAGAACTTATCGATCAACATGTATGTCTAATGAGTACTTTGGATGGCAATGGACATTTTGAATGGGTCAAATGCAGGTAAATTACTTCTTGATTGAATTTGGGTAAAAGAACATTTTTAGAAGTCAAACTGTGGTACAATTATATGCCTTCATTCATCACGGAACAATGTTCTATAACATGTTTCATAACAAATGCATCATGTCACCACCAGCTTTCGTTTGCGAAGACCAATTCATACTGACAAGGCAGACAACCCTGTGATATACTATCAATAAGACTTAGAATTATGTGCCCTTTTTCTGGAACAAGCATTTGTTATACTATCCTATCTTCACTAGCATGACTGGATTCAGTTTCAGGAAGAAGTTTCTATATCTTAATACCCGTCATCTACTGATGCAGAGGCATATAGCAGTGCACCTGTCCATTCCTTTGTCTGTCTGTTACAAAATGTTGCAAATATTGTCCATCTGGCATCAATCCATTGATTTTAAACTTGGGGTACATATTATTATAAACTTACTATTATAAAAACAGAAGACATTATCAAAGCCTGGTAACACTTGAATGACTTAGCTTTTTGTTATGGACAGGGCTTCCGCTGGGCATAACTTGTGTTTATGTCTCCATGTGTATTTATTCATTACTAGTATTGTTACATTTACAGATACTGATAATACCCAACCTGATGGGTCTGCCACCGTCAATGTTCACAGAGAAGAATGTTAGATCTGGAACATCTACATATATCAGCTAACCTACAGAGGAGTGTGAAAGGGCCTGTCTGCTCATCATGTAACATGGTAAGACTATCTTACCAGATTGTGTGTAATAATAAGATATAAGAGAAAAGGTCCTAAGTGATTGTCGCCAACTTGGATCCAGCCCAGCCTCTACTAAAGTGCAATCTGATCAAGATACGAACTTTTCTCGTCTCGTCCACAATTAGATGGCAAAGCAAACAAATCTAGGCCAAGTTCAAAACTGGGCTATGTTGGGTCTAAGACTAGGTCATTAAGTCATTCTGAAAAAAACCTTGAGTTCACTCTGGAGGTCACAGTTTTGATCCAATCTTTGTGAAACTTCTTCAGAATGACATTTTCATTGAATTCTAGGCTAATTTTAAAACTGAGTCTTGTTAGGTAAAAACTAGGTCACTAGGTCAAATCTTAGAAACACCTTGTGTTCACTCTAAATACACAAGTTTTGATTCAATCTTCATTAAATTTTGGTCACTTGGTCAAATCTTTGAATATACTCGTATGCATGCAGTCTATGTACACTTCCTCAGTTTTGATCCAATATTCAAGACACTTGTCTCTCAAAAGTTGTCAGGTGAGCGGCCAAGAAAGGGCTCGGGCCCTCTTGTTTACATATAGTGCAGGTGATATAGCTGTCAATGACTGCTTTATGTTTATGATAAATTTTGTCTTGAAAAGATTGTGAGAAATATTATTTACTTTCATTTGAAAAATCAAAGCAATTATATTTTGGGCAATTAATAATAATTCTGAAATTGACCTTTGGTTATAAATAATGTTTCAACTTTGTAATACATTTATTTATTTGTTACAGACCAGAGAGATGAGCAATTAGTGGAGGGCTGCCAATGATCTGAAGGACTTCTGACCAGAAATAAGGAAATTGTTTGAAGAGGTAAGCATGATAAGCATCTCTGAATCACAGAAACGCACAAGTTTCTACTTATAATAGCTTCTCTTAAGCAAACATTGGCATCGATCGACGATGACTATTCACGTTTATCCAATTTGTTAATAAATATCGTTATCATTGGTACTGGTCTTTCCCAGGAACAATATTTTATACTTGATTTGGCATATTTGTACGATAAATTGTCGGGTCATATTGTGTGATGAAAGTATTTTCTATTGGCCTTTTGGGCCTACAGGTTTTCGTTTTGTCGTTCAAATTAAAATTTTATCGGCCCATGGCTGAAGGTGCCTGGGCCGATCCGATCTGAATCCCTGAAACTAGTTGTACAAAGTACAATTAATTGTATACTGTGTACTATGGAGGGATATAACACCCTTGAGAGACATAGTTTGTATACAATTTTGTCTGCCAATGTATGGGGATAATTCCCCTAGCTTGTTATACTGCCCTAGTTTCAAACACAATATTTTGTAGCCCATTTCGTTTGAATCAATGAGTTAAACTGGTATGCCATGCTGAAAAAACAATTCAAGAACCATTACTCAACTTCTGTGATTTTTGAATATTTTCTCAATGATTGGTTTTATTAGAGCATTTCTAGTCTGCAGCATATCTTAGACATTTTACATTTAAGAACCATAACTGTACCTCTTGTATGATTTTTAAAATATTTCCCTTTAATATAAGAGCAGTGCGCAAGAACCATTAATCTACCTTGCCTAAGTCAACACAGTACTTGCGGAGCTTGTATTTCAATCTACCATTAAAAAAAAGTAATCAAATAATCTTTGCTTTTTAAACGAATACATTTCGTCTGTCATTTTATCAACCTAACACAAGGTCATTAATAATAGGTAATTAAATGCTGTTTTCTTCTGTGTTTTCAGATTGTGGCCTGTCCGGAGCCTCAAGAGAAGAGATAGAAGAATCATGTGTTTTTAATGTGAAATAACTGAAAATAAAATTAAAACTAATATTTGGTTTGTGTATATTTACAATGTATGTCTCAGACTATGGTATACAGTGCCATGAGATGAAGTATTGGGATCACTTTATCAGTTGCTGTCTGTCACTCTCTTAAACAATGTATATCAGTTATAGATCATTGTATAGAAGGTGTAATTATTCTACAAATGGTTTAAAACCAGATTTTCCAGAAGAAAAACAACAGTGTTATTAGGAAGGCGAATTTGACTGAGGATCAGCAGGCAGAGGCATATGGCTACATTAGTGTACAGAAACAGAAGAGAATTGGCGTACGAAAACCATATCACCTAAATGGCGCATGAAATGCGTACGAACGGCGTACGCCAAAATGAATTTTTATGTATCAACATTACTGTATATTTTTGGCGTACGAAAAACGTATATTAAGTCCGCGTACGAAAGGCGTACGCGGTGCGTACGATTGGCGTACGCCAAAAAATCACTGTTTACGATCCGCGTACGCCGTTCGTACGTTTCGCGTACGCCAAATGGCGTACGCCAGGCGTACGTGGGCCCTTTTTTACGATCCGCGTACGCCAAATGGCGTACGAAAAACGTACGCGAATCGTACGAACCGCGTACGCAGAAATTTTTCCTGTGTACAACATGATAATAAATGTTTTAATAGGATATATAATGCATGTGAAAGCGTGCATGTTAAAACTTAAATTGGAAACATTGTATCTAAGTTAATCAAGGTCAACATAATGAAAAGTTTCTGGATAACCTAACACTCCTCATCACCAGAACATTTCTGGCATAAAAGTAAAGACTTGTATATAATGCACAAGATTACAAGTATATTGTAGCTTACAAATCATTCATGTATAGAATCGTAACATACCAACTAGTGCCCCATACAGTGATAGTGTTATATAGTCAGTATAGTATGCTAGATACCCAGATGGTCCAAGAGAGAAATACATCCTCTTTATTTCCCTGTAATTGCTGTGTAATATATTACATGAAATAATTATTATCAATGACATGATAAAAAGGTCAATGCTGTGCCCCCTACCGCTGGCAAAGTCCCCCTTTAAAGCGCTTCTTGTATAACTGAAATGCACTGAATTTTTAACTCGGCCATATGCGCTTGATTCCCGGTAGTGGCAAGTCATAACCATTCCATGAAAATGTCGATGATCCTCCATATATTAGAGGTTGCTGGTTGTTTGTGGAATCGTGATATCGTAGAGCGCTAGTACTGGTTATGTTAGTTATGATAGACCGGATTATGTCCAGCGCAATAAAACTGGTTAGGTTAATCGGTCGCCGTATTCCAAAAATAAAATTTCATCTTTATCAAAGAACGGCGTTTCACCCGAATCTACAAACAAGTAAATACAACACAATTGAATCAGCTCCCGGAATATCAAGATAACCAGAGCAACTGCAATTTAATAATATTTGACACATAATTGTATTGAGTTTGGTGATTGCAGTAGAGGTAGATGACTCTTTAATTAGCGGTACACTGAATAGAATATTGTGCACTGTTCTCTACTTATTGATCCAGGGAGCACTCTGATCAATTGTGTATTGCCCTTTACTATGAAAAACAGATTGTATTGGTTCTAATCCGGACACTTGGCCATTTCTTATACGCTTTTCAGTGGTGTCCATCCAATTGTAGATGTACTGGTTGGACGAGTATCTGTATAACATACCGGGTACGTTGAAGAACTAATGAGTTCGTTCGGACAAAGATAAGGTTCCGTAGGCTGGATTCATTGTATCACACAACTATCATCTACATTGAAACCGAAGGTCTAAGATCATTATACAGACAAAATACGGATGAAAACAAAAATCCATTCATATAAATAATAATAGTGAACGATAATATGGGACGTAGAATGTTTGGAGGGACGTGCAATATTATGTGACAAAATCGTATTTTTCTGTTTTCTTAGATTTGTTTAGTGATAAGTTCAATGCACAAGCCCTTCTTTCTAAAAAGGATGCTTTATTTATTTTGAAACTAGTACGAGGGTTGTTCATTTAATTCCCGGACGATCGCCATAGCGCTTGATTGGAACATTCGATTGTAGTAAAATTTCGTTTCATAAGACTTAGTCAGCAACTTGATAATTTGACAAAACATGAAATAATTTTATCCTATCGAACACAAACTATGGTTACTATAGTAACCACACAAACGACTACCCGGCCCAACCCAATTTTGTAGTGATATGTAGAGTGTTGATTAGGTAGGGGTAGTGGTATTATCGCATATTTTAAGCAGAAAACGTCAGCGAACAATATGTATGTATCTATGTCGTGTAATATAACATTTGATGTCAATTCCGTGTAGCCTTTTGCGTTCTAATGACGAAGAGCGTGCTTCTGTGAATATCGCGATTTGTTTAGAGAAAACCGGTACTGAAACGATTTTATGAAAATATTGGCCGTACACCTGTAAACATTAAGACTCCCTTAAAGGAAAATTCTTAAGACAATTATCGTAAATGCGGACTGATGTTTATATATAAAATAAACCGTTCTATGATGACATAGCATCACCATGCGATGATCAAAGGCCGGGCAAACCTAAAGTCATCAACCGAAAATGTTGTAGATTCAAGGCCTGTTGGGCGGTAAACACTAATAGAATAATAAGCGCTGTATAAATTGCAGCTACATGCGTAGTTATTGCATATTACATCACGACTGAACAGCTTAACATGGCTATATATGTGTTCTGGGCCACTACTGAACCCCTAAATAATGATCATATGAAGCAAAAAGTAGCGTTTTAGATGCGAAAACGTCGTAACGTCGCCATTTTTTACGTCGACTTGGGCCGACTAGCATTACACGCGCTTACTAAAACCCTGATGTAATGAAATCCATTCATGGGATCAAGTTGAAATTTTGTATGTGAATCAAGGAAAGATGTGATTGTGCTAGTGAGCGTTTTCATTAATATCAGTCCCATCGTTCAGTGATTCATTTTAGAGCGCATCCCGAGTCCCTGACTCACAAAATCTGCTGGGGACTCATTAAATTTTGAAAATACTTTAATTTTACATAGTTGGACTCATTGATTTTCTAGGTTCATTGGAAAGGGACTCATAGTTTTCAAAACCAAAATGAAACACTGATCGTTATTCAGCAATATCGATCGTCCGGGAATTAAATGAACAACCCTCGTATGCCTACATACGAATGCATGTTTTTTCATTAGAGAAACATAACATCGGTTCTTTTGTGACCTCTCGCAATCTCTTTTTTAAACGCGGAAGTATATAAGCAAGGTTTTCTGCAAAGCATGTAGGGAAACGAATTAGCTACCATAGATAATGGATCCTTTGCGATACCCCTTTGCCAATGATCTGCTACAGTCTAGATTAAGACATTTTTTTATAAAATATGAGGCATTTGATGTAGGTCTAATATCGATCATCTGAGACCTGCTCGTGACAATTGATCGCATGTCTTAGAGGTACGAGTCTAGATCCAAGCCCTCTGGTCTAACTATGATATTCATCAAACTACTGGTCGAAAATTCAATAATATTTCACGACAATAACTTCTAGGGATAGCGCTCACAAAGATCTAAAGTTCGAGCGGACCCTCACGTGGACCATCACCTGCGACATTAAATTCAATGTTGAACGAATTCAATGCATATGAAGGACTCGATGTCTACTATTTGAAGCGATCGATTAGCTCTATTGATTTTGCTTAAACAGACTACTGTTAACTGAATGTCAACTATAACTACTAAATCTAGCCCTTCCACAAGCTAACATTAGACACAGGAGATTGTGTTTTGGATCAGTCGCTGGGTGAAGATTGAGGACTGTCAGCCATTGTCGCGAACGAGGACGGAAGATCGGGCACATATTAGCTCGAATTGAAAACGCATTATCGGGAATCAAATAAGCAAGCACGTAAAAAAACAAGTACATGTACTTCAGACATAGTACTAGTATTGTATCTACACTTACATGTATTTGTGAACATCTATAATACACACACGCAACTAAATACATTTGTACATCAAACTTCAACTGTTCAATAATTTACATAAAGTTATTGGATCTCGGCCTACATACATGTACACTTTTTCACGATTACTCTGGGTTGTAAGAGCCATGAATGTTCACAAGGTGTATAAAGCACCAAATTTGGCACAGTTGTAGTAAAAGTCAGTCTGATTAAAACAATCCAAAGAGACACTCGATCGAGGCCCTGTCTCCTGCTGAAATGAGGCCCCAAAGGGGTACCTCAGAGTGTACATACTCCCTGGTAGAAATATATGGTTTTTTTCATCTGATTGCGAATCAAAACATATGAAACCTTGGTAAATATTATGATTAATGGTGACATTTGAAATATATTGCATTTTGGTATACTTAAACACAAAAATGAGGCCCTGCGAGTGGTTAAAACAAAAAATGAGGCCAAAATTCGGGAAAATAAAAAACTAAATAATATATTCAGGGTTGTAAGAGCCATGAATGTTCACATGATGTATAAAGCACCAAATTTGGCACAGTTGCTCTATAAGTCAGCCTGATGAAAAAAATCCAAGGAGACAACCATGAGAGGCCCTGTCTCCTGCCCAAATGAGGCCCCGAAAGTGTATGAGAATCTCCACCTACCCGTCAGTATAAATGCATGATTATTTTCCTGATTGTGTAGCAAATCACATTGAGTCATAATATATAAAGTGATTAATGTGAGTGCTTGAAATCTGTAGCTTTTTGTAATAATAAACCTTGGAATAGAGGCCCCAGTGGTGGTTTTAACACAAAATGAGGCCCGAATTCAGGAAAAATAAAATAAGAGCATATGGATGTTCACATTATGTATATAAATTACCAAACATAGCATAGTTGCACATCAAGTCGACCACCTATATAAAAACCAATAAAACATGTATGTGAGGCCCCGTGTTTTGTACAAATGAGGCCCCAAATGCGTACTTGATTTCACAAATTCATCTGTATATAATGTACACATTATTATTTTCTCAATTGTTACGCAAATAATATATAACTGTTTTGTACATTATGTTGAATTGGTTATCATAATTTACAATCTTAATTAATAATAAAATATGACAGTGAGGCCCCGCTAGTGGTGTTAACCATCTACTAGACTCACCATCACACTACACAGTCGTATATTATATAGAAATGCAACAAATGTTGATAATTAACGATAGATATTGAGTTACATAGTCATTGGTAAGTACAGTGTATAAACAATCTGCATTATATACTTAACTATTTCATATAATTCAAACGAGGTTATTATAGGGTAAATTTCTATCAGAAAATCACAGAATGAAGTAATTATCTTTCAAAAATCGAACGGTTAATTGGTATTATTTTCTCTCCATTTAAGCAAGCTCATATACACAGTGCATTTGATTGTAGGCATGTTAGCTGTGCTATGACTAATAACTGTAAAATGTTAATTTGAGGCCCTGTCGTGGTTTAAAGAATGTGTATTTGAATTGATAAACATAACTTGAGATCATTATAAGTTAAATTTAAATGTGAAAATGGTGCCAATTACTATATTTTGAATGTTTTCTTACCGAGTACAAATGTTTTCATGACCTAATACATGTGTTGTTATAGCATGAAACCAAGCCATTGTTATAGACTGATGTACACAATTAAACCGATACATTATTTCAGGTTGGTCTTTGTTTTGATTTCAAGTTCAACTACTGTTAAAATGTTGTATTCATTTAAGCTGATGGCGACCTTAGTCATTTGAGGTACTAAATACTGCCGAGTAAGGTCATTTAATGTACTTAGATACAGTTAACACCACAAAGTACAATTATACCAAGACCTGTTGTGTACCCGTAATGCCCATTACGTCAAAACCAGATCTTAAAAGTAACTCACGACAGGCCGTTCAGATCTGATGTGGTAAACTGAAGTCCTATGAAGTGATTTAATTTTTCAAGCTACAGCCTTGCCTGTCCCAATAAAATACTTACATTCACCAATTACACTGGTACGTGTACTCAAAACCATATGGGTATTTCATGGCATAATACAGTCCTTTCAGGTCCTATTGGTAACTAACTTCTATCTAGAGAGTAAAGCAGACAATAGAAGCTACTAGTATAGTTGGTCCTTTGAAGTAATCACCACCCTCTTATTCAACCATTTCTAATGGATACCAGTGTGTGAATTGATACCTGTGAGGGCAGTGGGCCTCAATGATGGACACACACTAATCAGTAGAGAATTAGTCTCAACACGGAGACTCGAAGGCATGTTTCCTTAGGCTAATGATCAGAGGAAGTTAAAATGTTGTCCTATGGCTGAACTGCTGAAAGCGACCATTGAAAACTGATATCTTAATGTATAACTGTACTAGGCACACCCATGCCTCTTGAGGTACCTCAAATGTTTGGCACATTTATTTCATACTCTGGCTCTGTGGGTAACCTTTCACTCATCGACACATATATTTTAGGTTCCATTGGGTATTTAAAACTAATGTTCACATATTTTCTTGTCTACGCTTGGAACCTAACATTAATTGTCACAGTAAGGCCATACCAAACCATTTCTTCGTTTAGCGTCCGAGGACGGATAGGTTTGAGCATCTTGGGAAGAAAAATAACCAACAAACATTGTAACCTTTTTGTATCTTAAAAATCCTTTGAGATATGGCTTTCATATTTATCATATCAAGATGTCACCCTACCCCTACACAGCAGTAGGTTTCACACAAACAATTTTCAGTTTGAACGATATATTTGTTAGCCATATACTAATGAGCAAATAAGTTGTTATGTCTTTTTACAAGTGTTTTGTTCTTGTCTCAGGATAGCTAGATAGGTTTTCGAACTTAGGACGGTCGCTAAACTCTGAATTCAATGGGGGACAAGCTTTATTAGCCACCTATTCAATTTGTCACATCTACATCTGGCTCAATGGGGTTGGTAAACCTGCCCTGTTAAATCAGTCCTAGCTCTAAGAGTAAAAGTTAGGGCCTCATGTAAAGATATTCTGGGTTCCTGTAATGACAAATAATTCATTAGTAGGTACACTGCAAATGTAAAACTTCATGGCATTTTGTGGTACCGGGGTACATGGCACTACTTCAGTAATTCATGGCCATTGGATACATGTTACCTCATAAATACTTAGCCATGTACTGCGAAGCCATGGGTCCATGGAGTATCTGTAAAGAAGGGTCATTCTAGGCCCTAAAAATACAACCAATCCTTGTGAGGAATCGACCTCTAGTAAACAACTTCATCTACATATACTTTCAAACACAAATACAATCATTAGGAAGAGCAATGCTAGTGCTAAATGCTGTTTTAAAGTATGCGCGATACAAACATCTATTACAAAACATAACAACATAACCAGGCAAATATTGAACTACTATTGATATACATTCACATTCACTATACAACACAATATTATGTTTTATCTCATCGATTTGTGCAATGAATATTCGGTGTTAACATGTATGCGACATGTTAATATCGATTATTATGAATATTGTAAGCAATTTTTTAATTACTTTGCTAAATATATGCTATTTACCCGCTAATGGGCTTAAGTGAAGTTTAAACCACATATGGGGCCTCATATCCACAGTTACTATTTACAATACGGTATAGCTTATATACCAACATTCAACACAGTTATATAAATTATATTTCTGTTACAGATACTTTGATTAAATCTATACGTAAATATAAATATTTTATTATCATTTCTCTACATATGAATTCAATCCATTTTTTTTCAAAATAGATTTAACCCTTTATATGGCCTCAATTCACTAAAAGTAATCAAATATTAGTTATTTACTGTATATTTATATTACTTTATTATTATTTACGATTGGTATAAAATATGTCTTGTATTTGAGTATTGAATCAATGTACTGATTTAATTTCTAGTGTGTCTTATATAAAGTATTGTGTTTAGTTTGTACCCCTAATGGGGCCTCATTTTCACATTGGAACTATTATTAAAGTATCAATATGGTAAATTTTCATATACAACAAAATATAATTCACTTTTACAAATCATTTGTTGCACATTTTAGAGACATTTATATGTCTTACAGATTGCATCGTGAACATATTAAATTCATCCACGTTTTCATGATTGAAAAATGTCCTTTTAAGGGCTTCAATCAATAAATAAGTTGTATTTTAAATGAATTAAATTACATCATAAGCATCGCTGTGTCAACTGGTCTGCATTCTATTTTTGTCTTGTTCAACTATTCATAATACTAAAACTAAGTATACAAACATGTTTTTAATTCTATGAAATTTTCAAAAATGCCCCTTTCGGGCCTCATATTTGTAATAAAACATGTATGATAGTGGAATTCATAATACAATATATCATATATGTACTTGATTTAGACATTCCAATTGAAATTTTGGTGATTTTTATATATTTTTTTAAAAATTCAGCGTTTTCATATTTTAAGTGTGCAGAGCAATTTAATTTGATGGACCCTTTTTGGGGCCTCATATATGCGAATTAAGGGGCTGAACAGCTTGTCTCTTTCATTTTTCTGGAAGCCAATATATTGATTGTTATTTTGTGAAAGTTTGGTGCTTTATACACCTTGTGAACAAAATGACCATTTTTTGGTTCTTACAACCCTGAGTAGATTGAGCCTACATATTACACTGAAAAAACATTGAGCACTTAGCGAACTAGGCGGGGTCGTCATCGCGCTTCATTCGTTCATCGTTTTTGGTATTTTCTTGGTGAAACTATGTCATCCTGCTATTTTACAGCGGAGACTGGGGCTTTTAATATTTTCGTGAGGTTATTAATATTATCCGTGTAATTGTGTTATGTTATGTTGTGAATGTTTTCTGTGCTCGACTGGTTAAGTTGAGCGCTGCCTTCCCTGCCAGATGTCCTCATAACATTTTTGTATTCATTGTCATGCTACAACTGTTTAATGAAGCACGGGTGTCGTCACATAGGCGAATATGGATATTTCATAATAAAAAGTTACCAGTTTTAAGCAATTCAATCTCACTTCGTCATACAAACATACACCCTGGTTATTGAAATACCCGAGTCTCACTGTAGAGACTATATTACTATAAACAGACACCGTCCTCACAGGGAGTAATTCACACATTGGTCGAATGGAGCATTTTTTTTTCTTGCTCCGAGAAATTTCGACGGGTATCAAACTTCGTGAGCACAAATCGCGCGCTACCTAACCCAAACCCATAATCTAATACGAAGGTGTTCAACTTATTCATGAACAGAAAATGAACATCGATATTTTGTTATTAAATTGTCGGCGAATGTTAACACCTTTGATGGGATTAACTGACTGATAGCAGCTCTGGTTGATTCTTGGATTTTATGGTTGCCCGTTGTGCTTACGTAGGAATTTTTTGGTAGCCCGTCCAAAATTTCTAGTAGCCCGCGGGCTCCAGGCAAGGTGTAGCAACGTTAAATGTCGCATCGACGCTAAATGTCGCACTTGACGTTAAATGTCGCAAGGCTGACGCTAAATGTCGCAACCGACGCTAAATGTCGCAATTCCCCCTGACGCTAAATGTCGCATCTGTGACGTTAAATGTCGCAACAAACTGGCCTGACGTTAAATGTCGCAACACTAACGCTAAATGTCGCAATCCTTTATATACACTATTTTGTAGTATTACTGTTCTAGTTTTGGTCCAGACGTATCCACAGTTATTAGGGGTTTACTCAAAGGGGTTCGACACTTAAGCCTGCAGTGATTAAAAACTTAAAAAGAATTATTTTTTTTTACTTCTACTGTGTATATTGTATGAAATATAGACATTAGAAATTAATAAAAAAAATTGAAAACAGTTTTTAATCACTGCAGGTTTATGTGTCGAACCCCTTTAGGTTTACCGGATGAAACATATTTTACTCGTTATACCCGGTTCAGTGAACTCTCGTACAACCGTAACAACACTGGATCGGCAAGACGAACCGTGGTGAACCGTGATACTGTAATCAAACTGGCAAAAGAGGCCTGTTTTAAGCCTTGTGGAGTCATCAGGAGATACCGGGAGGAATGGTCAATATTTCAACAGAATCGAAATATGGAGTCAAAACTGGGTTACAACCTTAGCTGTACCGCGATGTTGCATTCCGGTACATGTATCAGTACGGATTATCTCGGTGTATCCCGGTTCTGAGCTGACAGCAGAGACCTATTACCACTGTGCCGGTTTGGCATTCCCGGTTTGTCCCGTTGTATGAACCTTTGAGACATCGTGAACTTCTTAGTCGTTTTAGGCTAACCTTGACGAACTGTGTTGATCCGACCGTATGACAGCGTACAGTATGGGTTCGATATCCACTTCAGGTGCAAACCAAGTCTGGTATTTTTTATTTTATGTATTTATTACCTGCGAGCCTTGAGCGAGCAGGTATATTGGATTGCCTTAAGTAAAAAGGCAGGGAAGAACCTAGTATATACCCGAATTATGGTTATATACTGTAATGCTCGGTAGAACCCCGTTTCGTTACGGATGATACATAATTATACTCGTTTCATCACGACCAAGGTGTGTGAAGTTGCAGTTACCAAGTATTTGTCGAACAATGCCAAATACAGTAAATAATTATGTAAATCGTAGTTGAAATTCTGTTCAAATCAGTTTATTTGTATTTACAAAAAGTAGTAATCAAACCCACACGAAGAGTTACTTAGAGGATAATTCACGGCTGATTAGGGCGGGGTCTAGATAATCAGCCCGCAGGAAGCATAATGGCCCGAGTGACTTTAGCCCGAGGGTCGTTATCAATCGGAACGGTCCGTACGGCATTTTTACGGGATGATTCATAAGATTGTCCGAAGTTTTCCGATTGGGTGATAATGCGAACCGAGGGCCGATTATCAGGACCCGCCCTCTACACCGTGTATTTAGAGGTTAATCATGACACTAAACAGCCGATCAGGGAGGCGATACTTCGACCGGAAAATCAGTAATCACCTCGTGTGCTTCAGCCCGAGGGCGATTATTCATTCCAGGCGGACTATCAACTCCTGGCCAGGCTCTGAAGTGCATTCAAGACTTTAATTAAATTGTTCGATTTTATAATATCTATGGATAACAACTAACGTAAATATTACTGATTGAGATAAACTATAAGATTGTAACCAAGCCTTTTTGAAAATGCGCTAAGAGTAAATAAAATTGGCAAAGAAATCTTGCAAATAAGCAACGTATTGTCATTTTTTGTTCCAACGTGACGTCATATAAACATGGATAACGTAACGTGCGCCCGTTCAACCGGTCCGATTATGATTATGAGATTGCGGACCGGACGGATATCCGATAATCAATCACGTGATGGTCATAGTCAGCCACAGATAGGCTCATTTTTGTTACTATATATAGTAACAAGTGTATTAATTAGAGGTTAATACACGACACAGCCGGGCAGGGAGGCGATAATCCGCCCGGAAAATGAATAATCACATCGAGGGCTTCAGCCCGAGGGTGATTATTCATACCGGGCGGATTATAAACTTCCGGCCAGGCTCTGAAGTGTATTAAAGTATTTAATACAATTGTTCGATTTCAGAATATCTATGAAGAACAAATAACGTAGATATTACTGATGTAGATATATAATAATCTTGTAACCAATAAAATGCACTTAGTGTGAATAAAATTGGCAAAGAAATCTTGCATAAGAGCAACGTAACGTCATTTTGGCTCCAACGTGACTTCATGTTAACATGGATAACGTAACGTGCGCTCGTTCAACCGGTCCAATTATGATAATGAGATTGCGGACCGGGCGGATAGGCGATAATCAATCACGTGATGGCCATAATCAGCCTCAAAAAGACTTATTTTTGTTACTATATATAGTAACCAGTGTATTAATGTCGTTTATAATACATATTTTACTTCTAGGTCAAGGTTTAAAATTCCCAAACCACACATAGTATGTTTTGTTTCTATTTTCGTGTTTCCTTTTGCTTTAGAAATGTTATATCAAATTATAGCGACGTCACTTACGCGCCATTTTACGTAACGTAATTCTGTTGTGCGGGCCGTTATCTGTAATCGGCCCTCACGTTAGGGTCAGTTACGTTATAACGGCCTGGCTAAATATATGTTATAATCAGAGGAAAACACCTCCTCAACTAACATAATATTATGTAGTATCTGATTTATCATAACACAAAACCGACTGTAATGATTGCATTAGATATGTCCTAACAACGTACATCATGCATTTAGTCTGATCTTTATGTCCCGTCCGGCATGTGGTTACACCAGAGGAACATCGCTATTGAGAACGTAACTACTTTCGTTGGGAAAACGGTCCGGATCATTTCGATTTGGTTGCTTTCTTTACCAGGGCCTACACCGTGACGGTTAAATTACCCCAGTCCGTCCAGACCGTAACAATTTATTGCTGGCTGGTTCGTGTATGTATGAGCGTGTGGATGGGTGGGTAAGAGAAATAGTATTATACTCATCACACATAACAGAAGAGTCGTTGACGATTTCATGTTTAACAATATTAATCATTTTGGTGTATTAAAAGTTCAATATAGATAAGTTATAACACAATTTATGTTTTTTAGAACCCCCTCTTAATCTGTATAGTATACACGATTCAAAAGTAGCAGAAAATAGACGGAAATGACGATACTTCCTTGAACCTTACTTACGAAAGAAGTCCTAATGTTTGGCCTATGCAAATGGCGTCATTTGACGTTCTGTGTTTATTATGATTACGTAAAGTACGTATTTATTGCACTGTTTGATAGTGTTTATAACTTATGGATGTCTTAACCCATGTCTTTTGACTTATGTATATAGTTTATGATGAACTCAACCGGTTCCTGAAATTCAATAATAAACCAACACTCTATATAGTTTCGCCATCGCTGGCTGATAAAATGCTATGTGAACGGTAGAGCAGCTGGGTAGAGTATTTACCTAGAGATAGGCAGGCCCTAGGTTCGAATCCAAACGATGTATTGGCACACATCATTTGATCAAAATGTAAGTCATGTTGGCAACTCCATTATTATCTTTTCAGACAATCTTATATCAGGACCTGTTCTATAAATATACGTGTCTAAACTCCCTGCTTATATGTAAGACAAAGTGTGTCAACAGCTTATATATTCTATATTTCCAAGCTTAAAGAACGTAAACCAACACGAACACTGATCGACTAACTTTTTACTCCGTTTAAAGGAATATCACGTTAAGGGGCAGTTTAAAGGAATATCACGTTAAGGAGCTGAACGGACAAATAACAGTGTAGCAATACCACGTGACTTTTGGCTAATATGAAACCTTTTTCATCGGCTTGACCGTTTTTTCAGCACCTTGTGAAACCTATATTTTTCCACGGTTTCACAGGTTGCTGGACAAAACAGCACAGTCGCTGAAAAAGATTTTATATTCATGGAAAGCAAATAATATTCCCTTTAGCGTGGTGAATATTTCATTGAAATCGATAAATAGAATAAAATAAGTATGGTATAATTTTGTTTTTCACTGTTGACAAATTTCGCCTTGAAACTGTAGCCAAAAGACACGTGGTATTGCTATCCTGAATAATACGACAAAGAATTGCAACAATAAACGTGTAAAGAACGAAATTTTTTATACTAATTATACTTTTATTTTTACATAAAGCTATGTTTCTACACGAATGGAAATTAAAATTAGTAAACATAACTTCAATACCGTGTGTATTGCCACAAAAGAATACAAAATTACCAAACCATTCTGGTTAAATGTAAGACAAGAATAATGAACGTAGTAATAAACCAAGTAATGGTACAGGGTATATATCTATATTCGGCTAGTCAGTGCTTTCTGTGGAAAGCGATTCTGTTGAAATATTGACCATTCCTCCCGGTATCTCCTGATGACTCCACAAGGCTTAAAACAGGCCTCTTTTGCCAGTTTGATTACAGTATCACGGTTCACCACGGTTCGTCTTGCCGATCCAGTGTTGTTACGGTTGTACGAGAGTTCACTGAACCGGGTATAACGAGTAAAATATGGTTCATCCGGTAAACCTAAAGGGGTTCGACACATAAACCTGCAGTGATTAAAAACTGTTTTCATTTTTTTTTATTAATTTCTAATGTCTATATTTCATACAATATACACAGTAGAAGTAAAAAAAAATTTTCTTTTTTAAGTTTTTAATCACTGCAGGCTTAAGTGTCGAACCCCTTTGAGTAAACCCCTAATAACTGTGGATACGTCTGGACCAAAACTAGAACAGTAATACTACAAAATAGTGTATATAAAGGATTGCGACATTTAGCGTTAGTGTTGCGACATTTAACGTCAGGCCAGTTTGTTGCGACATTTAACGTCACAGATGCGACATTTAGCGTCAGGGGGAATTGCGACATTTAGCGTCGGTTGCGACATTTAGCGTCAGCCTTGCGACATTTAACGTCAAGTGCGACATTTAGCGTCGATGCGACATTTAACGTTGCTACACAAGGGATTTATCGAACACGGAGTATGTAAGATGTTAGCATCGATATAACCTGTTATTCATAGACATGCTTAGAACTTGGGATCTCCTGGCCTTCCTGAATGTTATGTATTTCACACGGATGACATTCGTGATTAAGGGGTGCAGTGTTATATATGCTAGCAGCAAATTTGTAGCGTATATTTCTTCAATATTTAGTCCATTACATCAATAATTGTGTCGAGTGCTTTTCGGTAATTGGAATGACGTCATCCAACGTTGAGTTGAAAATAAACACGTCTTGTGTGTATACTCGTATTGCAAAATATACAATCATTTGCTCAATATTCAATGGAATGATATGAAAATTTCAGAAATAGACAACTCGACTGTATATATCAATGCTTTATGCCTATTTAACAATATCTCGTGTCAAAATAGCATGAAACATACACGTATTTCGTAGCAAAATTACCGAATATTCGACACGAATGTATCAGCTAGTTTTGTAACCAAACATAAGAGTTGACATTTTTAACAATTGTAAATCGTTTATTTTAGCACAAATGTCTTATAATTACACAATTAAGCAATATTCCGGTGGTCACTTTTGATGCGCGATCGGCCAAATGGCGCCAATTTTAACGTCGTCAGACGCATGACGTCATGTCCGAATTTGACCGGAAATGACGTCATAATGTTTTGACCCTTACTAGTGTATATCCTGCCCCTTTCCTACGATGTTAATATGTTATATTATTACCCCTCACTTTTTTCGTAATGTTAATTTCCCATAGACAATACTGATACGATCAAGCGGATCAATACACCACGTGATTGAACATTTTTTACTGTCAGCAGGGTGATAGTACTTTTTTGACAGTACTTTTCATGTCACGTGGTATATTTATGGAAAAAACAAATATGGCGGCGTATTTCACCCGCATAACCATGTTTTAGTTCGAGTTCTCCATATCCAGCCTAGTATTTGGTGCCGACAAATATTCCAAGAATTTGGTGTATCTTACGATTGGTTAATTGGAGTTGTTTATTTTCTGATCGACAGGCGTACATGAAGAAAGTTCAATCCGTGAAATAATCAGGTAATTAACTAATCACACACGATTTCAGTACTTGTGAACAAGGAACATAGTCTTTAACTCTTATAATTCAGGTATTATACCATGAAATCGACTGCTGTAGAGTTCAAAGCTTGGAATTGAAAGAAAGTTTATTCGTACCTGTAACGATTCGTACCCTGTAAATATATCTACCAAAATAGATTGTGGACGAAAAAAGTTCGGGGTAATAAAATAAATAACACATAGCTTTGAGGGTGACAGTAAAAATGTCAGCCTGAGGAAAGTACTGTTACCCAAGGGCGAAGCCCGCGGGTAACAGTACTATCCGAGGGCTGACATTTTTACTGTCACCCTCAAAGCTATGTGTTATTTATATATTATCAGTTCCCTTATGGGCATACGAAAACAGGCCAAATAGGCCCGTTTGCACTCAACGTAGTAAAAAAATAGACCAAATAGGCCCCGTGGGACAGAAGTCGTTAAAACCGTTGGGTAGACTTTCTTTAAACGTACCCGGATGGTCAAACCTAATGTGTAGATAACCATAAAGAATGGATTGCTTCCTTTGTCAATGTTACATGATTTATCGATCTTTGCAACTGTTACTATAAAACCATGTGTATTGAACTCCTTATAAACCCTGGGTGGAACTTCTAAAAACTGTCACAGATGATCAACCCCAATGTGTAGATGACAACCTTACAAGATGGAATTCTTGCTGCTTCAATATTTTCCGAAGTTATGACCTTTTGTTTCTTATGCTAATAAAAAAAACTCCATTCCCATTTCATTGATACACGTGCTATTCTGTGGACACCTGTGTCACATGAACATATTTCTAGTTGTTTACGACATTCGTGAATACTTCTTAATGGTATGTCACTCAAAACTAAGATCTAGATATTTTCTAATTTTGCAAGGTAAACGAAACAATATACTAGTGACACATTGTATAGTGTACATGCAGTAGCACAGTTAATGAATTTCAGTAGACAAGCCTCTAGTTAATTACATTGTCCAGTTACTGCGTTTTATACTTCTACATATTACTGATAGTGAGCTCTTGTCATATCAGACATGTACATCCAAAACGGAGAGTGCAAAACGGAGAATGGAAAGTGGAGAAACGACCAGGGTTTTTTTCATTACTGCCAACAGCTTGTATAAAATCATAAAAATGTTAACTGCGTTCAATTGGCTGGGCATGTTCTAAAAATAACGTATTCTTCTTCACCACTGAACATATTTCTAGAAAACGAAGAGGCGTGTAGCTTTGATTTAATTGCAAGGGACATCAGTATGTATCCCCTATCCGTATAGCCTTTGATATCGTAATCAAACAGTAGTCTGTTGCGCATATCTAGTAGTTGGTTCGGTGGCCACTGTAACATAAGTTCCTTTTAAGTAAATGCACAGTCATGCTATTCTACAAAATCAGAGAGGCTGTGTAATTGTTATTGCTATCATAATATTTCTCCTTCTTTCAGGGTCCATCTTTTAATTTCAATCGTAAGTATATGTGTAATTCGATAGCACGCTTATGTTAAAGAAATTCTCTCTAAAACTATTGGTTTTATAGCACAGGAGATTTCAATAAGTGTACCATGCGTTGCACGAAATTCTCTAACCGCGTTCACGGATAACAGCTTTTTGACAAGCATGGGGCAGAATACAGGTATAATATTTTAAGGTGATTCGCTAGTGCTGGAGTTTTCTGTACAAGGTATATCATACCTGTTATATTTATGAAGAACACATTTACGACAATCATTTTGGAAAACCCCAACCTGGGAAGTAACACAATGAATCAAAGTTTTGCATCCGTTGTATACAGCCTTGGATTTCGCGATATTTTAAAAACGTGTATCAATAAAGATACTTACAGTTTGAACTTGTTTATATTCTTCATAAATAAATGCAAAAAACCTTCCCCCAAGACGCTTGTAAATCAAATATAATCTTTTTGCACTATTTGATCTCTGCTTGCAGACGTTCTCAATACGCTTGCCGAGTAATTGCGATTTTTTAACTACTGTCCATTTCAAAAGTGGTGAATCACCTTAAACGCATCTAATATTAGTTTATGAGATATGTTTAGGCAATTCAAGTTTAAATAATTGTTTATCATAACGCATACACAACTGTATTTAAGTTTATGCATTTAATTAAATGTTTACATGTAAAATAGTTATACATGATGTTTTTTGTTTTGTTTTAATCATATCTTTGAATAGCACTTTTATCAATTGAATACATGGAAATGTGCTACACGAATATCATAATAATTTAATACCATATAATATTATGTTTTAAGTCCCGGCATCTGCTGATGCTGGAGACATATAGCAATGCACCAGCCCGTCTGTTACAAAATGTTGAAACGCAATTTGTTTTTATATTTCAATTGCTAGTGCTACATATAACGTACTGTGTAAATGGAATTTTGTGAATTGTTCAGATATGGCAATCACTGTTTTTAAGGGCTTATACATAGCAAATTCTGGAAACTGGACTCTCGTCATCAATAACATGAGGGAGAGTGACATATATGATATACAGCAACTTCTGAAAAATGTAAAGGCATTCAATAGAGCCTCAGCAACGGAGAAGTTGGAGGTTCATTCTCATTGAGCGACACTGAGTGATTCATTTATTATTTTGTTTGGTCTTATTTAGAATGAATAAACTTTTGAAACCAAACCAACAGTTTTTTTCCGTTTTCCACTTTCTTTTTTCACTTTCCACTTTGGTTGTACATGTCTATCGTGAACAGAACAGAACAGAACAGAACAGAACAGAACAGAACAGAACAGAACAGAACAGAACAGAACAGAACAGAACAGAACAGAACAGAACAGAACAGAACAGAACAGAACAGAACAGAACAGAACAGAACAGAACAGAACAGAACAGAACAGAACAGAACAGATTTTTATTAGGACTTATACAAAGAACATTGTCCGATTCACATACATATTTACATAATATACAATAATAATCACGTGATCTATATACAAAAAAAGTTCAAACAAATATAATAAAACAATTGATAGAAAATACAGTTGTAGATGAGGATAAATAGTAATTAAACATTCAATATAGTTGTTCGCAAGAACAAAGCTTCTTTAATATATAAAGACAAATGAATGAGAACGTTTTTGTTACAGGAATTTAATAACTCAATAAATTTGTAAACGGACGGACGTTGGTAAAAATATATGCCGATATATTTCCTTCTTATGGCGTTAAAACATGGGCATATACAAACAAAATGAAACTCATCTTCTAAATCTAATTGGTTGCAACATAAACAATACCTTTCTTCTCTATTTACACGATTGCGTGCATATCTACCCGTTTGCATTCTTAATGGAAGTACTGACAGTCTAAGTCTACAAAAATAAAATCTAAGGCTTTTTGGAAAACGTCTAAATAGCATTCATATTCGTGTACTGGTTTGTACTGGTTTAAATTCATTGTATTATATTAAAACCGGACTGTGCAGTTGCCTACACCATTCCTGATTAAAACAATTACTCACTCTACTTTTAAATTCAGATAAAAAATAACTTCTTATTAATTGTAGCAGCATTTTCGAAAACATCCGTGAATCCATAATTGTTTAAAATTCTTCTAATATTCGAAACCCAATTTTGACGGCCTTTATCGGAATCAGTGACAGCTTCATTATAAACTGTACGTAACATTATGTTATCAGTGTTGGTGGTTTTTAGCCAGTATTGTATCATGCGTACATAACGGTGAATATAGAGAGGATACCTACCAAGTTCCCCGTAGACAGCAGCTGTACATGTATTACTTCTAACCTTTAAAAGGCGCTTACAAAATTTCAAATGTATCCTCTCTACCTCTTTAGATTTGGTGTAACCCCAAATTTCGGATGAATAATTAAGTACCGGTAGAACAAAAGCATCAAATAACATACAAAGTGTCTTAGGTTTCAAATCAAAGTCATTACATTTGTATAAAAGTTCATTCAAAGATTTAAAGGCCTTACCAACAAGATGCTCTATGTTAGCACCGAAGTAACCAGTATAAGTAAAAATTGTTCCTAAATAGTTGAACACGTCGACCACCTGTATGACTTGGTTATTATAAGTCCATCTTTCTGTAGGTAATAACCTACCGCGCTTGCGAAAAACCATAATTCTTGTTTTTGCTGTATTTACAGTTAGGTCCCAAGTATTGCAGTATATATTCAAACGGTCTAAATGAGATTGCAATTCTTCCGGTGATTTTCCTATAATAGCCATGTCATCAGCAAATAATAACAATATTAATAAAATATCGTCAATTTGTACACCAGAATTTGTATCATTTTGTAAGTAAAGTTCCAAATCTTCCACAAAAAGGGAAAATAACAAAGGGGACATAACTTCACCTCGACGAAGACCGACAGCATAATCAAAGTAATCTGAGAATGTGGAATACGATTTAACACAGGATTTAACTTTTTGGTACATGTCCTTTACAATTCTTAATACTTTGCCCTGAATTCCGCTTTTAAATAATTTCAACCAAAGTGCATTTCTAAAAATAGAATCAAAACACTTCATCATGTCAACGAAAACAACATATAAGCGTTTATTTTCATTTAAATATTTTTGCACTAGGGTAAAAAGGGATTTCATTGAACGGTTATGATGAGTCATGACGTACCGCGGGTATCCGACGATGGTATCTTTCTGATATGTTCATCAATGCAGAAATCAGAAACACAGAAGATGAAATATTAGTACATGTATTGTTGTTATGTTCTTACTCTAGATTAGTTTGATCGACTGAGACGGAAGATATCCAGGATTACATGTGTTATTATAGCTTTTAGTTTGTGGTGTATAATGTTTATTCTTGTTGTAGATAGTGTGTGTGTCTACAGTCATGGCCATGAAGAATCCAACACAAGGCTACTTCTCCATATATAAACTGCATATGTTGCGTTAATTTTATGAGGAAATAAAACACAAAAACAATACAACTTACTTTCTATTTTAGAAAGAACTTAACAAATACAATGTTGAAGTTATATTCTTACTCCTGACTAGTTTGACTGACTGAGGCGGCTGACATGCGGATCAGGATTTATTGTTTACATTGTTTGCTATTACAATAAATATTGGATGTGTGTCTATTGTGATGAGTGCAATACAAGGCTGCTGTTCTGTAAATGTACTGTAATTTTCGCGTTAATTTCAGATTAAAATAAAGAAGGAAAGTACCATTTGCTTTCAATTGAAGAAAGAACCAACGATATAATAAAACATCATTCATTTTGTATTTCAGAAAGACGAATAATAATTAATTGTGCATGTTCTGTTTCTTAGTTTTAGATGGTGCCACGGGACTGGCCTCCTAGGGTGGGTCAACACATGACTCCGGCGGCACCGGGCTACGTTTTAACAGACTGTCATATTTGACTGTCCTGTAAGGCGGCTAACAGTCCCATTTTCTTCAAGGTTTGCGGAATAATTTGAGAATATAACGTTTTTCAGATGGTGTCATGGACTGGCATTCAGTGTGGATCATATGACACTGGCAATGTTTCATTGCTAACACGAGGAGTAAAAACAATCAACTGTACAACATAAACATAAAATCAACCGTAATAATTAGAAAGATTTATTAACACATGTGGTCTATTTTAGGGAATAGTTTTCATTTTACGATAATGCTAAGACCGCACGTATGAAAAGACTACAAGAAGACATAATAAAAAAACATCTGGTATAATTATGTTGTGCCGAGTTGTACTGAGTGTATGATGGCTAGTGGTATGGTTTAGTTCGATGACGCCCGATCCAAGTGCTACGGTACTCCCAGACACAGTGTGAAAGTTAATCAAAGCAAGCATCATGCCTAAAGGCTTGTGCAAAGCAAAGGGCGGTTGGCTTTACACGATTGAATTATTCCAAAGAAGAATGCAGCACAACCTATCACGTTTAGGAAACAATATCAAAAGAACCAATTGGGTCTGGAGTCAATGCTTTTATGTTTTGTAGCCAATACTAGTCTTCGTTTTCGCCAGTACATTTGGGTCAGATCTGTGCATCTTATTTCGCAGATTTAACGGAAAGTGTCCCTACCGCGGTCTTATTTTTACTGTGCAACCCATAGGTGGCAGTATCAGTGTTTTGGAAAAAAAATGAAAAAAAATCCGTCACTGAGCTAATACACTACATGGACCGTATATACATGTATATAGATTGTCTATCTAACTTCATGTACACTATCAAGGTATAAAGTGTAGTATATGTCTATGTCCAAAGATTGCCGGTTACATCGCATCTTACAATAGGCTAGGTTCCCAACAATAATTACGATGTTGGGAGCGCAGCGGGTAACCAGTGCATAAATTAAATGACCTTGAGCGAAGTTAAATGACGAAAGTAATACTGTTTTGCTGTTTCGCCGTTATAAGATACAATTGAACGAGATTTTCGGTAAGAATGAATATCTTATAGTTTATTTGAATGACTTGTATAGCGATTTTTCTTCAGCGCCCGTATTTTATGCTGAAACAACGAGATGCAATGTTCCACAATCTTTGGCATATAGACATATAGTACGCTTTATACCTTGATAGTATATAAGCTCAGTGGGCGTTTTTTTTTATATTTGTTTATTTTATTTTTTTAATCGTTTGTGGACCAATCACTGATACTGCCACCTGTGGTGCAACCTTATTGTATCGACTCATCTGTTTGACAGAGACACTACAATCACATAAACAATGGAATAATATGAATATGGCACATTTGGAGCACAAATAATCCATGCACAATTTAGTCAAATCATCTTAGAGATATCACGATAATTTTACATGTTTTGTGTTTATTTTCATAGCATGCCGTTGCGCTGAGATAACATTTCACACAATATGCTCGACGGTACTTGCGTCACCTTGGTTACAAAAAGTGACGTAATCAATGAAAAACCGACGTTACTCTAAAGTAAGTTAGAAGAAACGCGAGATAATTGGTTGATCTACATCAGCTTGTAAATGCATTACTCTAGTTCCAATATTTCAAAAGAATGGTCCCGAATATATTGATCACTCCTCTTAGTCTAACTTTATACAAAGACGAGAAAACGGAGAGATGACCCTAACAACTATCATGCGATGTTTCGCTTACATCACCAATTCTAAAACTATTCAAAATGGTTCTCCTTGATCGATGTAAGCAAACACTTTAAGTAACCCTAAATCTACGACAAGGTGCATTCAAGGAACAGTTAGGTTCCTTAATGACTTCGTCCATGGGGTTCAACCCTGATAAGTGTGAGGTGCTGAGAATAACTCGCAAACGCAATATTATAAGATTTCCCTACACCCTACATGGTACAGAACCTAAATCAACCGATACCGCTAAATATATAGGTGTAACTATCGGTAAAGATCTAAGCTGGTCGAAACACATCAATAACATCTCGGTCAAAGCAAATAACTCCCTTCAATTCATCAAAATTAATGTTCAGACCAGCAGCATCAAGGTCAAAGAAAAAGTTTATAGCACCTATGTCCGTCCCCACCTCGAGTATTACTCAAATATCTGGCACCTGGTACAAGTCCTTCACCTACTAAATTAGTTCAAAGAGCAGCTGCAAGATACACCCTGAACAATTTCGACTATACATGTACAAGCAGTATATCCCAAATGATTAACACCCTACAATGACAAACTCTCGAATATCGGCGCATACATAGCTCCCTTCTGTATTGTACAAAATAAGATATCAATTAGTATGCGTCGACCATTGCAACCATTTAACTCATGCGATAGAAATGATCATTATGAATTGTGTGTAAATTTTTAGTTCACGTTACACATACGTGACGTGGACTGCAGAAATCAGGCCAGACGCGTTCACGTCTATTTAATATTAATATAAAAAATGACGTCAAAAACGTGCGCTGTTTTTTTTCGCGGATTTTCCAATTTAATAACTAATATTTTCAAGTGTATTTATATAATAAAGTTTTGTAATTACATTTGAGATGCATAAACAGCATTCTGCAACCTCTCAGTGAAAAATTTAGTGCGGTCTAGCCATTGCATTGGAGTTATTCCCCTTTAACTGTGAAAAGGTCACGAAACAAAAATTCCGGACTGTTGATTGTTCATGTTATGTTGAGTGCAGTTTGTAAGGTTTAATGATGAGAAATGACGATGATGTTGGTTTGATCTGGTTGATATCGAATTATAAAGCTTTTATTTGGAGGTGAGCATAGCTTTTATTGTCTGTCATTTCTTTACTGTTATGAATTATGGGTTTAAATTTGTCAATAACATCGACGTTGAAAGCGAAAGTCGACTTTAAAGTGCTAATTATGTTGTGGACCTCGCTTTTTTCGTCAGGTATGACAAGTGGTGTCATTGTGACCATTCACAAGGACGGAAGAAAGAGAATAGATGACCCGAATTACTACAGGGCAATCACTTTATCATCAGTTTTCCTTAAACTATATGAACTTGTACTTTTCGATAGGTGCCAAAATCAGATCCTCAGGACATTTGAACCCCAGCAAGGTGGTTTTCAAAAAAGACTTGGCTATTTAATGACTTCAATCATGTTTCGGGAATGCCTTCATTTTGCCCCAGAATTTTCTTCTAAGGTGAACACTTGCTATCTATACATTAAACAAGCATTTGATCGCGTGTAGATAGATCGTCTGATTTACAAACTGATTTCCATTGGCCTAGATACCACAACATTACTGGCATTTCGTGACATGTATTCTGGCGTGTGCAGCGAAGTCGGGTTTCATGGCAAACTATCAACAGAATTACCAAAATCACAAGGAACGCTTCAAAGATGTAAAAGTTTCCTTCTTATGTATTTGGTGTATATACAACGGACTGATAGAAGAAGTAAGGAAATGGAGATGGCATTTTAATGTATGATTTACTGAGTACATCTAGAAATGCAACACTGTGGTCACTTCTAACTGTTTATGAATGACAACCACACTGTTTTTACTCAATGATATTCTATATCATGAACAATGCAACTGTAACATTGTTTTCATCAAATGCAATCGAGTGCTTGTGTGTATAGTGCGGCTAAAAAGATACGACACACAAACTGATAAAATCCTATTTTTCTAGAATCTTTTTCTAAGTGATTTTTTAAAATATTGATAAAGTATTGATTAATTACATATTCATAACATCCAACAAGTTGTTTAGAAGTGTATGAATCAGTTGTGGACTTTGTCTATAGATGGTACATGAAGAGTTACTGGTTCTGTCGAAAACATGTTTCACATTGATGACCAGGACACGGGTGGTTATAAACGGTGCCAAAGTGCTAGTAAAGTGTCTCCATATGAAACATTGCCGGTTCATGATAATTTAGCCCTATTGAACCTCACATTTGACGATCCCGTCATAGGCATCCGAATCGCCTGATTTCACCCACGTTCGGACTATCCTGGCATTTTTATTCCGAAGCCTAGAACTTTTATGTTGTGATTTTATTTCCATTAGCAAACCTTACAAAGGATTCGAAGAAATTTACACCAACATTCATCATGCGTCAATGGTGCACGTGGAATTCGTGCGTTTTGTGATTTTCTTGACGCGGGGGAGTTACGTAACCCCATCGATAAAATCTGACAATACCCGATTATACAATATTATTACACAAATTAAACAATTAGCAAGAAAACATATATGCGGAATAAAAGAGAGAAACTATGTTCAGGATTCATATTTTATTACAGATGAAAAAAATATCAGAAGACACAACAGAACATTATACCAACACCAGTATAAAACAACACATTACAACAACATAACATAGTAGAACATAACAGTAACATTGTGATCATACTTTACTGAGTGTATACATCATTGGGAAGCATTAGAACAGATCCAGTAAACATAATTTTCAGTAGATCCGATATCCGTATACAGACAATCCGGTATCCGTGTACAGACAATCTCCGATATAAAAGAAACAAGGACATTGCATATACATTATCCCAACAAAGAGTATTACAAGGCAAAAAGATTCTGGGACAACAGATACATGTATGCCGTCAATACGAGAGTCGGATCTACAGAAAAACACGTTTATTGGATCCATTCTAATGTTTAAGCGAACACACAGGAGCATACGTAACCTAAACCAACAACTAAAATATGAACATGCCTAACCAAACCTTAACACTAAAATGTGAGCATGCCTAACCCAACCCTAACCCCAACACAGGAGCATACGAAACCTAAACCTACCACTAAAAAATAAGCATGCCAAACCCAACACTAACACTAAAATATGAGCATGCCTTACCCAGCCCTAAAACTAAAACATGAGCATGCCTAACGCAACCCTATCACTAAAATATGAGAATGCCAAAACCCAACCCTAACACCAACACATGAGAACACGTAACCAAAACCTAACAATAAAACATGAGCATGCCTAACCCAACCCTAACACTAAAATATGAGCATGTCTAACCCAATCCTAACACTAACATATGAGCATGCCTAACCCAACCCTAACACTAAAACATGAGCATGCCTAACCCAACCCTTACACTAAAACATGAGCATGCCTAACCCAACCCTAACACTAAAATATGAGCATGTCTAACCCAACCCTAACACTAAAACATGAGCATGCCTAACCTTACCCTAACACTAAAACATGAGCATGCCTAACCAAACCCTAACACTAAAACCTGAGCATCTCTAACACAACCCTAACACTAAAACATAAGCATGCCTAACCCAACCCTAACACTAAAACATAAGCATGTCTAACCATACCCTAACACTAAAAAGTGAACATGCCTAACCCAACCCTAACGCTAAAACATGAGCATGACTAACCCAACCCTAACACTAAAGCATGAGCATGCCTAACCCAACCCTAACACTAAAACATGAGCATGCCTAACCCAACCGTAACACTAAAACATGAGCATGCCTAAACCAACCCTAATTATACAACATGACCATGCCTAACCCAACCCTAACACTAAAACATGAGCATGCCTAACCCAACCCTTACACTAAAATATGAGCATGTCTTACCCAACTCTAACACTTAAACATGAGCATGTCTTACCCAACCATAACACTAAAACATGAGCATGCCTAACCCAACCCTAACACTAAAACATGAGCATGCCTAACCCAACCCTAACACTAAAACATGAGAATGCCTAACCCAACCCTAACACTAAAACATGAGCATGCCTAACCCAACCCTAACACTAAAACATGAGCATGCCTAACCCAACCATACACTAAAACATGAGCATGCCTAACCTAACCCTAAAACTAAAATATGAGCATGTCTAACCAAACCATCACACTAAAACATGAGCATGTCTAACCCAACCCTAACACTAAAACATGAGCATGCCTAACCCAACCCTAACACTAAAACATGAGCATGCCTAACCCAACCCTAACACTAAAACATGAGCATGCCTAACCCAAACCTAACACTAAAACATGAGCATGTCTAACCCAACCCTAACACTAAAACATGAGCATGCCTTACCCAACCCTAACACTAAAACATGAGCATGCCTAACCCAACCCTAACACTAAAATATGAGCATGCCTAACCCAACCCTAACACTAAAAATGAGCATGTCTAACCCAAACCTAACACTAAAACATGACCATGCCTAACCCAACCCTAACACTAAAACATCAGCATGCCTAACCCAACCCTAACACTAAAACATGAGCATGCCTAACCCAACCATAACACTAAAACATCAGCATGCCTAACCCAACCCTAACACTAAAACATGAGCATGCCTAACCCAACCCTAACACTAAAACTTGAGCATGCCTAACCCAACCCTAACACTAAAACATAAGCATGCCTAACCCAATCCTAACACTAAAATATAAGCATGTCTAACCCAACCCTAACACTAAAACATTAGCATGTCTAACCCAACCCTTACACTAAAACATGAGCATGCCTAACCCAACCCTAACACTAAAACATGAGCATGCCTAACCCAACCATAACACTAAAACATGAGCATGCTTAACCCAACCCTAACACTAAAACATGAGCATGCCTAACCCAACCCTAACACTGAAATATGAGCATGCCTAACTTAACACTAACACTAAAACATGAGCAAGCCAAACCCAACACTAACACTAAAATATGAGCATGCCTAACCCAACCCTAACACTAAAACATGAGCATGCCTTACCCAACACTGACACTAAACTATGAGCATGTCTAACCAAACCCTAACACTAAAATATGAGCATGCCTAACCCAACCCTAACACTTAAACATGAGCATGCCTAACCCAACACTAACACTAAAACATGAGCATGCCTAACCCAACCCTAACACTAAAACATGAGCATGCCTAACCCAACCCTAACACTAAAACATGAGCATGCCTAACCCAACACTAACACTAAAATATGAGCATGCCTAACCCAACCTTAACACTAAAACATGAGCATGCCAAACCCGACCCTAACCCCAACACAGGAGCATACGTAACCAAAAGCTACCACTAAGATATGAACATGCTTAACCCAAACCTAAGACTAAAATAGGAGCATGCCTAACAAACCCCTAACACTAAAACATGAGCTAACCTAACCCAACCCTAACCCCAAAACTGGAAAAAACGTAACCAAAACCTAACACTAAAAGATGAGCACGCCTAACCCAACCCTAACACTAAAATATTAGCATGCCTAACCCAACCCTGACACTACAATATGAGCATGCCTAACGCAACCCACTCACTAAAATATGAGAATGCCAAAACCCAACCCTAACACCAACACAGGAGAACACGTAACCAAAACCTAACACTAAAACATGAGTACTGTAAATCACTTTATATTCGCGTGAGCTTTATTTCGCGATTTTCAGTTTGGAACTTATTTCGCGAATTGATGAATTCGCGATCTAGGGTCCCAAAATCTTAAATTCGCGAAAGTATAAAAATCTTAAAAACCGTTAAACATGCAACAGTAGTGCTTAATTCTTTTTTTATACCGATAATTAACAAATATATCACACGTTTTATACAGTGATCAGTGTAGTTTGATAAATGCATCACACCTTGTATCAGTTAATCGTGTTTTCACAGGTACGTGTGTTTGTCACTAGGGTGTATTGTTATATACTCCGTAAACAAACTGTTTAACAATTTCAGGTTTGTTGGGAAGTATCCCGTATATCGAACAATTAAAAACATAATTGTACAAACTACAACCACTGGACGAAATTGAATGTTGACATGCAATTGTAGAATCTAAAACCAATGCATGCAAAATGGCTATATAGTATACTATGCCAACACAATAGCTTCGTTCACATAATTAATTACATGCGATTATATTAAACGTTTGAAATTTCTTTCGGATATATCTTATGTTGTGAAATGTTATTTACGCGAAATGATGAATTCGCGATTGGGGCCAATCGCGAAAATTAGCGAAAATTAAACTACCGCGAATAATACCGGATTTACAGTATGCCTAACCCAACCCTAACACTAAAACATGAGCCTGCCTAACCCAACCCTAACACTAAAATATGAGCATGTCTAACCCAACCCTAACACTAAAACATGAGCATGCCTAACCAAACCCTAACACTAAAATATGAGCATGCCTAACCCAACCCTAACAATAATATATGAGCATGTCTAACCCAACCCTAACACTAAAATATGAGCATGCCTAACCCAACCCTAAAACTAAAACATGAGCATGTCAAACCCAACCCTAACACTAAAACATGAGCATGTCTAACCCAACCATAACACTAAAACTTGAGCATGCCTACCCCAACCCTAACACTAAAACATGAGCATGCCTAACCCAATCCTAACACTAAAATATGAGCATGCCTAACCCAACCCTAACACAAAAACATGAGCATGTCTAACCCAACACTAACACTAACATATGAGCATGTCTAACCCAACACTAACACTAAAACATGAGCATGCCTAACCCAACCCTAACACTAAAACATGAGCATGTCTAACCCAACACTAACACTAAAATATGAGCATGCCTAACCCAACCCTAACACTAAAACATGAGCATGCCTAACCCAACCCTAACACTAAAACATGAGCATGCCTAACCCAACCCTAATTATACAACATGAGCATGCCTAACCCAACCCTAACACTAAAACATGAGCATGCCTAACCCAACCCTTACACTAAAATATGAGCATGTCTAACCCAACTCTAACACTTAAACATGAGCATGTCTTACCCAACCCTAACACTAAAACATGAGCATGCCTAACCCAACCCCAACACTAAAACATGAGCATGCCTAACCCAACCCTAACACTAAAACATCAGCATGCCTAACCCAACCCTAACACTAAAACATGAGCATGCCTAACCCAACCCTAACACTAAAACATGAGCATGCCTAACCCAACCATACACTAAAACATGAGCATGCCTAACCTAACCCTAAAACTAAAATATGAGCATGTCTAACCAAACCATCACACTAAAACATGAGCATGCCTAACCCAACCCTAACACTTAAACATGAGCATGCCTAACCCAACCCTAACACTAAAACATGAGCATGCCTAACCCAACCCTAACACTAAAACATGAGCATGCCTAACCCAACCCTAACACTAAAACATGAGCATGTCTAACCCAACCCTAACACTAAAACATGAGCATGCCTTACCCAACCCTAACACTAAAACATGAGCATGCCTAACCCAACCCTAACACTAAAATATGAGCATGCCTAACCTTACCCTAACACTAAAAATGAGCATGTCTAACCCAAACCTAACACTAAAACATGACCATGCCTAACCCAACCCTAACACTAAAACATCAGCATGCCTAACCCAACCCTAACACTAAAACATGAGCATGCCTAACCCAACCCTAACACTAAAACAGGAGCATGCCTAACCCAACCCTAACACTAAAACATGTGCATGCCTAACCCAACCCTAACACTAAAACTTGAGCATGCCTAACCCAACCCCAACACTAAAACATAAGCATGCCTAACCCAATCCTAACACTAAAATATAAGCATGTCTAACCCAACCCTAACACTAAAACATTAGCATGTCTAACCCAACCCTTACACTAAAACATGAGCATGCCTAACCCAACCCTAACACTTAAACATGAGCATGCCTAACCCAACCATAACACTAAAACATGAGCATGCCTAACCCAACCCTAACACTAAAACATGAGCATGCCTAACCCAACCCTAACACTAAAATATGAGCATGCCTAACCCAACACTAACACTAAAACATGAGCAAGCCAAACCCAACACTAACACTAAAATATAAGCATGCCTAACCCAACCCTAACACTAAAACATGAGCATGCCTAACCCAACACTAACACTAAACTATGAGCATGTCTAACCAAACCCTAACACTAAAATATAAGCATGCCTAACCCAACCCTAACACTTAAACATGAGCATGCCTAACCCAACACTAACACTAAAACATGAGCATGCCTAACCCAACCCTAACACTAAAACATGAGCATGCCTAACCCAACCCTAACACTAAAACATGAGCATGCCTAACCCAACACTAACACTAAAATATGAGCATGC